>JAIVFI010000004.1:0-600000 GCA_025558095.1 Hyaloraphidium curvatum | reverse complement strand
CGATGAGGACTTTGAGGCAGAGTTCGACCTGCTCGGCATGGAAGCCGAGGCAAAGGGCAGGACGACCGCCCGCCGAGGCCGCGTCCCGGGACCAGCCGAACTTGCCGACGCCGAAGAGTCGGCAACAGAGGCGGCGGCAAAAAGCTCCGTCCCTATTTCGCAGTTCCAGCTTTCGAACAGGATCAAGGACATCCTGAAGCGGGAGAGGGGCATCGTGAGCCTCTTCCCTATCCAGGCCGCCTGTTTGGAGACGGTCCTGGACGGCAAGGATCTCGTCGGCCGAGCAAGTCGGTTGCGCTCGCTGTTGATTGTTCGAAGTCGTTTCTGACGCTTCTTGTCGCTCCAGAGACCGGAACGGGCAAGACGCTCGCCTTTGCCCTCCCGCTCGTGGAGAAGATGATCTCGACCGAGCGCGCCGCCGGACCGGCGCGGGGGCGCGCTCCGCGCGTCCTCGTCATGTGTCCGACGCGCGAGCTTGCGAAGCAGATTGCTTCCGAGTTCAACTTCCTCTGCCAACCTTTGAACCTGCGGGTCCTGGCCGTCTACGGGGGCTCCCCATTCGGACCCCAGGAGGGTGCCCTCCGCATGGGTGTGGACGTCGTCGTTGGAACTCCCGGCCGTTTGCTGGACCATCTCCAGCGGAGGACCCTGCGCCTCGATGCCGTAGACTCGTTCGTCATGGACGAGGCCGACATGATGCTGGACATGGGCTTCGTTGAGGACATGGAAGAGGTGATCAAGGCCGTCAAGGATTCCCGGCAGGCTGCGGGGCAGTCTGGCGAAGAAAGCGGAACGGACCCTCTGCAGGTCCTGCTCTTCTCGGCGACGTTTCCCGACTGGGTCAAGAAGACCTCGAAGCGGTTCCTGCGCAAGGATCACGTGACGATCGACCTCGTGGGCGACTCGGACAACAAGATGGCCGACACCATCACCCACTATGCCATCCCCGTGGCGTCTTCCTCCCTGGACCCTCTCACCGCGCGGTGCCAGACCCTAGCCGAAGCAATCCGCGCCTTTGCCAAGGGCGATCGCACCTTGGTCTTTGCCAACACGAAGCGCGAGGTCGACCTCATCGTCGAGGCGCTGCAGGGAAAGGCCGCGGGCGTCGTCGGTCAGCGCGTCGCCGGCCTGCACGGCGACGTGGACCAGTCGCGCCGCGAGCATATCCTGAGGTCCTTCCGCGACGGCAGCGTGCCGATCATGGTCGCCACGGACGTGGCGGCCAGGGGACTGGACATTCCGGCCACGAATCTCGTGGTCCACTTCACGCCGCCCAACAACCAGGAGAGCTTCGTGCACCGGTCCGGCCGCACCGGCCGCGCCAACACCACGGGCACCTCCATCACCCTCTTCAAGCCCAAGAACGTCGAAGAGAAGGCGCTGTACTCGCTGGCGGATTTCGCCGGCATCACCTTCACGCAAACGGTGGTGCAGCCCAAGGACATCATCGCCGAAGTCGCGCAGGAGGCCCTGGACAAGATCAACAAAATCTCGCCGCAGGGGGCCAAGCCCTACGAAGAGTTCGCCCGCAAGTTGCTCGAGAGGAAGGCGTCGCACGATCCCGTGGTCGCCGTCTCGATGGCGCTCGCCGCGGTCGTCGGTTCCAGCCACCAGCACCAGCACGCCAAGGTCGGCGCTGCGCACACGCGCGGCGTCCTCACCGGGCGCGACGGTTTCACTGGGCTCATGGTGACAGAGTGCCACAGCACGAGGGAGCTCCGTTCGGCGTGCGAGGCTGCCGGGCTTTCGAGCGAGCTGACGTCGGCCATCATGAGCTCGGCGGTGGCCCAGTACCGCGACGAGCAGCAGGTCGCCATCATCTTCGAGGTGCCTTCGGACCAGGCTGACGACGTGATGGACAAGCTGCAGGACCTTGTCGTAGAGGAAGTGGACGAGGTCACGGGCAAGCTCCGTTCAGCACGGCCGGCGGACTTTGACCGCTTCGGCGGCGGGCGCGGCTTCGGCGGCGGGCGCAGCTTCGGCGGCGGTGGGAGGTTCGGGCGGAGCGCCGGGTTTGGCGATCGAGGTTCGTGGGGCGACCGCGGGGGATTCCGCGACCGCGGCGGGTTCGGCGACCGCGGCGAACGTGGCCGTTTCGGCGACCGGGGCGGGTTCGGCGACCGGGGCGGAAGCAAGAGGGGCGGAGGTGACGGCGGGGACTCGTGGTTTTCGGACCGCGGTTCCGGCCGGCGCTGGTTCTCCGCTTTTGCCGGCCATTGAACAACCCCGACGCACTAGCAACATAGAGCTTTGTCGCATCATTCATTGGTCTTCCTCATCGAGGTCCCACTTCATGTCCCGTATCACAATGTCGACGAGCATCCCGTCGCAATCGTGGTTCTTTCTCGGGTCCACCTGCAGCTCCAGCAGCTGCCCAATCTCCATCGGCACCCGCACGTGGAACTCGGCCACGTCGTCGATCATCTCCTTGTCCTCGAGATCCAGCGCCATGAGCCTGTCCATGACCAGCTCCCCCTCCCGGACCAGCCGCACGTCCACCCCGTCCCCGCAGCTGCTCCCCGGCACCCGCTTGATCGTCACGTGCACCGCCTTGTCCCCCTGCGTCGTGGCCACCCACGCCCGCACGGCCATGTAGGCCGTCGGCGCCCTGCCCCGGGGGAAGTGCACCATCGGGTGCTGCTTCCTGTCCCCGATGAAGATGTTGCCCAGCTCGGCGCGCTCGCCCATGTCGTGCCGCAGCTCGCAGTCCCAGTCGTTGAAGCACACCTTGCGGCTCGAGTTGAGCAGCTCCAGCTCGCCGATCGCGCCCGTGCCCGGGTCGCGGGAGCGGTACCCGTACCACCACGATTTGAACCCCTGGTGCTGCGAAAAGTCCTTGCGCGAGTCGGCGACGAGGTACTTGTCCCGCTTGGCCTTCTGGTCCGCCACGATGACGGCCAGCCCCAGATCCTGCGGGAAGTACCTCGCCAGTGCGTTGTACGCGATAGCCTTTTCCGCCATTTTGATCTCGTTGGGCAACAGCTTGCCCCAGAACCGCGGGGGCAGTTCGCGCCCCGGCACGGGGTCCGGGAGAAGGTGCAAGGGCAGGCGTGCGACCTCGGCCCGCACGAGGAAGTTGAGCACCGCCTGGGCGTCGTCCGGGCCGAGGTCGAAGCCGCCGAAGCGGTCGAACAGGGCGCGACGCACGGCGAGGGAGCGCCCGCGGCGGACGTGACGCTCGGTGAGGAGGAGGGTGGAGGCGCCGCAGGCCTGCGGGACGATCGAGGAGAAGGCGAGGGTGTCGTTGCCCTTGGGGTAGCTCGCGATGGTGAGCAGGTCGACGTTGGGCTGCGAGAACGCTTTCTTGATCGGGGCAAAGTCGATCTCGGCTGCAAAGAAGACAAGGTCAGTAATATAGTCGGCCCCACGCGCCGGCAGGCCAACCCACGCATCGACTCGATGTCATAAAAAAGCAGCACCTCCCCCTTGGCCGCCTTTGCCCCCGCGTTCCACGCCTTGGCCGTGTCCCAAGCGTCCATCTCCACCAGCTTCCACCACCTGGGCAGGTCCAACCCCTTTGGCGCCGGCCCCTTGTGCGCCAAAACCACCTCCCCAGCACCCGCCAGCGGCCCGCGCATCGCCGCCACCGCCTCGGCGGCGCCGACCCTGCATGCGCTCGCCACCACCGAGATTTTGACGTCCCGCGAGGGAGGCGAAGACCGCACGGGGACCGACTCGTGCCAACGCCCCCACGCCTCGGCCACCTCCCCCGGCTCGGCCGCAGGCGCCGCGACCGGCACCCCCTCCTCCACCGCCCTTTTCGCCACCTCGTACAGCCCCGCCTCGTCGGGCCTGAACGTGTTCGTCGCCAGAAAGTCCTTGCGGAACAGCTCCGCGGTGCCCCCCGAGTCCGAGGCCAGCAGCGGCACCCCCGCCGCGAGGCACTCGAGCACCGTGTAAGGGGAGTTGTCGACCAGGCTGGGGACGACGGCCACACGGCCGGTGCCGCCGAGGAGGTACGCGTGCGCGGTCTCGATCGAGTGGTTGGTCATGACGAGCCAATCGCGGGGGAGGTCGTCAACGAGGGAGCGCTTTTCGACCTTGCCGATCAGCGAGACCTTGAAGGCCGAGAGGCCGAGGTCTTTTTGGAGGCGGAGCATGGCGTCGCGGAAGACGATGAGGCCCTTGCGCATCTCGAGCCGACCGAAAAATACAAACTCCTTGGCTCTCACGGTGGTTGGTTTGCGCGGGCGGGCGGCGGCGAACGCGCCGCCCAGCACGTTGGGCACGGCGACGATCCGCGCCGGCAGCGGCCACCTAAGCTTGTCCATCCACTCGACCATGTACCGCGACGGGCTCACCAGCACGTCTGCCAGCTCGATGGTCTTGGCCTCGATGTAGGCCGGCTCGTGCGAGTCCTCGCCAGGAAAGCTCATGGACGCCAGCTGCGCCCACAGGTCCGGGCCGTGGGCGCCGGCGACCAGCAGTGTGTTCTGGAAGCGCAGACCCAGGCGCTTGGCCTCCATGGCGTAGTACCCCGCGCCGCGCCACTCGTGGAAGTGCACGAAATCGTAGTCGTGCTCGCGGTCTCTGAGCCACTCGTAGGCCTGGCGGGCCTTGGCCACGTCGTACGAGACGCGGGCGGCCGCCCAGTGCCCCGGGTGGTCCGGCAGCGCCTCCAGCCGCACGCCGCGCGCGGCGAACGCGGCGACCCATCCGTCGAACGTCTTGCCGCTGTTGCGGTTGGCGTGCGCTCCTGTGAGCAGCGCGACGGTGACGTTGTGCCCGCGCGCGGCCAGCGCCTCGGCGAGGTTGCGGAAGGCGGTGCCGATACCGCCGTTCATGTGCGGGCCGGCGACCTCGTAGGTGAGGAACAGCACGCGGCGCGGGGGGCCCTTGCGCGGCGGCCACTTCCCGCCGGCGGCGCGCGCGTCCTCCTCGGGCGTCAGGGCGACGCGCGGCACGGGGTGCAGGTCCACCAGGCTGCCCGGATAACTCCGCGGCGCAATCGAGATGTCCGGCCCCAGGCCAATGAAGTCTATGAAATCCAGCAGCGGCCCCGGCAGCCCGCCGCCCGCGTCGCGCCAGTCGCGCGCAGCCGACCCCAGGAAGTACGCGAGCGCGACGAGCACGGCCTGCCGCACCGCCGCCGCCCACCACCGGTCGCGCGCCGGCGGCAGGAACCACGTGCGGAAGCACGCGGAGAGGAGCGACCGGCGTGCCATCGGCCGCGAGCTGCCGGAAAAGGGACGTTGGTCACAGCGCGGATGCGACTGGCGGCGGCGCCAGCGAGCACCGAGAGGGATCACCAAAAGACAGCGCTGCCATCTTCCACCCACGCGTCGGTGAGTAACATCTACAGATTGTGCTGATGATGGTACTGACGACTGGATGGCTAAGGAACGGTTGCACCTGTGCAGCATTAGCGACGACCGGTGGCCAACAAGTTCAGGCTCACTCATCGCCACGAGCCAGACGGAATGAGCTGATTTTCAAAGTAAAAGCAATTTTTGTTTCTGATATATAGCTATCGTGGCGCACGTGGCTCAAAAGAGCGGAGAGCGATATTGGGATCGATGTGGCGCAGTATTAGCGAAGTCGTGATATAGCGCAGTCGGTCGGACAGTCGGAGTCACACGAGGCGCAGTGGGAACGCGTAGTAGGCATATAAGCGGGAGTGCGTCCGCTGTAAAGACACATCGTCTTCAGCAGAATCCGGCGCTCCCGTTTAGAGTTTCATCCCGCATATCATATCACCTTGTCAGGTGGAGTCGGTATTAGGCTTGCTTCCACCGACGGGACATTGGAGTAACAACATCTCCGCAGACATCCCATTCTTTTCTCTACTATGGACCTCAGCCTCAAGTCGGCAAGGTTGTTGCAGCCACGGTTTTCTTCTATCGACAGAAGACCATCCGACAACACAGCGGAGCTCAGATGGGGCGAAGCTCACTTCCGCATCGACAAGAAGATTCTTAATGTTCACGATCTCTCTGGGAGCTGTGTCATGAATCTCGCCGACTCTGGCAAAGACCGCCGTTCTACGTGGATTGGAGATTGGCGAAATGCCGTTATGGATGCGGGGATGATCCCGGACGAGAGGTGCTCCTACATCAATAACACCGGCAAGAGATGCCCCAACAGGGGTTCGCAGGGCGGCCATGTGGTCTTTCAGTCGGGCATTTATGGGTGCTACCTTGTACCACTGTGTGCGACACACAACCCCCCAAACAGGTACATAGCAGCTCGGCACAAAGGAATTAGGCATTTCGCTGAGCTTTTTTACCAGGAAAGGGTACTACATTTGTGCCTCGAGGCAAGCAGTGCTGCTTTACGACGAGCGGTAGTGGACGGGAACGGACTCGTGCAGGATGTAGACATTGAACAGCAGTGGCATCCATGGAGCAATGCAGAAGAAATCAAACTCCTACGGAGGCGGCACCGCCCACCCCTCCCGCATCCATGCCTCGGCAACCTCGAGCGTCATCGGTTTGCCACGCAGGCACGCATCCTTGTGTCCCGAGCTCCAATCCCGGCGCTGGCACTCGGCGGAGCAGTAGCGCACCCAGCACCCGCCGCACTTTTTGAACGCCCAAGGTTTCGGCTCGGTCCGCCGGCAGCCGCCGCAGGGGAGTTGCAGCGAGACCGAGAAGCGCCGCCGGATATCCTCGATATCGGCCATGGAGGCGCCGGCGCGCTTCCGTCCTTCCAGGAAGCCCTCCAAAGCTTCGTTCCACTCCCCGACCCGCTTGGCCAGGTCCCCGCGGTCGACGAGGTGCATGTTGCCCGGTAGCCACTGAAAATCACACACCGCCTGGCAGTGGACGTAGGCCGGATGGCACCCCATCTCCGCCAGAAGCGCCTTTGTCCGCGCCACGCGTTCTTCGCCGACGACTTCCGGCGAAAAAAGACGGTCGTCCGGGCGGAGGGGCCGCCCGAGCTCGCGCTCACGCTCCTCCTTGACCGCGGTGAGCAGCTCTGCCGACAATGGGGCGATCTTCTGCACCCTGCCCACGGCCAGGACGTCGTCCTGCGCCCACTTGATCCCGCGCTTGCCGCAACAGCTCCCGTAGCTCTGCCCGTAGCGGTACCCGCACGGACACAGCATGTCGTCCGGGAACGGGTGGCCCTCGGGCCGCCTTTCCGCGTGGCACGAAGCATGAGGCAGGCCCGAGGCACACGGGCAGAGCTTCTCCGGGCGCGGTCGCCCGCGGAACTTCATCACGGCCGCGAGGAATGCCCTGCGCGCCGCGGGCCGGAATATCTCGGCGGCCAGCTTGCCCCCGGGGTCCCTACGGTCCGCGTCGGCGCCGAATTCGAGCAGCAGCGCCGCCGCGGCGGGACTGCCCGCGATGGCGGCGGCGTGGAGGCACCGCACGCCGCCCGGGAAGAGCTGCGGGACGAGGTTGGCGCGGCACGTTGTGCAGGAGCAGGCCGGGAGCGCGAACGATTCCGGGTCCGCGCCGCACTCGAGCAGCGCGCGTGCGGCTGCGAGGTACCGCTGCTCGGCCGCCCCGTCGTTGCCGTCCTGCAGCAGCCTGCTTTGGAGTCTGGTTGCCAGCAGCGCCGAGAACGCCTCGCCCAGCGGCGTCGACGCGTGGCCCGCGTGCTCGAAGCAAAAGTCGGCCTCGGCGCCGTAGCGCATCAGCTCGCGCACCGCTGCCGCGTCGCCGATGCTGGCCGCGAAGTGCAGCGGCGGCATGACGCGCGACGCGGCCCCGGCGCCGCGCTGGACTTCCACCGGCTCGTGGGGATACCGCAGGAGCCGCCACCGGTACTCGGCGGAGCCCTCCCACAGGGGGAAGGAGTCCGCAGCGACGGAGAATGCGGGCCGCGGCATGGTCTTGGCCGGGACACAAGCGTGAATTCGGGGCGGCGACAAAGCTTGACTTGTCCGCGGGCCTCGTCCACCCGCTCCCGACGGCGCTCATCTGGATGCCAGCTGCGAATAGATAGATTCACCGCTTTCTACCGCATTTTGCATTTGATCTGTATGTACGACGTATTGTTATTTCAGGGGATGCCGACGGAATCGTCTCAAGGCGGCCACGCGTCCCCAGCATCCAGCGATGAATGACCAAAGATCGATCGTCCCCTGGTACAGCGGAAGGTCACGAGCCAAGGCAAACTTTGAAACCGCGTATTAGATTCGCGCTGCATGTGCGGGTAATCAGTTGCGACGAAATGGGGCCTGGGCTTTGACGGGGCGCAGCGCTCGCCCTGATCCCCACCTTCATGGCGGACGCGGAGGAGCCGCGGCCCGCCCGGCCGGCGGGCAAGGCCTGCAACGCGTGCTATACGAAGCGCACCAAGTGCGACGGCAACCAGCCGTGCTCCTCGTGCGTGGCGCGCAGGAGCCCCCACGACTGCCGCTTCGACCGCGTCGCCAAAAAGCGCGGCGTGCCAAAGGGCTCCGAGAGCGCGGTCCACAAGCGGCTGCGGATGCTGGAGGACATGCCCCGCGCCAACATGGAGGCCAACAAAGCGCTGCTCGCAGGGGGGCTCGGCGGCCAGTTCAGCCCCCTGCCGGCCGCCGAGGCGGCCCTGGCGCCGTTCTCGGCCGCGCCCAGGCAATTCGAGCCGCCCGTCACGCCGCCCGCTCCGATGTTTTCCCCCGTTTCGGACTTCGCCTTCGTTCCCGACCTCCTGGGCACCTTCGATCAGCCCGGCCCGAACTGGTCGCTCCTCAGCGAGCAAATGTCCCGCTCGATAACGGGAGCGCAGCCGCTTCAGTTTACGCCGGTCGTTCTTCCCCAGCTGCAGCAACCGGTTCTCTCCGTCGAGGACGCCCTGGCCGACCTGTTCCCCCAGGACTCCCCCGAAAGCTTCGACGACCACATTTCGGGCTCGATTTCCTGGTCCGGACGTTCGGACGGTGGCAGCGAGGATCTTGCGGCTCGCCTTCCGCCCGTCACCGTAACGCCGGGCTTCCCCGTGACGTTCTCGCTTCCGTTGAATTCGCGGAACGCCGTGCTGGAATCCTACCCGCCGGAACTCGTGCAGTCGCTCCTCGTGACGTTCTTTGAAAACTGCTACAGCATATGCGGCATCTTTCAGCCAACCACCTTCCTCTCTTCGGTCGATCGCCAGCCCCCCGTGGTGTTGTACGCCATGATGGCCCTGGCAGCCAAGAGCTCGCCGCACCCCCTGGCCAACGCGGCGGAGTTCTTCGAGAAAGCAAAAGACGAGCTGGGCCGCGAGCTGGAATTAGGCCCCAGCTTGGCGCTCGCCCAGGCGCTGCATGTCCTGACGCTCTATTCCATGGCTTCAGGTGGACTGGGCTCGCTCTCGTACATCTATTCGTCCCTGGCGACGCGCGTGTGCTTCGAGCTCGGGCTCAACCAGGAGCCGCCCAGGGATATGGGATTCCTGGCCAGCGAGACGCGGCGCCGCGTGTTTTGGACCATATACGGCACGGACCGTCTGCAGACCGTAGCGGGCAACAGGCCGCCCGCGGTCAAAGACGGAGAGTGTCAGCTGCGGCTTCCCATCAGCGAGATAGTATGGCAAGGCACATTGGGGGACGACGGGGGATACGTGAAGATGATCCCGGACGCGTACGAGCTTGCCAAGGTGGTTGGGCTCAAGTCCCTCAACGGTGCAGTCGGCGATGGGGGTGCCTACGTCGTTTTCCCCGAAAGCGACCTCCAGGAGTTCGCCGAGAATGCACTCACTTGGATGGATGCTCCGGAGGAGAATCTTGTCAGCAGGTTGAACCCTATCCGCGGAAAGGGGGCGAGGCTCGACTCGTGGGTTGCGTCCGAGGATGCCCTCGCCGGGACTGATGCCCCTTTGCCGCAGCTTCACGCACTACATCATCCTGGTCAACATCTACGGCAAGGTGCACGCCTTCCACTCGCAGTGCCTCGCGGGCGGCATCAACCCCTTCGCGCCCGATGCCCCGCACGCTACGCGCTCGCGGTTGCGCACGCTCGATGCCGCGCTCATGGACTGGATGGCGGCGCTGCCGGATTGGTGGCGCATCATCGCTCTAGATGCCGTCTTCCGATCACGTGTGCTCATCCGATCCAATGATCCCGATTCGGTGCAAAGGGTCAAAGTGGGGGCCCAGCGGATGCCGGGCGCGAACGCCCGCGACCATTCTTACCACACGGTCTTCATACACCTGTTCTTCCACGGCATCTGCATCGTATTGCACCGACCACGGAGGCTGGAGGAGATGGCCAGGGACGCGGTCTGGCTCGCGAGCGAGTCCTTCGTGCGGTGCGCCGAGAGTGCCGAAACCATGGCCGGTCTCGTTACCACCCTCCTCGCCCAGCCGGATCGTAAGCTCGTCAGTCTGCACCCGGCGGCCATGTTCCTGGTGTTCCAGGCGGCCCTGATCGAGCTGCTGATCCTGCGCAATCTGCTGCCCAAGGTGGCCGATCCTGCAGTGCGAAAGTTGGCCGCCGAGGCAAAGGCGAAGGTTGAGCTTCACCGGCACTTTCTCGACGACATGGCCAGGGCGTGGAAGGGTGAGCCTATGCTCGGGGACCTGCTGAACAGGCTGCTATCCCACGTGTCCCTCCCGTTGGCGACCGACGGACCAGAGATCCTGCAGCTCCGCGGCAAGTAGAGGCTCGCTGGACTGTACGAAGTTCTTCTGAAACAGAATCGGTGCATTTGCGGATTCAGCTACAAGTTTGCAACGCTCCATCCTCCACAGTCCGCTCCCGCATCCCCAACTCCGCGGCCTCAGATCTTGGCCGGCTTGGCTCCCACGGGCATGTGGCGGCCCAGGAACTCCAGCTGGTCCTTGATCGACCCCTCCCTCGCCTCCCCCTGGTAGATGTCGAAGTGCCCGAGGTCGTAGTGCTTCACCTCGGCCCTAGGCATCCGCTTGGCCGCCTCGAGCGCCGCGGGGATCGGTGCCACCGTCTCCTTGTCGCAGATCTGGAGGAAGGCCGGGCATGCCACGCGGCGGGCGTCCGAGACGGGGCGGTGGAAGGGGAGGAGGGCGATCACCCTGGCGGCGACGCGGGTGTCGACGCCTTCGGGGGGCGCCGTAGCCCGAGAAGGAGTCGGCCGAGGTCATGGCGGCGACCTCGCCGGGCCGGCCCGCCGCGGGGATGAAGTGCGGGTCCATGCGGAACAGCGCCGCGAAGATGTCCAGGGTGGCGTGGCAGCCGAGCTTCATGACGTGCCACAGGCCGGCGTACTTGACGGCCTGGATGACGGCGCCGAAGCCGTCCATCAGCGGGCACTGGCCGATCACGGGCTGCACGCGGCATTTATACCGAACTGGGGTGGAAGCTGCTTTGTCCGGGGATTTCGAGGGACGTGCCGGCGGGGCAATCGACAGGGGCCCGGGTGCTGCCCAGCCCGACCCCGGGACGCCCGGGTGGCTGTGCCCGGGGCTATCTGAAATGCCCGGACCGACCGGGCCGACCGGCAGCGAGTCAACGAGTCCAGAACTCGCCGAGGACGCTCCTGGGAAGCAGATCCGGCAGAGATTCGCATCCGGGCGGCGGTCATCCGAGGCGTTGGACCACGTCGACCGTCCCCTTCACCAGCCCTTGATCAAGGCGGCGCCGGCGCTCCAAATATCCCCTCGGATCAAACCGTTTCGCGCTGGTAATCCCATCTCGCGTGCCTTCGAATGTAGGGGCACCATCGAGCTTGGTGTGCCCCGCTCGACCGCGCTGCCAAGCGGGAAGCGCCGCGTTCCGAAAGAAGACGTCGAACGCGCGTCCCGGGCCCAGGGAGACGCGTCTCTCCGCCAAACCTTGTGATCCTGGGAGATGCCGCACGTGACATTCGCCCGAGAAGCATGAGCGGCCCGCGCCATTGGCAGGGCGCGCGGTCGGCGTGCCGGTCTGCCGCGAACGCCACTGGTCGCCTCCCGTTTCGGCCCGGTCGAAGGAGGCCCATTTCGCACGCGGCAAGCTTGTCGGATTCCAGGACTGCGCAAGCCGCCGCAAGCGAGGTGCGGGACGGGGCCGGGGGGCGCGGCTCCACTGCGCGTTCCGCCACCCTCTGCGGCCCCTGCGGGCACTGAACACGAGCTATTTCTGGAACCATGGGCACCGTCGCGGCATCTGAGCCGCGAAACCGGGAACGGCAGCCAGACGGCGCCTCGGTGATTGTGGCGACCTTGCGGGCGCTGCACCGACACGCCATCCGCGCTCGAATCCCGCTCCCTCTGCGGCAGTCAATTCCGCTTCCCCCGCTTCGCCCGCCAAGACCTAAGCAGACATGGCGGTTTTGTCGATGCCCGCGGCGTCGGAGTGGCTCTTTGCCCGCGCGATGGGCGCCAAGGTGTGCCCGACTGTCCAGGGTTCCGCGACTAGAGCTCACCGTCCCGCGCCGCTCGCAGCCCGGCCGCAAAGGGGCGCAAGTGGACGTGTACTTCAAGATAGTTGCACCCGCGATGCGGTGGCCCGGAGCAACGTTCGGTTTCCGCGGGCTGCAGGTGACAGCTGCCATGCGACAGGTGCGTCGCTGCGCAGATACCTCCCGCCCCGCATTCGCTGAATTCGCTTTCTCCATCAGTCCATCGCAAGCATCGAGGACATTTTCTCAATTGCCGACGGCGGCGCGCCGCCCGCATTCGCCAGCATCGCCGTCGCAGCGTCCGCGGCCCCGACGCCCTCCCGCCCCTCGGTCGCCTCCATCCCCGACGCTGCCGACGTCGCCGGCGAGCTTCAAACTACCGACAACACCCCGATGCCTCCCCTCACCCCGCCTCCCACACCCCCGCGCCCGCGCTTCGCCCTCCTCGACCGCACGCATCCCTTCCTCCTCGACCGCATCGCGGGCATGCGTGTCATCATCCAGAACATTTCGATATCGCCCGTCCTGGTGGCGGCGATGAGTACGGGCGACGGTGGGCTCCGCGACCTCGGCGAAGTCCTCGCGGACCTCGTCGCCGCCGAACGCCGCGCCTCGGACCCGTACGGGGTCTTCTTTGCCGTCGAAGACTTGACGAGGAAGCTCCGGTTTCCGCTGGGCGACCTGGTTTCCGCGGGCGGACCGGACGACGTGCAGCGTGCCGTGAGGCGGCTTCTCAGGGAGCTGAGGGCGGCTGTGCTGCCGTGGTGGCTCGCGGGGTTCGAGGCGACGATGGAGTTCGAGGAGACGATGGACGAGTCCTGGAAGATGGTGAAGGCGTTGGGGGATGATTGAAGAGAGAGTGGGTCGGAAATAGATCGCAAAAATTGTGGAGAGCAAAAGAACCCACGCAAAGCTGAAGCCATTGCAAATCTGCGAGATAGGTTAACCATCCCTCATGTGCCCCGCCATGCCCTGGAACGAAGTGGAGCTGCGGTTTTCAGGCCTCCTCGTGCCCCGACTTCCAGGGCGCGCGGTCGAACAGTGGCGCACACAGCATCTTGGCACACGTCTTGGTAGGGCAAAAGACCAATGAGGCCAGACATCCGCGTGATCTCCGCATAAGAAATGGACAGACACGATGGTAACTATGCAGTGCGACCACAATAGGAAACCAACCAATTCGCACAAACGGAGAAGCGACGGACAAAAAAAGACTGCATTGACGTTATGCGGGCATATTTACAGCTTTAGACTCCTGCATGGGCGAAGACCGGCAGGTGAATAGTTAGATTAGAATCCCGGTGGAGCGTCAGTCGCTACCTTAGGCATCGCTGAACGAATCGGGGTCGTGGTCTTCAGGTGCCCCGCTGTTGCCCATGCAAGTGACACTAAGAGCATCAGTCTCCGGGCTGTCGGCCGGTGCAGGTGCAAGGGCTTTGGCGAAGCTGTCATAGAGAGGGGCCAAGGGGTCATCAACACGCCACTTGCGCTTGAGGAGCCAGGTCGGTACGCTAGAAGTAGGCTTGGTAGCGATGCTGTTGGAAAAGCCAGAAAAGGCTTTGTGAGTAGGATTGCTAATCTCGCGAGTGCAAGACATGGGTCCCACTTCGCTTTCGCGTGCTCAAATGAGCCCAGCCCCTCATCCAGGGAGACGTCGCCAAAACGAGTGGGCGAGGCATCACGCCTAGCTTCAGCTTCCCTCAGATCGAAATGCGAGGGCTGTACAGGTTGGTCGCGGAGGATGGGCAGCAAGGCCGTCAGGTGCTCAAACAAGTCAGGCAGAATCACGGCCGGGGCCACTGGAGGGGCCAGGTTGTTGGCACGAGGAATTGAACGGTCGTCGACGACGACCATGTCTCCGACAACATGAAGGCCGAAGAGAGCAAGCTGTCGATCCAGATCACGGCGCAATGTGGCGCGCTTATTGGCCTCCAGATGCTCGAACTTGTCGTCAACCTGCGACGGCTGGATGGGGAAGCCGCCGCACCGGGCCAATTGGTCCTGCATCTCGGACTCGAGTTCGGCAAGGCGAAGCTTCTTGGCCTCGAGCTCACGAGCAAGATTCTCGATCTGCGGGCCGAGAAAGTCAGAATACGGCGGCCCACGGCTCTGAGCGAGGATCTCACCCGGGCGGCGGCTTCCGCGTGCTTGGCCAGATTCTCGGCGGCAACGTCGTCGACCTATCGCAGCAAATGAAATCAGCATCCCGTCCAATGCCACCGCCACTCGAGCACCACGACTCACCCTGTCCTTGAGCTGGCCCAAGCCGTACATCATATCGACGAGCGCATCGTAATCGTCCGCCGAGAGGACGGCGTCGGCCCTTAAAGCAGCACCGCGAGCCTCCGACGGCGGAGCTTGGCACTGGTCCGGCAGCTCGCTCTGCAGCTGGGCCTGCGGCGGACCCAGATGGACCGTAACCTGGACGGACACGGTCGCGCGGCCGCCGAGGGCGGTGTTGGTCGCCGTGGTGGCCTGCGTGACCTCGGTCGAGGCGGTCGGAAAGGCGTCGGCGACCTGCAAGCGTGTGCGGTCGTCCACAGCTGCCCCCTGGTGGTCGGTCGGCGTGCCGTCGTTTGCCAGGCGGCTGTCCACGCCAGTGCCTACTTCCTGGAAGGTGACGTTGACGTTTATCGTCGTCGGCTGGGCCGGCGTCGGGGCGGACGAGCCATCGACGGGAGCGGTAGCGGGAGCAAAGCTTCCTCCGACGAGCATGGCGTGCGACGTGTGCGGGGCTGCGGCGGGTGGGTCAGCGGGCGCGACGGGAGCCGCGTTGCACTTCACCTCGGCGGTGCGGCGTCGGGCGGGCGGACGGGGCGCGTCCGGCGGTTCGGTTCGAATGTGGTGGCAGACGCAAGAGCGGCTTGCGCCGCTCGGCCCCCGCATGTCCGGGCCCGGCGGGAAAACGCGTGTGTTTGTGTGGCGGGGAGACATGATCGGCCCAACATCCCCTCGCATCACGCCGAATCTCTCTCGATCCCCGTCCACAGAGGCGCCAAAGGCTGCGGCCGGCCGGCCGGCGCGTCGTCGGCGGCGGATTCGCTGCACGGCCGGCCGGGGCCGAACCTGGGCCGGGACCCGACCCCGCCACCGGTTCCGCCCATCAAGCTTCTGCACACCCCGCACGAGGGCAAGGCTGAGGCCGCATCCGCCATCGTCATCCGTCCACGGTGCTGGCCGGCATCCCTAGGGCTAGATCGTGCATCGGTCCGTCGGGAACTGCAAAATGGTTCGTCGCTCACGCGGCACACCCGCGTTTCCGACGCGGCCGCCGGCGCCGGCATAACAAACTGCCATCGAAACACCGACGAATACGTTCCGGAGCAGCAGAACAGGGATCCGCTGGGGCTCCGGAGCGATTCGGGGGTGAGCCGGGACGCGAAGGTCAATCCTTGAAACGGCGCGAGTCGTCCAACGCCAAGGAAAGCGAGCAAACCAAGTCCGAGTCGATGCCCGAGGGCAATAACACTCTCGTACGTCCCCATCCCGTTGCGGCGCCGACAAGGGGACGGGCATGTGATCCAGAAGGTACGGCGGCTCGCCAGTTCAAGCAAGCCGGCCAACTCAGCACAGGATAGCGTTCCTTCGAAGTACGGCACATGAAATACTCCGTCCGCAGTGCAGAACAATGTGGGCGGCGGCAACGAGCCGAAGGAGCGCTGGTTGAGGGGTGGGACCAGGTCGCGCTCGACGAAGCCAGGCCGGGATCCTTGCTGGCCGCGAAAACCACGAGAACATCATCTCCTGCTGTCCCGCAGCACCATCAAGAAAGCCCAGGCGTGCTCCAGCGCGAGTCCGTGTCCACCTTGAGTCCGATAGGATGAGTGCGGGTCAGCTCGTCCTAGCTCTGCCTGTCGAGGAGTTCGGCCTTCGAAGCAAGAGAACACGGAAACAGAAGACCCGCCGAGCAAGGGAGCGCGGCGCACGGAGGACCACGGGAGGCTGCTTTCGAGCAGCGGGTCCCCGCAGCGCCGGCAGGGGGATGCCCGGTCCTCAGTTGCAGTTTCCAATCCGCGCCGGCCGAGAAGGGGAACCATCCGCAGGCGCCCGTGGTCTCCCCCGCCCGTCCACGCTCCGAGCCAAACGGGCCGCAGAATTGGCCTTCCAGCGTGACCGCAGCGTCCCTGCGGGCGCACAGGCCGAGAGGAACACCGCGCAAACAGTCCGCGCCCGGTCCGCCCGCCGCCGACGCTGGACGCGGCATTCGGCCCGGCGTGCCCGGCAGCCCCATGGGCGCGGTGCGGGGCGCCGGGAAAAATACGGACGAGCGCCCCGGGCAGCAGTGAGAGGCCGGAGAGTCGATCCGGTGGGTGACGCCGGTCCCCGCCGGCCGCGGGCAACTCGCAACAACGCCTCAACCTCGCGAGACGAGCTCTTATTCGCGACCCTCAACGAACCCAGCCCTGGATGCGGCGCCAGCCATCCTTCGACACGCCCCGCCCGCCGGTTCCCCCCAAGGAACGTCCTTAAGTCCCTGGATGCGCAGCCCATCCCGCCCTGAACTTAGGCATGCCGCCGAGGAGCCCGCCGAACAGGGCGATGGGGAACTCGGTGGGGTTGCCCGACGCGGTGTGGACCTGCGAGATCTCGAGGTGCGCGGCCCTTGAGGTAGACCCTGAACTTAGGCATGCCGCCGAGGAGCCCGCCGAACAGGACGATGGGGAACTCGGTGGCGTTGCCCGACGCGGTGCGGACCTGCGAGATCTCGAGGTGCTCGGTGGGGTTGACCCGGGAGGGCTGAATGGCGAAGTTCCTGAGCTCGACGCGGAGGGCCTTGACCACGTCGAAGAGGATGGCTTTGACGCGGCGGCCTGCACGAAGCGGGATGCTTCCATCAGTCGCAGTCGCAGGGGAGTCGGGGCGCTGCTCACCGGGCCCGTCCGTCACAAACACCTGAGCGAGAAGAGCCTCCATCCGCTGGAGCGTGGCGAAGAGCTCGCCGATCCTGGAGTCGGCTTGGGCGGCGCCTGCTTCCAGAGCCGCCTGGAGCGCGGCGTCGGCCGTCTTCTGCGCCTCAAGTTCGGCGAGGCGGCGCTCGACGGCCGCAAGCGTCTCGCTGAGCGTGGCGATCTGCCGCGGGAAAGACATCAGCATGCCCGCACACGCCGGTAGCAGCAGCAGCACCGACCACGGCGTCCTTGGTCCGGAGCTCGCCCTCGACGGCGGTGACCTGTCGCGCGGAGCACTGCATCAGCATGGCCGGTAAGGCGCCAGGAGTCGCCGCACTCACCCGGTCGCCGACGCCCTGCACGGCGGGGAACAGGCCGGCGATGGCTTCCTCGTCGGCGGCGCTGAGCACACCGTCCGCCCGAGCAGGGGCGCGGCCGCCCTCGGACGGCGGGGCCTGGTGCTGGGCCTGCGCCTGACGCTGGCTCTGCTGCTGAACCTGGTGCTGGCCCTGGTGCTGGCTCTGCTGCGCCTTGGCCTGCGCGTCTGCGGTGGCGTGGCCGCCGTGGGCCGTGTTGGTGGCCGTGTTGGCGAGCGACGCCTCGACCGAGGCCGCCTGCGAGAAGTCAGCGGCCTGCGACTGCGAGCCCGAGACGGAGCCGTGCTGCGAGCCCGAGACGTCGGCGGCCTGGCGGTTGGAGACGGCGGCGTCCTGCTGGCCGGTCACGGCGCCCTCGTTGGCCACGCGGACCTCGGCCGTCGACTTGCCGACGTCGTACACGTAGTTGTGGATGTGCGTGGCCGTGGTGACCGACGTCGGGGCGGCGCTCGGGCCTCCGCCGCCGCCTCCGCCCAGGACGGCCTTGGCGGCCCCGGCGATGAGTCCGGCGACCATGGCGTGCGGTGCGTGCGGGGCTGCGGCGGGGCGGTCAGCGGGCGCGACGCGAGCCGCGTTGCACTTCACCTCGGCGGTGCGGCGTCGGGCGGGCGGACGGGGCGCGTCCGGCGGTTCGGTTCGAATGTGGTGGCAGACGCAAGAGCGGCTTGCGCCGCTCGGCCCCCGCATGTCCGGGCCCGGCGGGAAAACGCGTGTGTTTGTGTGGCGGGGAGACATGATCGGCCCAACATCCCCTCGCATCACGCCGAATCTCTCTCGATCCCCGTCCACAGAGGCGCCAAAGGCTGCGGCCGGCCGGCCGGCGCGTCGTCGGCGGCGGATTCGCTGCACGGCCGGCCGGGGCCGAACCTGGGCCGGGACCCGACCCCGCCACCGGTTCCGCCCATCGAGCTTCTGCACACCCCGCACGAGGGCAAGGCTGAGGCCGCATCCGCCATCGTCATCCGTTCACGGTGCTGGCCGGCATCCCTAGGGCTAGATCGTGCATCGGTCCGTCGGGAACTGCAAAATGGTTCGTCGCTCACGCGGCACACCCGCGTTTCCGACGCGGCCGCCGGCACCGGCATAACAAACTGCCATCGAAACACCGACGAATACGTTCCGGAGCAGCAGAACAGGGATCCGCTGGGGCTCCGGAGCGATTCGGGGGTGAGCCGGGACGCGAAGGTCAATCCTTGAAACGGTGCGAGTCGTCCAACGCCAAGGAAAGCGAGCAAACCAAGTCCGAGTCGATGCCCGAGGGCAATAACACTCTCGTACGTCCCCATCCCGTTGCGGCGCCGACAAGGGGACGGGCATGTGATCCAGAAGGTACGGCGGCTCGCCAGTTCAAGCAAGCCGGCCAACTCAGCACAGGATAGCGTTCCTTCGAAGTACGGCACATGAAATACTCCGTCCGCAGTGCAGAACAATGTGGGCGGCGGCAACGAGCCGAAGGAGCGCTGGTTGAGGGGTGGGACCAGGTCGCGCTCGACGAAGCCAGGCCGGGATCCTTGCTGGCCGCGAAAACCACGAGAACATCATCTCCTGCTGTCCCGCAGCACCATCAAGAAAGCCCAGGCGTGCTCCAGCGCGAGTCCGTGTCCACCTTGAGTCCGATAGGATGAGTGCGGGTCAGCTCGTCCTAGCTCTGCCTGTCGAGGAGTTCGGCCTTCGAAGCAAGAGAACACGGAAACAGAAGACCCGCCGAGCAAGGGAGCGCGGCGCACGGAGGACCACGGGAGGCTGCTTTCGAGCAGCGGGTCCCCGCAGCGCCGGCAGGGGGATGCCCGGTCCTCAGTTGCAGTTTCCAATCCGCGCCGGCCGAGAAGGGGAACCATCCGCAGGCGCCCGTGGTCTCCCCCGCCCGTCCACGCTCCGAGCCAAACGGGCCGCAGAATTGGCCTTCCAGCGTGACCGCAGCGTCCCTGCGGGCGCACAGGCCGAGAGGAACACCGCGCAAACAGTCCGCGCCCGGTCCGCCCGCCGCCGACGCTGGACGCGGCATTCGGCCCGGCGTGCCCGGCAGCCCCATGGGCGCGGTGCGGGGCGCCGGGAAAAATACGGACGAGCGCCCCGGGCAGCAGTGAGAGGCCGGAGAGTCGATCCGGTGGGTGACGCCGGTCCCCGCCGGCCGCGGGCAACTCGCAACAACGCCTCAACCTCGCGAGACGAGCTCTTATTCGCGACCCTCAACAAACCCAGCCCTGGATGCGGCGCCAGCCATCCTTCGACACGCCCCGCCCACCGGTTCCCCCCAAACAACGTCCTTAAGTCCCTGGATGTTCGGCCAATCCTCCGCCGGCCAACCATCCCGCCCACGCCCCCGCTACCGGTGCTCGTCTCGCCGGCCTTGGCTCGCAGCGCCTGCGGGACTCGGGGCTTCAGTTCGTATGCGTGCGCAAGTCCGCGGCGCTCACGTCCTCGGCTGCTGCTGCTGCTTGAAAGATGAGATCTAGAAGGTCACGCCCCCGACCTCGTGATTGGGCGGGGTCTGGGCGGGGGTCTTGACTACGACGCGGGTTTCGCCGTCGGCGCCAACCTCGTAAAAGGTCAGCGTGTCGGCCGAACCCGCGACGCGGCCCTTGAGGTAGACCCTGAACCTGGGCATGCCGCCGAGGAGCCCGCCGAACAGGGCGATGGGGAACTCGGTGTGGTTGCCAGTGGCGGGACGGACCTGCGTGATCTCGAGGTGCTCGGTGGGGTTGACCCGGGAGGGCTGAATGGCGAAGTTCCCGAGCTCGACGCGGGCGGCCTTGACCACGTCGACAAGGATGGCTTTGACGCGGCGGCCTGCACGAAGCGGGATGCCTCCATCAGTCGCAGTCGCAGGGGAGTCGGGGCGCTGCTCACCGGGCCCATCCGTCACAAACACCTGAGCGAGAAGAGCCTCCATCCGCTGGAGCTTGGCGAAGAGCTCGCCGATCCTGGAGTCGGCTTGGGCGGCGCCTGCTTCCAGAGCCGCCTGGAGCGCGGCGTCGGCCGTCTTCTGCGCCTCAAGTTCGGCGAGGCGGCGCTCGACGGCCGCAACCGTCTCGCTGAGCGTGGCGATCTGCCGCGGGAAGACATCAGCATGCCCGCACACGCCGGTAGCAGCAGCAGCACCGACCACGGCGTCCTTGGTCCGGAGCTCGCCCTCGACGGCGGTGACCTGTCGCGCGGAGCACTGCATCAGCGTGGCCGGCAAGGCGCCAAGGAGTCGCCGCACTCACCCGGTCGCCGACGCCCTGCACGGCGGGGAACAGGCCGGCGATGGCTTCCTCGTCGGCGGCGCTGAGCACACCGTCCGCCCGAGCAGGGGCGCGGCCGCCCTCGGACGGCGGGGCCTGGTGCTGGGCCTGCGCCTGACGCTGGCTCTGCTGCTGAACCTGGTGCTGGCCCTGGTGCTGGCTCTGCTGCGCCTTGGCCTGCGCGTCTGCGGTGGCGTGGCCGCCGTGGGCCGTGTTGGTGGCCGTGTTGGCGAGCGACGCCTCGACCGAGGCCGCCTGCGAGAAGTCAGCGGCCTGCGACTGCGAGCCCGAGACGGAGCCGTGCTGCGAGCCCGAGACGTCGGCGGCCTGGCGGTTGGAGACGGCGGCGTCCTGCTGGCCGGTCACGGCGCCCTCGTTGGCCACGCGGACCTCGGCCGTCGACTTGCCGACGTCGTACACGTAGTTGTGGATGTGCGTGGCCGTGGTGACCGACGTCGGGGCGGCGCTCGGGCCTCCGCCGCCGCCTCCGCCCAGGACGGCCTTGGCGGCCCCGGCGATGAGTCCGGCGACCATGGCGTGCGGTGCGTGCGGGGCTGCGGCGGGGCGGTCAGCGGGCGCGACGCGAGCCGCGTTGCACTTCACCTCGGCGGTGCGGCGTCGGGCGGGCGGACGGGGCGCGTCCGGCGGTTCGGTTCGAATGTGGTGGCAGACGCAAGAGCGGCTTGCGCCGCTCGGCCCCCGCATGTCCGGGCCCGGCGGGAAAACGCGTGTGTTTGTGTGGCGGGGAGACATGATCGGCCCAACATCCCCTCGCATCACGCCGAATCTCTCTCGATCCCCGTCCACAGAGGCGCCAAAGGCTGCGGCCGGCCGGCCGGCGCGTCGTCGGCGGCGGATTCGCTGCACGGCCGGCCGGGGCCGAACCTGGGCCGGGACCCGACCCCGCCACCGGTTCCGCCCATCGAGCTTCTGCACACCCCGCACGAGGGCAAGGCTGAGGCCGCATCCGCCATCGTCATCCGTTCACGGTGCTGGCCGGCATCCCTAGGGCTAGATCGTGCATCGGTCCGTCGGGAACTGCAAAATGGTTCGTCGCGCACGCGGCACACCCGCGTTTCCGACGCGGCCGCCGGCACCGGCATAACAAACTGCCATCGAAACACCGACGAATACGTTCCGGAGCAGCAGAACAGGGATCCGCTGGGGCTCCGGAGCGATTCGGGGGTGAGCCGGGACGCGAAGGTCAATCCTTGAAACGGCGCGAGTCGTCCAACGCCAAGGAAAGCGAGCAAACCAAGTCCGAGTCGATGCCCGAGGGCAATAACACTCTCGTACGTCCCCATCCCGTTGCGGCACCGACAAGGGGACGGGCATGTGATCCAGAAGGTACGGCGGCTCGCCAGTTCAAGCAAGCCGGCCAACTCAGCACAGGATAGCGTTCCTTCGAAGTACGGCACATGAAATACTCCGTCCGCAGTGCAGAACAATGTGGGCGGCGGCAACGAGCCGAAGGAGCGCTGGTTGAGGGGTGGGACCAGGTCGCGCTCGACGAAGCCAGGCCGGGATCCTTGCTGGCCGCGAAAACCACGAGAACATCATCTCCTGCTGTCCCGCAGCACCATCAAGAAAGCCCAGGCGTGCTCCAGCGCGAGTCCGTGTCCACCTTGAGTCCGATAGGATGAGTGCGGGTCAGCTCGTCCTAGCTCTGCCTGTCGAGGAGTTCGGCCTTCGAAGCAAGAGAACACGGAAACAGAAGACCCGCCGAGCAAGGGAGCGCGGCGCACGGAGGACCACGGGAGGCTGCTTTCGAGCAGCGGGTCCCCGCAGCGCCGGCAGGGGGATGCCCGGTCCTCAGTTGCAGTTTCCAATCCGCGCCGGCCGAGAAGGGGAACCATCCGCAGGCGCCCGTGGTCTCCCCCGCCCGTCCACGCTCCGAGCCAAACGGGCCGCAGAATTGGCCTTCCAGCGTGACCGCAGCGTCCCTGCGGGCGCACAGGCCGAGAGGAACACCGCGCAAACAGTCCGCGCCCGGTCCGCCCGCCGCCGACGCTGGACGCGGCATTCGGCCCGGCGTGCCCGGCAGCCCCATGGGCGCGGTGCGGGGCGCCGGGAAAAATACGGACGAGCGCCCCGGGCAGCAGTGAGAGGCCGGAGAGTCGATCCGGTGGGTGACGCCGGTCCCCGCCGGCCGCGGGCAACTCGCAACAACGCCTCAACCTCGCGAGACGAGCTCTTATTCGCGACCCTCAACAAACCCAGCCCTGGATGCGGCGCCAGCCATCCTTCGACACGCCCCGCCCACCGGTTCCCCCCAAACAACGTCCTTAAGTCCCTGGATGTTCGGCCAATCCTCCGCCGGCCAACCATCCCGCCCACGCCCCCGCTACCGGTGCTCGTCTCGCCGGCCTTGGCTCGCAGCGCCTGCGGGACTCGGGGCTTCAGTTCGTATGCGTGCGCAAGTCCGCGGCGCTCACGTCCTCGGCTGCTGCTGCTGCTTGAAAGATGAGATCTAGAAGGTCACGCCCCCGACCTCGTGATTGGGCGGGGTCTGGGCGGGGGTCTTGACTACGACGCGGGTTTCGCCGTCGGCGCCAACCTCGTAAAAGGTCAGCGTGTCGGCCGAACCCGCGACGCGGCCCTTGAGGTAGACCCTGAACCTGGGCATGCCGCCGAGGAGCCCGCCGAACAGGGCGATGGGGAACTCGGTGTGGTTGCCAGTGGCGGGACGGACCTGCGTGATCTCGAGGTGCTCGGTGGGGTTGACCCGGGAGGGCTGAATGGCGAAGTTCCCGAGCTCGACGCGGGCGGCCTTGACCACGTCGACAAGGATGGCTTTGACGCGGCGGCCTGCACGAAGCGGGATGCCTCCATCAGTCGCAGTCGCAGGGGAGTCGGGGCGCTGCTCACCGGGCCCATCCGTCACAAACACCTGAGCGAGAAGAGCCTCCATCCGCTGGAGCTTGGCGAAGAGCTCGCCGATCCTGGAGTCGGCTTGGGCGGCGCCTGCTTCCAGAGCCGCCTGGAGCGCGGCGTCGGCCGTCTTCTGCGCCTCAAGTTCGGCGAGGCGGCGCTCGACGGCCGCAACCGTCTCGCTGAGCGTGGCGATCTGCCGCGGGAAGACATCAGCATGCCCGCACACGCCGGTAGCAGCAGCAGCACCGACCACGGCGTCCTTGGTCCGGAGCTCGCCCTCGACGGCGGTGACCTGTCGCGCGGAGCACTGCATCAGCGTGGCCGGCAAGGCGCCAAGGAGTCGCCGCACTCACCCGGTCGCCGACGCCCTGCACGGCGGGGAACAGGCCGGCGATGGCTTCCTCGTCGGCGGCGCTGAGCACACCGTCCGCCCGAGCAGGGGCGCGGCCGCCCTCGGACGGCGGGGCCTGGTGCTGGGCCTGCGCCTGACGCTGGCTCTGCTGCTGAACCTGGTGCTGGCCCTGGTGCTGGCTCTGCTGCGCCTTGGCCTGCGCGTCTGCGGTGGCGTGGCCGCCGTGGGCCGTGTTGGTGGCCGTGTTGGCGAGCGACGCCTCGACCGAGGCCGCCTGCGAGAAGTCAGCGGCCTGCGACTGCGAGCCCGAGACGGAGCCGTGCTGCGAGCCCGAGACGTCGGCGGCCTGGCGGTTGGAGACGGCGGCGTCCTGCTGGCCGGTCACGGCGCCCTCGTTGGCCACGCGGACCTCGGCCGTCGACTTGCCGACGTCGTACACGTAGTTGTGGATGTGCGTGGCCGTGGTGACCGACGTCGGGGCGGCGCTCGGGCCTCCGCCGCCGCCTCCGCCCAGGACGGCCTTGGCGGCCCCGGCGATGAGTCCGGCGACCATGGCGTGCGGTGCGTGCGGGGCTGCGGCGGGGCGGTCAGCGGGCGCGACGCGAGCCGCGTTGCACTTCACCTCGGCGGTGCGGCGTCGGGCGGGCGGACGGGGCGCGTCCGGCGGTTCGGTTCGAATGTGGTGGCAGACGCAAGAGCGGCTTGCGCCGCTCGGCCCCCGCATGTCCGGGCCCGGCGGGAAAACGCGTGTGTTTGTGTGGCGGGGAGACATGATCGGCCCAACATCCCCTCGCATCACGCCGAATCTCTCTCGATCCCCGTCCACAGAGGCGCCAAAGGCTGCGGCCGGCCGGCCGGCGCGTCGTCGGCGGCGGATTCGCTGCACGGCCGGCCGGGGCCGAACCTGGGCCGGGACCCGACCCCGCCACCGGTTCCGCCCATCGAGCTTCTGCACACCCCGCACGAGGGCAAGGCTGAGGCCGCATCCGCCATCGTCATCCGTTCACGGTGCTGGCCGGCATCCCTAGGGCTAGATCGTGCATCGGTCCGTCGGGAACTGCAAAATGGTTCGTCGCGCACGCGGCACACCCGCGTTTCCGACGCGGCCGCCGGCACCGGCATAACAAACTGCCATCGAAACACCGACGAATACGTTCCGGAGCAGCAGAACAGGGATCCGCTGGGGCTCCGGAGCGATTCGGGGGTGAGCCGGGACGCGAAGGTCAATCCTTGAAACGGCGCGAGTCGTCCAACGCCAAGGAAAGCGAGCAAACCAAGTCCGAGTCGATGCCCGAGGGCAATAACACTCTCGTACGTCCCCATCCCGTTGCGGCACCGACAAGGGGACGGGCATGTGATCCAGAAGGTACGGCGGCTCGCCAGTTCAAGCAAGCCGGCCAACTCAGCACAGGATAGCGTTCCTTCGAAGTACGGCACATGAAATACTCCGTCCGCAGTGCAGAACAATGTGGGCGGCGGCAACGAGCCGAAGGAGCGCTGGTTGAGGGGTGGGACCAGGTCGCGCTCGACGAAGCCAGGCCGGGATCCTTGCTGGCCGCGAAAACCACGAGAACATCATCTCCTGCTGTCCCGCAGCACCATCAAGAAAGCCCAGGCGTGCTCCAGCGCGAGTCCGTGTCCACCTTGAGTCCGATAGGATGAGTGCGGGTCAGCTCGTCCTAGCTCTGCCTGTCGAGGAGTTCGGCCTTCGAAGCAAGAGAACACGGAAACAGAAGACCCGCCGAGCAAGGGAGCGCGGCGCACGGAGGACCACGGGAGGCTGCTTTCGAGCAGCGGGTCCCCGCAGCGCCGGCAGGGGGATGCCCGGTCCTCAGTTGCAGTTTCCAATCCGCGCCGGCCGAGAAGGGGAACCATCCGCAGGCGCCCGTGGTCTCCCCCGCCCGTCCACGCTCCGAGCCAAACGGGCCGCAGAATTGGCCTTCCAGCGTGACCGCAGCGTCCCTGCGGGCGCACAGGCCGAGAGGAACACCGCGCAAACAGTCCGCGCCCGGTCCGCCCGCCGCCGACGCTGGACGCGGCATTCGGCCCGGCGTGCCCGGCAGCCCCATGGGCGCGGTGCGGGGCGCCCGGAAAAATACGGACGAGCGCCCCGGGCAGCAGTGGGAGGCCGGAGAGTCGATCCGGTGGGTGACGCCGGTCCCCGCCGGCCGCGGGCAACTCGCAACAACGCCTCAACCTCGCGAGACGAGCTCTTATTCGCGACCCTCAACAAACCCAGCCCTGGATGCGGCGCCAGCCATCCTTCGACACGCCCCGCCCACCGGTTCCCCCCAAACAACGTCCTTAAGTCCCTGGATGTTCGGCCAATCCTCCGCCGGCCAACCATCCCGCCCACGCCCCCGCTACCGGTGCTCGTCTCGCCGGCCTTGGCTCGCAGCGCCTGCGGGACTCGGGGCTTCAGTTCGTATGCGTGCGCAAGTCCGCGGCGCTCACGTCCTCGGCTGCTGCTGCTGCTTGAAAGATGAGATCTAGAAGGTCACGCCCCCGACCTCGTGATTGGGCGGGGTCTGGGCGGGGGTCTTGACTACGACGCGGGTTTCGCCGTCGGCGCCAACCTCGTAAAAGGTCAGCGTGTCGGCCGAACCCGCGACGCGGCCCTTGAGGTAGACCCTGAACCTGGGCATGCCGCCGAGGAGCCCGCCGAACAGGGCGATGGGGAACTCGGTGTGGTTGCCAGTGGCGGGACGGACCTGCGTGATCTCGAGGTGCTCGGTGGGGTTGACCCGGGAGGGCTGAATGGCGAAGTTCCCGAGCTCGACGCGGGCGGCCTTGACCACGTCGACAAGGATGGCTTTGACGCGGCGGCCTGCACGAAGCGGGATGCCTCCATCAGTCGCAGTCGCAGGGGAGTCGGGGCGCTGCTCACCGGGCCCATCCGTCACAAACACCTGAGCGAGAAGAGCCTCCATCCGCTGGAGCTTGGCGAAGAGCTCGCCGATCCTGGAGTCGGCTTGGGCGGCGCCTGCTTCCAGAGCCGCCTGGAGCGCGGCGTCGGCCGTCTTCTGCGCCTCAAGTTCGGCGAGGCGGCGCTCGACGGCCGCAACCGTCTCGCTGAGCGTGGCGATCTGCCGCGGGAAGACATCAGCATGCCCGCACACGCCGGTAGCAGCAGCAGCACCGACCACGGCGTCCTTGGTCCGGAGCTCGCCCTCGACGGCGGTGACCTGTCGCGCGGAGCACTGCATCAGCGTGGCCGGCAAGGCGCCAAGGAGTCGCCGCACTCACCCGGTCGCCGACGCCCTGCACGGCGGGGAACAGGCCGGCGATGGCTTCCTCGTCGGCGGCGCTGAGCACACCGTCCGCCCGAGCAGGGGCGCGGCCGCCCTCGGACGGCGGGGCCTGGTGCTGGGCCTGCGCCTGACGCTGGCTCTGCTGCTGAACCTGGTGCTGGCCCTGGTGCTGGCTCTGCTGCGCCTTGGCCTGCGCGTCTGCGGTGGCGTGGCCGCCGTGGGCCGTGTTGGTGGCCGTGTTGGCGAGCGACGCCTCGACCGAGGCCGCCTGCGAGAAGTCAGCGGCCTGCGACTGCGAGCCCGAGACGGAGCCGTGCTGCGAGCCCGAGACGTCGGCGGCCTGGCGGTTGGAGACGGCGGCGTCCTGCTGGCCGGTCACGGCGCCCTCGTTGGCCACGCGGACCTCGGCCGTCGACTTGCCGACGTCGTACACGTAGTTGTGGATGTGCGTGGCCGTGGTGACCGACGTCGGGGCGGCGCTCGGGCCTCCGCCGCCGCCTCCGCCCAGGACGGCCTTGGCGGCCCCGGCGATGAGTCCGGCGACCATGGCGTGCGGTGCGTGCGGGGCTGCGGCGGGGCGGTCAGCGGGCGCGACGCGAGCCGCGTTGCACTTCACCTCGGCGGTGCGGCGTCGGGCGGGCGGACGGGGCGCGTCCGGCGGTTCGGTTCGAATGTGGTGGCAGACGCAAGAGCGGCTTGCGCCGCTCGGCCCCCGCATGTCCGGGCCCGGCGGGAAAACGCGTGTGTTTGTGTGGCGGGGAGACATGATCGGCCCAACATCCCCTCGCATCACGCCGAATCTCTCTCGATCCCCGTCCACAGAGGCGCCAAAGGCTGCGGCCGGCCGGCCGGCGCGTCGTCGGCGGCGGATTCGCTGCACGGCCGGCCGGGGCCGAACCTGGGCCGGGACCCGACCCCGCCACCGGTTCCGCCCATCGAGCTTCTGCACACCCCGCACGAGGGCAAGGCTGAGGCCGCATCCGCCATCGTCATCCGTTCACGGTGCTGGCCGGCA
Source organism: Hyaloraphidium curvatum (assembly GCA_025558095.1). Lineage (NCBI taxonomy): Eukaryota > Fungi > Monoblepharomycota > Hyaloraphidiomycetes > Hyaloraphidiales > Hyaloraphidiaceae > Hyaloraphidium > Hyaloraphidium curvatum. The sequence goes on along the minus strand of JAIVFI010000004.1, from coordinate 571,802 downwards.
TCCCTAGGGCTAGATCGTGCATCGGTCCGTCGGGAACTGCAAAATGGTTCGTCGCGCACGCGGCACACCCGCGTTTCCGACGCGGCCGCCGGCACCGGCATAACAAACTGCCATCGAAACACCGACGAATACGTTCCGGAGCAGCAGAACAGGGATCCGCTGGGGCTCCGGAGCGATTCGGGGGTGAGCCGGGACGCGAAGGTCAATCCTTGAAACGGTGCGAGTCGTCCAACGCCAAGGAAAGCGAGCAAACCAAGTCCGAGTCGATGCCCGAGGGCAATAACACTCTCGTACGTCCCCATCCCGTTGCGGCACCGACAAGGGGACGGGCATGTGATCCAGAAGGTACGGCGGCTCGCCAGTTCAAGCAAGCCGGCCAACTCAGCACAGGATAGCGTTCCTTCGAAGTACGGCACATGAAATACTCCGTCCGCAGTGCAGAACAATGTGGGCGGCGGCAACGAGCCGAAGGAGCGCTGGTTGAGGGGTGGGACCAGGTCGCGCTCGACGAAGCCAGGCCGGGATCCTTGCTGGCCGCGAAAACCACGAGAACATCATCTCCTGCTGTCCCGCAGCACCATCAAGAAAGCCCAGGCGTGCTCCAGCGCGAGTCCGTGTCCACCTTGAGTCCGATAGGATGAGTGCGGGTCAGCTCGTCCTAGCTCTGCCTGTCGAGGAGTTCGGCCTTCGAAGCAAGAGAACACGGAAACAGAAGACCCGCCGAGCAAGGGAGCGCGGCGCACGGAGGACCACGGGAGGCTGCTTTCGAGCAGCGGGTCCCCGCAGCGCCGGCAGGGGGATGCCCGGTCCTCAGTTGCAGTTTCCAATCCGCGCCGGCCGAGAAGGGGAACCATCCGCAGGCGCCCGTGGTCTCCCCCGCCCGTCCACGCTCCGAGCCAAACGGGCCGCAGAATTGGCCTTCCAGCGTGACCGCAGCGTCCCTGCGGGCGCACAGGCCGAGAGGAACACCGCGCAAACAGTCCGCGCCCGGTCCGCCCGCCGCCGACGCTGGACGCGGCATTCGGCCCGGCGTGCCCGGCAGCCCCATGGGCGCGGTGCGGGGCGCCCGGAAAAATACGGACGAGCGCCCCGGGCAGCAGTGGGAGGCCGGAGAGTCGATCCGGTGGGTGACGCCGGTCCCCGCCGGCCGCGGGCAACTCGCAACAACGCCTCAACCTCGCGAGACGAGCTCTTATTCGCGACCCTCAACAAACCCAGCCCTGGATGCGGCGCCAGCCATCCTTCGACACGCCCCGCCCACCGGTTCCCCCCAAACAACGTCCTTAAGTCCCTGGATGTTCGGCCAATCCTCCGCCGGCCAACCATCCCGCCCACGCCCCCGCTACCGGTGCTCGTCTCGCCGGCCTTGGCTCGCAGCGCCTGCGGGACTCGGGGCTTCAGTTCGTACGCGTGCGCAAGTCCGCGGCGCTCACGTCCTCGGCTGCTGCTGCTGCTTGAAAGATGAGATCTAGAAGGTCACGCCCCCGACCTCGTGATTGGGCGGGGTCTGGGCGGGGGTCTTGACTACGACGCGGGTTTCGCCGTCGGCGCCGACCTCGTAAAAGGTCAGCGTGTCGGCCGAACCCGCGACGCGGCCCTTGAGGTAGACCCTGAACCTGGGCATGCCGCCGAGGAGCCCGCCGAACAGGGCGATGGGGAACTCGGTGTGGTTGCCAGTGGCGGGACGGACCTGCGTGATCTCGAGGTGCTCGGTGGGGTTGACCCGGGAGGGCTGAATGGCGAAGTTCCCGAGCTCGACGCGGGCGGCCTTGACCACGTCGACAAGGATGGCTTTGACGCGGCGGCCTGCACGAAGCGGGATGCCTCCATCAGTCGCAGTCGCAGGGGAGTCGGGGCGCTGCTCACCGGGCCCGTCCGTCACAAACACCTGAGCGAGAAGAGCCTCCATCCGCTGGAGCTTGGCGAAGAGCTCGCCGATCCTGGAGTCGGCTTGGGCGGCGCCTGCTTCCAGAGCCGCCTGGAGCGCGGCGTCGGCCGTCTTCTGCGCCTCAAGTTCGGCGAGGCGGCGCTCGACGGCCGCAACCGTCTCGCTGAGCGTGGCGATCTGCCGCGGGAAGACATCAGCATGCCCGCACACGCCGGTAGCAGCAGCAGCACCGACCACGGCGTCCTTGGTCCGGAGCTCGCCCTCGACGGCGGTGAGCTGTCGCGCGGAGCACTGCATCAGCGTGGCCGGCAAGGCGCCAAGGAGTCGCCGCACTCACCCGGTCGCCGACGCCCTGCACGGCGGGGAACAGGCCGGCGATGGCTTCCTCGTCGGCGGCGCTGAGCACACCGTCCGCCCGAGCAGGGGCGCGGCCGCCCTCGGACGGCGGGGCCTGGTGCTGGGCCTGCGCCTGACGCTGGCTCTGCTGCTGAACCTGGTGCTGGCCCTGGTGCTGGCTCTGCTGCGCCTTGGCCTGCGCGTCTGCGGTGGCGTGGCCGCCGTGGGCCGTGTTGGTGGCCGTGTTGGCGAGCGACGCCTCGACCGAGGCCGCCTGCGAGAAGTCAGCGGCCTGCGACTGCGAGCCCGAGACGGAGCCGTGCTGCGAGCCCGAGACGTCGGCGGCCTGGCGGTTGGAGACGGCGGCGTCCTGCTGGCCGGTCACGGCGCCCTCGTTGGCCACGCGGACCTCGGCCGTCGACTTGCCGACGTCGTACACGTAGTTGTGGATGTGCGTGGCCGTGGTGACCGACGTCGGGGCGGCGCTCGGGCCTCCGCCGCCGCCTCCGCCCAGGACGGCCTTGGCGGCCCCGGCGATGAGTCCGGCGACCATGGCGTGCGGTGCGTGCGGGGCTGCGGCGGGTGGGTCAGCGGGCGCGACGCGAGCCGCGTTGCACTTCACCTCGGCGGTGCGGCGTCGGGCGGGCGGACGGGGCGCGTCCGGCGGTTCGGTTCGAATGTGGTGGCAGACGCAAGCAAGCCGCTCGGCCCCCGCATGTCCGGGCCCGGCGGGAAAACGCGTGTGTTTGTGTGGCGGGGAGACATGATCGGCCCAACATCCCCTCGCATCACGCCGAATCTCTCTCGATCCCCGTCCACAGAGGCGCCAAAGGCTGCGGCCGGCCGGCCGGCGCGTCGTCGGCGGCGGATTCGCTGCACGGCCGGCCGGGGCCGAACCTGGGCCGGGACCCGACCCCGCCACCGGTTCCGCCCATCGAGCTTCTGCACACCCCGCACGAGGGCAAGGCTGAGGCCGCATCCGCCATCGTCATCCGTCCACGGTGCTGGCCGGCATCCCTAGGGCTAGATCGTGCATCGGTCCGTCGGGAACTGCAAAATGGTTCGTCGCGCACGCGGCACACCCGCGTTTCCGACGCGGCCGCCGGCACCGGCATAACAAACTGCCATCGAAACACCGACGAATACGTTCCGGAGCAGCAGAACAGGGATCCGCTGGGGCTCCGGAGCGATTCGGGGGTGAGCCGGGACGCGAAGGTCAATCCTTGAAACGGCGCGAGTCGTCCAACGCCAAGGAAAGCGAGCAAACCAAGTCCGAGTCGATGCCCGAGGGCAATAACACTCTCGTACGTCCCCATCCCGTTGCGGCGCCGACAAGGGGACGGGCATGTGATCCAGAAGGTACGGCGGCTCGCCAGTTCAAGCAAGCCGGCCAACTCAGCACAGGATAGCGTTCCTTCGAAGTACGGCACATGAAATACTCCGTCCGCAGTGCAGAACAATGTGGGCGGCGGCAACGAGCCGAAGGAGCGCTGGTTGAGGGGTGGGACCAGGTCGCGCTCGACGAAGCCAGGCCGGGATCCTTGCTGGCCGCGAAAACCACGAGAACATCATCTCCTGCTGTCCCGCAGCACCATCAAGAAAGCCCAGGCGTGCTCCAGCGCGAGTCCGTGTCCACCTTGAGTCCGATAGGATGAGTGCGGGTCAGCTCGTCCTAGCTCTGCCTGTCGAGGAGTTCGGCCTTCGAAGCAAGAGAACACGGAAACAGAAGACCCGCCGAGCAAGGGAGCGCGGCGCACGGAGGACCACGGGAGGCTGCTTTCGAGCAGCGGGTCCCCGCAACGCCGGCAGGGGGATGCCCGGTCCTCAGTTGCAGTTTCCAATCCGCGCCGGCCGAGAAGGGGAACCATCCGCAGGCGCCCGTGGTCTCCCCCGCCCGTCCACGCTCCGAGCCAAACGGGCCGCAGAATTGGCCTTCCAGCGTGACCGCAGCGTCCCTGCGGGCGCACAGGCCGAGAGGAACACCGCGCAAACAGTCCGCGCCCGGTCCGCCCGCCGCCGACGCTGGACGCGGCATTCGGCCCGGCGTGCCCGGCAGCCCCATGGGCGCGGTGCGGGGCGCCCGGAAAAATACGGACGAGCGCCCCGGGCAGCAGTGGGAGGCCGGAGAGTCGATCCGGTGGGTGACGCCGGTCCCCGCCGGCCGCGGGCAACTCGCAACAACGCCTCAACCTCGCGAGACGAGCTCTTATTCGCGACCCTCAACAAACCCAGCCCTGGATGCGGCGCCAGCCATCCTTCGACACGCCCCGCCCACCGGTTCCCCCCAAACAACGTCCTTAAGTCCCTGGATGTTCGGCCAATCCTCCGCCGGCAAACCATCCCGCCCACACCCCCGCTACCGGTGCTCGTCTCGCCGGCCTTGGCTCGCAGCGCCTGCGGGACTCGGGGGGTCAGTTCGTACGCGTGCGCAAGTCCGCGGCGCTCACGTCCTCGGCTGCTGCTGCTGCTGCTTGTAAGATGAGACCTAAAAGTTCACGCCGCCGCACGCGCACCGGGCCACGTGGTCCTGTATCCCGAACTCGAGTTCGGCAAGGCGAAGCTTCTTGGCCTCGAGCTCACGAGCAAGATCCTCGATCTGCGGGCCGAGAAGTCAGAATACGGCGGCCCACGGCTCTGAGCGAGGATCTCACCCGGGCGGCGGCTTCCGCGTGCTTGGCCAGATTCTCGGCGGCAACGTCGTCGACCTATCGCAGCAAATGAAATCAGCATCCCGTCCAATGCCACCGCCACTCGAGCACCACGACTCACCCTGTCCTTGAGCTGGCCCAAGCCGTACATCATATCGACGAGCGCATCGTAATCGTCCGCCGAGAGGACGGCTTCGGCCCTTAAAGCAGCGTCGCAAGCCTCCGACGGCGGAGCTTGGCACTGGTCCGGCAGCTCGCTCTGCAGCTGGGTCTGCGGCTGACCCAGATGGACCGTAACCTGGACGGAGACGGTCGCGCGGCCGCCTTGAGCGGTGTTGGTCGCCGTGGTGGCCTGCGTGACCTCGGTCGAGGCGGCCTGCGAGGCGTCGGCGCTCTGCGAGCGTGTGCTGTCGTGCACGGCTGCCCCCTGGTGGTCGGCCGGCGTGCCGTCGTTTGCCAGGCGGCTGTCCACGCCAGTGCCTACTTCCTGGAAGGTGACGTTGACGTTTATCGTCGTCGGCTGGGCCGGCGTCGGGGCGGACGAGCCATCGACGGGAGCGGTAGCGGGAGCAAAGCTTCCTCCGACGAGCATGGCGTGCGACGTGTGCGGGGCTGCGGCGGGTGGGTCAGCGGGCGCGACGGGAGCCGCGTTGCACTTCACCTCGGCGGTGCGGCGTCGGGCGGGCGGACGGGGCGCGTCCGGCGGTTCGGTTCGAATGTGGTGGCAGACGCAAGAGCGGCTTGCGCCGCTCGGCCCCCGCATGTCCGGGCCCGGCGGGAAAACGCGTGTGTTTGTGTGGCGGGGAGACATGATCGGCCCAACATCCCCTCGCATCACGCCGAATCTCTCTCGATCCCCGTCCACAGAGGCGCCAAAGGCTGCGGCCGGCCGGCCGGCGCGTCGTCGGCGGCGGATTCGCTGCACGGCCGGCCGGGGCCGAACCTGGGCCGGGACCCGACCCCGCCACCGGTTCCGCCCATCGAGCTTCTGCACACCCCGCACGAGGGCAAGGCTGAGGCCGCATCCGCCATCGTCATCCGTCCACGGTGCTGGCCGGCATCCCTAGGGCTAGATCGTGCATCGGTCCGTCGGGAACTGCAAAATGGTTCGTCGCGCACGCGGCACACCCGCGTTTCCGACGCGGCCGCCGGCACCGGCATAACAAACTGCCATCGAAACACCGACGAATACGTTCCGGAGCAGCAGAACAGGGATCCGCTGGGGCTCCGGAGCGATTCGGGGGTGAGCCGGGACGCGAAGGTCAATCCTTGAAACGGCGCGAGTCGTCCAACGCCAAGGAAAGCGAGCAAACCAAGTCCGAGTCGATGCCCGAGGGCAATAACACTCTCGTACGTCCCCATCCCGTTGCGGCGCCGACAAGGGGACGGGCATGTGATCCAGAAGGTACGGCGGCTCGCCAGTTCAAGCAAGCCGGCCAACTCAGCACAGGATAGCGTTCCTTCGAAGTACGGCACATGAAATACTCCGTCCGCAGTGCAGAACAATGTGGGCGGCGGCAACGAGCCGAAGGAGCGCTGGTTGAGGGGTGGGACCAGGTCGCGCTCGACGAAGCCAGGCCGGGATCCTTGCTGGCCGCGAAAACCACGAGAACATCATCTCCTGCTGTCCCGCAGCACCATCAAGAAAGCCCAGGCGTGCTCCAGCGCGAGTCCGTGTCCACCTTGAGTCCGATAGGATGAGTGCGGGTCAGCTCGTCCTAGCTCTGCCTGTCGAGGAGTTCGGCCTTCGAAGCAAGAGAACACGGAAACAGAAGACCCGCCGAGCAAGGGAGCGCGGCGCACGGAGGACCACGGGAGGCTGCTTTCGAGCAGCGGGTCCCCGCAGCGCCGGCAGGGGGATGCCCGGTCCTCAGTTGCAGTTTCCAATCCGCGCCGGCCGAGAAGGGGAACCATCCGCAGGCGCCCGTGGTCTCCCCCGCCCGTCCACGCTCCGAGCCAAACGGGCCGCAGAATTGGCCTTCCAGCGTGACCGCAGCGTCCCTGCGGGCGCACAGGCCGAGAGGAACACCGCGCAAACAGTCCGCGCCCGGTCCGCCCGCCGCCGACGCTGGACGCGGCATTCGGCCCGGCGTGCCCGGCAGCCCCATGGGCGCGGTGCGGGGCGCCCGGAAAAATACGGACGAGCGCCCCGGGCAGCAGTGGGAGGCCGGAGAGTCGATCCGGTGGGTGACGCCGGTCCCCGCCGGCCGCGGGCAACTCGCAACAACGCCTCAACCTCGCGAGACGAGCTCTTATTCGCGACCCTCAACAAACCCAGCCCTGGATGCGGCGCCAGCCATCCTTCGACACGCCCCGCCCACCGGTTCCCCCCAAACAACGTCCTTACGAGCATGGCGTGCGGTGCGTGCGGGGCTGCGGCGGGGCGGTCAGCGGGCGCGACGCGAGCCGCGTTGCACTTCACCTCGGCGGTGCGGCGTCGGGCGGGCGGACGGGGCCCGTCCGGCGGTTCGGTTCGAATGTGGTGCAGCCGGCCGGGGCCGAACCTGGGCCGGGACCCGACCCCGCCACCGGTTCCGCCCATCGAGCTTCTGCACACCCCGCACGAGGGCAAGGCTGAGGCCGCATCCGCCATCGTCATCCGTCCACGGTGCTGGCCGGCATCCCTAGGGCTAGATCGTGCATCGGTCCGTCGGGAACTGCAAAATGGTTCGTCGCTCACGCGGCACACCCGCGTTTCCGACGCGGCCGCCGGCACCGGCATAACAAACTGCCATCGAAACACCGACGAATACGTTCCGGAGCAGCAGAACAGGGATCCGCTGGGGCTCCGGAGCGATTCGGGGGTGAGCCGGGACGCGAAGGTCAATCCTTGAAACGGCGCGAGTCGTCCAACGCCAAGGAAAGCGAGCAAACCAAGTCCGAGTCGATGCCCGAGGGCAATAACACTCTCGTACGTCCCCATCCCGTTGCGGCGCCGACAAGGGGACGGGCATGTGATCCAGAAGGTACGGCGGCTCGCCAGTTCAAGCAAGCCGGCCAACTCAGCACAGGATAGCGTTCCTTCGAAGTACGGCACATGAAATACTCCGTCCGCAGTGCAGAACAATGTGGGCGGCGGCAACGAGCCGAAGGAGCGCTGGTTGAGGGGTGGGACCAGGTCGCGCTCGACGAAGCCAGGCCGGGATCCTTGCTGGCCGCGAAAACCACGAGAACATCATCTCCTGCTGTCCCGCAGCACCATCAAGAAAGCCCAGGCGTGCTCCAGCGCGAGTCCGTGTCCACCTTGAGTCCGATAGGATGAGTGCGGGTCAGCTCGTCCTAGCTCTGCCTGTCGAGGAGTTCGGCCTTCGAAGCAAGAGAACACGGAAACAGAAGACCCGCCGAGCAAGGGAGCGCGGCGCACGGAGGACCACGGGAGGCTGCTTTCGAGCAGCGGGTCCCCGCAGCGCCGGCAGGGGGATGCCCGGTCCTCAGTTGCAGTTTCCAATCCGCGCCGGCCGAGAAGGGGAACCATCCGCAGGCGCCCGTGGTCTCCCCCGCCCGTCCACGCTCCGAGCCAAACGGGCCGCAGAATTGGCCTTCCAGCGTGACCGCAGCGTCCCTGCGGGCGCACAGGCCGAGAGGAACACCGCGCAAACAGTCCGCGCCCGGTCCGCCCGCCGCCGACGCTGGACGCGGCATTCGGCCCGGCGTGCCCGGCAGCCCCATGGGCGCGGTGCGGGGCGCCCGGAAAAATACGGACGAGCGCCCCGGGCAGCAGTGGGAGGCCGGAGAGTCGATCCGTTGGTGACGCCGGTCCCCGCCGGCCGCGGTCAACTCGCAACAACGCCTCAACCTCGCGAGACGAGCTCTTATTCGCGACCCTCAACAAACCCAGCCCTGGATGCGGCGCCAGCCATCCTTCGACACGCCCCACCCACCGGTTCCCCCCAAACAACGTCCTTAAGTCCCTGGATGTGCGGCCAATCCTCCGCCGGCCAACCATCCCGCCCACACCCCCGCTACCGGTGCTCGTCTCGCCGGCCTTGGCTCGCAGCGCCTGCGGGACTCGGGGGGTCAGGTCGTACGCGTGCGCGAGTCCGCGGCGCTCACGTCCTCGGCTGCTGCTGCTGGTTGGAAGACGACATCTAAAACGTCACGCCCCCGACCTCGTGGTTGGGCGGTGTTTTCTCGCGGGGCTTGAGGACAACGCGAGTGTTCCCGTTTGCCGCCACCTCAAAGAAGCTCAGGGTGCTGTCTGAACCAGCAATACGGCCGTTGAGGTATAGCATGAGCTTCGGCATACCAGGAAGGAGCCCGCCGAAAAGGGCGATCGGGTACTCGGTGAAGTCGCCCATAGCAGGGCGGACCTGGGAGATTTCCAGGTGCTCAGTTGGATTGACGCGGGAAGGCCGAAGTGTGAAGTTGCCCAGCTGGAGGCGGTGCGCCTTGACCTCATCGACTTTAATTCGGTGTGCCTCGACCGAATCGACCTCAATTTGGCGTGCCTTGACCAGGTGTGCGTTGACCCGTTCGACTTCAATTCGGTGTGCCTTGACCAAATCGACTTCAATTTGGTGTGCCTTGACCAAATCGGCGCGGACCTTGAGCTGGCCTGTATGAGAACTATGAGTAAATCAAAGCGGTGAAAGGAATCAAGCCCTGGGCCACTGCTCACCTGAACTGTCAAGCGTGAACACCTGTCCAAAATGTGCTTCCATCTGCTGGACTTTCTGGTTCTGTTCTTTGAGTTTAGAGAGTTCCTCCATTAACGTCATTATCTAAGACAGGAGGTTATCATCAAGGGCGGCACAGTGCCGTAGGTGCAGTAGCACAGACCAGGCCATCCTTGGTCCGGAGCTCGCCCTCAAGGGCCGTGACCTGTCGGCCGGGTATTGCATCAGCGCGGTCGGCACCGCAGGTGACACCGTGCAAGCACCCCAGCACCCACCCGGTTGCTGAGGTCTTTGACCACGGTGAACAGGCCCGCGATGGCTTCCTCGTCGGCAGCTCCGAGAACGCCGTCCGCCCGAGCAGGAGCGCGGCTGGCCTCCGACCGTGGAGCCTCGTGCAGGGCCTGCTGCGCCTTAGCCTGCGCATCTGCGATGGCGTGGCTGCCGTGGGCCATGTTGATAGCCGTGGTGGCCAGCGAGGCCTCGAACGGGGCCGCCTGCGAGAAGTCAGCGGCCTGCGACTGCATGCCTATCACGGAGCCGTGCTGCGAGCCCGCGACGTCGGCGGCCTCGCGGTTGGAGAGTGCGGCGTCCTGCTGGCCGGTCACGGCGCCCTCGTTGGCCACGCGGGCCTCGACCGTCGCCTTGCCGACGTCGTACACGTAGTTGTGGATGAGCGTGGCCGTGCTGACCGACGTCGGGGCGGCGCTCGGACCTCCGCCGCCGCCTCCGCCCAGGACGGCCTTGGCGGCCCCGGCGATGAGTCCGGCGACCATAGCTGGGTTCCTGGGAGCCGAGCAGCCGCGTCAGAAGAGCGCGCGAAACCATGTCCGCCACCGACCTCGCGGGCCTATTCTGGCTGCTGGAAAGATCGGTTTCGATGCCTTGCTCTTTTAGCTGCCCAAGTTCGGACAGCTGTGTTCTGGCTCCCCAGAAACGCGCATGTTTCTCCGATCATGGGCGGGGTTCGATCGATCGATCTACACTAACTATACACGCAGGCCCCGTAGCGCCACGCGCGACAAACTTGAAGCCAGGCGGGGCTGCAGCGAGCCATCCGCAGTGCTTCCGTATCGGCACTGGTTAGACCTTTTCTGTTGTGCGGGACGGGGCGACGCGCTCGACCAGATCGTCGGTCGTCGAGCCAAGATGGTAGCTGTCCCGCCGGCGCCGGTCGCTACGGTGCTGAACACGTTCGTCCAGCAGACAACGTTGCATGAACTCGTGGCATTTCCGAATCTTGATGACTGGTTCACAAATATGTGGCCCCAAGGGCTCACTATTGGACCGTACACCCTGAACGGCTATAGGCACATTGGTCTGATGGGGGACGCCTGGAACCCAGCTTTTTTGAATCCATACGATGTGGTTCGGCTGGACTTCGATGTGATCCAGGTCCATGATTTCAATGATGGTTTGGAAGACCTCCCTGACCTTGTGGTGGCAGTGGGAAACGGTCTCAGGACGCACTTTTTCTGCCCATGGTGCGGAATTGACCAACCTGCACAGAAGTGGGACGAAGTCATCAGGCCCCCTTGGAGTGACAACAGTGGGTATTCTTTTGTTCCTTGAAAACCTCACGGAAATCTTACAGCACCCCAAAATCCAGCCAATCTTGCCAGAAGTACCATCCTGCATTTGAAAAAAATGGAACATCGGGTCATTCGGAAACTGCTCACGGTCATCATAGTGCAGTTGGCGAGAGCCCAGCAAGCCAACGTGGGTGGAATCGATCAACAGCAACAGCAAGACCAGGCCCTGCTGGCCGCCTTTCCTGGCAATTTAGATGCTGTGGTTGAACAGCAGCAAGAAGCAGCAGACTTCAACGTGGATGACTTTGAAAACCTCCTCGCTGGCGGGGGCCTTCCACCATTGAATCCCGATCTTTTTGATGCTGCTGACCAGCAGCAATTTCTCAACTGGGGACAATGAGCCATTGTTTGGGGCAGACATGGACTGTGGGACTAGGCCTGTCATTTTGGTTGTCCGAGTAGAGGAAGCTCCCCTGACAATGTTGTTTAGGCCCGCGTCAGGATAGGGTGGCGCGCCATCCGTGCGAGAATGGTCCTGATCTAGTTTGCGCGAAGCAGCAGAAAAGAGCAAGCAGTGCTTGCGAGTCCCTGACATACAATTTGCCACAGGTCAACCCAGAGCCTCTACTCCGCACCGCACGGCTCACCCCGCCCACAGCCCCTCGTCCCCGCCAAACAGCATCCCATCGCCCCCCAGCAGCCCGCCAAAGTTCAGGAACGGGTCCAGATCCAGCGCGGCGGCGAGCGCCGCGAGCTCCGCCGGGTCGTGTGCGAAGCCGTGCGGGCCGGGATCGGGGTCCAGCGGGGCGGGGTCGGGATCCGGTGGGGCGGGGGAGGGATGGGGGAGGTCCGGGGCGGGGAGGTCCATGGGGGGAGGGAGGTTGAGCATGCGGAGGGTCGCTGCGTCCTAAACATTGCGAAGCAATGGAGAGGTGGTCAGGGGAGGTGTTTTCCACAGTGCCGGGGCAGCAACCCACATCGAGGACCTCGAACGCGCCGTCGAACTGGAACAGCACCTCGTGCGAGTTGTCCGCGGTCTGTATGTCGACCTCGGTGCCCTTTTCGCACACGAGCAGGACGAAGGGCAGGTGCACCCGCGCGCGCTCGTCGGGCGAGGGGCGCAGCGCGTTGCGCGTGACGAGCGAGCGCAGGAGGTCGTGCGCCTCGCGGGCGCGCTGGAGGGCGCGGCGCTTCTCGGCGACGAGGGCGGCGAGGTCCGCAGTGGGGAGGGAGGGGGCCGGGGGAGGGGGAGGCGGGGGAGCGGGGTTCGGGGAGGGCATGCCGCGCCAGACGACCGTGCGGCCGTCGCGGGAAATCGCGCCGACGGCAGCCAGCACGCTCAGCACGTCGTACACGCGGCGGCGCAGCGTCTTGTCGTCGCGTGCGGGCTGGCCGGGCTGCCCTCCCTGCGGCCCCTGCGCGCCGTGCCTTCCCAGCTCGACCGCCGCGCACCGCACGACGTCGCCGTACGGCGCGGCGCCCTCCCGCTGCAGCACGCGCACAACCGCCCGCGTCAGCGCGCGCAGCGAGTTCTCGTCGTCGGCCGGCGCGGCGCCGTCCCGCGTCCCCTCCACTGACGGGCCCGCGGGCCCCGCGCCGCGCTGCCGCATCGCCGGATGTCCCGCGGCCGCACAGGGACGGGCCGCTGCACCACTCCTGCCCGCCCCTCCGTACGGTTTCCGATGGGATCGGTCGTGGTACGCGGGTCCCAATCATCGAAACTGGGCAACGGTATCCCGACCCTCGAAATCCAGGGTGCCGCCGCTCAACCCGTGGCCGAGGTGCCGGATTCTTTCCTGCGTATCGAGATCGATTTCATCTGCCGTCCCGCTGGCCCCAAACGGCCACCCGGTCCCTCGATCTACTCCCCACCCCGCCACCGTCTCCCTCCGGTCCCCTTCCCTCCCCGTCCCCACCATCCAGCCCCAATCCCTCCCATCCACTTCCTTCGGAGCATCCATCCACCATCCGTGCTCCCCATTCGCACCCATCCGCTCCCGTCCGTCCTGACCCGGGCGGCGAACGCTTGGTTTGGATCGGAAGACCCGCGGACCGCCCGCGGTCACCAGCCCCCAATGCGGCCCCGAAGCAAACACGCGCACGCCGTCCGCGGGCTGCGCGGCGGGGGAGGGAGCGGCCCGGCGAGGTGCGGGGGGAGGCGCCGGAAGCGGTGCCGGTGTGGCGGGGCGGGGTCGGCGCCCGGGGAGGGAAGGGGAGGGGACGGCAACCGCCGGCGGACGGACTGCACGCCTTGGTTCCCCGTGCCCCCGTCTGGGAGCAGCTTCTGCGCGGCCATCTGCACTAAAGGAGCAACGCATTACGCGCGCAGAATAGTACGTAGACTTCCAAGACCCGCGTGCTGATCTGGTTGATGTCGCCCTGAGTCATGGTCCCCTCGTCGATCTGGCGGAGCAGAGCCGTGATACGCTCCTTGAGGAACTCCTTCGGTTTCTGTGGCAAAATCAAGCTTGCGACGCAGGCACCGCACGTTCGCGTACGCCGGGTCAGCGCACTCCAAAAGCGAACTTGGCCGCGCACTGAGGCAGGCGCGGGCCGTGGGCCGAAGCCCGGTGGGAGGACCGCAAACTCCCGACTTACCGTCTCCTTGGAAGGCCCGGTCCGGTCTCTCGGCGGCGGCGGCGCTCCGACGACTCCATCTGCACGAGCACGAACCTGTTGTCCATTCCCGAGAATTAACATCCAAAATCCACCGGTCGAAAGGTCCAGGGAAGGGCGCCGCCGAGATATCGGCGAGGGGGAAGGGACGGCCCCGAGCAGAAACGCAATGCTGTCGTCGCCGTTGACCACTAGCATGAATGGACTTCTCTTGAAGTTGGAATTCAACTGTCACGAAGGAGAGCGGGACGTCGAGGTCGACCACCGCCGAGCCGCCCGGGAGCTGAACTCGTGCCAGCTGACTAGTTAAGCTCATTTGAGCAGCTTCCGGGGGCGACGACATGGCGCTCGGTAGAACGGAGCTGCGAACGGCTTTGGGGTTCGAGTGATTGTCCTGGTTTCGTTCTGCCCGTTATGGCAAAGCCTGCCCACCCCTCCGCGCGCTCCACACAAAACACTGCCCCCAATTGGAACCGCCCGTGTGCCCCGAGCTCGAGAACAAATGCCGCCAATCTGGTGGAGAAGATTCATATTTGTTCCTGCCTTCCACCTGGCATGCTCTAATGGGGCAAACAGAGTCGTGCTCGGATTCCTCGACGACCACGGCGGGCTTGGGCACGGTGCTCTGCGTCTGATGCTTCTTGCTCATGCGTGCTTTCTTCGGAGCCTGTTGGGCGCCATCTTCTAGCGTGGTGGCTTAGGGATGGTAACGGTCGTGACGAATCACCATCCAGTGCCCACCTTTCCCTTGCTGGCAGCCCGAGCAAATCCAGCTCATGCTTTTGCCGGGCCTCTTGTTGATGCCGTTGCACCTTGTGTGTTCCGCTCTGCCACGCCGCAGACTCGCCCTCCATCACGCACTGCTATGCCAAGCCGCCACCAGGCTACCCCATTCCGCCGGCCACCCGCTCGCCCAAGCTAAAGCTTGCAGCGGATCGGGCCATCTCAGGTGCGGGGAACGTCGACGTCGACGACCCTGCACGTGCCGAAGATGGGCTTGACGTGAAAGCCGGTAACGTCGCACCTGCGGAAGCATGCGTGGGCGTGAGCCGACTCCGGAGGCAGACAAGCGGCCCGAGACCCACACGTTCGTCGTGCCCACGGTTTCGTCGCCGACCGCGGCCGCGTCGAACACCTTGGAGTCCCCAAGCGGCGGTCCACCGACGCTACATGTCGTCGGGCAGGCATCAGCTGGATGTTCCAGGGCGGCGAAAGCAGCCCGTACCTGTCCGCTTTCGTGCAGATCCCGGGCCGGGCGTGGTTGAGGAACAGCGGGTCCGAGGGGCAGGCTCGAAGTTCGACGAGGCCGACGAGGGTGGCGACCTTGTAGGGCACGGGGCAAACCGCCTGCTCGGGAGCAGCGACCTCGTCGGAACCCTTTCCGCCCTGCTCTTCCTCCTTCCCCTCCTTCCCCTCCTCCCCGTCCTCCTCGATGTACTCGAGCGGAGGCAGATCGTCGTACGTGTCCTCCTCGCGCTCCTTGTCGGCAAATGCCTCCCGCGCGTCGAACCTGTCGCGGGGAGCGCCGGGCGCGAGAAGGTACCGCGGTCCCGGCATGCCGCCCGCCCTCCCACCCCTCAGCCGTGTTGCCGCCGCCGTCCCCCTTCATGTCCGCCATTCTCATGTCCGCCGCCGTCGACCGTGGCTGCGGTCGAGGGCGCCGAGGGGTGCAGCGCTGAGGGAGGTCCGACGGGGAGCGGCGCCGGGTTGCCCCCACCGCGCCTCGTCCTGCCGCCGCGCCGCGCCGCCCCCGCACAGGAACGCACGCGCCGTCACCGCGGTGGTGACCGCCGCCTGCGGAACCCGCCCAGGTGGACGGGGGAGCGCGGGGGGGCGAGGGGGTGTTGGGCGCGTGCTCCAGCCTGGGTCTGGCCCCCACCGGCCCGGAAGCCCCCCCGCAGGGGATCTCACTACCCATGCATTTCCCAACGGGTTTTATTGCATGAAAAGCATGCGTATGCATCTCAACGTCCGTTTCCAGCGCGCCACCGGCGGGCGTCAACGGGGGAAAGAACTGCCCGCGAAAAGTCACATACGCCTGCTGCCCTCCAGGCAGCTCGGACTGCCTCGTAGCACGTCTTGCACACGGAGTGGTCGCCGGCCTGGAGCTTCTCCTGTCCCTTGATTTTCGTGCCGCAAATTTCGGCACCGTCACGGCTCAAGGTGATCCAGCGCAAGTAATCGGAAGGGCGGCCGGCCTTCTGGAGCGTGGACTCGTGGGCGACGCGCTGCCTGCAGTTCCTGTTGCAGACGACGCAATTGTCACATAGAGCGCATGAAATCTGAAAATTTCCCGGGGCCTGCGGAGGCGCCATTGCCTTCCTCCGTGGGCGAGGGGGGAGGGGGGGCGCGGGGGCAGATTCGGGGACGTTTGGTGCACGATGGAGCGCGCGCGCAAGCTTCGCTCGCGATTGTTGTCGCGCTTCTCCACCAGCAACAATGGAGACGGCGCTCCGCGAGCGGTGGGCGAAGGACGTCGGCTATCCCCACGGCGTCGTCTGGGACGCTCCCGACCGTCGCTGGGAAGAGGACTCGAAGGCAGTCTGCGCAGTAGTCGTTCGAGGGCCGACCGCCGATTCCGTTGCTTCTTCCCGCCTGCTCCCGATTTTTCTGCGCCGGCAGCTGGAAATACTCGTGTTCGACGCCAACCGCCTAGAAGGTACGCTTCCTGAGGGAGCAGTGGAGGGTCCCACCATGGAGCGCATCCGCGGCTTCCTACAAGGCAGCCCCGGCTCGGAACCCTCCGCCGTTCCGTGGGATGCCGAGGGCGGGCACGGCACGTTAGCGTCCAGCGACCGTCAGCTTTGGCAGTTTTCGCGGGCGGCCGAGCACCTCCTGGTGCACCGTACGCACTCGCCCCTTTCGGCGCAGATCATCCTAGACACCCACCGACTCGCCATGGAGGGTTCCATCGACGGAACCAGTCATCAACCTGTCGTCGTGGGGCGGTTCAGGGGCCCAGGCGAAGAGGTGCACGCGGACTCGTACAAGTACCTGCCCGGGGCGGAAGTGGAGTCCGCGGTCGCAAAGCTTGTCGACCTCTACGAGACGCGGCGCAACCTCTTGCACCCCATCGAGCTCGCGACGTGGCTTTTCTACGAACTCGTCACCATACACCCATTCGGCAACGGCAACGGGCGTGTTTGCCGCCTCTTCCTGTCCTGGAGCCTGATGAGGGACGGCTTCCCCTTCCCCATCGCTTTCAGCTCGGGGCACTCGAAGGCGCGCAAACACTACGTCCGTGCTATTTTCCGCGCGCGCCGCCTCTCCGGAGACCGTGGCGACCTCAACGCCATGCTGCTCGTCAGCATGGACGGAGCCCTCTCCAACTTTGTCGACCACGTGAGATTGCTGGCCTGATTGCGGATCATTTTCTAGTGCCTTCGTGTGGTGGAAGTGTTGCCGCGAGGGAGCATAAGGCACCGGGGAGACGGCGCCGGCGAGGACGCCGGCCGGTTTCCCAACCAGCTCGAGGGCACCGTGGACGACGTGCTGTCGCATCTTGTCGTCGTCGTTTCCCCCCACCCGGTGTTCGATAGCGCAAAGTCCAGGGACGGTGCGGACGCCGCCATGCACAAGGAAATGATCGCGTGGAGGAAAGAGATTCCGTCTCTGCCTTCCGAGTGCGCCCAGTGCAGGGCGCTCTGGAGCGACCCGAAAAAGGAGATGCAGCGGTGCTCGCGGTGCAAGATGGTCAGGTACTGCACCAGGGAATGCCATCCGCTCCACTGGCCGCGGCACAAGGGCGTGTGCGAGCTGCTGGCGGCCGAGCGGAAGCAATGGCCTTCCTGTCTTGTTGTGAACATTCGAAGCCTCGTCGCATCCCTCGCGATGGCGCCGCCGGAGCAACCCGCCGACTTCCGCGGCCGCCTTCCCTTTGGACGCCGTCCCGGCGCTCGCGCTGTCTTTCTCGGCCGGGGACTGGCGCGCGATGCAGGACAACCTGGACGAGCACTTTGCGGCGGCCGACGCCAACCTGGCGAAGGTGCTCGTGGGGCTGACGGAGCGGTCGCCGCCGCAGGACGCGACGCTCGAGGCGGCGAGCAGGAAGGCGGCGGAGAGGGAGGCGAGGGGGCTGGGGCCCGTGCCGGTGCCGGCGGCTCCGGGGGAGGCGCCGGGGCCGGGTTGGTTCCCGGTTGACGTCGTGTGCGGCGGCAGGTCGTGGAAGAACGTCGCCGTCAAGTACAAGGGCGTCTCGAGCATGGGACCGCGCGTGCTGGGGTCGCTTTCGCTGCCCTTCAAGCTGAAGTTCGACGGGCTCGAGGACCGCCATCCCGAGACCAAGGGGCAGCGGTTCCACGGATTCCGCGAGATCGGGTTCGCGAACAACTTCAACGACCCGTCGGGGATGCGGGATACCCTCGCGTACGAGCTGTTCCGCGCGGTCGGGCTCCCGGCGCTGCACACGGCGGCGTACAGGGTGACACTGGACGTGGCCGGGGAGAGGCCGGAGCTGGGCCTGTACACGGCGGTGGAGCACGCCGCGGACGTGTTCCCCGCGGCGCCCTTCGGGGCGGAGGGGGGCAACGTGTACAAGCCCGAGAATGCAGGGGCGACGCTGGGCGCGGGGAAGCGGGAACTCATCGGAAATCACTGGGAGAAGGAGAGCAACAAGGAGGCGGGGGATTGGTCCGATGTGGAGCGGCTGTACGACTCGCTGCACGATCCGGCGCGCAAGGCAGACCCGGCGAAGTGGAGGGCGGGGTTAGAGGCGGTGTTTGACGTGGACGGCATGTTGCGGTACCTCGGCCTGGCTTCGACGATTGCGGATTTCGACTGCTTCGTGGGCGACAAGGCGATCCACAACTTCTTCACGACCCCGCGACGGGGAAGATCACCTTCATCCCGTTCGACAAGAACCTCACTTTCGCCACCGCGCACAAGGGGAGCACGCCCCTGGACCGGCGCAGCGCGCCCGAGGCCCAGCCGCTAATCCGGTACCTCATGGACGACCCCGTGTACTGGAAGCGGTACGTCGCGATGGTCGCGCAGGCGTTCGAGGGGCCGCTGGCGCCGGACGAGGTGGCCGGATGGATCAGGAAGCGCGCGGCGATCCTGGAGCCGCATGCGCCCGAGGGGTTCAACGCGGCGGTGACGAGCTGGTGGCCTTTGTGGAGGATCGGGGGAAGGACGTGCGGGCGTTCCTCGACGAGAACAGGTGATGCGCCCGCGTCTGGGTTTCGTTGTATCGCATTGCAGGCCGGGCTGTTCCTTCATTGTGTAGCATGCCTTGGCGTTCGACGAATGCTTCTGCCGAGAAACGAGATTCGGCGAGCAAGTTGATGGTTGTCCACCGCCACATCACCCCGTCCCCTCCCCCCCCCCTCCCGCGATGGCGGACGCGACGTTCGACGAGTCCGGCAGCGAGTACGAGGACGGCGAGTACGGCGCCAGCGAGTCGGACGCGTCGTTCGCGTCGGAGTTGTCGTCGGACGGGCCCGCCGAGGGCGAGCTGCTTGCGGACATGCTCGCGGACGACCACGGCCACTTTGCGCCCGAGCCGTCGCAGCCGGTCATCGAACGGCGGTCGCGCGCGCACGCCGACCGCGCAAAGGGACTGCCGGGGGACGCGGCAGCGGGGGGCGACGCGTCGCCGCCAGCCGACGACGCGCCCGCGGAGGACGGGGGCGCACACGCCGGCGACGCCTCCGACAGCGATGCGGGCGCGCCCTCGGCCGCCTCGAGCGGCTCCTCGAACGACCTGGCCGCGCTGCCCCGCCGCGGCTACTCCGTCGTCCCGCCGCCCCGCGCACGCCTCCGCCCCCGCGGCCCGCGCCACCCCTCCCGCTCGCCGCCGCCGCCGTACCACGACTACTACCCCGAGGCGCCCCAAATGTCGCTGCCGGAGCGCATCGCCATGACAATCGTCCCGGGCTCGATCGCGGCCGCCTTCCTGCTCTACGTCGTGCCGGCCTCCCGCCCGCTGCTCTACCCGATCTTTGGCTCGGGGGTGTGGTGGCGCAATCTGGCTATCTTGACGGCAGTCAGCTCGACGACGAGCGCCGCCGGTGCCGCCGCGTACCACAGGCTGTACCCCGCGGGCCGCGAAGAGGGCGGGGCGGACCTGGCCGTGGCGGCGGCACTCGTGGTCGCCTCGCTCCTGGGATTCGGCATCGTCTCCCGCATCGTCCCCGCCTTTTTCTCCCTGCTCGAATCCCTCTCGGTCCTCGGCCAGCCCGCAGACGTGCCCCCCGGCGCCGTGCCCGTGGACGGCAGGCCGCTGGCGGGCGCGGGCAAGGCCGTGCTCGCCGTGGTCGTGGTCCCCGCGATCCTCGTCGCGGCAGCCGCGGGGCTGATGGTGTGTGCAGCGGTCGGAGGGGCGGCGCTGTCGTGGGACGTGAGCGGCAAGGTCGGCTCGGGCAACGGGGGCGGGGCAGGCAGCCGGCCGTACACGCCGTACTCGCCGTACGCGGCGCCCGGCATGCGGCGAAGGCTTTGAGGGTCCCTTGTTTGTTTTTCTCTTTCATGGAGTTGTTGTGTCTTCATGCGTGGATAGAATGACGTGCATTGACGCTTAGCTGCGTACAGTTTGGGAATCGAAATAGCAATCATCTCGTGTATCCGAGCTCCGCCCTGCTCTTCATGGCAGCCTCCTTCGTGGCGTGCTTCGCCACGTTGTAGAACTCCGGGTGCCTGGTGGGCAGCGACATCAATGGTCGTTCCCTAACTTTGCGAGATGCAGCTCACCGCGCGGCCAGGTCCGCGTTCTCCTTCATCTCCTCCGCCAGCCTCCCCTCGACGCGGTCGAACACGTCCTCGAACAAAAACTCGATCGGCGGCCTCGGCCTCTTCTCGGCCTCGGTGAAGGCCGCGAGCAGCTCGGCGCGCACCTCGGCCCGCCACGAGGTCTCGAGCCCCTCGTTCCACGCCGACCGTGGCTCGAGCTCGAGGTACTGCCGGAACCGCACCGCGGGCGAGTCGTACCGCTTCCACGCTTCCACCTCCTGCCACGCCCGGCAAGGTCAGGCAATGCCCGAGGCCGCCCCACGGCGAAACCCACCCTCTTGCTCCTGTACGCGCTCGAATCGTCGCTCGTGCTGTGGTGCCCCACCCGGTACGTCATGGCCTCGATCAGCACCGGCCTGCTCTCGCGCAGGACCAGCTCCCGCGCCGCGCGCGAGGCGTTGTGCACCGCCAGGACGTCGTTGCCGTCCACGCGGATCGCGGGGATGCCGTACCCGTGCGCGCGCGCGGCGATGCCGTCGCCGCGGTACTGGTCCTTGGCG
The DNA here is from genome assembly GCA_025558095.1 of Hyaloraphidium curvatum. Classification (NCBI taxonomy): domain Eukaryota; kingdom Fungi; phylum Monoblepharomycota; class Hyaloraphidiomycetes; order Hyaloraphidiales; family Hyaloraphidiaceae; genus Hyaloraphidium; species Hyaloraphidium curvatum. Next base: position 550,943 of record JAIVFI010000004.1, on the reverse strand, counting down.
GGGGTGGAGATGGCGAAGCCGTTGTTCCGGCTGCGAAAACGGTCATCGGCGGCACTGCCACCGAACTGCGGGGAAGCCCACCAGAAAAAGATGCACGGCGCGTCGGTGGTGGCCGCGATGTTCATGGCCGAATGGAAATCCCCCTCGCTCGCCGCGCCCTCCCCGAAAAAGACGCACACGACCGCGTTCCGCCGCGTCCTCTTGAGCGCGTACGCGGCCCCCGCGGCCTGCGGGAGCTGCGTCGACAGCGGCGACGAGATGGTCTGGAAGTTGAGGCGGCGCGAGCCGTAGTGCACGGGCATCTGCCGGCCCTTGCCGCCGTCCAGGTCGTTGGCAAAGAGCTGGGACATGAACTCGGTCCACGTGAAGCCGCGGTGCAGGAGGACGCCGGCCTCGCGGTATTGTCTGGCGGCCATGTGATCGTTAGGTCCGATTTCGGCAGCAGAAGGGAACCCTCGTACCCGAAGATGACGTCCTGGGGTTGGAGAGCCTCGGCCACGCCCATGTGAGTCCCCTCCTCGCCGTAGTTGGTCATGTAGAACGATATGCGGCCCTGCCGCTGCGCGTCGTACATGCTGTGGAACGGAGTTGAGAAGGTCGCCGGAACACGCCTCCGACGGGCCCCCGAGCCGGTCCCACATCGTGTCCATGACGTTGAGCGCGATCATGTTCCTGTACATCCGCAGCATCGTCTCCACCGGCAGCCCCGGATCATCCGCCCCCTCGACCACCCGCCCGTCGGTATCCAGCACGCGGTACGTCGGCATGACGCTCCGGTCGTCGTGGAACCGCAGCTCGGGGGTGAATGCCGACCCGGACGCGCCGGGGAAGTGCGATTTGGAATTGTCGCGCATTCGCGAGTAGTACTCGTCGGCGCGGTCGACGTAGGAGCCCGTGATGGTCGGCGAGGATTCGGGGGTTAGGTCGGGCCGGGGGGGAACGGGCGGGGATTGGAGGGCGGAGGGCGACGCGTGCAGCGCCCGCTTCTGGGCTCCGGCGCCGCCCGGTCGCGCCGCCGGCGGGGCCAGCGACCGTAGAGGCGCGGATAGCCGCGGGATCCGGGGCTTCATCGCGCTCTGGAGGCGGTCTACGCGACTTGTTGGAGACCCTTGATCGTGGAGGGCGAGGCAACGATCACAACGCCTCCACGGGAAGCACAATTTCCGACTATAGAAAGCAAGAAAACACATCTGAAGCGCCTAAGACTTGACTGCCGACAGGTCCCGCACCCGGTGAAGTTCCCGCCCGCCATACACAAAAGCGAACCCGTTCAGATCGGTCCGCGTCAGCTCCGGATTCGCAAGGGTCCCTGCACCTCCTTCCACGCTCTTGGAAACCAGAACCAATCTGCCCAGCATCGGGCAGAGCGACACGATCGAGGCAAGATCGTCGATCGAAAGGGCGATCGACGGGTTCATCGTGAGGGCGTCCAGGGTGGGCCCGTGCCGAGCGAGGACGGGCTGCCACATTTCCCGCCACATCGGCGTCGGCTCAAAGAGCTCCAACGTCGAAAGACGGCATCGCGTGGAGATGAGGGCCGCGGCCAGCAGGTCCGGGTCGCGGGTCGGCTGGGGCGGCGACGTGCTCGCGTTCAGGTGGAGGTGGCGCAGCTTCGGGAGCTGCGGGAGGATATGCGCCAGCTGGCCCGCGGTCCAAGGCGTGCGGAGTGAAATCCGCAGACGGACAAGGTTCTGGGCCAGCTTCCCGATGCCGTCCAGCGAGGCGCGCGTGAGGAGCCCGGAAGAGACAGAGAGAGCGCGCAACCGGGGATTGTTGCGCAGGAACGTGAGCAGAATGATGTCGTTTGTCGTCAACGTATCTTCCAAATAGAGCTCGCGGACGTTGTTGGCCATCCTCGCCACAGCGTGGAGCATGAGGGCCGAGTCTTCGCGGAGCCTGGTCACGGATCCGCCGAGCCTCAGCCTGAGCACCTTGGCGCCGGACATGGACCGGGCAATCGTGTCCACTTCCTCGTCCGTGAATTTGGGCTCGAAAAGGCGCGATCCCCACGCGTCGCTGTATCCGATCTCCTCCAACGAATCGAAGCGCCGGAAAAAGTCGACGGCAAAGTGTTTGTTGATGTCCACGTCCATTAGTGTCAACCCGCGGGCATTTGCCGAGATGGTCTCGTTGACTTCGTGAGGTCCAATATCAAAGTTGCTTAGGTCGACGAAGTTAACGCCGGGGCACAAAGTCGGCAGCGAAATGCCGCGAAGCACCCAGCCCGAGTTGATTCCCAGAAGCAGGGAGCGCAGATTCCGGCCGCAAGCTTGCAGAGCGGACTCCAGGAGCCCCGTCGCCGAGCCCACGACCGCGAGCAGCCCGCCCCATCTCAGATCCAGCGTGTGAACGTACTGGTGGTAGGGGAAAGAAAGGTCCGGGCCGGAACGCGAGTGGATCGAGTCCTTCGGCACTCCCCGAGAAAGGACACCGAGCACGCAGCGGGCCGAGCGCGAGGTGGCGAGCGACGGAGTGCTCCACAACACAGGGGTGCCAGCGATCGCCCAGACCCGGGAAACACATATGCACGCATGGAGCGAATAGGGGACATCCTTCAGGAAGCCCAGAACGTGGGCCGTGAGCTCAAACGGGAGCTTTGGAAACGGTCGCGGTTCCGAGGGAGACACGGCCGCGGATTCGCCAAGGGTTCCGTCCATCGCGGTCGGCGCCGGTGGGAAGGGCCCGCCATCGACTTTGGCCTCCATGACAGCCTGAAGGCGCTACTCCTCGGGGAAGTTGAAGCTCTCCGTTTGGGGGAGGAGCGGACGAAGCGATGAGCCGATTCCACGACGCGAAACCAAACACCACGTCAGCTTGCGACATGCTCGCCCTGACCACCGCTTACCGCGCATTGCCCGGGCGACTCCTCCTTCTCCGTGCTACTTCGGTTACTGTGCGCTTCAAATCGGGCCCGGAAGGCGCCCCGGGTGAATCCGATCTCGGCGCGGGAAGCGCGGAGGCGGACGTCGAGGCCGTGCCGACGAGCCAAGGCAACCGTTTCAAGGAAAGCGACGAGCGCGACAAGTTTGCGAAGGAATCGCCCGTCTACCGGGCTACGGACGCCGGGGCCGAGGGCGTGAAAGGAACGATCGCGGACGGGGAGGGCGAGGACGGGAGCCCGGTTGGAGGATGATCGATACTTCGGGAACAGACGATCCATGAAAAAACGTGGAGGAGGTAAGGACTACTGCAGCAATCCAGTGCCTGGCACTGAAGCGTCGTTGCTGCAGGTTAGAAGCAAAGAGTGTCACCCACGATCCTCGAAATACAAGCTTGTGCTGCTTCGACATTCTCTCCGTCTGCTGCGTTGACCAGCCCGTATAGCACCATGATGCGCGTGGGTTTTGGCGGCGGCGGCGGGGATCGCGGGCGGCTACGACGGCACCAACGCGTTCTGCCGCTTTCGCTCTTTTCCCCCGTCTCCCACGCCATCTCCTGACGAAATGGCCTCTCCCTCGCCTCCCGTGGTCCTCGTCACCGGCTGCTCCGATGGCGGCATCGGCGCCGGCCTATGCATCGAGCTCGACAAGCGCGGCGCAAAGGTCTACGCGACGACCAGGCGCCTCGAGACCATGTCGTCGCTGCCGGCGTCGATCCAGAAGCTGCGGCTCGATGTGAACGACGAGAAGAGCATCAAGGACTGCGTGGACGAGATCATCTCGAATGATGGCAGGATCGACTGCCTCATCAACAATGTTCGTGGGGGACCTCGCCGACATTCGACACCGGGTTTGACACTGCCGATTCGCAGGCTGGCGGCGGCATGTCGAAGGGCCCGATCGTGGAGTCTTCCATCGACGAGATGAAGCAAATGTTCGAAATGAATGTCTTTGGCCTCCTTCGGGTCACACAGGCCGTCGCGCCGCACATGATGAAAGCCCGGAAAGGCAGAATCATCAACATGGGGTCGTTGGCCGGCGAGCTGGCGCTGCCGTTCGAGACGCCGTACTGCGCGAGCAAAGGTGGGTCGCGCCCGTGGATCTGCACGCCGATCTGACGCCGCCTCCTCGGCCCAAAGCCGCTGTCAAATTCTTCACCGACGGCCTGCGCGACGAGCTCTACCCCTTCGGAATCGAAGTCACGCTGGTCAAATTCGGCGCCGTGGCCTCCAACTTCCGCGAGAACCGGGACCAGGCGGGTTCCCACGGCGACAGGGTGAAGGACACCATGTACGGGCCCTGGCTCCCGGCGCTGAGGGCCGATGGGCCCGCCGTGGATCCCAACAGGTGGAGCGTGGAGCAGTTCTGCACCCACGTCGTGAACAAAAGTGGGTCGTTTGCTCGCTTGCGTGTTTGGAAGCTGCTGACGGACTGGTTTACGGTAAGTCTGGCCTTTCGACCGACCTGCTCCGCGCGATGTTTGGGGCGCAACGAACCAATGGATTGTGTGGTTCCTCAACGGCCTTCCCTATTCTGTTCGCGATTTTATGGCGCTACGCATGTTCAAGCTCAACACGAAGCTGCTGGCAAACTAAGGTCTGATTCGGTGTATTGGTGTCCTGGACAAGATTCGTTTCCATCTTGAGTTTCGCTATGAGAACGGGAGAGGAGGAATGTGCGTATGATACGCCGAATCCATGAATTTCCAGATCTTTTCCTTCTCCTCGGGTGACAGCGCAAGCAGGGCGCCATTCGAAGCTTCGAAAGCGAAGATCCCCGCCGCGGTGGCGGGCGACCCGGCGTGGAACGCGCATCCCTGCACCTGATCGACGACGCAGACCGAGCCCCCAGCAGCTGAGGCCGCTGCCAGCATATCCAGGACCTCGGCTTCGTTCGAGGAGCGGCGACGTCGCCAGTCTACGTCGAAACCCATCAGCTCGTGCACGCCGACGAAGATGATGACCTCGAGGGTCCTTCTCCTCGATGCCGCCAGGTTCTCTACCGTGTCCAAGAGCTGCTTAGCTGCGCGGCGGTGGCACGCTTTCGGTTTCCCTTGCACGAGGTCCTCGCGGATCGGGTTGATCTGCAAGCCCGCCATCGAGCCCACCAGCTCCTCGATCGAGCCGGCGGGCATCCACTCGATGCGCGGCAGCCCCGGCCCGCTCGACCCCGAGACCACCTGGAACATCCTGGGCAGCCTGTAGTCGCGCAGACCGAGCGTCATCGCCATTGACCGCGCCGAGAGGACCCAGCCGCGCACCGCCACGTAATCGATTGCCTCGCGGAGGGCGGCTTCGGGGAGCGAAAAGATCCACTCCATCTCGTCCAGGCACAGCCGGCTGTACCTCGCGTTGCGCTGCTTCTTGCTCCCGGCGGCCAGCCCCCAGTACTCGAAGCCGGTTGTGAGCTCGGGGCCGCCCATCTCAACCACCTCGGCCCAGGTCAGGAGCTTCAGCGGCGAGCCGCCCGGCCGGCCGAAGGAGCACAGCTCCGCGTATTCCAGAAGACGCTGGTTGGCGGCGATGGATCCGTCGCGGCGGCACGCATCGGCGGTGATTTGCGCGGGGGAGACAGACGCCGACGACGGCTCCGGCCCGGCGCTGGAGGACGAAGGCACGAAAGCCGGGGCTTCAGGGTTGAGCTTCGACATTGATGAGGTGTTTTCGAGAGGATGAAAGTCTGCAGGCTGCGAAACTAAGCGGTTTGGCCGGGGGTGGATGCTCGAATCTCCTGTGTGTTGTCATCCGCGTCCATTGCTGCCGCAATCACTTGCTGCCAGTAGATGGCCGCTGCCAAATCGATCGCTGCGAAATCGCTTTGTGCCAGCATCCACTGTAAGGTCGACGATCTGGACCGGACCTGGATGATGCCGAACCTCCCCTACCCCCCTCTAGTCGTGATTTGGTGTATTTCTGTTTGCATCAAGACTCGCAAAGTCTGCATCACAAGCTTTCCGTCCTCGTGTGGTACGCCATGTCCAGCTGTTTCCAGATCTTGGCCTTGTCCTCCGCAGAGAGGGCAAGCAGGGTGCCGTCCGACGCCTCGAAGGCGTAGATCCCCGCTGCGGTCGCCGGCGAGCCGGCATGGAACGCACACCCGCCCACAAGGTCGACGACGCAGACCGAGCCTCCGGCCGCGGCGGCAGCTCCCAGGATCTCCAGAGCCCCTTCCTCGCAGATGTCGATGCGGCGGCGCCGGTCGATCTCGAAACCGACCAATGCAGGCACGCCCAGGTAGACGAACGCCTCGAGCGTCCGCTTCCTGGACGCCGCTAGCTCCTTGATCTTACCCAGAAGCTCCTTCGCGGCGCGGTGGTGGAAGGGCTTGGGCTTGGCCTGCACTATGCCGTTCCGGACGGGGGTGACCTGCATGCCGGCCATCGACCCCGCGAGGGTTTCGATCGACACGGCCTGCTTTCGATCGACGCGGGGCAGCCCCGGTCCTCCGGTTCCGGCGACCACGGGAAACGTCTTGGGCGACCTGTAGCCGCGCAATCCGAGCGTGGCGGCGATCGTCTGCGCCGAACCGGTCCACCCGCGCACCGCCACGTAATCGAGCGCCTCCCTCGCGGCGGCGTCGGGGAGAGTAAAAAGCCACTCGAGCTCATCCATGCAGAGCTTGTTGTACCTCGCGTCGCGCTGCCGCTTCTTCCCGGTCTCCAGCCCCCAGTACCCGTACGTCGTCGTGAGCTCTGGCCCGGGCATCCGCTCCACGGTCGACCAGGGAAGGAGCTGGAGGGGCGAGCCGCCCGGCTGGCCGAACGAGTTGAGCTCCACGTATTCGAGGGTCCTTTCGTTGGTGGTCATGGATTCTTCCCGGCGGCGCGCATCGGCGGGGCTCCCCGCGTGGGAGGCAGTGGAAGGCTCCGGCGCCGCGCTGGAGGACGAAGGCACGAAAGCCGGGGCTTCGGGGTTGAGCTTCGACATCGGTAAGGTGTTTTCGAGGGGAGAAGTGCCGGCAGACGGGGAAGCTGAGCCGTTTGACCGGGGGTAGACGCTCGCTTGCCCAGAGTTGTTGCTGGCGTCGACCGCGCCCGGACTCCTCTCTCGATTGTCATCCCCAGACGAACCGCAAGCTAGACGATCTACAGGAAGTCCACGAAATGGACCGGGACTGAACGATGTCGAGCCATTGTGCCGTAATGGCTCGTGATCCCGACAGCTGCAAGGCTGAGAATGGCATCGAATGGATCGAATCAAGAAGATCAACCAAATGGCGCCCCAACCACAAGGCTCCTCTGCTGCCGACGCACGGCAGGCATGCCACCATCCATGATCCGCCCCGCATCAGGAGGATCCCGCCCGCGTGTGGTACGCCGCGTCCATCAGCCTCCAAATCCTCGACCTGTCGTCCGCCGACAGCGCGAGCATCCCCCCGTCCGCCGGATCGAAAGCGTACATCCCCGCCGCCGCCGCCGGCGACCCCGCATGGAAGCAGCACCCCTCCGTCCTCTCCACCGCGCACACGGCCCCGCCCGCCGCCGCCGCCCCCCCGAGCATGTCCAGCGCCTCGTGCCCGCCGACGTCCGCGCGGCGGTGCCTGTCCACCTCGAACCCCACGAGCAGCGGGACGCCGACGTACACGACGACCTCGAGCGTGCGGCGGCGGGAGGAGGCGAGGTCGCCGACCGCGCGGAGGAGGTCCTTGGCCGCGCGGAGGTGGCACGGTTCCGTGCGGGGCTGCAGGACGCCCCACGCAGATGGGGTTGACCTGCATCCCGGGCATCGACCGCGTGAGCTCCTCGATCGAGGCCGCGTACTTGGTCTCGACGCGCGGGACGCCGGGGAAGTCCGTGCCGACGACCACGGAAAAGGGTTTCGGAGGGACGTAGTCCCGCAGGCCGCGCAGGTCCGCGATCGATTGGGCCGAGGAGCGCCAGCCCCTTTTTGCGACGTGGTCGAGCGCCTCCACCAGGGCTGGGAGAGGGATGGAGAAGACCCAGTCCATCTCGGCCATGCACAGGGCGTGGTACCGCGCGTTGCGCTGCCTGCGGGTGCCGACGTCGAGCTTCCAGTAGCCGAAGTCGTGTGTCAGCTGCGGCCCTCCCATCCCTTTGCAGACCGCCCAGGGCAGCAGCTGGAGGGGCCTGGTCCCGGCCTGCCCGAAAGAATGGAGCTCCGCGTGTTCCAGCAGCCTCTGGTTCGTGCCCAGACAGCCGGTCCGGCGGAGCACCGAAGCGGAGCAGTCGTCTGCGAGGTGGAACGCCGACAGCGGCGGCGGCGGCCCGAGCGGGCGGGCGGCGCGGCGCGGACCGGGCGCGGAGACCGCGGGCCGCGCGGACGGCGCGGCATCAAAGTCGATGTGCGCCATCGGAGCAGATTCCCAATATCGCGACGAGGACCGATGGCCGCCTTCCGGGGGTCGGTGTGCGCGATCTGATGCGGCGCGTGACGCGTCGCCCGCCGCGCCGCGCAACACTCTCCGGCGGAGCGCTGCCCGCCGCCATGTCCAACAGCTTCCTCGAGGTGCGGTCCGCGCCACCGCCTACGCCCCCGCCGACGCCCCCGCTGACGCCCCCGCAGCGCGCGATCCCCATCGTCAACCAGGCCGCCGAGCAGGATGCCCGCGGCAACTACGAGGACGCATACAGGCTGTACCAGCAGTCGCTGGACATCTTCATGCTGGCCATAAAGTACGAGAAGAACGCGCCCACAAAGGAGCAGATCAAGCGCAAGGTCACGGAGTACCTGGAGCGCGCGGAGAAGCTCAAGAACCACATCGCAAAGAAGGAGGCCGCGGGGAGCAAATCCAACGGGAAGGCAAAGAAGGGAGGCGGAGGCGGGGACGACGATTCGGGCGGGGACGACGACAAGAAGGAGGACGAGGACAGCAAGAAGCTCAAGGGCGCCCTGGCCGGCGCCATCCTGACCGACAAGCCCAACGTGCGGTGGTCCGACGTCGCCGGCCTCGAGGCCGCCAAGGCCGCGCTCAAGGAGGCCGTGATCCTGCCGATCAAGTTCCCGAACCTGTTCACGGGCAAGCGGTCGCCGTGGAAGGGCATCCTGCTGTTCGGCCCGCCGGGCACCGGAAAGACCTACCTGGCCAAGGCCGTCGCGACCGAGGCGGACTCTACCTTCCTCAGCGTTTCCTCCTCGGACCTGGTCAGCAAGTGGATGGGCGAGTCCGAGCGGTGGGTGTCGAGGCGGCTGCAGTTGGTCGAAAGCCGTCCAACTCAATGGCCGTTCTGTCGACCCACAGGCTGGTCAAGCAGCTCTTCTCCATGGCCCGCGAGCTCCGCCCCGCCATCATCTTCGTCGACGAGATCGACTCCCTCTGCGGCGCGCGCGGCGAGGGCGAATCCGAGGCCTCGCGCCGCATAAAGACCGAGTTCCTCGTGCAGATGCAGGGCGTCGGCAACGACACCCGCGGCATCCTCGTCCTGGGGGCGACCAACACCCCCTGGGCGCTGGATCCGGCGCTCCGGAGGCGGTTCGAGCGGAGGATCTACATCCCGCTGCCGGACAAGGAGGCCAGGGTGCAGATGCTGAGGATACACATCGGGGACACGCCCGTGGAAATGGGCGAGGCGGACTACGACAAGCTGGGGGACATGACCGAGGGGTGGGCCGCGGTGTCGGGCGGAGGATGGTCCGGTTCCTCACCCCGGTCCGCCGCAGCATGTCGGGCTCCGACATCACCGCCGTCGTCCGCGACGCCCTCTTCGAGCCCGTGCGCAAGGTGCAGTACGCCACGCACTTCAAGCACGTCGTGCAGGCCTCCCGCAAGACGGGCGAGGTCACGCGGCACGTGATGCCGTGCTCGCCGGCGGACCCCGAGGGGTTCGAGATGACGTGGACGCAGATCCCGCTGGACGCGGAGCTGGCGGTGCCGATGGTCACGTTCAGGGATTTCATCTGGGCGCTGAGCAGCACGAAAAAGTCGGTGGGGAAGGAGGACGTGGAGAGGCAGCTCAAGTGGATGGAGGACTTTGGCCAGGTTCGTTTCGAGACGAACGTGTACCGTTTCTTTCGCTGACACTGTCTTGGCCTTGCAGGAGGGTTGAAGGGATGGTTGCGGGCCCGAGGAGTTCTGCGATACCCATCTCGTTCTATTGGTTCCGTGCCGCAGCTTGTCAATTTGTACGATACCACGCTCGATCAATCAACCTCGAATCACCTCACGCCAAGAACGATGGGGGCACCCGCACGACCCTGACCTCCCCGCTCGCCCCCAGGAGCACGCACCCGGCCGGGTTCTCTGTCCGCTTGTACCCGTTCACGGCGCCGCCCAGGGTCCCGTGCGCCGAAGGGACGAGCCGCATGCCGGGCGGCACGGCCAGCTGCGCGACGCGGCCCCCGTGCCGCATCCGCCAGATTTCCAGCACCCCCCTAGGAAGGTAAATCGCCAGCACCAGCGCCGTCCGCGTCTTGCCGCCCGGCGACGGCGCGGGCGACGCCCTCCCCCCCTTGCCGGCCGCATCCATGGGCACCTCGAGCCACCCCACCTGCGCGCCCCTGCTCCCCTTCCACATCCGAACGATCTCGCCCTCGTCCACGTCCAGGAGCATCACGCGCCCCAGGTTGTCCGTCAGCGCCGCCAGCCCGCCCGTCGGGGCCGGCACCGCCGCCGCCAGCCTGCGCGCCGGGTCCGCCAAGAACAGCGCGCAGGGAACGGACGCCGCCGGCTGCGCGGCCAGCTCGGCAGCGGGGTCCTCGGGCTTGCGCTCCTCCTTGCGGAACCACGACGACGCGAGCGAGCCCAGCGCCGACGTGACCCTGTTGGCCACGTTGGTGAGCGAGAAGCCGGCGCGGTCCGAGGTGCAGTAGTAGGCCAGCATGGGGCGGGTTCCGACGGCCAGGTAGCGCGCGGTGAAGGGCGGGGCGGGGGCCGTGGGGAGGCCGGGGGCAAAGGTGTTGGGGGAGGGGCCGCAGCTGACGGCATCGAGGACGGCTTCCTGGCCCGCGAGGGCGATCTTGCGGAAGCCGACGACGGGGACCTCCTGGTCCTCGCTCCCCATGCGCAGCGCGGACCACAGGGAAAGGCCGTCGATGACCGCGGCTCGGCGGTCTTCAAAGAGGGCAAGGAGCTCCTCCTGGTCGTCCAGTGCCGGGCGGGCGAGGTACCGCACCGAGATGCGGACGAGCGGGCGCTTGTGCAGAGGCTGGGAAAGGAGGGACTCGCCGCGCTCGGAGAAAATGCGGAGAAAACCAGAGCTGTAGCCGACGGCCAGGAAGAACTGCACGATTCCCGGCCTTGAAGGAAGGTCGGCTCTGAATGAGGTGCCTTCAAGGCATCGAAACCACGCAAACCCACCTGCTCTTGTTGCCAGACCGCCTGTAAACAGCCAGTGGGCAGATGCAAGTGATGCTCTCGCCCTCCTCGCAGCCCGAGCCCTGCCCGACCACGGTAAACTCGCGCGCGGGGTCCGGATCCCGCAGCGGGCGGTCCGTGGCCGCCAGCTTCAGAATCAGGAAGCGCCGCGACGACGCCAGCGCGAGGTGCTGCATATCGTGCGAGAGCACGGACATCGAGTGCGGCAGCGCGGGCTGCGAGGCCGACGCGGCCTGCGGGAGGCTCGACGTCGACGTCTCGAAGTCGCCCCAGTCCTCCGCCACGTCCCAGCCGTCGTCGGCGCGGCTGCGATCGAGATCGGCGGATTGGCGGAACGACGTGCGCGACGCGGGCGACGCGGCGAAGAAGCGCGGGACGACCTCGGGCACCCGCGCGCACACCGCCGCGTCGGGCGCCGCGAGCGCGGAAAACGGCGTCGGCGGCCGCGACGGCGAGCGGCCGCCGCCGAGAGCGGGGGAGCGCGGCCGCCCGCGCGCGTCCGCCGCGTTCACCTGGAGGGACATTTGGAGGCACGCTGTGGTCTTGCGGTCCCATTCTCGCTCATCAGGCCCGGAGAAAGACAGAGGTCATCATTCAATACGTCAACGCAAAACGAGGTAGCTGAATAAGCAGATCCATCCTTCCTGTGGCATCGGGCCCTCGGCCTTACGGGGCTTGCGGAGGAAGCACCCGGCCCTCGGCGTCCACGCGCAGCCCGCACGCCGTACATCGCCGCACCGTAGGCGCCGGAACCTTCACGTTGACGGTGTAGCAGCAGCAGACTGCGAAGCGGCGCGTCAGGAGGCCTTGTGGCCTTGTGGCCTTGCGAACGCGGAATCGCGGGCTGCACCCACGCGTACAACGTCCTAGTCCCCACACCTTCCCCTTCGCGTCCACCACGGGTTGCGCGGGCTCGGCGACAAAGTTGTGATAGCACGTCTGCGGCGATCCGCTCAGATTCGTTCTCCAATTGGCGCGAAAGGGCGTACCGGGGGAGGCACGGAGTTCCACTGCCCGGGGCCGTAGGCGGCCGGCGCGGGCTGCGTAGGGTGTGCCGGGTACGCGGGGTACGCCGCCGGCAGACCGTCTTTCTCGGGCCCGCCGGCGGCCTGCATCGCTCCACGAGGATAGTTTGATTGTTCGTTGTCGAGTCAGAGTTCCAACGCCCGCGCCCGAACCGCCGCAGATCATCGCGCAACTCCTTTTTCGCCTCGTCCCGGTCTATGCCGGTTACATACGCAGCCGTCCCCGTGCTTCCGACCATGCCGCAGCGGCCCTCCGATCCCCCGCGCACCCCTAGCCCATGCTCTTGATCGTCTCGACCAGGTCCCCGACCCGCAGCGGCTTGCCCAGGAACCCGTCCATCCCCGCCTCGGTGCACTTTTCCCGGTCCGTCGACTGCACGTTGGCCGTCAGCGCCACGATCCGCGGGACACAGTGCGGGGCGAGGGGGAGCTGCCGGATGAGGCGCGTGCACTCGATCCCGTCCAGGATCGGCATAGAAAGGTCCATGCTGGATGACGATGGGTCAGCGCAAAAGACGGCGAGGAAGCGCGATCGGCGACCCACAGGATCAGCTTGAACGGCCTCGGGCTCCCCGGCCCCAGCGCGTTGTGCGACTGGCTGGCCTGGGAAATCAGCCCGTTCACGGCGACGAACCGCTGCAGCGCCTCCTGCCCGTTGCTCGCGACCACCACGTCGGCCTCGGGATCGTACCCGAGCTTCGTAAGCAGCCTGAGGAGCAGCTGCTGGTTCAGCGCGTTGTCCTCCGCCACCAGGATCCGCGTCGGGTGCTCCGCGGCCAGGCCGGCAAACTCCTTGAGCGACCCGGCGGGCGCCTCGCGCGGCTTGGGCGCGCCGTGCACCTCCCCGGCCTCGTCGCCGCGCTCCACCGGCACCGAGACCCAGAACCGCGAGCCGCGGCCCACGCCGTCGCTCTCGAACCCGATCTCGCCCCCCATGAGCTCGGCCAGGCTCTTGGAGATGGCCAGCCCGAGCCCGGTGCCGCCGAAGCGGCGCTGGATCCCCGTGTCGAGCTGCGAAAAGGCGCGGAAGAGCTTGGACTGCGCCTCCGAGTCGGAGGGGATGCCGCAGCCCGTGTCCGAGACGGCCACGCGGAGCACATCGGCGCGCGGGCCGCGGGCGGGGTGCAGCGGGTCCAAGGCGATGGCGAGCGTGACGGCGCCGCCGGGCTCGGTGAACTTGAGCGCGTTGGCGAGGAAGTTGCCCACGATCTGCTTGAGCTTGGCGTCGTCGCCCTTGAGGATCGCGGGGAGGGACCGCATTCCGGGGTGCCGCAGGCATTTTGCGCCGGGGAGCGGCGACGGCGAGCGGCCCGCGCCGCCGGGGGGGTGCCCGTTGAGCGCGGGGCCCGCCAGCTGCGGCGAGCTGGGGGCGTACCGCGATTGCGGCGGGGGACCCGGGAGGTCGAGGAGCTGGTCCGTGGGGAGGGAGGTGCCGCCGATGTCCAGCCGGATCGTGATGTTCTTCTGCGCGGCCTTGACGCCCCAGACGTACAGCAGGCTCCACAGCCAGCCGTGGAAGTCGAAGGGCGACTCGACGACGGACTGCTGTCCCGCGTCGATCTGCGCGAACGGGTGCGGTGAGCGAGGGCAACCGTGGCCAGCCCAGAGCGACCCACTTTGGCCAAGTCCAGCACATCAGAGACCAAGGCGTTCAGGCCCTCGGAGCAGTCGCGAATCGCGGCAACGAGACCGCTTTGCTCCTCTGTAAGCGGGGTGTCCTCGAGCAGCTGCAGAAAGCCGAGCACGCCGTGTAGCGGCGTCCGGATTTCGTGGCTCTGAAAAGCAGGCGGAAAGTGAGCCTCTCGAGCTCCCGAGGCGGCCAAAAGTCACTTACGACGTTGGCCGTGAAGACGGCCTTGGCGACGTTGGCGGCCTGCGCCTCCACAAGGGCCTGGTTGACCCGCAACTCGGCCTGCTTGATGGCGGTGACGTCCACGAGCGTGCACAGGTACCCTGTGGGGCTCCCGTCCGGGCCCTTGTTGATCACGCCGGAGCCCTCGATGTAGATGCACTCCTTGCGGCCGGCCTTCCACTGGCGCCAGACGCCGAAGTGGCCGTACGGCTCGCCCGAGTCGAGGAAGGCCTGGAAGCGCGCCAGCACGGCGTCCCTGTCCTCCTCGTGGATGTAGCCGAGGAAGCCCCTGCCCAGGGCGACGGCCGAGTCGGAGATGGCCATCATCTTCTCCCAGTGCTTCGAGATGAAGAGCACGTCGCCGTTGAGCGCCGTCTCGACGAGCACGACGGGCATCGTGTTGAGCAGCGTTGTTGCGCGCTGCGTCTGGCCGGCGGCCTCGGCGAGCTGCTCCTCGAGCGACCGCACGTGCGCCCGCAGCGCGTCGCGCTCGGCACGCAGCGCCGCGAGCTCGCCCGCCGCGCCGCCGCCCGCCTCGCCGCCCGCCGGCCCGCCCGCCGCCGCGCCGCCCCCGCCGTCGCGCGGCGCCCCTCCGCGCCGCCGCCGCTTGGCCGCCGGCTCGCCCGCGTCGCCCATGGCCGGGGCTCGGCCGGTCGGACCTCAGAAGCCTGCCTCGGGTGGTGGTTTGGCGTCCTGTCCAGCCAGGCAATGGCGCGTCCTCGGCCCCCCAGATCTCCGTTATCAGCGATCACTGCCTCGAACAATGCATCGATGTCCAAAGTCCGGCCGTCCGCATCGGGATTCACGGCAGACCCGCCTCGGTGCGCGTGCGTTTCTGCCCCCCTGCGGCTTCCGCCGACTCGTCCGTGAGGCGCACCAGCGTGCCTACGATCGAAGTGCGGAGGCGGCCTTCACTCCGCCAGAGAGCGCTACCTTGCGGCAGCCTCGCTTCCCACAGGAGCTCTTGGACCGGGATCGGGCCCGTGGCGATCGGGTCGGGCGGCTGATCCGACGAGCGTAGGTAGGCGCCTCGGCGCGGCACCCAAGCGCCGGGATCACCGACATGCAGAGCGATGGCAAAGAAGGCCAGCTTGCGGGAGACGGCGTGACCCCAGGGGCCGGGCGCGATGTGCAGGCGACGCAGCGACCACTTGGCCGGGTCTTCCTCCTCTGCCTCCCGGTCGACCTCGGCGACGGTCCCGATGCTTGGAAAGTCGTAGTCGAGCTTCCTGTCCCCATGGACGTAGCCGTAGCCCGTGAGATGGTCGTACTCTTCGTCCTTGTCCGGCAAGCGTTCCGCGAGCCCGCTCAGGCTGTTCCTGGCTAGCTTTTGTCGGACAGTTTCGGCCGTGACGGGCCGACGGGGCGGCGGCGTGGGAACGGTCATGGTTGGGTGGACTGTCGACTCCTGGGCTGTTACCGGGCTTTCCCGGCGACTCATCTTTCCACAGCGACCTGCTTCACGCCCGGGATAATGGAGATGCCAGCGATCACGGCTTCGATTACACGACTAATTTCGTAGCGTCCGGCCCACCGCTTCAGCCGTCACGGCAGACCCGCCTCGGCGCGCGTGCGCTTGGTGCCCCGTACGACCGAGCGAGCGAGGATGCCCCCGCACGCCAGGCACCCACCGGAACCGGCGCACGTGCAGGTGCGCTGATCGGCATCGGAGGCCGTGTGCCCGACATGACAGCCGCTTCTTTCGCTGGCTCCAAACCGATCGCCGCCGCCTCTTCACTCCTCATCGCCCTCCGCCGCGGCGATCTCGTCGAACTTGAGCTCGGGGTACAGATGGGCGAGCTGGGGCCAGCTCCTGACGTTATCCAGGTACGAGCCGGCCGTCAGCCGCTGGCGGCACTTGCTGCCGCCGCAGTGCATGATCGACCCGTGCACGCGGGAGATCATCTGGCCGCAGCCCCGCGTGCACGTGAGCAGGCGCACGTTCTCGACGATCGAGTACAGGATGCGGCACTCGCGCGAGCAGAAGTAGGGGATCAGGTCGTCCCCCCCCTTCTCCTTTCCTCCCTCCCCCCCCCCCCTTCTTTCCCGGGCGCCAGGTCGCCGTTCGTGGCGCACCAGGAGCACAAGCATCCCAGCGGATCGGCGAGGTTGACAAGGCGGGGGCACCCGTTCCGCCCACACCGGGGCGGCGCGTCGAGGCCGCAGTCTTTCGAGAACCCGAGGAAGCAGACGTACGAGCACGTCGCGGCTTCCTTGCAGGCCGTGCTTTGTGAGCCAAGGCGGCGCTCCCGAGTGGACAGGAAAGACCCACACGTTCTTGGCCTTGCCGCACGACGACGGCCTGCAGACCAGAACACCTCGGACGGCGAGGACCGCCTCGCGGAAGCGCGTCATGGGGAGCTTGTCCGGCATTCCGACGGCGCCGTAGAACGCGCGGGCGCGGGCAACGCCGTTGGCGAAGGCCGGCACGTGCAGCCTCCGCACCTTCGGGATCCGGGGCAACGAGTCGGCGAGGCACGCGGTGGAGACCTCGCCCGCCACGAGCGAGTCGGCTGTGATCGTTTTCCGCGGCGTTCGTGACGTGTCGTCGCGATGCCAAACAGACGCGTCGAGGTGTCCGACCGCTCAAATCTATTGGCGCTGGTACGATGCTGGTTATGGAACGGAAGTTGCCATGTCGAATGAACGAGTGGAAGGCGATGGCGCCGGCCCGGGATTCGACGGGATTGGCACACCCATCCGGGACGCGGTCGTGGACGGCACGGACGCCCGTACGACCTACCTCCCTTCCCTTCGGCCATCTTGCCGTTAAATTGGATCACTTGAGGTCATCTACACGTACTCGGGGTGGTTTTGGGCGCGTTCAGTGAGCTGGGACGTCGAGTTTCCTCGTTGGGCGAGACCGCGTTCTCTTTCCGGCGGGGCAACATTCAATCGTCTGCCGAGCCAGTACATAGCGCGGCAAGCATTTTTCAACGCTCCGATGGCTCGTTGGGCGGTTTTCGAACGCCTGGACTTGCTAGTCCGCTGGCGCCTGAACTTTGCGCAGATGTAGCGAACAGCCTGCTCGCCGGAGCTATTCCGCTCGTTGCATATCCGCACTATTGTACACCTGTCTCCAATCGGCCGGTGCCGTTTCCTTTGCGTCGGGCTCGTGGTTCCAGATCCGTCGGCAACGAGCATTCCGACAGGCCGCAGGTCCTTGTAGAGCCGTTATCGAGGAGCCGCACGACATCGAATGCGTGCCAAGAGGTTCGTTACTTTTGCTGGATACTTGGTTTGGGCACTTGGACCTTCTGCGACACGCTTGCGTGGCAGGCACCGGAACTGGTCAAACTTTGCGCAGATGTAAAGGACAGCCTGCTCGCCGAAGCCCTTCCGCCGACTTCCATTTCGCAAGCTCGTATTGCTGTTTCAAGTCGGCCGGTTTCGTTTCCCTTGCATCGGTTTCGTGCTCCTGGTTCTGTCGGCAAACAGCCTGGCCGAATTAGATGCCGTCGTGGAGCGTTCGGTGATTGACTGAAAGACGTCAAATGTTTGTTCCTACTGGATTCTTGCTTTGGGCATTTGGTTTTGCAGCAATTGTCCTACAGGTTGGGGATCTTGGCGGGAATAACTTTGCGCAGATGCCGGCGTCAGCAAACTGACCACATTTCTTCGAGCCTACTCATGATTCGTACGGCTGAATAGCTGTTTCATATCGGCCGTTGTCGTTTCCTTGCTCAGAGATGTCGGGGATTCGTGGTTCTCATTTTCCGCACCTCGCTTGTCCTTGTTCACGAACAACAGACGGCGCCCAGGATCCAGCATGTGCCAAAGATCGTCTAGTTCGCAATACAGTCCTCGTCTAGTAGGTATCGACCATCGGCCTCTTCTTGGGCCGTCCCGGTGTCCATCCGCGCCCTCCGACACATTTCTTCAAACCAGCGAGCACCCACTTCCGCGTTTCCGCAGGGTCGATCACCGCATCAATCTCGAGAAACTCGCCCGCTCGCAGAGCTTTTCCGGCCTGGTAGAGCTGAGCAATCATGTCGTTCTCGACCTTGAGGCGCTCCTTCGGGTCCTCGATCGCCGCCAGCTCGTTCTTGTACGCCAACCTCACGGCTCCCTCCAATCCCATCCCGCCGAACTCTCCCGTCGGCCAGCTCACGTTGAGCAAGGGTCCGTGGAACGATCCCGCGCCCATCGCCATCGCGCCCAGCCCGTATCCTTTTCGGAGCACGACCATGAGGTAAGGCACCGTGATGGACCCGGCAGCCGCAAACATCCTCGACACGCGTCGGACGAGGGCCGTTTTCTCGTGCTCGACGCCGACCATGATGCCTTGAAAGCAGGGGTGCTCGTCAAGGAGTTGAAGGGTGGGAGGAAAATGAACCACCTACCGGGTGTATCGCAAAGCGCGAGGATCGGAATGTCGAACGCATCGCACTGCAAGAGATTAGCATCCTGAAAGACGCAGCTACGTCCAAATCTCAAGCTCACCAGCTGCATGAACCTCGCCGACTTCTCCCCCTCCTCCGACGCAATCGCACCTCCCAGCACCGCCGAATTGTTGCAAAGCACCCCGATCGGCCTCCCCTCGATGCGGATAAACGCAGTGATCATGGCTTGGCCAAAGTGCTTGCGCAGCTCCAGCACCGAGTCCGTATCCGCCAGCGCGTTGATCACGTCGCGCACGTCGTACGCACGCAGGCGGTTCTCGGGAATCAGGCGGCGCAGAGTGCGCTGGTCTGCGCAGCTCCAGTCCTTCAAATTTCCCTGGAAGTAGCTGAGGTACTTCTTGGCCACCTTGACGGCCTCGGCTTCGTCCTTGACCACGACGTCGATCACACTGGGAGGTGTGGGCCTTAGCAAACTGCACACCGGTCGCCACCGCGATTGGACCCACCCATTCGGAGCCTGCACGGAAACGGGGCCGATCTCGGTCGGCTTGACCACTCCCAAACCGCCGCCCTCGATCATGGCCGGCCCTCCCATCCCGATGTTGCTATCCTCGGTCGCAATGATGACATCGCAGAGTCCCAGGATGGCCGCATTGCCCGCAAAGCAGTAGCCACTCGTCACCCCGATCAGCGGCACAAGACCGGAAAGTTGAGCCCACTGCGAATCGCAAGACATGAGGACAGACGACATCGGGGTATCAGCAGACCCACGAGGCGGAAAGTGTTGCCGTCAAGGCCTCCTGCAGCTTCGATGTCGGTGTCCCCGGGTCTACCGCCGCCCCCTTCGCAAAAGAATACCGCAGGAACCTGTTTCGGAGACGAAGTCGGTGAGGACCTTATCGAACTTGAAGGCAACCGGAGACGCGAACCCTGTACTCGAGGCAAAGCTTGAAAACGCGGTCTTTCTGCTCGGGCGAAACACTGTTCAGTTCCTGTCCAGCTCCGACCGCCGATCCGACGCACCTTCTTGTGGTTCATGACGCCCTGCGTGCCCGCCAACACCGTGTAGTCGTAGCTGGAAACCATCACCCTCGTCCTCGTTTCGTCGTCAAACAGGTCCCCGTTGACGTGAGCCCAACCGGCAACCATCCCATCCGCCGGGCTCAGCTTCAGCAGCTCCTCGAAGCTCCTCCGCTGCCGCTGCGCCGCGAGCTGCAGCGCGCCGACCTCGATAAAGCTGTCGGGATCGACGAGGTCGAGGATGTTTTCGCGTGCGGTGCGCTTCCTGAGCTTGCGGCGGCGCGCGACGGCGTCGGGGCGGCCAGCGTCCTGGGTGAGGGCGATCCGCGAGTTGACTTCGGCCAGATCGGGGCGGATGTGATCGAGGTCGACTTGTGCGAGCACCTCCTCCTCCTCGCCGACGCCCTCCGAGGGCTCGATGAAGGCGAACGGGAAGGCTTTGGGGAGCGTAAGCCCGACGGTGCCGGTAATGGCGCGGACCGTGCCCGCGACGGTCGCGTAGACGACGTGCTCCATCTTCATCGCGTTGAGCACGCCGAGCTGCTGGCCCTTCTTGACGCTGTCTCCGACCTTGACGTCGATGCTGGGCGGATCCGATCAACGGGCCGGCAGTTTCCGATGAGGTTCTGCCAAACCCACCTGACGATCGTCGACTGCATCGGCACCACGGTCGGCACGGTCCCCGGCGGCGTCGCGATCGCCGGCATCTCGGCCCCGCCCTCCTGCCGCGCCGGCGTCACCACGCCAAGCTCCGCACCCGAAAAGAACAGCTTTTTGGAGTCCGTCCTTTTGCCCTTCCACCCTGCCGCAGCTGCGAGCGCCTCCATCTTTTCCTCGATCCACTTTGTGTGCAGATCGAGGCCGGCGGGAGCGTGCGATCCGAGAACGGCGACGTCCTCCGCCTCGAGCACCGCCCTCAGGAACGGCACGTTGGTCTCGACGCCCTCGATCCTGAACTCCTCCAGGGCCCTGACGCACCGCTTGAGCACGTTCCCCAGCGAGGCGCCAGACACGATCAGCTTGGCCAGCAGAGGGTCAAAGGAGGCGTTGGTCCGGTACCCGGAATACGCCGCAGCGTCGACGCGGATGCCCCGGCCCGAGGGCGGCTCGAAAGCGTGGATGGTCAAGCCGGAGGTGGGGACCCAGACGGGCTCGGGGCCGCCGAGGTACTCGGCCTTCTCCATCTGTGAAAGCGGGCATGAACGAAGTTGGGATCGGGGAGGAATGGACCCACGTTGACCCTCAGCTGCACCGCCCAACCCCTCGGTCTCACATGCCCGCCGACAAAGTCGCCCAATCCGAGCTCCTCCAAAGAAATGTTGTTGTTCAGCCCGATCCGGATCTGGGCCGCGACAAGGTCCACGTCGTACACCTCCTCGGTCACGGTGTGCTCAACCTGCACCCTGGCGTTGGTCTCAATGAACCACCAGCGGTTGCCCTTGACGAGGAACTCGAACGTGCCGAGCCCCACGAACCGCGCCTCGGCGGCCATCCGGATGGCTGCGGCTTCGAGCTCCGAAGCAACGCGGGGATCAAGCAAAGGCGCCGGGGCGATCTCGACGATCTTTTGGTGGCGCCGCTGGAGCGTGCAGTCGCGCGTTCCGAGCGTGATCCTTTGGGAAGCCGTCGCAAGGAGCTGCACCTCGATGTGCCTGGGACGCGAGACGAGGGCCTCGCAGTAGACCTCGCCGCGGCCGAAACTTGCCCGGGCTTCCGATTGGCACCTCGCCAGGGCGTCGGGTAGCTCGGCGGACGAGGTGACGGCGCGCATGCCGCGGCCGCCTCCGCCGTAGACCGCCTTGACCATCACACCCTCGTAAACGGCGGGATCGGCGACGGAGCGAAAAAAGACGAGGGCCTCCTCCGCCGAAGCCACTGCGCGCGTGCCGGGCACGATCGTCACGCCGCACCTGGACGCCAGGTCCTTGGCGGCCTGCTTGTCCCCAAAGAGTTCGAGGCAGGCGGGCGAGGGCCCGACGAACGCGATCCCGGCGGCCTGCAGTGCGGCCGGCAGCTCGGGCAACTCGGAGAGGAAGCCGTAGCCGGGATGCACGGCCGCCGCTTTCGCTTCCCGCGCGATCGAGACGATCTGGGCCACGTCGAGGTACGCCGAAGGCCCTCTACCCTTGAGCGGGTAGGCCTCGTCGGCCTTGCGGACATGCAGGCTCAAGGAATCGTCCTCAGAAAAGACGGCGATCGATCGGAGGCCCAGCGAAGCCGCCGCCTGCGCGATCCTGGCCGTTGTCGTGCCGTCGCGTCAGCTTCGACTGTCTCCGAGCTCAATGCCCCGGAAACCAAATCACCTGATTGCAATCTCTCCTCGGTTCGCAATCAGTATTCCGGGCGCTCCGGGCTTTGCCAGATGGCCCGCAATGGCCCCGAGACGCGACGACGCGGGAGACACGGGCGGTTGAGACGGTGCCGACGACGGTAGAGCCTCTGTCGGGCCCGCCGGCTCCCCGGGCTTGGAAGAAGCAGGGCGCTTCCCCGTCCAAGACACCTTCATGGTTAAAAGAGCAGCTATTGCTCGAGGAGAGAATCGCGGGGGTTATGGCGGTTCATCCGGGCCCGGCACTTGCCACACCGCAGACCTGGGGGACGCTCGGATGCGGCACGTTCGCCAGACGTTCGAGCCACCGGAGCGACGAGCAGGTAGAGCTGATCAGTGCCCATCAAAGCCATGATTAGGTTCGCCGTGCCGGGAATGCTTCGTAGTGCTCGCTCGAACTGCTCTATTTCCGATCTTCTCATCTTTTCGCTTCCTCCCCGTTCGATACCTTCCCCTTTTCCCTCTGCTCCCCGTTTCATTGCCTGCCCTTTTATAACTCTTGGCTGGTTTGCGAGAGGTTCGGACGGGGCGGACGAAGCGGCAAAGTCGGAAAATCGAACGAATCCAATTGAAGACAAAGCTGTACATTCGAGAGGGTATCTGCGGTCGAAGCACGATCCGGTGTGTATCTCGGAGAAGCATCGTTGCGAAAGCGTCCGTTGCGAAAAGTGTCCGTCGTGAAACTCGTTCCAGCTCTTCACTCCTCGTCGTCGTCGTCCTTGGCGCCGGTGCTGCGGTAGGCCTCGACGGCGGTGTCGGCGTCGACCAGAGCCCTGCTCTGGAGGGCGACCGGCAGCTCGTCGTTGTCGAGGCCGAGGCCCTCGACGATGCGGAAGGCCGTCAGCTGCGGGTTCGTGACGCCGATGTCCGAGTGTTTGCAGCACCAGGCGGGGGTGTTTCCGGGCCCGCGCCGGCACCTGCAGGTACAGCCGAGCGCGCAATGGCAGTCGAACGGCGAGCAGCCGCTCTCGCAGAGCAGGGGCTGCGAGTTGTCGCAGAACGGGCACTCGCCCGGCATGCACCAGCAAAAGGGAACGTGAAAGAACTGTGCTTCACAAGCGCACACGCCCTCCCGGGTGAACGACGGGGCCGGGTAAACCTGCGTCGGCAGGTCCTGCCCGTAGCCTCGAACGTCGGTTTGCGGCCCGACCACGACCTGCGCCATCTGCGCCAACTCCACCATCATGGCCTGCGTGACCTCGGTCGTGCCCGGCGGGGGAGCGAGGTTGCTGGGGATCGCGGCCGACGACTCGACGCGCGTGAGGAAGCGGGCGTAGCGCTCCGAAGCCAGCGTCTGCGCCGCGGCCCGTTCACGCGCCGCGACCGTCTCGACGCGGCGCATGAGCTCGGGGTTCGGGTTCCCGTCCAGGCCCTGGAGGACGACGGGGAAGTTGATCATTTGTGTCGAGTCCGAAGCCGTCGCCCGAAACTTGTCGACCTCGTTCATGAACTCGCGCATGGCCGCTTGCCCGACAGCGTGCAGGTAGCGCTCGAACAGCAGCGGCGTCCACAGAGCCCTAAGCATCGCCTCGCAATTCGGCCAGTTTGCCAGGAACGAGTGCGGAACGTGCATGAGGACGAGCGTGGCGCTCGCGGCCTGGAGCTTGCGCAGGATTCGCAGCACGGCCTCAATCCCGCCGCGGGTCAGGCGCGAGAGGTCGCGGAGAAAGACGATCGCAGCGCATCCGACCATGACCAGTTCCTCGAAGAACTGCGCCTCTGCCTGGTCCTCGTGGCTGGCCGAGACGTGGTCCAGCCTGACGGTGGTGAATTCGAGGTCGTCGCGGTGCTCGGCGACGTAGTGGACGCCGAAGTTGGTGTTGGCCAGGCGCAGCGTGGTCATCGGGTGCACGGCCTCGGCCGCGTCGACGCCGTAGGCGGGATTGCCGACCGAGGAAGAGCGGTCCATGAGGACGGCCTTGGAGTAGTCGTGACAGGCGACGAAGGCAAAGACCTGTGCGAGCATTTGCGTTAGCATGGCCCACAAAAGATGAAGCGCCCGCCCACCGTCTGAATGTTGAACTGGAGCAGGCTGTTGGCCCCTCGATCGACCGCCGCGTTGAAGTTCATGTCCGAAGCAACGATGTGCATCCTGCTGGCACGCGCGGCGGTGTTGAGCTCCAGCTCCTTGAGGCGCTGCGTCTCGACGCGCAGGGCATGGCTCCCCGGCGCGAGCTCGACAAACTCGGTCGGGTCGGCCGAGTCCGGGGTGAAGCTGCAAAACATGTTGCGCTCGGGGTCATTGGGCAAGCGGCCCTCGTAGATCTTGGCCGCCTCGTCCCCCAGCCGCAGGTGGAAGCGATCCATGCGGTGCGGGGCGACAGAAAGGACGAGGGTGCGCCGATGAGCACCGACCGGAGGGTTCCCCGGGGACCTGCGCCTGACGAAAGCAAGCCTGTGCTTGCTGCGAATCTGCGAGAAGTCGCCCTCAATGGCCTTCCAGAGCACGCTCCTGTCGCGGACCGCCGGGTACGACGCGTTTGAGACTGCGCCGTATTCGAACACGAAGATGATCTCGAGCACGCCGCTGCGCCGCACGATGTACTCGATGACCCGGAGCAGGACCACCGCCTGCCAGATGCACTCCCGCGGCGAGGCAAGATCCTTGGCCGAGACGCGGATCTGGATCACGACGCGGGGGACCTCGGGCAGGTCGTCCGACTCCGGCGGGGGCGGAAACGCGGCAGGGCGGCGAGCGGGGCTTTTGACGTGCGCGTCAGGCGACCCGCCGGTGCCGTACTCGGCCGCATCCACGTTGTGCGTCGACAGCGCCATCTTGTCCTCCCGGTAGAAGTCGTCGACCAGCGTCGCCCTCTCCTTCGGCGCCCGCGGTCCCCGATCGGCACGTGCCGCCGTGCGCAGCCGCTCCTCCGTCGGATGCACGAGGCGCGAGATCACCTTGCTCCGCAGATGCCCGCTCCCATTGACCACGGTCCCGTTCGGCGGCACCTTGACCTTGTCCAGCAGCTCGCCGACGGAAATCGGATCGCATACGATGAGGTCGATAGGCGCCTCCTGAATGCCGAGCAGAGCGATGGTGGCGGCGTTCGGGACCCAGTTCCCGGGGTGGCCCTCGCCCAGGTGCAGCGCCGCCGTGAAGGGAGCCAGCTTGGTGGAGACGTTCAAGCCCCAAAAGCCCGGGTAGGTGTGCACACGGCGGATATTCCAGTTCGCGAAATCGGCGGCCGGGTTCGGGTTCGGGTTGGGGTTGGGATCGTCGTCGGCTCCTTCGGGCGGGGGTGGCGGCGGCGGAGGCGGTACCACTTCCGCAACGGTGCCCAGATCAGCGTAGTCGCATTGCAAGGCGCGCTCCTCCGTCTTGAATGCGTAACCGCTGGCATGGCCGATCTGCAGGGCGTGACGATGAGTTCGATGCGCCCCGAGCGCCTCGAAAGATCCGCACCCCGAGGGAAGCCCAGAAGTCCGAACCGTCGCTGCCCATCCGCTCGAACTTGCGCACCAGCACTCTCGTGGAATCGGTCAGCGGCGTGAGGGGTCCCGTCGGGTAGTTGAGCGCCTCGCAGACGAGGGCGCGCACTTGGGCGTACGGCAGTCGGAGCGGCACCAGCGCGTCGACGCGCGCCTGCTGCGCCGTGCGCTCCGCAGTCGTCATGGCCCCTCGCGCGGGGTTCCAGACGGTGACCGGCAGCGTCCCGACGATGATCCAGGCGAGCATGGCCGCGTGTGGGTGCGGGAGGTTGCCGGCGAACGGGTCATCGTCGTCCTTCGAGCGCTGCGCCCCCGGGCCCTTGTCCTTCCGCAGGATCTGCGAGAGCGCATTCGAGTGTGGGTGCGGCGACGTGGGGTCCGGATCGGGGTTGCCGATGAGGACCTCGATGATGAAGCCGTCGTCGAGGTTGTTGATGGTCCTGGTCACGACGCGCGCCCGCTCCACGCCCCGCTGCTTGCGCAGGTGGCTCAGCATCGCGTCCCGATGGGCGAGCGTAAAGGGACTCTCGGCATGGAAGATCATGAGCGCCCCCTGCACGGCCGGCCCGACGAGCTTGAGCTTGACCGTCGCCTCCTCGTCCTCGTCCACAAGCTTCCTCGCGAGCGGGGTCAGATTGTCGAGGAGCATCTGCCGGACACGCTCGCCCGTGACCGCCCTACGGGCCGCCATGGTTGCGAGGGCTCCGGGGTTGTCGGCTGTCGGAGCTCCGCTGGGCCGGTGCGGCTTCTTCATCGATTCGCCTCCCCAGCCGCTCCACATTTGCACGTGCCCGGCACCACGTCATCCTCCAAATTGCCCGAAACATCATCTGTACAAATGGCAAATCGCAAAACTGGTGAATCTGAAAAACGTCCCTTCTGCATCGCTTCCCGCCGCCGCCTCGGCCACCACCTACTCCTCGTCCCCCTCGAATGAGATGTCGTCGAAGTTGAGCTCGGGGTACAGCGGAGCAAGCTGCGGCCAGCTCCTTACGTTGTCCAAGTACGTGCCGGCCGTTAGCCGCTGGCGGCACTTGGGCCCGCCGCAGTGCATGATCGACCCGTGCACGCGGGAGATCATCTGACCGCAGCCCCGCGTGCACGTGAGCAGGCGCACGTTCTCGACGATGGCGTACGAAACGGCGCACTCTCGTGTGCAGAAGAGCGGCTCCAGGTCGTCGTCGTGCGACCTGCGGGGCGGGTGCACGGTCGGCAGCTGATCGAGCGGCCGGGGCGGACAACCCACCTGTGGAACCCGTTGCAGTAGGCACAGACATCCATGTTCTCCTCGTAGTAGAGCCGCTCGTTCTCGGGGTCGTCGAAGAAGGTCTCCTTGGCGCCGGGCATCTTGGCCGGCACGCAATCGGGCACCTTCAGGATCCTGCGGAAAATCGTGAGTCCCCGCCACGAGAAGCCCCCGCCGGTCGCGCCCACCTCTTGCTGTTCGGCACCCAGTCCGCGTACGACGCCGGGTGCCCGACGCCGGGCGGCGGAAGATCGTCGTGCTTGGCGCACCAGATGCAGTAGGCGGGGCGCGGGTTTCCGAAGTTGACGACGCGCTTGCACCGCTCCCTCGCGCAGCGGGGCGGCGACTCGAGGCCGCATTCCGCGGCAAACTCGTGGAAGCATTCGTAAGAGCAGGTTGCTGCTTCCCTGTCGGCAGAGTGCGTGAGCAAGGCCGCATGCTCGACACGCAGCCGGCAAAAGACCCACGAGAACTTGGGCTTGCCGCACGACGACGGCCTGCAGACGAAAGTTCCGCGCACCTCGACGAGCTTCTCGCGGAAGCGGAGCAGGGGGAGGTTCTCGGGCGTGCCGAGGATGCCGTAGAAGATGGGCGTGCCGGGCGGCGGCAGGGGGTACAGCGCGAGGTCGCAGTCGGCGTAGGCCAGGGGGTGCAGGTGCCGGGATTCCGGGGAGGATGCCGAGGCGTCGCTGAGGCATGCCGTGCAGTACTCGCCCGCCATGATCGAGTCCGCGATAACGCCGCAGCCGGCGCAGACGACGAGTCCGAAGCCCTGGGCCCCGAGGTGCCGGGCGCAGACGCGCGTGCAGACGAACTTGGCACTGGAAGGATAGTGGGTCAGCGGGAAATCGAGCGCCGGCGCGATGCTGCGCGTGATGAACCCACTACTGGATCTGCTGGTTGCAGCCCTGCACCAGGCACTCGTACGACATCTTGCCCTTCTCCAGCTCCGCCAGCGACACCGCGCCCGTCTGCCGCAGCAGCTCGGTGATGATCTTCAGGCGGTTCAGCTCGAAAGCGGACCCGGCCTCCTTCTCGATCACTTCCGCCCGCTTCGCACTGGCTGCGCCGGCCTTGCCGATCGAGATGGTCGCTCGAAAGAGCTGGTTGAGGAAGTGGTCCGCGCGCTCGAGCTTCGTGGCGCCCTTCTTGGCCAGCGGCGCGATGCCGTACTGCGTCACCGTCAGGTCCAGCGCGCCCTCGGCATGGGCAGCGACCGGGCACTTCTCCGCGTGCCGACGGAGATCCGTTGCCGCGCAGCCGTGTTCCCCGCACACGAAGCGGCCGTCCTCGCCGAGCACGAAATGCAGCACATCGCCAGCGCTGGTCTTGGCAAACGCGCCGTCCTCGATCGCACGCCGGAGCTCCGGCGCGATCACGGGATTGACCGCCTTCCTGGTCGGCCGGATCCGCTCCTCCTCCGGCGCTGTCTTGTTGTTGGACAGCACTGCACCCCGCATCTTCTGCAGGAACTTGTCCGCCCGCTGAACCGCCGACGCCCCCGGCGGCGGATCGATCCCGTACTGCGTGGTGGTGATGTCGAGAAATCCGTAGCCCAGCTTCGCGACTTCATCGCACGTCCTGGCGTGCCTCCGGAAGGTGTTCTCGACGTTCTTGGATTTGCACAACGGCGCCGCATAGCAAGGGTACTTGTGTCCGTCGTCGTCCACCCGCCGCACCATGAACACGCGCCCGAGCTTGTCCCGCGCAAACATGAACGTCCGCTGAATTTCCGCCGCCGGGTTGACCCGGGCCTGCTCCTTCGCTGCCGCGTCCGCCTTGGCCTTTTTCTTGCGGGCCGGAGTTTTGGGCGTCGGCGTCGGCGGCGGCGAGTGCGAGGCCGACCGCGAACCGGGCGCCCTCCGCTTGATCGGAAGCTCCAACGGCGAAAGCCGCCCCTTTTCCACGAGCCCGCTCTCGAGCACCTCCATCTCCTCGTCGCCGTCGCCGTCGAGCGCCTCGGTCCGATCGCCGCCTCCGTCCGCACCGCCGGCCGGCCCGAAGAACAGCGCCGCCTCGTCGTCGACGACCGTTATGCGCGGAACGGGATGCTGCACGCTCGCCGGCTGCATGAGGCGCGCCGCCGAAGGCCGCTCGTTGCTCCCGAAGGACCCGTCCGCCCGCACGACCTGCTTCCCTTTTAGCGCGCGCAGCTTGACCGCCCCGTCCTCGCTTGCCTCGTCGTCGCTCGCCTCGTTGTCGCTCGCCCCGCTTTCCGGATCGGCCGCTTCCGCCATCTCGAGCACCCTCGCCGCAGCATGCACCCCTTTTGCGCGCATCGCCCATCCCGGAGCGCCTCGACCGCGCATCGCCGGTCCCCGACCCCGCCTCGGCCTCCGATCGACATCCGATCCGTCCGACTCGCTCTCCGACGCCTGGCCGGAACGATCGCCGCCCTCGTCCGAATCGTAGCCGATCTCGGAGCCCTCGCACTCCTCGGACGTCGAGCCCTCCGCATCGAAATCGCCGTCCCCTTCTGCAACCCCCGAAAATCAGAGGCTGCAAAACCCGATGCACGCCAGATCCCACCCTCGAGCTTCTTCTGCACCTTCCAAACATCCTGCATCACCTGATCGTCCGCCTCTCGATCTGCCGGAACACGTCAGTCGCCGCTCGGCCACCCCCCCGGATCTCGCACCCCCACCTCCCGCCTCCCCATCGCTCCGCTCCTCGCCATCCCCCATCTCTTCGTCGCCTCCATTCTCCGAATCATCGTCCTCCGAGCCGGCCCCCTTTTTGGAAGGCCCGCCGCTCCGAGGCTGGCCCGCTGGACCGGAAGCCCCGGAGCCGCCCTCCGCTTTTCGGAAGCCGGCCGTCAGATTCCGCCCGTCGCAAATGAAAGCCGTCATCTCACTTTCGATGTCGCCCGGCTCGCTGGAACCGCCCGACCCGCCCTTTCCCGCCGCCACCTCGCCGCCGTCCGAGTCATCGTCCGGCACCCTCGGCGGCTTGCCCCGCCCGCAAATTGGCGCCTCGCCGTCCGAATCGTCCATTTCCGAAAAGGCGCCCCCTTTGCCGCCGGGCACCGGCTCCGGAACGCGGAGTGCGCCTCTCGGGAAAACGTGCCGCCCGCCCACTCATCACCCACCGACTTTCGGACCGACAGCCCCGCAGTTTCCAAACCGGCAAATCAGCGATTCAACTATGTATTTCGGACAGTTGAGTCCACTTTGAAGACTTGCAGACTTGCACCTTCAACCCTCAACCCTCGAAAGATCAACAGATTGCCGATCCGACTTCACTTCTTGGAGGCGGGGTCGACTGAAACGCGACAAGCGGTCAGCACGATTGAGCAGCCAGGCAGTCAGAGCAACCCACTCTTGCCGATGATGATGTGGGGAGCGTACTTCTCGACGACGTCGGGCTTGTGCAGCCTGCAAGACGGAACGAGTCAGCGACCGAACGGAGCAGCGCAAACATGTATACGTAAATGTTGAACTCCTCCGAAGCCTCCTTGCCGGCGTAGAGCAGGATGGCCTTCTTGCCGCCGGGGTGGTCGCCGAGGAAGGGCGTGGCGTTGAGGACCTCGCCTGAAAGCCCGGACGTCAGTCACCGAAACAACAACCAATTTGCCCTCCTGTCGTCAACGCACCGTTGACGACGACCCAGCAGTCCTGCTCGGTGTTGTGCTTGGCGACCTCCTCGTAGGTGTAGACCTTGCTGCGGTCGACCTTGGGGGCGGCCGGCTCGGGGGCGGCGGCGGGCGCGGGCGCGGCGGCGGGCAGGGGCGCGGGCACGCTGATGGCGTCGCCGCCCCAGGTGATCTCGAGCTGCAGGCCGTTGGCGCTGGGCACGACGTTGAGCTTCATGCCGCCGAGCTGGTTGGCGACCTGGCCGACACGGGCGGTCGCGACCTGCGACGACGACAGGCGCGAGAAGAGGTAGCGCGAGGCGCTGCATGAATGCGACGGAAGAAAAAGCGCGCGATGGAGAATCGAAACGTTGTCAGCCAAGGGATCGGTTCGCCCCACCCCGCCCGACACCCACGTGTCACCGGCGACGCGGCCGAAAACGACGCAGCCGAGCAGCGAAGAGCCGCCGAGACGGTTGGCGCCGTGCACGCCTCCGCCGAGCTCGCCGCAGGCAAACAGGCCGGGGATCGTGGCGCCGGCCGACGAGATGACGTCGCACTGGTCGTCGATCTGGAGGCCGCCCATCGTGAAGTGCAGCACGGGCGTAATGTGCGCAACCCAGAATTCATCGTCCATCTTGAAAGGAACACTAAAGCGAAGAAAGGAGGAGAAAGGGGGGGGTGGAGTGTCAGATCTCGAAGCAATCAAACAAACAAGCGAATAACGCACTTGTGGAAGAACTTCTTGCCGTAGGGGTCCTTCTTGGAAGCAGCCACCTCGTTATACGCGTTAAAGGTCTCTTCCAAAGTCTTGGGGGAGATGCCCATGTCCTTGGCGAGCTCGGCGCCCGACGAGTACGACTTCATCAGCCCGCGGCCGCGGTAGTGCTTGACGTGCCACTCGATCTCGCGGCCGGCGGCGCCGTTGAGCACGAGGCGGTGGGGGCCGGGGGTCTTCCAGATCTCGCCCGTCACGTAGTCGCGGTGGCCGAGCTCGTCGCAGAAGCGCTTGCCCTCCTTGTTGAGCAGGATACCGCCGACACCGCGGAGCGCCTCGGCAGCCAGGAACTTGACCTTGGCGTCGGGCTCCTGGGGATCGACGAGACCCGTGGGGTGCACCTGCACCTTCTCCATGTGGATGGTGTTGGCGCCGAGGGCGAGGGCCATCTTGATACCGTCACCGGTCGAGTGGTCGCCGTTGGTGGTGGGCAGGTCGTAGATGTCGGGGCTTCAGACAACACGAAGGTAAGCATCTCACGCATCCATCTGCGCCCAACCGCGTCGCACGCACCGGTACTTCTTGAGGAGCGAGTCCGCGGTAAAGTCGGCGGCGTAGCCACCGGTGGCCAGGACGACGGGTCCGTACTCCGAGAAGAGCTTGCCGTCGTGCTCGTACTCGCAGCCGATGACCTCCTTGCCGGCGGCGTCCTGGAGGAGGCGGGTGACCTTGGCCTTCTTGATGATGCGCACGTTCTTGGGGTGCGAGATGGCCAGGTCCTCGAGCTTCTCCATCAGAGCGTACGTGATGGTCATGCCGGGGAACTTTTCCTTGCCGCGGTGCTGGGGAAAGCATCCTGTATGAGCCGGGACCGTCCGGGGGTGCCCGATCGGAGTTCCGCAGGCTCACCGTGCGGGGCTGCGAGTGGCCGCCGAGACGCGACACCAGGCTGAGGTCGACGCCGAACTTCTCGTTGACCCACTCGACGGCCGAGGCCGAGTTGTAGGTCAACACCTTGGTGAGCTCGGGGACGATGAGGTCGCGGGCCGAGCGGGCCGAGTCCTCGTAGAAGATGTCCACCGAATCCTGCGGGGCGGATGCCGGCGCGTCAGGGCACCTGCCGGCGACCGAGCGGTGCGGCGCCACGCACGGGGATGCCCAGCTTGATCTGGGTCTTGGTCAGGGCGCCGTTCATGCCCGAGGTGGCCTTGGTCGAGTTGCCGCCCAGGAAGGGGTTCTTCTCGAGCACGACGACGTTGCCGCCGCGCTCAATGACGGTGTGGGCGGCCGAAAGGCCGGCGAGACCGCCGCCGACGACGATGACCTGGGTCGACATCTTCGATGCGAGTTCTCTACGGGATGGTCAGGCACCGGTCGCAACGGGGCGGGGCAAGCCGCAACACGGCGGCGCGGCACGCAGAGCACAAGGCAGCCGGCCTGCACCGAAAGCCGCACGCCCAAGGCGGGGCGAACGCGTTGAACGGCGGACAAGCAGCCGGCCGGGCCGGACCGCGGAGCCTCGGGGAGCAGCCCGCAGGCCGTTGCGGCCCTTCCCCCGATGACGCCCCGCGCTGCCGTACTTCACGTAGCCGCACCACTCCCCGCGGGGCGGACACGAACCTGTGAGGGCGTCGGGATGGCGAGAACACCGTGTGAAGGAGAAACACGTGATGATGGGAACGAAAAAGGGCCTTCGGCAACATGGCCGGCCCGATTCGAAACATCCTTCCGGTCGTTCCCCGCCGATCCACTTCCACTAGGAAAGACGCCACGGTGTTATTCGGGGCGACTCTGATTAATGCACATCTAGGCGGGGCAGTTCGGGCCAAGCCCGCACCGGGAATCGGCACCTTCCGCGTTGCCGCTTGCAGTCGAGTCAGATCGGAGAACGAGAAACGAGATCGGGGCCGACTTTCCGGCCCATCACGACACTTGTACATGAAGCACAAGACGGGAGGTAACCACTTCGGGGCCTGATGCAGCGGCGTGTCGATCCCCTGTCGGTCCGTCCCTGACACGCGGCATGTCTCCCCTGGCGCCGCTCGTTCGCTAGTGGACCTAGAGAGCGGGCCCCAAATCCATTCGAAGAGCAACGGTCCCGATCATTGAGCGCGGGTGACATAGTGTTCTTTTGGATGGATTTACACGTCATTCGGCGCCCCCGCCTCCATCCTGCTCTTGAAGGATGCCCACCCAAAGAGCGTCGGCGACACGAGCGGCGACGCCGTGAATCTTGAAGCCGCCGTCCGTGTCAGAATCCGGTCCGTCGGCACAGGCTCGGTGCGGGTGATGCGAATCGACGGCGCGCCCGGGTCGCGGAACGCCGCCGCCGCGGCCGCTGCAATTTCGTCGATGCTCGCCTGGGATCGGAAGGTGAAGTTCAGGTCCGCGGAAAAGCCCGAGTGGCCGTTGCGGAGGATGGTCGAGCCCAAACCCGGGCTGAAGAGGGCGGACGGCTTCTCCCCAACCAAAAGCCGCTTCTTGGTCCGCAGAACCTCGGCCTCAAAGTCGATCGTCGAGATGGCGGCAAGCTGCAGCGTCATGGAAAGGGCAATCCCTCCCGTAATCCCGATCCATATCCCGCGGAGCCCCAATGCCGGGGGCCCGAATGCCAGCACGCCCGAGAGAGGCAGCCCGACGACGTAGTAGCCGACAAAGGCGGCCGCAGCTGCGTATCCGGTCGCAGCGACGCCGCGAAGGACACCGGCTGCCACGCAGTTGATGGCGTCAGCGAGCTCGTAAAAGGCGGCAACCAACAGCACATCGCCGACCGCCGCAATGACATCGGGATCGGAGGTAAGAAGGCCGCCCAGCTGATGCCTGAACACGAGCAGCACGGCCATGGCGACCAGTCCGAATGCGGATCCGAGACCCAGGCCGCAGAGGGACGCCATCTGGCTTCTCTGCGGTCGGTTCGCCCCGAGCTTCTGCGCAACCCGAGTGGTCGTCGAGACGCTGAGTCCAAGCGGCAGCATGAATATCAAGGACGTTATGGTCGTGACGACGCTCTGCACCGCGAGTTCCCTGCTTCCCAATAGACCGGCCATGATGGCCAGCACCTCGAAGGTCCACCACTCCGAGGCCACCTGTAGGACGCCGGGAAGCGCCAGCTTCAGATAGGCCTTGAGGGCCCTCCACCGCACCGCCTCCCGCGACCATCCGCCGAATCCCTGCGCGCCGTCCACGAACCGGGCGTAGAGGAGGATCAGCAGCAGATTAGCCCAGGCGACGGCGGCTATCGCTATGGGTGCCCCGACGAAGCCCAAAGCCCGCCACACGAGCACGTACGTCAAGGGCACGTTCAGGATTGTGGTGGCAAAGATGACCGCCGTATAGGCAGAAGCGACGCCTTGCGATTGCAGAAACCTCTTGATCGATTCGAAGGCCCCGAAAGCCGGCACAGCCGGGATCAGAATCCTAAGAAACTCCGATGCGAGCGCCACGACATCTTTGTCCTGGCCGAGGGCCAGCAGGATCGGCCCTGCGAACCAGAAGGCGAGGCAAGTCGGGACGCAGGCCACGAACATGACGAGCAGCGACTGTTGGAGGATCTCCCCGACGGCATGCGGATCGTCCGATTTCATCGTCCACGCCTGCGCGCATAGCGTGTCCGCAGCGGTCGCGAGGCCGATCAACATGGAGAAACCGGCCACGTTTCCGAAGGTGATTGCCAAACAGCCGGCGGCAAGCTCCATCGCCCCCAAATGTCCGAGGAATACCATAGACGTCGCCTGCGCCAAATAACTGAGCAGGTAAGCAGCGCTGACGGGCAACGTGAAGGACAGGAGCTCCCGGGTCTCCTCTGCGGCAGATTCATCCCTGGAACTGTCCGAGTCTGAGCACTCCGACTGCGTGTCTCCCACCAGCGGAGTCGTTTCGTTGGGGCTCCCCCGTGCGTCAAATTCTCCATTTGCAGTCGCGCTTTCGCCACTCTCCATGAGGGGCTAAGCCCGCCGCGAGCTCGGACTTCTCTAATGGTCCCTGTGGTCCACTGTTGATCTGTCAGTGGCAAGTGTGAAGACCGCGATCTTGTCCCTCGGACTGAAGCACCGCCTTCTTTCCATGCCAAAAGAATTCAAAAGAAACAGATCGTCCGGCTTGGAGTTGAGCTAGGGCAGCACTCCTGTCGTGATCGGGCACGTCACCGATCTTCCGTGGCCGTGCTGGCTAAAGGTCGCAGAGCCAAAGCACATCTGCAAAGGCCTCTCATAGGTCTCTCACAGGTTTCAACCAGACGGCCGGTGAGGGCGGCCAGAGGGGCAACGATTGCAGGGGCAAACATGGACGGAGGACAAAAGGCCGCGTGGGAGGCACGCGTCCGGGCCACAAAGCGATAACCATGGCGCAGCTCCATGGCCGCCTCGTCGGCATGGCCGCCATCTTCCTGCTGCTCCTCGCCGGAAATGTCGCGTTCGCGCGGGAAGCGCGGCCTCTCACACCGGAGAGCGCGAAGGAGTATGTCGAGGAGACGTTCGGGGCCGCGTTCAAGAGGGGAGAGATCCCCGGCGCCGCTATCGCCATCGTCAGTGGCGGAAAGACAGTCTACTTGGGCGGGTATGTGGTCTTTCTGGGTTTCCAACGTGCCCAGGACTCGGGTGACCTGGCGGCGCAACTTCCAGCGTCGGCTACTCGGACGCGGTGGCAAAGACACCATTCGACCCGAAGACTACCCTGGTCAACATCGCGTCGATAAGCAAGACGATGACGGGAACCGCGATCATGCGGGCCCGCCGAGACGGCATCATCTGGGACCTCGACGCCGACGTCCCGCCGATCGTCTCCAACGACGTCAGCATCGACGGCAAACCGGTCTACTCCTACGTCCCTTCGGGGCCCGTGACCTTTGTGGACCTTCTGACCCACTCTGCTGGGTTTGAAGACAAACTGATGGGGTTGTTTGCCCGTGATCCCAGTCAGGTGCGACTGCTGCCTATTCTCCCGAGTTTGACTGATTGCGTCCTATTCGCGCTCGCCTGCGGCTAGGCGAACGAGATTGAGGCGTTCGAACCGTTCCCCAGCCGCGTGCGGCACCCCAAGGAAGCGTATGCCTATTCCAACCATGGTGGGAGCATTCTGTTCTAACGGACGGGATGCGCAGTACCAACCCATTATCCAGGCATCGCTCTGGCTGCTTTGGCGACGGAAAAACTGCTCCACAACGAGTCGTTTCCCGATTACGTGCGGCGCGTGGTTTTCGATCCTCTGGATATGGCGGATACAACCATGCTCCCTGAGAATGCCGAGGATCCCGTGGCCAAGAAGCTGGCGGCCGGCAAACTTGCGCTTGCTCGGGGCCACATTCGGCAAGAAGACGGGTGGAGCTTGACCCCTTCGATCCACTTGCGGGCCGTGGCCGCAGGCAACGTTGTTACGTGGGTTGTCGCTGGGGCCAAAACCCAGCAAGCCTGACGCGACCCCATGTCTTCAGCACCGCTGCCGACATGGCCAAGTACATGACTTTCCACCTTGCACCGCCTGCCGCGAACGGTGTTCTACCGCAGGATGATGTCGAGCTCATGCGGCGGCCGCACTTCCGCAATCACCCTGGTCTGCGGGCTTCTGCCGGCCTGTCTTGGCAGCTGTTTGAGATTTCCGACGACGCTACGCTTGTTTCTCATGCCGGAGACTACTTGTACGCAAAATCGTTCTGCGGCATTGTGCCCGAGAAGAACGTCGGGCTCTTTTTCAACATTCCTCGAGTGGAGGCAACAGAGTGAGTACGTGGCGAGGATTGCGATGGTCCTCTGACTTCTTGCTTCCCCTCAAGTGCGGAAGGTGCATTCAAGTACAACGTGGTGGCGAGCTTCCTCCAGCGCTTTGTGGATCCTTCGATTGCCTCTGGCAGGGCCATTCCTCCCCAAAGCGCTCCGCCCGAAAACATCAACCTGCACGAATTCGAAGGCGTGTTTGCCCATGCACGGCGCGCGTACATGAACGTGGAGTATCTCCTGCTCGATATGCAGCTGCGGCGGCAAGTGCGCGTGGTGGCGGAGGGCGATTCGCTGGTTCTGGAGGACATGACGGGGAGCGCTTTGTCGAACCTTGGATGGGCATCGACGGCAGTGAAGCTGGTGCCTGTCGATGAGGAAGGAGCAAAGGATCTTTTCCGGGTCGTGCCGCGGGAACCTGGCGCGGCTTTCGATGCGGACCTGTCGGCGCAGCTTCTGCGGAATGATCCTCGCGTCGCTTTCGGTCGGGCAGCCAACGGCACAGTTCGGTACATCTTCTTTGACCAGGGTTTCAGCGCTTTTGCCACGTACGACCGGCCGTCGTTTTACGAAAACTACGGCACCATCAGCTCGCTCGTGCTTCCCGCGCTTGGTTTACAAGTAGCCTATGCCGCGTTTGCACTCCCCGGGATCGTGCGATGGTGGGCGCGGCGCAAGGGCGCAGCGGCCGCGGACGAGAAGAAGGAGACGGAATCGGAGCTGGCCGGCGGGACCACGGATGCCACCGGGAGCTCCACCGCTGTCGATGGAGCCGGCAGCGCTCGCCGGAGGAAAGCGCCGACGAAAGTTGCCGAAGACCGCCCCGCCGAACCCCCGCAGCCCGCACCGGAGGCCCAAAGACCGGCAGGTCCGGGACCGGACCCGGTTGATCCGGCTTCGAATCCCTACGACAACGAATACGTGCCGCAGCTCGCAGCAGGGCTTGCATTGATGAACACTGCATTCGTTGGCGCCTTTGCCCTGATACGTTCCCTGGGGCCGGCGTACTTCCTCACGCTCGGAAGCAATCGCCTCCCCTTCTTCATGAGGATGGTAGCTCTCCCGTCGACGTTCGCCCAGTTCTTTGCAATTCCCCTTCTGACCCAGCTTGTAATGGGTACCCTGGCGTGGATCCAACGACGGAGCAAGGGAGAGATAACGATCCCGGCTTCCGAGATTCTGCCTCTGTTCGTGGTGCGGGCTGTCCTGGCGGCTTCAGGGATGTTCCTCATGCTCTGGTGCTCCTTTTTCAACCTCCAAATCACGATCCAAAGCGGCCGCTGAGTCGCCAATGGATGAAATTGATCTCCTCAATACATCAGAGATCACTTCTTCTTGCTGCCTTTCTGCGCACGTCCGACGGTTTCAAACCCCTCGAGGCCGGTCCCGGACTTGGCTGCTGGCGCCATGCCGACATCTGCTTTGCGCCGGCTGATAAATTCCGCGGCGAACTTCCGCGGGTCGATGGCGGTTGTGAAACCCAGAGTGTCCTCGCAGACCATGGTAACCGTGGCGGTGTCGTTGACGGAGAAGGAAAGGAGCATGGCGACAAACTCGTCGGCTGCACGGGAACACGTCAGCGGCGCCCAGACAGCCATCAGGCGGCAAGGATCCCACCGTTCACCGGGCCGCCGGACATGAGCGGCTTCAGAGCCGTCCGGCACCACTTCATGAACTCCTCCGAAGGCCCTTTCTCCTTCTCCTTCGCGGCCCCGGCGTTCCCAGGCCGAGATGCAGGGGCCGAAACGCCGCCAGCTGGGCCAGTCTTTGCAGAGGGCTGAGCTCCGGCCGCCTTTCCGACAACTTGCCAGTCGCTCTGCGACTGATCGGTCGGGGTGCCCTGGGGCGGCGGGCCGGGCGTCGCCGGGCCCGCCTTGGCGGCGGGAGCCTGAGGGATGACAACCGCAGGCCGCACCACCGCGGCCCCGGGAATGCTCATGGGGCGAACTCCGCTCCATGCTCCTGCCGGCCCCGGCGCAGGCGCGCCAACAGCGTCAGCAAAACGGCGCGTGGTCGACCACGTTTCCGGCGCCAGGCCGGACTGGGCCGCAGCCGAGCGCTGCGCCTCAAGCTTCGCCTTCCGCTCCTTCTCTCGCCGTTCCTCCTCCGCCATGATTTCTGCCATGGAGAGCTTCTTGCCTCTCGGCGCCGTCCAAGCCGCCTGCGACTGCTGAAGCCTGGCGGCTACCGCCGCGGCGGCTTCCTGTTCCGCCTGGGCCTTCGCGACCTCCTCCGCAAGCTGCGCTTTCGAAACCTGCTCCTTGCGCTTGCGCTGCTTTTCCCTCTCCTTCTCCTCCATCTCCTGGATTTCCTTCAGGCTGGGGGTCGTCGGCCCCTGCTTCGCGTCCCACGGTGCCTTCTTGGATTCGTCGTCCAGTTGCACCGATTCGTTGGCGGCAAGTTCCGCGGCCTTCCCCGCTTCCACAGCCTGCGCAGAAGGGGTGGCGGACTTCTTCTTACTGCCCGAGGGCCTCTTCTTGTCCTTGTCTCCCGGAACAGCATCGACCGCGGCCTGGGTTCTGCTTTGGCCTGCAGCAATCACGCTCGGTGCTTGGTCGACATCTGCGCCAATCCCCGACTCCGTCACCGGCGCAGCCGAAGCAGCGGGTTGGCTGGTGACGGCTCCAGAAGCCTCTTTGATCTCGGGAACTTCGACGGGGGAACCAGGGCGGAGGAGCTCGGCTTCACCGGCGGCGGCGATTGCCTGAATCGGCGCAACCGGGGCGCTCTCGCCAAAGAGGCTGAAAGTCGGACCACCGGCACCGACTTCCTCCGTCTTTTGCGGAGCAGGCGCGGGGGTGAGCGTCTCAATTCCCGGCGTCGAGGTCGCCTGGCGTTGCTGCAGTTCCTGCTGCTTGAGCTGGTCGATGAGCTGCTGCTGCTGTTGAAGCTGCTGCAACAGAAGAAGCAGTGCGTCCTGACTGAGCGCACCAGAGGCAGCAAGAGCAGCCAAGTCCGCGACCTGATTGCCCGCAAGGTTCGCCGGCGGCCAGCCGGCCGCCGTGTGCGCGATGGGCGATCCGAGCGCTGCGTCGGGCCAGGCGCGCGCGGACACACCGGCTGCACCGACGGTCGACATCGGCCCCAAGGCGTTTGGCAGTCCGATTCCAGGGTGCATCGGGTTTTGCAGCAGCCCGACCCCGCGATTCGCGGACAACTGATCCAACACGGTAGGTTGGCCCGTTCCGATCGAGTTGGCACCAAACGGATTGAACAAAGAATCGGCCGGACCTGCCAAGGTTGTCGCAGGCACCAAGGTACGCTGTGCTTGCACCTTTGACAGAGCAGAGGGTCAGCAAACGAACAGCAATCGGTAAACCCAACTCACCCGGCGAACGAATTCATCCGCTTCGTCCTTGAACGGAGTCACTTCACCGTACCGCTGGAGGAAACGGGCCAAAGGCTCGAAACCGGGCGCATCGGCATGCTTGATGGGTAGTGCCAGATCGAAGTAACCGTTGCTGTACCATTCCTGCATCTCGAGATGCGAGAAAGGCCCTGCATGGAAGGAAGAGTCTGTGAGCTCGAACATTAAGACAGCACATTCGCCAACGCACCTTGAATTTGTCCCTGAGGATCTCTGTAGACCCATTTGGGGGGCGCGATCTCCGGGCGAGGCACCGCAAAGGGGGCCGGCACAGTCGGCATCTGCGTCACCATGCCCGCCCGTTGCTCCGCGACAGTTCGGCTCCCGGGATTCCCAAAAGAAAGGTCCACCGCGCCCAAGGAACCGATACCGCCGATACCACCAAGTCCACGCAGGTCCGTTCCAACGCCACCGAACTGCATGGACGCCGCGGACCGCATGCCGGGCGTTTCAAGGGCACCGAAAGTGCCGCCAGCTCCAGGGAACTGCGCTGATCGCATTCCGCCGAGTCCCATCAGGGGATCCGACGCCAGAATATCCGTGGTAAGCGCGGAGGTTCTTGCGGTACCGCTAGGCGCCAGTCCGAACCCGGCCGATGTCGTGACAGGAAGAGAGACGCGAGCAAACATATCCGTCAACTGATCGGCCGGAAGAGGCGGTGGGCCTCCTTGCTCCACAGTCGACACTGCAACAGGAGCCTGGATGCCCTGATCAGACGTCCCCGCAGCAACGATCCGTGCGCGGTCCGTGCTCGGACTCGGCTCTGCAGCCGACAGCTGGCCGGGTTCCCCTGCATACTTCCTCGTAGGCGACGTTGGCAACGGTATAGCAACCTTCTCGCCCGGCGAACCGGCCTGTTTCGAAGCCTCAGCGACCCAATCTAGTTTCGCAAACAGAAACTCGCCTTCGATGCTTGCTGACGGAAAGCTTCCCTATCTGCTTCGAGCTTGGCCGCTCCGGCATCGTGAGACTTCATAGACCAAGGGGCAGCTTTTTCGGAACCGATGGAGCCCGGGGCCTTGAAAGCACCATCCGTGCCAAAGCTACCGCCTCCGGATCCGGCAGTTGGCGTATCCCACAGATCCGAGTCTCGTGCATTGCCACGTCGGTAGCCCGAGCCGTCGTCTTCGCCTTCTGAGTCGGAAGTGAACGAGTGCGACCGCCGAAGCAGCACAGACGACACTTACGCCTCTCCGAGGGACGACCGAATCCGCGAGGCATGGATCTGGCCCCGAACTCTTTGTCGCGATCGCCCCTGGTGCTGCTGAAGCTTCCTTCCCGCGGATACCTTCGGCCTTCCGCAGCAGCTTGCTATTGTGGGAGGCAGACAGTTACCAGCTGTTCGGCAGAGGGGCCCGGCCCAATGCCTACTTTCGCCTCTTGCTCCTGCTCGGCAAGGATAGCTTCCATCCTCTCCATGCCCTCCGGTGCCGGCCGAGACGGGTCGTAGAACTTCAGAAGAAACTCCCGCGGGTACCTGCGCGGCTCCTTCGACAGCGGCTCCGGTCCGTCCGCAGAGCCCCCTTCCAGCACGCCGTTCGCAATCGGCGGGGCCTGATGGGCTTCCCTCGGCGCCCGCGACCAGGGCGGCGGTGCAGACCCTGCAGCACCCGACGCGTGCTTCGTCGGCGAAACGCTCCCCTTGTTGAGACCGCTCCCCGCGCTCCACGGATTGGGCGGGCCCGCCGTGTCCGATGCTTCTCTCGAGCCGGGAACCGGAGCTTTCCTCATCCTGCCGAGAGCGCGCATCAGTGCCGGAAGCTCTTCGGAAAGGACCAACAAAACCGGGGAAGACACGGTGCCGCACCCGGCCACCACGAAGCCCGCTGCCGCGGACGGTACCCGAGCGCATCGTTCTGCATCCGCCGCAAGCTTACCATGTGGGTCCGAACGAGAGCGACATTGTGCTGGCGGTTGGGAAACGAAGGCTTCACGCGATGGTCGACAGCTAGCGACGCGACGTCGGGCGGAACGCGATGCGGCTTCAACGTAGCCGAGTTTCAGCAAGCAATCGTTGGGCGAGCGGGCCTCGATGCGGCTGGAAAGCGGCGTGCGAGGTGTGGTGTGGGTTTGGCCGGACTGACCTTCGGCTCCCCGCCCGGGCCTTCTTGCACCAACGAATCGAAATACGGCGGCGAACCACGGAAAAGTTCGAGGAAATGGTTGAAAACAAAGCATCGACTGCAGATCTATTATCTAGCTGTGTGGTTTGGTCTGATGGATCACTCTCGCATCGATGAGGACCAGCATCCAGTTGTCGGCGCCATCACGACCGAATACACATCTGAAAGACGACATCCATTTAGTGGATGCCGCCAGCGAGCCAAGTTCGCTCGTTGGCTCGCGCCGCGTGGTTTTTCGCGGGCTGGACATGTCTCGCTCTCCAGGACGCGCCCAGCTCAGGTCTCACGACGTTCGCGGGCGAGTTTTTAAGAGCGATGTGAATCTCGGCGACGGAAAACGAGGAGCTTCATCAGCAGAGCGTCAGAGTCCGAGCTGTGTCGCATTGTGTTTGTTGAAAGGAAAGGGTTTGCGGCGCATCGTTTTCTAAATAGTCCGGCGCCGCGACGCAACCGGACGTGGCGATGGCGTCCAAGGGCGAAGGGCTGCTAGTCCCTGATGCGGGCCGCGCGCCTCCGGCGTACGGCGGCGTCTCCGCTTCGGATTTGCTCGGCGGCGGCAAATCTGGGCTCTCGACGGGAAGCGGCGCCGCCTCTGCCGGATCCGCCGTATCGGCCCCGAAACGCGCGTCGTCGGGGCTGTGGAGCTACATCGACCGCTTCGCACACATCCGCGAGCGCCTCAATCTGCCGTCGCCGGGCAGCTTTGAGAACCTGCACCGGGAAGTCCGAGGTCGGTCCCTCCGCCTACAGTTGGCGAAACCATCGCCTGACCACGGCAGCGCCTCTGCTTCCGCTGTCGACGTTACCAGGCCTGCTCCCGTCGCTGTACTCGTTCGATGGCGGCAAAGTCGAGCTCACGTCTCTGCTGTCGC
Organism: Hyaloraphidium curvatum; assembly: GCA_025558095.1. Taxonomy (NCBI): domain Eukaryota; kingdom Fungi; phylum Monoblepharomycota; class Hyaloraphidiomycetes; order Hyaloraphidiales; family Hyaloraphidiaceae; genus Hyaloraphidium; species Hyaloraphidium curvatum. The sequence continues at coordinate 508,190 of JAIVFI010000004.1, read as the reverse complement.
CCAACTTTCAAGTTGCGCATTCGCTCTCCTGGGCGTCGCAGCAGTACCCGAACATGTACAACTTCAGCACGGTGTACGTCGGCGATCGCGTATGTGGAGGGCTCTTCCACCTCTTTGAATCCCGGCGCCCTGATCTGCGATCGCTTCTGCATTTCACAGGTCTTCTTGCAGGGGCAGATCGATAGCGATGCCACCCTGAACGCGCGGGTCAACTACAACTGGTTCGAGCAGCCCCCGATGCCGCAGCCGGTCGAGGACCCGGACAATCCGGGCCAGCTGATGCCGCCGGCGGCGCCGCCGGCTCCCAAACGCCAATCCACCACGAAGTTCCAGGCCCAGCTGGCCCCGGCCGGAGGCAACTCGATGCTCCAAGTGGAGCACGACTACGTCGGGTCGGACTTTTCCCTCAACGTGAAGGTCGTCAATCCGAATCCCATCGACCTGCCGCCTTCCTTCTCCAAAGGGAAGCCCCAGAGCGGCTTCGGCAAATGGTACAACTCGACCTTCACGGGCATCTTCGTCGCCTCCTACCTGCAGTCCGTGACCCAGAACCTTGCCCTCGGCGGCGAGTTTCTGCTGCAGAAGCCGACGCCGGAGGTGGAGGAGCAGACGATCTCGCTCGTCGCCCGTTACTCGGGGAAGCCGTCGGTGATCAAGGAGCTACCCCCTCCGCCGCCGGGCATGCCGCCGCCGATGCCCCTGGACCCCTCCTACACCTTCACTGCAACCTACCAGCCCGCGGCGGGCATCCTCCACGCATCCTACTACCACCGCCTGAACCAGCGCGCTGAGTTGGGCTCCGAGATCCAGGCCCTGATTGGGGGCGGGAGGCGCGAGGCCGTTGCGACCGTTGGTTTCAAGGTCGACACGATCTTCGCCACGATTCGCGGCAGCGTCGACACGCACGGGAAAGTGCAGACGGTGATGGAGGAACGCATGGCGCAGGGATTGACTTTGCAGGTCAGTTGGGTTCGCCTTTAATTGCTCGGCGATTGTCTCCTGGTTCTCAACGCTTGCTCTGCAGCTCACTGGCGAAATGGACTACTCGAAGGGGCAGGGTGGTGCCGGCAAGGTCGGGATTGGATTCGCGCTGGAGATTTGAGGATTTTCGTGCTCAGAGACAAACTACACATCTTCCTCTCAATCACGGAACCTCTTGGGCCGGCCGCGATCGTCCTCGTCGTTCCGTCGCTTTGCAGGTCCCCCACGCGGCGCGTTCCACGCTCCCGAAGCGCCCGATGGCGGGTATTGTCCGTAAACTTCCCCCTGAGGTGGAAATGTGGCCGTCGCTCCGGGCATCGGTATAGGAAGAGATCGGATGTAAGCGATCAGGTCGTCACTGGGCAAGACCGGGCCTATGGGGAAGTAGTTGCACATGTGAAGGGGACTGAGCGCCGAACCGTTGCTTACCGGTGTACTGATGAGGAGGTGGGAGCAGGGAAATAAGACGAGCAACGAGCTCCGGCAAGGGACCGCCGCCAGGAAGCGTTGGAAGTACAACGGGTGTCTGATTCGCCGGCGGCATCGTTGGAGGGGCGACTTGCACCATTGCGCTGGGCATTTGAGGGCGATCCTCGCGCTCCTGTTTGACCTTTGCGACCGCGACAGCCGTCGCCTCCAGCTTGTGGGCCGCGTAGCGACCAAAGTCGGGGCGCGGATACCGCTCGGGATGGAAGGAATCCAGCGGGTGCTTGGACGATTTCGATTCCAGCGCATCCACCTTGTTGCGACTGTCGGCAGTTGGCAAAGATGGTCCGACTCGAGCCTTCGGCTTCAGAAGCATGGCTTTGTCCATTCCCTGCAGCGCCGGCAAGCCAAGCTCCCGAACTGCCACGACCTTCAAATCAAGATAAGTGTAGCGGTCCGCAACATTGGAGAGACCGGCCAAATGGTAGTTGTCTGCGGGAGATCGTGTCATTAATCAGGGCGAGTGAAAGCATGACCTCGTCACCTTCGGGGAACGCCTCCGCTCGGCGCTTTTCCACGCGCAGCAAGCTTCCAAGATCCCCAAACTGCGCTTCGTAGGCAGCAAACTTGGACCATATGACTCGAGCCTTATCCGCGGGTACTGCCAGAAGAGACCGCTCAAACAAAGCTCGCGTGTCTGCCAGCCAATCGATCAGCGGGCTCCAATGAACTGGGACACTTTGCTGGACTCACTGTTATCGTCATTCTGGGAAATAAGCCAATCCAAATACTCGGATGTGTACCCCACAAGAAGCTCGCCGCTCCCCTCGGGGATGTTCTTGAGTCCCAACTCGAATATGCGGCCCGCAACTTGGGGATCCTTGCTGATGTAGTGCTCCATGAGGGCTGCCAGTGGCATTTAGAGGAAGGAGTGAAATTGAGGTTCCCTCTTACCCGAGGCAACATAGACGTGAGGCAAACAGTTCGGCGATTTACGAGCCCTCGAGAAAACAGCACGCGCGGCCTTGATGTTCTGCGGCAAAACGGGCGTAAGTCGGGAATCAAGGCTCACCACGGATTCAAGGTACCTCCGTCCGGCGAGAAAATCGCATGTAGAAGATCCAGGCCAAGGCCAAGCTTTCTTTCACGTCGCCAACGTCCTTCAACCTGGCAGCTTCCACCTTGTCCACCGCGGCCTTTTCCTTCTGTCGGCGTTCTTCCCTCTCCTCTCCGTCCATGATTGCACCGGGTGGACCGGCCTTGTGCTGCTGTGCCAGCGCGCTCACGACCCTGATCTTTTCGGCTTCCGCCCGAGAGGTAATGTCCGCGATCGACTGCTCCAAGTTGGTGAGCAGCGTTTCGTACAGCTGCTTCGCTGCAGGAACTTGGTTTCGGGTTTCGAGAAGGTCGGCGAGTGACATGTGCAGCAGAATACTAAGGGCAGGTCAGAGGCGCGCAGTCTGTGGACACAGCAACTGCATACCTTGTGGGAACTGCCTCAACACCCTGTTTCAGCATCGCGACAGCATCCTCGCCCCTGCCGACTTCGCTCAGATACGCAGATGCCTCGTGCCTTGTTGGGAGCTGTCAGTGCGCGATGCGAAGCGAAGACACGATCTCACCAGAGTTCCGGGAACATGCGCAGCATCAAGAGGGCCCTTTTGTATGCGTAAACGACGCGGTTCGCGAGCCCCGATTTGTCATCCAGCTTCATGGGGTTCGATCGCTCCCACTCGATGTAGCGCTTCCATGTCATGAGCTGAAGAGAGCTGGTTTGTACAAACCGCAGCAAGATCCCTTGCAACTCACGATCTGGCACTCCTTCTCGCTCCACGTAGGGGGCTTGGCAAGCCAATTCTTCTGGGCGATGTCGAGGGATTCTAGGCGAATCCGGAGCTCCCTCTGCGCACTTCGGGCGAGCATATAACCGGGTGATCGATCCGAAATGAACTTCTTGGCCTGCAGCGACATGCGGCAACATGTAAGTCTCTTGAACGAGGTGCTGGCACGCCGCGGATCGCACCGTCATCCGGCTAAGACCGTTCTCATAGGAATCGTAATCCCGCCACAGCTGCTCGATGTTGGCGATGGGCGCGGAAAGGGCGCGATGATAGGTTTTTCGTAGGAGATCCATCTTCTGCTGCTCTTCATACGTGCTGCGTGTCTTTGGGCATCACGATCGGAAGCAAAGGGTTTGAAGGAAGCAAGACGAAATGAGGAAGGAACGAGACACGCGCGGCGCGAACGAATGGCCGTATCGATTCTCACGACCCGGGCACAAGGAAAGCCACAACATCCCCCAGGCAGACACATGGCCTACAACGACGCTTACCTCGCCGGTTTTCAAGAAGGCGATGTAGTCTCCCCAGAGCGGCCCGGAGTCTTTGTCCAGCCCGACATTCTGTAGCACGAACTCGAACGCCTTCTGAACGGTCGAACGATGCGTGGCATCCTTGTCATTGTTGTATCGTTTCCGCACATACGACAAGTAGCAGTTCCACAAATCGACATCGAGGACGGAGCGGAGGCAGCGAGCAAATATGGATTCGATTCGCTGGACGTCACCGCGAGCAATCTCAAAGTCGGCATACGCAATCCAATGCCGAGCCTGAAACGGATGTTCTGGGATTTGAGCAAATTGAAAGACACGCGTCTACTCACCGACGTCGGAAACTGCTTCAGGAAGCGCTCAAACGAATCCTGGATAATCGACTGCTCGCCGCGTCTCATTGCCTCCCCCAGCAAACCCAGCCAGGCATCAGTGTCCCACGGGTCGTTGGCTATGCGGAGCTCCAGTTTCTGGAAGCGGTCCTGGCGAGTCGGCGGGACAGCAGAATTCTTCTTGGTTTCGGTCGGTCGTGGAGGGACCGCGGGGTCCGCGGAAGGCGGCCCCACTGAAACATACTGATACGTGGTTTCCGGCGGCGCGAAGTTTGACGACCCGCCCGGAAAAGGTTGATCGCCGCCCGACTGCGCGTCCGACGCGTCCGCGGTGTTCGCAGCCACGGGCATTTCGGGAGGGTCCGGCGTGGGCGGAGGGCTCATTTCCATGTCGGCCTCGCCGTCGCCTTCTTCTGCGTCCATGTTTGGTTCCTTCAGCGGCGCGTCCGGCTGCGAAGGATGGGTCCCGTTTGCTGCGACTTCCCCGCTCGGCGCGGCAGTGTCCGTCGTTCCGGACGGTCCTTCCCCGGCCGATCCTCCGCGAAGAATCGTGGCATTCTCGCCAGTTCCTTCGCCAGCGTCCTCGTCGGGGCCGTCCTCTCCAACACCCGGAGCTTCGCCACCGTTCGCCTCGGCCGACGCGTCGGCGGCATCGGCACCTTCAGCGCCCGTTTCTTCATGTTCCGGCGCAATGTCCTCCTCAAGCTCCTCGAGTGACCGATGCTCAACATCGTCCGCCATCGTGAATGATGTGCGGAGGGGCGGGGGCCGTGCCTCCTCGTCACTCGTCCGCCTGGTCACTCGGCGGAGCGTGACGACCACAGAGACCCCATCCCGACGATCACTGCTTTTCGCCATGTAGCCATACAATCTCGGCATTTACTACATAGCGGCATTCAACTGGAAGGAAGATCGCGCTTTACGTAGATCCGATCCTTCTTGCCGGCCTTCATTCCGGCGTATCGAGCGGCGCAGAAAAGGAAGTCGCTAAGCCTTTTGATGCCGAAGTTAGTCAATTCGGATCGGTTTCCGATTGCGATAAATCCCCGCACCTGTTCAAGTACTTCTGGCAGCCAGGGCTGGCGATGCCAGCTTCAACGAGAGTCACGACCCTGCGTTCCGCTCTCCTGCAAATCGTTCGAGCAATGTGAATAGTCGACGCGGTAACTCCGCCAGACTGCCAAGGACAGGTCAACACTCAGGCCATCCCCGACTGCAATCACACCGCACCGGCAGAATAAACTGCCGCAAAGGAGGAAGCTCGTCGTCGTACTTGTCAATCCAGCTCTCGAGCTCCAGCGACAGCTTGCCGTCGCTGTCAAACTCTGTTTTGACTAGCCTGTCCGGCGTCACCTTCTCCGAGTTCCTCGGAGTGGCAATGTTCGAGTTCAGGTCCTGGAGGCGCGATTGTATCTACGGTGGGGCAGAGAGGAAGCTTGCATGAGCACCGGCTTTGGTGCCACAGCAGCCGACGCTTGGTACCTCCTCCAGCTTTTTCGCCAAGTCAGCAAGCGATTCCCCGCCAGCTTCGCAGTGCTCCAAGGCAAGTCCCAGCGTCGAAGTCAGCTCATCGACACTGCCGAGGGCCTCAAAGATCACATCGTCCTTTGCCCGCCTCTCCCCCGTATAGAGCGAGGTGGTCCCCTTGTCCCCCGTCCGGGTATAGATTCGGATTCTCCGAACCGTCCCGGGAGCCTCCGGGCTACGAAAGGCGGTGCCCACCAGACATCAGTGGACCGAAGATTAGTAGCCGGGGACAGACATACAGATCGGTAACCTCCGAAGCCATAGGGAAGATGCCGCGGGATGGTCGAGCTTGCCTTGTGAAGCAATGAAGAGGGCGACGTGCTGCACAGCCGGAGGAGGCGACGGCGGCCGGCACGGGAGCAGCAGCGACAAAGGAAGAAAGGATCGGCACGAGGCGTCGGCTAGCTTGGGAAGGCATGAATGAGCGTTGTCTCGCCCGACGAGTCCGACAGATCGACGCTCCCGTAAACAAGCTAGGAGCAGCGACTTTGCCGAGCTTTCTGCAGCCCGCGAACCGCCCGAAAGGGCGCCGAGTCCGAATCATGGGCTCGCAGACAGAAGCAGGCTCCTCGGCGGTCAATGTCCACCGCTGCCGCTTTGTCGACTACGTACCCTACGCTGTCAACGCTCTGGAGTTTACTCCTGCCTCGGTTCCGCGACCCCTTCTGGCATGCGGGCGCGCCAACGGCGACATCGAGATCCGAGCGCCTGCGGATGATTGGCATGCTCGAAAGGTGTGGCTTGACCAGCCGTGGCGGGACTGCGAGTGCTGACGCTGTGGATAGGTGATACCTGGGGGTACCAACTACTCCATCGCTGGACTCTGTTGGCTTCACCAAACGGAGCCTTTGGAGGATGAAGATGACGACGAGGACGAGGACATGGACGGGACGGTCAGGGCGGAGCGGTCAGCGAGGCTGGCCGCGCTTCCACCGCGGCTCCTGTCGTCGGGCCACAACGGTTGGATCACCGAGTGGGATTTGGACACTCTAGCGCCGAAACGGCGCCTGGATTCCAACGGCGGAGCCGTCTGGTGCCTTGCTCCCAATCACGCGAACACTGTGCTGGCTGTGGGGTGCGAGGACGGGACCATCCGGCTTTTCGATGTCGCGGACGGCAATTTGGAGTTCCAGAGGGCGTTGGACAGAGTTGACGGTGGGATTGCCGTCTTCATGTCTTTAGCTCGTTCTTGCTAACTTCTTTGGCTCGCCCAGCTCGTTTGCTGTCCCTGGTTTGGTCCGCGGATGACAGCTCAATTTTTGCCGGGTCGTCCGACAGCTCCGTGAGGAAATGGGACGTTCAAACGGGACGCGTTTTGCAGAGGATGACGGTGGACAGGGAGAAACGGGAGCACACCCTTGTTTGGGCCGTCGAGCTGCTCGCGGATGGACAGTTGGTGGCGGGCACCTCTCTTGGCAACCTCCACATCTTCAGCGGGGACACGTGCACCATCGTGCAGACCCTTCGGAAAGTGCATGCCGCCGACATCCTGTGCGTGGCCGTCAATAGGGCAGGGACGGCGATCTTCAGCAGCGGCGTGGACCGCAAAGTCGTCCAGCTGCGTCGAGTGGACGAGTTTGAGGGTCAGAATGCGGACGTGCCTCCGCGGCTCACTTGGGTTGTCTCCGGGGAACGGCGCTGGCATTCGCACGATGTCAGGGCGCTGGCCCTTTGGGAGGAGAAGCCCATCAACAGCCTCGTGACGGGCGGCGTTGACACGCAGCTGGTGACATGCCCGGCTCAGGAGTTTCCGAACGTCGCGCAAAAGCGGCTTTCGCCGTTCCCAGCGAGGTCGCTCCTGAAGTTGTGCCCCTCACAGCGTCTCCTGATGTGCCGCTTCAGCCAGAGCGTCAAGCTCTGGCGGCTTGGAAGCGTGGAGGACGTGGAAACGTCCGGCGACGAGGGCGGAAAGCGCCGATCAGCTGTCGAGCTCAAGGAAAGCTTCCGTGCGGTGCTGGAGATCCAGATTTCGGGAGGTCACAACCTCACGTGCGGGGACATTGCCGCGAACGGGCGTTGGGTTGCCGTGGCGGACGTGGAGGAGACCAAACTCTTCCGCCTAGACCCCGCCGCCGATCCCGTGCGGGTGCGCAAAGTGAACGATCTTCCCTTCGACGAGGGCGCACATGCGCTCGTTTTCACCCCAGACTGCCTGCGCCTGATTGTTGCCGACATTTACGGCGCCATCCGGGCCATTGATCTGGAAAGCATGGAGGTCGTGAAGGTGTTTGAGCATCACGTCGGACGCGGGGGCATCGTTGCATTGGCAGTGAGCGCCGATGGACAGTGGCTGGCTAGCGTGGACGGCCGCGGCCACATCGAATCCTTCAACCTCGATTCCCTCCAGGTATCTGTCGTCGGCGCTCGTGCCCGTCTTTGCCTTCTCACGCCGTTCCCCGCAGCACCACGCCACCGTCCCGCGTCTCTCCTCCCCGGTCACGGCCATGGCCTTCCACTCCACCTCGCACAGCATCCTCGTCGTGGCGTGCGTGAGCAACGAGTTCCTGTGCTACGACGTCGAGGACCGCCGCTTCACGGACTGGATGCGCGAGTACGCCAATGACCTCCCCGCGCGCTTCCTTGGGACCGGCGACAAAATCGTCGGAATCGCCTTCAACCCCGCCCGGCCGAGCACAATCATCTTCTGGGGCGTGACCTTCTTTGTCCAGGTCGACCTCGACAAGGTGAACCTCGTCTTTTGGGCAGGACCCACGGTCGGCGCTAATGTATCCCCGGCTCCCGCAGGGGAAGATGCCCAAGGACGCCATCATCTCGCAGGCCAAGCGGAAGCGCATCGCCTCGCAGATCAAGAAGCTCGGCCCTCCTCTTGCCCCGAAGCCCGACGCCGAACCCGGGGCCCAGAAGAAGGTGCGCAAGAAGCACCGTCACGAGGACGAGAAGCGCGAGCGCCGGGAAAAGCACCGGAAGCTGTTGGAGGAGAAGCTCGGGGCGCCGCCCGAGGGTGACGAGGGCCGGGATCCGCGGGAACTGGCGTCGGGGACGCAGTTCCTGAAGATCCACCGGTACCAGCCGCTCATGTTCCTGGACTTTGCGGGTGGGAACGAAATGGTGGCGGTCGAGAGGCCGTGGTTCGGCATCCTCGAGTCGCTCCCGCCCTCGTTCTACCGCAAAACGTACGGCGGGTCGGGGTAGCCGGTTTCCCATGTATTGACGGAGACATCCGCTTGTACATGGCGTCGAAGACCGTCGAACGCGGCGCGATACTCGTGTGCCTTGATACTTACCAGCCCGACGGGCCGATGGGCCTCTGTACGCACCGCTCGCGTCTCGGCGTGTTGGCACCCGCATGGAGACTATTGCTGGCCCTTGATGTCGACCGTTTGGAACTGCCGCCAGACGGTCAGCGTCCATGCCCGTTACGCGACGGGAAAACGACGCACCTGCTTCCACAGCCCCGCGACGACCCTCGCGCCCTCCTTGGTGTCGATCCTCATGCTGACCGTTCCCTCGAGATCCATGTCGTCCGCGGCGGGCTCGATCGGCAGCAGGGGCACCTTCCACTTCTCCAGCTGCGCGACGCACTCCGCGAGCCCGTCCGGCCCCGTCCACCCGAGCTCCTCGGCCACGAACCCGACGTCGAGCCTGGACATCCTGTACGCGGCGCACATGATCTTGAGGGCGTATATCCGCTCCCGCTCCGCGAAGTGGTCGATCAGGTAGGGGCTCATGTTGTTGGGGTAGTTGCGGTAGAGGCGGAAGAGCTGGTGGTAGTCGCGGTGCGCGACGGCCTTGCGGACGGCGAGGGCGTGCGCGATCTGGGGGTCCTTGCGATCGGCGGCGGTTAGGTCCTGCAGGAGGTTGTTTATGTCTGGCAGAGGAAGCGTAAGCAACGTTGGCTCGGGCTACAAACGACGCCGAGACGCACCTCTACGGTTCAAGGTATAGAGGCAGTAGAGAACGCGGTATGCCTTGAACTCGTTTTCGTGCCCCGCGCCCTTCACTTCCTTGTACAGGTGCTTGAGCTGGCTCTGGCATTGGTTAAACTCGCCCAAGTCTCCCTGCAACGAAACTCATTACGAGCCGCACAGGGCCGGCAACGGCAAGGCGATCGAACCTTTTCCAGCGCGATCCTGGCGTGTGTCTCGTACACGTCGATGGTGAAGGCGTTGCGTATCCGCTGCACCGTCAGGTCCTGCCGGAGCGACTTGAACTGGTCGCAGATGTAGGCGTAGTTGGCCTCGTCCTTCCACTTGCGCTTGAGCAGCTTAAGCGTCTGCCGGCACACCTCGAGCGGGCGGACATTGGCCGGGTCGGGAGCCTGGAGGCCACGGAAGGGTCAGCAAGGGTTCCCACAGAGCGACAGACAGTGAAGCCCACCGAAGTCAGCCGCAAGTAGTGCTTCTCCAGCACCTGCGACGTCCCGACGATCGTGTGCCTGTCCCAGTCGATCACGTCCGGGTTGGGCTCGGCGTCGACGGCGGTCCCCAGCCGCTCCAGGACCGGCCGCCGCGGCGCCGCCGCCGGCTGCGGCGAATCGAAGCGCCGCGCGCGCTTCTCGCGCTTGGCGAGCTCGTCCGTGCGGAGCTTGGCGACCGGCGGGGGGTCCTCCGTGTCCGACTCGGAGAGGGGGTTGCGCCGCTTCTTGGCCTTGCCCGGCGTGCGGACCGGGGTGGGGATGGATGCCGCGGGTTTGGGCGGAACGAAGTCGTCGGAACACGGTCTGGAAAAGGGGGAAGGGCGGTCAGGCGACAGTGGGCGCACGATGGTCGGGGAGACCCACGGAGGAAGCGGCTCCCGGTCCCAGTCCTTGGTCCACTGCGCGTCGCCGATCTCGGCCAAAAACGTCCGCAGCCAGTCCTGCAGGTGGTCCCGGTTCTTTGTCGGGCAGATCTGCATAGCCTTCGTGACGTATGCCCTGGCGGCGCGCGGCACGTCAGCCAAGCATCCGGCGTCCGTTCGCGAGATCTCCCACTTCAGGCCCGGCGCAAAGGACGAAGCCGCGGATTCCTGCTTTACGGGGGCGGGGTTAGCACTTACGTTGCCGGAGGCGGACGGGGCGTCGCGGCGGCCGACTTGGATGTAGGCCGGTTCTGCGAGGCGGGCCGAGGCGTCAGGCACACAAGGGGTGCAGGAACCGCCGATGCCCACTGTCTGACGCGCCTGTCCGCACGGCCGCGCTGTAGGACGGCGCCGGCTGGGGCGCCGGCTGCGGGACGGCTGCGGGTGCTGGGGCTTGCTGCTGGACAAAGGTGTTCGCGCTCTGCTTCTTGCGCCACGGCGTGTCGGCGATGGGAGGATACTTCTGCGCGGAGGTGGATTGGAACGACGCGGCGGGCTGCGCGGGCACGGTGACTTGGGAGTAGGCGCTGGCGATTGGGGGGACGATGAGCGCCAATAGCGCCCCCAGACCCCAAGAGACGCACCCGGTGACGGTAGCGGCGGCAGTGGCGGGCGCCTGGTAGTACTGCGCTGCCGGCCATGCGTACTGCGTGGCCGTCTGGGCCGCGTACTGGCTGTATGCCGGATAGGCCGCCTGGTACGCGGCCTGCGCGGCCGCCGCGGCAGCGGGGTTGGGCGCGGCGGCGGGCGCGGCGACTCCGGGCGGCGGCGGGTCTGCGTAGCCGGTCGCGGGTTGGGAGGAAGCGAAATAGAAGGACGAGTATGCCTGCATGGCGGCCGGGTTGGCGAGCGCGGCGGCGGTCCTGCGGGGCGGTTGGCGGCGCGGAGAGCGGCGGGCGGCGATGCGCACCACGCGGCTCCCGGCTGGCCCGCCATCCTCGCGGGGCGGGTGGGGAACGGGGTGCAGAGGACGGAGAAGTTTCAAGGCTGGTGTCTTTAGACACCAGTTCGTCGGGTTGAAGGTTGGCCGAATCAATTCGACCAGTTCAAGCAGTTCAAGCTTCAAGGCTGGCAATCAACCCATCAGAAATCGGGTCTAAAAAGTCAACCAACCGGGATCTGCGTCCCCCCGCCGCCGCGACGATGCCGCCCAAAGGGGCGCGGCCGGCGCGGCCCGCGGCGCCGCAGAAGGAGCGCGCCGCGCGGCCGCCGTTCGGCGCGTCCCCGGGCGCGCTGTCGCCGCTGGGCTACTCGCCGCTGCCGGCCAACCTCGCGCCGTTCCCGGGCGCCCTGCCGGACCCGCTCACGCCCCACGCGCCCCAAACCGCGCCCGACGCGTCGCGCACCGCCGCGGAGCTGCGGGCGTGGCGCGACCGCGCGGCAGACGCGCACATGCACGACGAGGCCGCCTTCTGGGGCGACAAGGTGCTCACAATGACCTGTGGGTCGAAATGGAGGCGTCGCACGCCCCAGCCCGCTCAGACCCCGCATGCAGACGACCCGGCAGACGCCCTCGCCCTGGGCCAGATCTACTTCCGCACCGGCCAGTACACGCGCGCCGAGCGCCTGCTATCGCACCCCGCCCTGCTCGACGCGGACCCGCAGTGCCGCTACCTCGCCGCGCTGTGCTCCGTCAGGCTGGAAAAGTTCTCGGACGCGCTGCTGCTGCTGGGCGAGCAGCCCGAGGGGGACTTTGCGGGCGGGCCAGAGGAGCGGAGGCTCGAGTCGGCAATCAGCCACGTGCGGGCCCTGGCCTACAGCAAGATGAACGACATGGACAGGACAAAGGCCTGCCACATGGCCGCCGTCAAGCTGGACGTCCGCTGCTTCGAGGTGGGCGCCGTCGTGGTCTCCTCCGCGAACTCCGCTGACCCGGGAACCCAGTCCTTCAACATCCTCATCTCTAACCACATGATGACTGGCGAAGAAGGTTCGTACTTCTCCCGCCTGCACTCCGCACTCCGTTGGTCTTGAGCCTCATCCGGCCGCTGTTTGACAGAACGAGAATTCCTCGCCTCGCTCGACTTTGACAGCCAGCTCGGCCCCGAGGGCGAGCTCGTCCGCCTCCTCTACACCGCACAGATTCGCAAATCGCGCAGCGGCGAGGACGTCGAAACCCCCATCGCCCGGCTCGAGGCCGACTGGCGGCTGGCCTTCAACCCGGATCTGAACGCGGCGCGAGCAGAGAGCTTATACGCGGCGTCCAAGTACCAGAAGGCGCTGGACGTGACCTCCAGGTGTGTTTTCGCTAGCTTCCGCCTATGCGACCGCTCATGCCCGCGCCTCGTAAACAGGATCCTCGACTACGACCCCCACAACCTCTCCGTCCTCCCCCTCCACGTCGCGTGCCTGCACGAGCTCGGCCGCAAGCACCAGCTCTTCTACCTCGCGCACGAGCTCGTCGCGCGCTACCCCGACAAGGCCGTCACCTGGTTCGCCGTGGGCTCGTACTACCTCCTCGCCGAACGGGGCGAGGAGGCCCGAAGGTACTTTGCCAAGGCGACCCTGGCGGACAACTCGTTCGGGCCGGCCTGGATCGGGTTCGCGCACGCCTTCGTCAAGGAGGGGGAGCACGACCAGGCGATCGCGGCCTACGCGACCGCGTCAAAGCTGTTCCGGGGGTGCGTATCTCGTGCGACTTCGATCCAACCTCTCACTCGCCCTCCCTTACAGAATGCACCTGCCGATCATGTACATCGGCGTGCAGCACCTCATGCTCGGCAACGCGGTGCTGGCGGAGGAATACCTCCTCGCCGCGCACGAGCTGGCACCAGGCGACCCCGCCCTCCACAACGAGCTCGGCGCGCTGTACTACTCCACGGGGCGGTACGCAAAGGCCATAGAGTCGTACAAGAAGGCGCTGGAGCTGGGAGGGGAGGAGGGCGGCAGGGGGAGGGTGTCGGAGCCGATTTGGGGCAACCTGGGACATGCCTATCGGCGCATCAGGTTGGTGGCGCGTTAGCTGCGCCCGATCGCCGGCACGCGCTAATCGCATGCTGCCAGGGACTACGCGTCCGCGCGGACGTACCTGGAAAAGGCCCTCGCGGCGAACCCGGCCAACGCCTCGGCGCACGCCGGCCTGGGCATGGTCGCCCACGCGCAGGGCGACCTCCACCGCGCCGTGGCGTGCTACCACCGCGCACTGGCGATCGAACCCGACGAGCTCTACGCGGAGATGCTGCAGCTCGCGTTGGAGGAGCTGCCCGCGGATCCGCCGCGGGCCGGCGGCGCGGGCGGGATGGCGGCGGCGGCGCCCGAGGCCGGCGCGGAGGACGAGGACATGGCGGGGCATTGGGTCCCCGAGCCCATGCGGGAGTGGCTCGTGGAGGAGCAGCCGCTGCCGCAGGGGGCGGGGGAGTCGCCGGCGGCGCGGGTGCCGAGCAGGAAGGGGAAGGAGCCGCTGGAACCCCGCGCCGCGGACGAGGCGACGCCCGTCTCGGACAGGAGGCCGCCGCAGCAGGGCGGTGCGGGGGCCAAAAAGAGGCTGGCGTCGTTCGCCTCGGACGGGAGCTTCGCCGAATTCGGGGAGGGCGAGGAGGACGGGGAGGGTGTGGAGGACGGTTTCGACGAGGCGGACGAGGAGCAGCCGGAGTCGGACGGGGAAGGAGGGGACGAGGGCTCTGAGGACATGGAGATGGACTGAACGTGCTGAAGGGCAAGGCGACGTTCGCAATACCCGGCTGTTGGCGATCGGAACCCTACAGTACATCGGACTCGCTTGCAGCCTTGTCCATTCCGTCTTCCCACGATAAGCAGGCTTGCGGCGGCGTTACGTTTGGGAGATGGAATAGGCGTACGTCAAACTGAACCCGAATCCGGTTCCGGCATACGTGAGCGTGAACCACGTCCACGGTGTTGGGATCGTGAGCGTTACTATGGCTAGTCCGGCGGCGGCAATCTGCATGATTCGGCCGGCAAGGAAGACGCCCTGCTGTGATCCGTGCAAGGAGACGCTCGTCATGGTGCCACCGAGCGCCGCGCACGTGATCGCCGTCATACGGTGCGCCCAGATCAACTCCGCCGTGGGCGTTAGTCCTAGCAACTCGATGAAATTGCCGGGAGCGAGGAGGAGGAGCGCAGCCGAGGCGCCAAAGACGCCCGCGCCGATTCGCAGGGTTGCGCGGATTCCAGCCGTGCCAGGGGAGTCGTGGGCGGCCATCGCGACCAGTTGGCCTCCGGGAGAAATACAGACGTTCGAGCGAAACTCGCGAATGTACCCACTGAGGGACAGACACTGAGGGACGATAGGGACGAGGGATCGGATGGCGTGTGGCGGGCGGGGACAAGTTGCCGCCGCCCCCGTCCCTCGCTGTCCCTGCGAGGTAGCAAAGATGCCCCTGAAGTGGCGCGCGAGCCGCCTGCTGTCGCGCTGGGCGCTCTTTACATTGCTGTCTGGCGTGGTCTTCTGGCGGTGGAGCCGGCGCCCGCCGTGCCGCGCGCCCGCGTCGTCGCCCGAGGTGTTTATCGTCGCCGCGTGCCAAAACAGGCACGGCACGCTGGCGGACGGCGTGTGGCGGAGCTGGATGGAATCCTCGGTATCCGGCATCGTGCTGGTGGACTGGAGCTCCGAGCCCGAGCTGGTCGAGGAGCTGCCGCCGTACCGCTGCGGCCCCCCCGTGCGGATCGTCCGCGTGCTGGACCAGCCTATCTGGCGGCTCTCGTGGGCATACAATCTCGGCGCCAGCTTCGTGAAGCCGGGCAGCGTCCTGCTCAAGCTCGACTGCGACACGAAGCTGACCCCCGAGTTCCTCGATCACCATCCGCCCCAGAAGGGGTTCTGGTACTCGGGAAACTGGGAGACGGCGCCGGACAAGAACTCGATTCACCTCAACGGCGTTGTCATGATCCACAAGGACGATTTCCAGAGCCTCGGCGGCTACGACGAGAGGTGGGCTGCGCGTTGCCTTCGTTCCCCTTCGCGCGTCCGACCGTGATCCGTCGTCTCTTTGCCCATCCGACTCTTGTTGTGATCCCCGGCAGATTCCAAACTTACGGTTTCGAGGACAGCGATCTCTACAGTCGAATCGAGGAGCGGGGCCTGGCGCGCCTCGCGCTCAACACCTCCTTCATCCAGCACGTCCCCCACGTCGCCAAGCTGCGGTTCGCCAACCAGGAGAACGTCTACTCAGGAAAGTTCGAAGACATCAAGAACAAGCTGCTCCGCATGAACGCCGGATCGTGGAACCGAACGGCCCACCACGTCGAGTACGATATCAGATCATCCCTTTTCAACTCGGACCGCTACACCGCGCGCGTGACTCGCACCTGCCCGACCATGGAGCGCTTTGTGCCAAAGTCGATGGTCCAATCGCTGAACCGGGAATCCGCCATCCAGACGCTGGAAGGGATCGGGTTCCAGCGGATGCAAGTGGCGAACATGACGACGGATTACCTGCTCCGACTGGTCAGGACCTACAGCGGGGAACTCATGATTGCGATACACGTCCAAGGGAGCCTTTCCGAGAGGCTGTTGGCCCTGGGGTCAGCCATGGCCCTTACTACCCTGACGGGGCGGCACCTGAGGATCATCTGGCCCAAGAGCAGGGAGTGCGATGCCGCCTTCGGGGACCTGTTTGATGCCCGCGCATACGATGTCTACGACCGTTTCGAACCCGCGGAACTCGCCCCGGACCTGTTCGAAAAGTACGACTACATCAACAGGGACGAACCGGTGCGAATCAACTCGCTGCGTCACATCTACATCAAGGCGCGGGGCCCTCTGCGACATTGGTTCATGAAGCCCCTCACCATCGGGGTGCCGCTCAATAGGCTGCAGCCCAGCGCCGCGGTCGGAGGGCTGCTGGGCGAGGTGAAGCTGAGGAACTACGTCGGGGTCAACTACAGCCGGGGACCGCGGGGACCTGAGAGCGCAGAGATCGACATTGTCAACGTCACGGCTCAGATCCGAAACGTTGCCGAGACCGCGGCGCCCGACGGCTTCTTCCTCTCGGCAAGGACCATTGACCACTTCGAGGGCCTCCAGACCTCGCTGCCGAAGATCAACTTCGCCAGCATTCCGCGCATCGCGTGCAAGTGTTGTGCAGAGCTCGCGGATTTGCTCATGTTGAGCAGGGCGAGGTTGCTGCTGGGTGACGTTCGAAGTATTTCGACCAGGGTGGCGGCGATCATGGGCAATATGACCGTTACCTCCGCTCTATCGGACGGCGAGGGAGAGGTCAAGGTATGAGCGCTTTATTGTACACATCGTGCTACAACTTGGACGTGGGGTTCGAGGACGAATGTAAGTGATCGGTCGGCCGAGCCGGAGCGTGCGGTGTGGCTGGCCTTAGCGAAAGCTTCCATCCCTGGATGTAGAGTGTCAACAGACTAGACTGATCATTGACTGCTAGTTTTGGGCCAGGACTTGGAAACTTTGAAAGGAAGAGATATGAGTGATGATTGGTGCCACGGTCCCTCCCACAAATGTCAACTCGGCCAGAAGTCGATTTCGCGACGTGGCAGGTGCGACTGTCCTCCTGCGACGGACATCTCGATGCATCGAATGAGAACATCGGGGACACGGGCGTTCGCGCGCTGTCGGCAGCTCTGGGTCCGAAACTGAAGCTTTCGACTCCGCTGACGACTCTGGTGCTCCGCGAGAACCGCATCGGGGACGCGGGAGTGAAGAATCTCGTCGATGCGCTGGCAAAGCTTCCGAGCGTCACTATCTTGGATTTGACCGGCAATGAAATCACGGACAACGGCGTTGGGGAGCTGGGGGACCTTCTCGCCTGTGGGGGATTGTCTCTGCGAAGACTGAACATGGAGGACAACAAACTGACGCCGCCGGGGATCAAAGCGCTGGCCAAAGCGCTGAGGAAGAACAAGGGCCTCACGTACCTGTCCCTGAACGGCAACACGGTGGGCGGGTCGGCAAAGGCAGTTGCAGAGCTCTTGAAAGGAGGTCCGCCGCTGAAAGTGCTTTATCTGGAGCGATGCGAAGTCGACGGAGACGGCCTCTGTGCCATTGGCTCGGCCTTGGAGCGGAACAAGACGCTCACGGAGCTTTACCTGGCCCTCAATCCGATTGGAGACGGTGGAGTCAAGGACTTTGCCGAGGCCCTTGAGCAGAACCAATCGGTGCGCTTCCTGCACATCGGAGAGTGCGAGATCTACGCGGATGGAGCGTGTAGCATTGCAAAGATGCTCGCTCGGAACCGGACGCTGCTCGAAGTGTGGCTCGATGGGAATTTCGTCGATGACAATGCTGCTGCGGAGCTGGCAAAGGCGCTCAGGACCAACGAGTCGCTCGCCGAGCTCTCGCTAGCCAACAACCGCATCACGAGCACTGGAGCGATCGCCCTGGCAGACGCTTTGGCGGCGAACATTTCGCTCATTTCGCTGGATCTCGGGCAAAACAGGATAGGGGACGTCGGTGCAGAGGCTTTTGCGGACGCGGTGCGGAGGAACCGGACGTTGAGGAACCTTCTTCTCACGCAGAATGAGATCGACGACTCGGGCGCCAAGGCGCTCCTGAGGGCCATTGATGCGGATAGCTCGTTGGAAAGGCTCGACCTGCATTTCAATCCAGGATACGCGAAAGTGAGGGAGAAGCTGAACAAGATGCTGCTGGGTCGCGTGCGGCAAAGGGCAAACGACGCCGCGGGGCCGGATCCCCAGGATCGGGGACGCCTGATTGACCACACAGATCCTACCGGCAGCGCTGGAGCGGGCCGCGAGATTCGCGCTGCTTCGAATCCGGCTCCGGTGCCCGCTGCGACCACCGCTGCAGAGGCTCCTCTGCCCGCGGCCGATGGGTCGGACTTTTTCGCTCCCGTCAAGAAGCGCATGCCGGAACCTGCGACGCTGGACGGCGACGACCCGGACGAGATTGCGGTCAAGAGGCGCCGGCGGGAGGAGCTGGACTACTTGGCGGAGGCCGTGCGGCTGTACGAACGTCTGCTCGACTTGAAGCGCCAGAACAAGGAGGAGGTCTGAGGCACGGGAGACTGGATTGGTGGATGATCTGGATGTTCTGTTTGATTCTCTATCTGGATGATTGTACGTGCAGTTCATGCTAATTCCACTCTATCTGCCGCATCTGCGCTCGTGGTCAACGTTTTCAGAGCTACTTGCGCTTGGCCGCGGTCTCGCGCTCCTGCTGGTCGCGCACGAGCTTGGAGAAGGACAGGGTCGAGGACAGAACGTACAGCGAGCCGGCGACGCAGAGCTTCTGCTGAGCGGAGCTGAAAGGCATCGTGAGGAGGGATCCGTACAGCAGGCCGAGGGCCGCCACGAAGCCGATGACCGTGAACAGGCGGTAGCTCTTGGTGTGCATGCCGGCGAGGGCGGGATCGGCGAGGTCGCGGACGAGCTTGGCCACCTGGAAGGCAGCGTAGGCTTGGAACAGCACGCCGATGGTCACGAGGACCTTGCGATCCTGGAGAAGGGTGTCCTCGGTCCAGAGGCTCACCAGGGTGGCGGCGAACGAGGCGACCAACGAGATGCCGTTGAACGCAACAAAGGCCGAGGTGCCGGCCGCGATCATGTCCACGGCGCGGCGCAGCTCGGGAGTCGGGGAGAGGGTGGAGAAGAAGTCGGCGTCGGAGCGGTCGCGCACAGCCTTGGAGAGGTTCAGGGTTGACGAGACCAGGAAGGCGAGGCCGAGAAGGGCGAAGCGCAGCTCGTCGTTCCATCCGGACAGGCCCGAGCTGCCGAGGACGGTGTAGAACGGGAAGACGACGGCAATCAGCGCCACACCGATGGCCTGGATGCGCCAGAGTTGCGTGCCGCGGATGAGCGCCGAGAACGGGTTGCCGGGAAGCAGGTCCGCGGTCTGGCCGTCGCGCACCGTCTTGGCGGCGACGAACAGGGACGAGACCATGAAGGCCACAGACAGGTAGAGGAAGGGCTTGGCGAAGGAGCCTTCCGCGCCGGTGGCCGTCGCGAGGCCGCTTAGCGTGACGAACAGCGCGACGGCGAACGAGGCGGCTGTCTGGAGAAAGTTGAGGGCCGTGCCGCGCAGGGCGGAGACGGAGGACTCCATGGTTGTGTGATGTCGGGAGCAGAGTGCACCCCTTTTTGTATCCGCGCCGAACGCCCGAACTGAAGGGTGGGGCTGAGCACCTTGCGCGGGGGTTCACCTTGCGGAAGCGATGAAGGCAGCTGCTGATTGCAATCATCATCCTACGTCCATCCATCATCCAGCTGTCGCATTTCGTGCGATTCCATGCCCCTCGTTCGTGCCCGCGCAGCGTAGCAACAATGGTTCTTCATCGGCGGGGTTTCTGCGAAGGAACGCGCAGACGTGGGAGATGCCTCCAATCTTGCACCCATACGACGGGGACAGCATCGGCTCCTTCTTTCATCAATTCATTGGTCTATGCTTCAGTCCGCGGCCGCAACCAAGCTGTGTTTGTTTGCTTCGCCGAGGTCCGACATCTCCACCGGCCGCAAGCCAACGCGAATCTCGGGTTCTGTCCATTGCCCGACCATCCCTCCCTCGGCCCCCGCATGCACAAATTCCCTCGGACACCGCACCTCTTCCACACGGGAGGAACCGCCGTCTCGTCCGACGACATCCTCCTCGACGACCTCGCGCCCTTCCTCGGGCACGAGCTCACCGTCGAAGAGAAGGCCGACGGCGCCAACCTCGCGCTGTCCCTATCGACCGGCACCCTCCGCGCGCAGAACCGCGGGCGCGCCGTGGACGCGTCCACGCACAGGCAGTTCTCCAACCTCGGGGCGTGGGCCGCGGAGAGGTCCGCGGCGCTGTGGGAGGTGCTCGGCGGGACGGACCGGGTGCTGTACGGGGAATGGATGCGGGCGCGGCATTCGATGGCGTACGACAGGCTGCCGGACTGGTTCCTTGCCGTGGACGTGTGGGACCCCAAGGCCGGAGGGTTCCTTTCGGTGGAGGCGAGAGACGCGCTGATCGCGCGGGCCAACGCCGCGGCGGAGGAGAGCGGGCAGCCCGGTATCTGCACGATAAGGAGGGTCGCGAGGCGGTCCTTCTCGTGCCGGGAGGAGCTTGCCGAGCTGCTCGAAGCCACCCGGAGCGCCTACTGCGAAGGGCCGGCAGAGGGCCTATACTTTCGCCTGGACGATGGGCCGCTGCTCGTGCGGCGGGCAAAGCTCGTGCGGCCGGACTTTATCCAGGGGATAGACGAGCACTGGACCAAGAAGGAGTTCGAGAAGAACAGCCTTGCCGCGTTCTCGTCTTTCTCCGGGGACGTGCAGGCGGAAAGATAGATTAGTGCTGTACTTGCAGCAAACAACATGAGATGAGATGTCGACATAACAGAGACAGATGTCCACGATTCAGCAGAGCAGGTCCAAAGGAGCTTTCAGAACCGATTCGTACGCTTCACGGCGACAATCACAGCGCCAGCGCCCCAAAGACGACGGCCAATCCAAGCGCGGCGACGTTTGCGCTAGTGGAACCCGCAGACGCTGGCCGGCTCGTCGTCTGGGCAGGCGGGCTGGCCGAGGGCCCGGAAGGCAGTTCGGTGATTGCGGCGGCAGAGGTGGTGGTCTGCGACACCGACGTCGTCCGGGTGCGGGAAACGGAGGTGCCGTCGGATCCGTCGGGCGCACACGAGGCTGGTGGATGTGTGAGATGGGATCAAAAGCCGGTCGCAGCCAGGAAGCCCACCTTGGACGTCCACGAAGCCCGGCACGGCGCGCACCATGCAGGTGTCCGGGTAGTTCTGCGCGCACAGCGCGACGGAGCAGCGGCCGCAGGCGTCCGGCGTGCCCAGCGGCAGCGTGCCCTGGAACGACGAGCCCTTGCACGCGCCGCCCGAGCACTGGCAGAAGCACGCGCACGTGGCGTTGCCCGAGAAGACGTTGCAGGTCGCGCGCTGCACCTCGCTGAACGGCCGCTGGAAGCAGGCGGCGGGGAAGGCGTCGCGGCACGCCGAGTCGTCGCACAGCCCGCAGTCGTTGGAGAATGCGCCGACCGACGCGGGCGTGCACGTGGAATTGCTGCCGCAGCACGCGCAGGAACAGAGCCCGGCCTGAGATGGGCGGGCAGTCGACAGGCAGAGAGGGCGGGCAGCAAGAAGGCGAGCACGCGGGAGTCAGTCGGGCCTCGCGCCGCCAACCACGACGGCGCACCTGCGCGGGGCCCGCGAGTGCCGCGAGCACGCACGCCGCAAGGAGCAGCGCCGGGAGCGCACTCTGCAGCCGCATCGGGGGAGTGGGAGTGAGGCGGCGGCTCTGACTGATCATATGGGGTCCACGCGATCCGGGAAAACCCCTACCGGCGATGGCGAAGATTGTGACCGACGTGCCGCCGCCGGGCGATGCGGCCTTCGCGCCGGGGGCGCGGCCGGGCACCTCTGGCCGCAAAAGGCCCCTGTTCGTGGCGCGGACTAGCTTGCTCGACTCAGACAACCTGGGCCACCTGTGGGGCTTCGTGAACCTGTTCTGGCTGGCGGTCGCGTTCTATGCGGTCCGTACGGCATACACGGAGGGCATCTCGTGGGGGCTTTTGGGCGACCTGGGCGTGAACGTCGGCAAGCTCTTCGCCGCCGATTTCGCGATGATCCTATCGCTGTTCCCCTGCGTGCCGCTCGAGATCGCCGTCGCCAAGGGCTGGGTGTCGCGGCGGGTGGGGACTTACATCGGCTGGGCCTACTCGCTGGCCTTCTTTGTGGCATGGACCTCCTTCCTTTGGTCTGAGTCATGGACCTTCTTCCAGACCGGTTGCCTTGCGCTCCACAGCCTGACGATGCTGATGAAGCTGCACAGTTACTGCGCCGTCAACACGGAGCTGGCGACTAAGACCGCCCGCCTGAGGGCACTCAAGAGAACGTTGGTGGAGCGGCAAAAGCGGACGGCCAACGGGAAGGGAGCCTCGGAGAACGGCACCCACGCCGATTCCGATGTGACCGCGGCCCTCGAGCTCGAGATCACGGATCTGGAGGAGGAGCTGCACCCTCCCGGAGTTGCGCCTTACCCAAAGAACCTCACCTTCTCCAACTTCATCGACTTTCTCCGGATCCCCGCGCTCGTCTACCAGCTCTCCTACCCCCGCACCGACAAGATCCGGTGGAGCTACGTCGGCGAAAAGGTCCTGGGCTTCGCTGGCTGCTTCGTCGTGCTCTATGTCACCATCGTCACGTGGATCATGCCGACGCTCAAGGACCCGAACGCGCTGCCGCTGATGGAGATGATCGGCCGGCTGCTCTTCCCCATGCTCATCTGCTACATCCTCATCTTCCTAATGGTCTGGGAATACCTCACCAACGCCTTTGCGGAGCTGTCGTTTTTTGCCGACCGGGCCTTCTACGAGGACTGGTGGAACGCGACCGACTTCGCCTTCTGGTCGCGCTCCTGGAACCGCCCCGTGTACCTCTTCCTCCTCACCCACGTGCACGGCGCCTCGCGGCGCACGGGCATGGGCCGCGAGTCCGCGGCGCTCTTCACCTTCTTCCTCTCGAGCGTCCTGCACGAGGTCGTCCTGACCCTCGTGACAAAGCGGTTCAGGCCGGTGCTCTTCTTCTTCCAGATGAGCCAGGTGCCCCTGATCCGCATCGGGTCGGCGCCGTTCCTGAAGAAGAACGCCCGGCTGACCAACATCTTCTGGTGGTGCGGGATGATGCTCGGTGGGTTCCGGTGCGCGTGTGTGCCAGTCGAGCGCTGATGCTTGCTCAATCCAGGCTTTCCCGTAATCGGCATCCTGTACGTTCGCGACTTCACCCTCTCCAGGGCCTGATGGCTTTCGATTGGCCGCAACCCTGTACATATGGAATCTTGCGGGACCGACCCGCCTGGACATGATCTGAGCTCTGTAGTCCCCGATGGAAGCAATACAGCTGCGTCCCCGGACGGGAATCACCTCCTCTCCCTCGCCATGCGCTCCAGCGCCGGGTCCAGCCTGGCCGGCACCGGCTCCCCCGCCCTGCACCTGTCCACCAGGTGCATCCCCGCGAGGAACTCCCCCTCGGCCAGCTCCCCGTCGCCGTCCGCGTCCGCGAGCTCCCAGATGTCGGCCAGGGTGTCCGCGGGCAGGCCCGAGCGGAGCCACAGCTCGCGGACGTCGGCGCCGGTGGCGGTGCGGGAGGGGCCGGCGAGGGTGCGGAAGAGGGGGAGGAACTTTTGCTCCTCCTCGGGCGCGATCGCGGATTCCAAGGGGCGCGGGGGCACGCGGGGCAGCGAGGGGGTGGGGCGGGCAGGGGCGACGGGTTTGTCGGCCGGTGCGGGCGGTCGCGCGGGGGGCGAAGGGCGGGGGAGCGAGTTGCTCCCGGCGTTGCTGCCGGCGGTGTTGGAGCGCGACGGGAGGGAGGGGCGCGACGGAGGCGCCGCGGGCAGGGGCGTAGATTCCGCGGGCACGGGCCGCTCGGGGGGTGCCGGTCTCTCGGGCTGGGGTGGCCGCTCCGGAGCTTTCGGTCGAGCGGGCTCCGCGGGACGCGGAGGCTCTGTAGGCCGAGGCGGTTCCACGGGGCGAGGAGGCTCAACCGGGGGTTTCGGTTGGCTGGGTTTGGAGGCCGCCGTTGATCGCTGCGGCATGGCTGCCCTGGAGGGCAGAGAAGGTGCCGGCGCCGAGCTGGGTAGGAAAGTGCGCCCGGCGCTCGACGTGCCGGGTGCTGACGTCACGGAGTTTGAGCGCGAGGGCAGCGACGGTGCGCGCTTGGGCTCCGGCGGGGGTGCCGTGGGCTCGGCCGGTGGAGATACCGGGGTGCGAGGCGATCCCGGCGTTGGGGGCGAGGAAGGCGCCTTGGTGGTAAGGGAGGCAGGTTTGGGCACCGCAGGTGGAGGCGGCTTCTTGGCCGGGACCACTGCCGATTCCACGGAGCCAGAGTCCGATGTGGAAGACACCGAGGTCGACGAAGGTTTAAAAGCCGGCTTTGGCGGCATGGCCGGCTTCCCCGGGACAGGCGGCGCAGTCCTTGGAGCCGGCGCTGCGGCATCCGCCTCGAACATGCCCGCCCGTGCCTTGACGCCCCCGGCCGTGGGCTGAGCTTTGGGCCCAGAAGGAGCATCGCTCTTCGACGCGACGGAGGTCGCCGAAAAACGCGCGGCCAGTTCGGCGATGCTGGCCTTGGGCTCCGCGGGCGCGTCCTGCGGCAGGGCCCCGACGGTCGCGCTGCGCTGCAGCCCGGGCTCTGTCCGGTCGCGCAGCGCGTCCGACGGCGACGACACGGTGCGCGGCTTCGGCGGGCGCGGCGCCTGCAGCGGCTCGGTGTAGTTTTCGGGGAAGAGCCCGCGGCGCGCGGTGCCCTCGAGCGTGCCGAGCAGCCAGCCGTCGTCGTCGGCCGGCTCGCACTGATCGGCGCATCCGCGTGATCGCGGCGATCGCGATCGGCCGCGTGGATCCGCCGGGGGGACGCGTCAGGGCGGCGGCGGAGTAGCCGCGGAGGGCGACCCACGTCGAGGATCACGTCGCCGCGCCGGAAAGAGAGCTCCGAGTCGTCATCGCCCGTGCAGTCGAACAGGGCGCGCCGCCGCGCGCCCGCCATTGCTCGAGCGCGCGGGTGCTGGGTCGGGGGCTGCGACGCCAGAACTCCTGGCGACGCGTCCCCGATCAGTCAGCACAGGGACACCCTGCCAAACCCGAGCGATGCCCTGAAAACCGCATCCTTTGTCTTTATCCCTCTTCCGTGATGGCCGCGCCCGCTGCCCCGCGGGCCATGCCGGCCCCCGTCAAGAACCTCGTTCGCCCAGTTGATTCGCCATCGCTCTGGAACTACAGCCTCAGTCCAGGTTGGCAATCTCGCTCGAACCTATCCACCGGACGCTTGCGAATCAATCGGGCGCGTCTCCTTGCTCCCAGGCTGGACGGACGGGGAGGCCGAGGTCTTCCGCCGCGCGCTCATGCGCTTCGGCATCGGCCAGTGGAAGGACATCATCGAGTCGGGTTGCCTCCCCGGCAAGACCAACGCGCAGATGAACATCCAGCTGCAGCGCATGCTGGGCCAGCAGAGCGTGGCCGGTGGGTTTCCCGCTTTCCTGCGGCCGGGGGAGGGACCGGGGTCCCCGAGCTGTCTTGACGCGTCGGGCAGAGTTCCAGGGCCTGCATATCGACCCGCTGGTCATCGGGAGGATCAATGCCGCGAAGCAGGGGCCGGAGATCACCCGCAAGAACGGCTTCATCGTCAACACGGGCGGTTGGTGTCCCGACACCTCGACAGCCCATTCTCCGGGGCAACTCTGACACAGAACATCATTACCCATCCGTGCCTCTGCAATCCTTGTCTGGCTCCATGCCTCTTTGTTCATTTTGCCCTCTTCGTCAGCTAAGCTGTCCAGGGAGGAAGTGAGGCGCCGGATGAAGGAGAACAAGGAAAAGTGAGACCCGGAGCACCTTACCGTTAAGTTCCTCATTTACATTCTGCTCTTTGGATAGGCACGAGCTACCCGAGGACGAGTGGAAGGCCATCGAGCTACCCCAGGTCTCGCTGGTTCGTACACACCCAATCGATGCTTCGGAAACCGCTCACCCGCCTTGTCTCCCCCCTTCCAGAACCCGGAGCTCGCGGATGTCAAGCTCCTGGAGCTCAAGTCCGCGGAGCTGAGGGATCTCCAGGCCCAGCTGGCAGAGGTGCGGGGCAAGATCGCCGCTCGTGTCTCGCAGCTGAGGCACGGCGGCGGGGGCTGATCGGCGAGCGAGGACCCCGGGATGCGTTTGCTCGGCAGCATGGCACTGTGTTTAGGCCGTTTGACTTCAATCTATGTCCGTTTCCGCGCGTTCGTGTGGCGTTGGCTGCAAAGATAAGTCAAGGACCCCCAACGGCGTCTCCCGCCTGACCTCCTCCAAACGCCCCGGCGCCTCCACGTCCTAGGCCAAGCAGGCGCTTGAAAACACCCGCGACCCGCGCATCGGAGAACGAACACCACCATGGCGTCGTTCCTGGGGCTCCTGGCCATGCCGTTCGAGCTCGCGCTCGCCCTTCCCTCGGCGTTGTTCGAGTCGCTCCGCGCCCTGCCCGCCGCGCTGCCCGCCCTCGGCGCCGCCTACGTCGTCGCGCGCTGGTTCGACTACAAGCTCGAGCGGAGGCTGTACTGGTGAGAACCGCCTGGCGCACGCTGGGCAGCGACAGAGGCTCATCGCGCGGCAGGGTGTGGGACGTGGCCGAGCCCTTGCCGCACGTGCGGTCCAAGAGCAGGATAGACACGTCGACGGACCGCATCGCAAAGGGCTTCGGCAAGGACTTTGCCTGGGTGGGCCTCCCGCCGCCCGCAGGAGGCTACGGGGCCGTCACACTAACTACAATGTCTTGCTGTCCCAGGGGACTGCCACCGCGGCGCACCAGGTCGAGGGAGGCTGCGACAACAACAACTGGTGGGCGTTCGAGCACGGCGTCAAGTCCGATGGGACGCCGCGGATCCTCCACGGCCACAAGAGCGGGCAGGCGTGCGACCACTGGAACCGGTACAAGGAGGACATCGCGCTCATCAAGGTCGGCCGGAAAGACATTGGCTGCAATGCCCGATACTCATGGGATGATTTCCTCAGGGCTTCGGCATGACCGCGTACCGCTTCTCCATCGAGTGGTCCAAGATCGTGCCCCGGCGCGGCGAGCCCTCCAGGGACGCCATCGCGCACTACCACGCGGTGCTGGACGAGCTCGCGCGGCAGGGATTGGAGCCCATGATCACGCTGCACCACTTCACGAACCCGATCTGGGCGGAGGAGCAGGGCGGATGGGAGTGGGACGGGATGGCGGCGGCGTTCCTCGAGTTTGTCGAGCTTGCGTTCCGCGAGTACGGCTCGAAGTGCCGGCAATGGGTGACGTTCAACGAGCCGGAGGGGTACACTTGGTGTGGCTACAACCTGGGACTGCATCCGCCGGGTGAGTGCTGGCCTATCTGCCGAGGCCGACGCCCACTTACACCGCCACAGGGAGGAAGGATGATTTCCGGGCGATCGTCCGCGTCATGTCCAACATCCTCCGCGCGCACACCGAGGCCTACTTCCTCATGAAGTCCCTTCCGCACGGCGATAAGTCCGAGATCGGCTGGTGCAAGTCCCAGTTCCAGTACGACCCGCGCAACACCATGAACCCGATCGAGTGGATCGTGGCCTGGTTCGTCGACCAGATGGTCAACGAGTCGCTGCTCGGCTTCTTCCGCACCGGATCGTTCCGCCTCCTGCCTTTCCTCCCCGCCGCCTTCCACGACCCCCGCGGGCCGCAGTCGCACGACTTTGTCGGCCTCAATTACTATGTAAGCTCTTTCCGCTCACCAGCCGTGTTGCCTCTAACGAATCGTTGCAGTCGCACAACGTCCTTTCGATTCAGGCTCCCGAGAACTGGTTCACCCGCGGCATCATCGCCACGGACCGCCCGCACCCCGACGCGCTCATGACCGACATGCACTACGCGCTGTATCCCGAGGGCTTCTACCGTGCGATCCACCAGATGGCGCAGTTTGGCAAGCCTGTGATCGTCACCGAGAACGGCATCGCGGACGCGGAGGACTCGAGGAGGAACCTGTTCATCAGGAGGTACCTCTATGCGATGCTCAAGGCCAAGGAAGAGGGTGTAGACGTCCGTGGATACTACTACTGGACGCTCATGGGTGCGTCTTTGCGCTTGGTGCCTTCATGCACAGCTGCTTATACCACCTGCCGGTCGCAGACAACGTGGAGTGGGACTCTGGCTACGACTCCAAGTTCGGGCTCTACCACAACGACTTCGAGACGCAGAAACGGACGCTGCGGGACGGCTCCAAGGTCTACCTTGAAGTCATCGCCAAGTGGCGGGCGCGCCATGGCATGGAAGCTCCTGCCACGTGGGAGGCTCTGCAGGACACGGCGAAGACGAGAGAGTCGCCGCTGCCGCCCAAGACGGCAATGTTGCGGGCGATCAACGAGACGGACGAGGACAGCGACTGGGAACGCCCGAGAACATCGGAAGCCGAGGACGACGAAACCCTGGTCCTGGGTGCGAAAGGCGATACTTTGCGACTCCGGCAGAAGCCAAGGGAGGTTGTCGACTCGGGTTTCGTCGAGGGCAGGACCTCGTAGCCGGGCGGGCGTGCCGGTAGATCAAGCGGCCTCAAGATACAACGTGCCGTTATGTACATTGATTGCGAACACCAAGCTCTATCACTTCCAAACCTTCTTCGCCGCCGCTTGTGATGCCGCAGGCGGTCCAGGTGCCGCCCCGGACGATCCCGGCCCAGATGCAACGACTGGGCTGGACGTCTTGCTCCGCGGCCGCCGGGAATCTCCGGCGTCTGCAGGAGCAGGGGCACCATCAATGCTCGCATATCGATCCTGCGACGAATCGAGTTTGTCCGGCGAAGCATTGGCCCGGGTTTTGGAAGTCACAGGTCCGGCGGCTCCGTTCGGCGCCTCAGCGGGCTTAGCTGCCTGGCTGTTGACTCTCCAAGGGCGCTCCCACTGTTCGCGATCACGCGAGTTCCGCACTGCCGTCGCAACCGCAGCCAGGGCGCGCTTCGAATCCGGCAACGGGGGATTCAAGACGGGCTCCTCTGCAGATGCCGACCTCGCCAGGGCGATCGGGGTGATCTTTCGCTCCTTGCGGCGCTGAGGCGAGGAAATGCGAATCGGTCCTCCAGCGTGGATGTCGGTGATGACTCTCCGTGTGGTGGGAGCCGCGGCTCTTTGGGAGCCAAGCCTCTCCACAGGTCTGGCCTGGCTGGCCAGCGACGGTTCGGAGTTTCCAAACACAACAGGTCCCCGTATGGTGCCCGATCTCGCTGCCGGGCCGTTGATGGGGCGCTTGGCGCGGGAGTCCGAAGCCGCCGTCTTCTCCCGCAGGACAGTGGCGAAGAGGTTCGGATCCAAAACGGGTGCGAATGCCTGTTCGCCGAGATAAGCCATGACCTCGGAAGCCTCTGCCCGCAGCTCTTCCAATGCTGCGCCCTCGACCACGGGCCGTTGGTAAAGATCTGCAGGGCGCTCATCGGCTCCGGCGACGAGCTCTTGCAGGAAGGCCAGCCCTTCGTCCACGGTAAAGGCCAGCTCCTGCTTTATGAGAGAGGGCCCCTTTGTCGGGGAGGCAGGAAGCGCCTGGATGCTCGAGCCGCTGGCGAGCACGGTGGTAAACTTGTGCAGCACTAGATCCGTCGTCCGCCGGCCATGCTTCTCCAGAACCTCCAGATCCGACTGCCGTGCCAGAGCGACCTCGTCCCTCATCTTCCACCGGGCTGCCGAGACGAAGTCGTTGAAGACTTTGATGGTCCACGATTGATCGCCGTCCTCTAGATCCCTGGCAGCAAAGGTCTGGTCCGCCTTCTCGACGACCCTGTTTGCCAGACCATCCAGTTCCCCCAGGACAACCAGCGCATCCGACAACCGCGTTCCGAGATCCTGTAGCCGCCGCTCGATGTCCTTCTCCGCCTGGCTGATCGCGCCTTTCAGCTGCGACAAATCAACGTCATACTCCGAGCCCCAAACGCTTTCCTTCAGGGAGGTACAGAGCGCCTTCTGGCGCTGCACGAGGGCCATCTCGGCTGCGATGGACTCGCGGGCGAGCTCCTGCTTCAGGCTGCGTGGGAGGAGTCTGTCCCTGAGGAACTGCAGGGCGCGGGAATTGGCCACTTGATCGTAGACCGCCTTGCCACCCGATGGATCGCCCTTTACGCCGGCGCTGCGGGCCAATTCAAGCTGCTCCCGAAGATGCTTCACTTGATCCTCCAGCTCCGCGATGATCCTGGTGTACTCCTCCACCCCGGCCTCCACGTTGACCCGGTTCTGCTCCACCTTCGTCTTGATCTCCTTGGCGCGGTTCGCGTACATGAGAGTGTTGTGCGTCTCCTCGTAGTAGGACGGATGGGGGCTGATGTTCGCGATCATGACCACCTTGCAGTTCCCGCCCAGCGAAAACTTGAGCAGGCGCGTGAGCTTCGAGTCTCGGTAGGGAATGTGGCGACTGTGCACGGATTTGCAGAGAGCGTTGATGCAGTTGCCCAGAGCAAGGAGGGAGCGGTTGATTTTGGCGCCCTCACGGAGCCGCTCCCCTCGGTTCTTGGTCGCGGATGCCCGTTCCGAGCCCGCGAGGTCGATGATGCTGAGGATGGCCGTCTTCCAGGTTGCCTGCGTCCCCGAGCCCCGGTCACGCTGCTTTACGTGGATCTGCAGCACGGCATGCGATCGGGAAGATGTCTCATTCGCTTCCGTCGGAGCTGTGGGGGAACCGAGATTATCGGCCGCCGAACAATTTGCGCGTACAATCGCCCAAACCTTTTGATCGATTCTCGTTCCCCCGGATGAGCAACGCCATGACGTCCTCCACGTCGAGGAGAACGTGCTTGCTCAGCTTGGCGACCTGAACCCCCTTGTCATCCTCGCGCAGCTCCAGCGGTGGTTGATCCTTGAGAAGGTCCCTGATTTGCTCGTTGCTGCGAGCGCCTTGTGAGCCGTGCTCCCGCAATCCCGTTTCGCGCAACTCACTAGACCTCCAGGTAGGAAAGCTCGGCTTCGATGACCCTTTCCCGCTCCAATTCCCGCATACGAGCAAACAGATCCTCCATCGTCCTGTAGATGACTCCGGGTTGGTCCTCCGTGCCGGTGATGGTGTACGTCTTGCCGCAGCCGGTAGCTCCGTAGGCAAAGACCGTGGAATTGTACCCGTCGAGGACGCCTTCGATAAGAGGCTTTGCCGTCTCCTCGTAGACTTCGTGCTGCGTGACATCCTCGGGCTGTGAGGGACAATCTAGGTAAGACATCGGAATCAGGGCTCTCAACGGCTCAATGATCCTCACGAAGATGCGGTCGAATCCGTAGCAGATGTTCTTGTGCTTCTTGCCGAGCTGCAAGCGGCCCTTGTGGGGCGTGGCGGGTCCATCCTGGTCCATAGGAGTTCCGTGGGAGGTCGGTCCAGTGGGATCAAAGACCAGCAGCTGGTCATCGATCGGGCTGACGGTCCTCTTGTTGTAGACCTGCTGTTGGTGGAGGAAGAAGTCGTGGCTGGAAAGAGTCAGGGGGAGGTTGAATCCGTCCCCGGCATTCTGGGCCGCAAGCGTCGCCGTCGAGGCAAAGTGCGAGTCCCCGTCGACATCGGCCGCCGAGGCTGTCTTCTTCACGTGCAGCGGCCGGATTCGGACGGTGACTTTGATGTTGGACTGCTTGGCCGCCGTGGGCAAGGAAGCATTTGACGCGGCCGTCCCGGGACGTCGCCCCGAGAGCGCAGGCGCACTGCGCGTGCCCGGTCGCGAACCGTTCATGGCAAGCCGAGTCCGACGTCCAGCGGTGGGTGGTTGCGGTGTGCCCCACGTTCCGGCTTTCGAATCCGTCCACAGGGACAAACACGGGGCACAAGACGAGTTCAATGTCCTCCAAAAGGCGTGCCACTGCGTCAAATGCGTGCCCTCGGGCGCGCCATGTCCGGGTTGCGCCGCTCCAGGTGTTTGGTCACTGCCCCGTGGCGCCGGCCGGCCGGGGCTTCGGAATCCCGGGCGCCGGGCGAGTCCGCCGGCGTCCTCAAATGTCCTGACGGTCCGGTCTATGCAGACGCGGTTTCCGTGGGCAGGCTGCAGGCAACCGAATTCGGCGAGTCGGCCGATTGCACGGCACCCGTGCGACCACGCGCGACCAACACGCGATCGGGGAAAGGGTCCTTCCGGAACCCCTGTCCAGCATGGGCTGCGCGCCGTCGAAGCACGACGATGCCCTCGCGGCCATTCCTGCCGAGGAGCGCGGCGACATCCTGCAGGTCTTCCAGTCGCTGGCCACGTCGGCGGGTCCCGACGCGGAAGCGGACCTCCTCAAGCTCAAGGCAGGTCCGGCGCTCCCTTGCCGCCGATCCCTCTCACATTCTGGACTCTAGACGAGATTTGCCTTTATTCCGGAGCGCTTCATTCGTGCCCTGTCGGCGTTCTTTTCTGTCGTGGCCGCCGAGACGTTGGCCCAGGCCGGCGGGAAGCGCCAGAGGCCGGTCGTGAACGAGGGAGCCTTCGCGACCGCTGCCTACAGGCTCACGCGGGGCAATGCGGCGGACAAGGAGGCTCTGTTCTCGACGTACCGCCAGGCAAACGCGGACGTGGCCATGGCCGCCCACGACTTCGTGGAGGACCTTTCGATCATTGCGATCGCCTTCTACTCGGGCACGCAGGGCGCGTTCCGGGTATCGAAGCGCTTCGTGGACCACGTCATTGTGTTCCGATTGAATGCACGGGAGGACGCACGGCCTCCGGATCTCACGGGAAGCTTGGGCAGCTGGTTCGACGCGTCGCCGTATCTGAATTCGCTCTGGGCGACGGCGATGGACCGGTTATTCTTGGCGCAGACGACAAAAGTGCTTGCTTTCTTGGATAGCTTGATAGGTCGTCTCAATCGTTTCTTTCCGGCAGGGTTCGCGGGAGGCCGAGGTCCGAGCAAAACTGCTGAAGCGGCCCCTGATGGAGAACGGCACGACGAAGCTGCTTGCGTTTGAGGACATGTGGTATGTCCCATTTGAGTCTGGTCACTGCTAGGCTTTCTCAATTGTTGGATCAAGGCTGCTGGACTTCCACTTGCCGCCGGAGCAGCGCACCCGCTCGTGGAAGCTGGCCTTCAGCACTACCAACCACGGGATGTCGTGGACCGTCTTCGCGAGCAACATCGAGAGTCGGGGCTCCACCTTCGTCCTTTTTCGAGGTATGCCGCTGAACAGCGATGTCGGGTTGTGTCTGATGTCAATGGTCGCGCTCCAGATAAGAACGGCTACGTTTTCGGTAAATCACTTTGCTGGTCGCTACCTTTCTGCCCGCTAATTTTGAGGACAGGCGGGTTTGCTTCGCAGGAGTGGAAGCCGACGCCGAAGTTCTACGGCGATTCCAAGTGCTTCATCTTCCGATTGCAACCAGACATTGTCATCTATCCCGCGACTGGGTACAACGTGAGGACAGATTGTGGTTTCCTTTTGGTCTGCCTCACCGCTATGACAGGACAACTACCAGTGGTTCGAGTACGCCACGCAATCTCTCCCGAACGGCCTGGGCATGGGAGGTCAAATGTTGGTTCGCTGCTGCTCTCGCCGGCCTTCCCTCATCGACTCGCCGCCAGGGACTTCTTCGCCCTCTGGATCAGCGCAGCAAACTTCTACAAAGGCCATTCGAAGGGCAACCCGTCGACGACCTTTAACAGCTATCCGCTGACCAAGGACTTGGACTTTGAGCTCGAGTTCGTGGAGGCTTGGGTCGTGAAAGAGAAGGAGGTGGATCCGAATCTTCTGCCGGAAAAGTCGAACAAGCGGTCGATCTTGGATACCAACATCGAGGACTCTGCCATCTTGGAAATGTCTGGCCGAAAAGTGGGTCGATCACCGCAGCAGGTGAGCTGGTGTTGATTGCTTTCGCAGATGTACAGCAAGGATGTCAAGGAAGCGCCCGATCTCGTGGCCGACGTACGGGAGGACGAATCTGCGTTCCATTCATGAGGAGTGCAACAGTAGAGTGCTGCTTTGTCTCTATTGTTTACATTACGTAGTCTTCTTGGACCTGGATCTTGTCTTCCTCTCCTCCACATGTTCGGTCGGCGGCAAGACAGACGAGCGCCGTTTGGAGGCCCTCTTTGCCGTGGTGGGCGCAAGCGCGGCGGGCGCCGCATCTGGCGACAACGGTGCCGAATGCTTCGCCAGCATCGGTGGCCCGGATACCGCAAGCGGAATCATGCTTCGACGCCCGCGTCGCCGTGCGGGGCTGTCGAGTCGTATCGGACCCGCGCCTCCGGTGCTCAGATCCAGTTTCGCGGCACGAGGGGTTCCTTCATCTGGAGCCGGCGAAGCTGCCGTCATTGTCAGCAAAGGAGCTCCGCGACGACTATCGGCCTTTGGGGTAAGGTCCGGCGGAGTCAGTCCGTTGTTCTTGAAGGAAGACCGCAGGAGGTCGAGCGCAGGGCTGGAAGGAGGTTGGAGGTCGAACGTGAACGTCTTTGCGCGGACGGGCTTCGGAGTTTCGCCGTCACCGCCGGGCTCGAGGCCACCAAAGTCAACCGAGCGGTGCTGTGTGCCAACGAGCTTCCTGCTCGGCGACTGCATGAGGCCGAGAACTGTCTGACGGCGTTCCATGGGCGAAAGCTCCGTCCCGTCCGGGGATCCGCTCCTCGGGTGCTTCACACCATGGGATTGCGTCGGAGTGCGCCGAAGCGAGGCCATGGCCGTGTCGGCTTGCGCCTCCCATGTCTGCTCTTCCTCGGCATCCAGGATCCGCTCTTCGGCGGCAACCTGGGCTGCGAAACGTGCGTCCTCCTCATCTTCCGTCATCGGCTCCGCCGAGTCGTGCATGGGAAGCGAAGGCGCGGGCGCTGTCATCGGAAGCAGGTGGTCACATTCAGCTGAAAGGTCGTCCAAGGGCATGTGCTGCAGTGAAGCGCAGCTCAAAATGGATTCTCGGATCAGAGAGGCACCATCTTCTCTTGAGCGACCCAGCATCGTCTCTCCGTCCACGGATGTGTCCATGCCATTGTCCTGCTGGCCGATCAGCGCAACAAACTGCGACACGTTGTGGAACGGCCGCGCATGAAAATCTGCCGTGCCCGACAGGCGCGCTCGGAGCAGCCGCGATTCTTCGCGTGCGACCTGCAAGTCAATTGCCAACCTCTGAGCAGTGACGAATTCAGACAAGGCGTAGCTGTCCATGCACGACGCCTCCAGGCGCTGTACTTCGGCAGAAATGGCCGACTCCAAGTCCTGCAGGCGCCGATCCTCACGGGCCTTTCGCTCGCGGACCATCTCCGCCATGATCTCGAGCTCTTCCGCAAGCGAGGCGCTGTCCTCACGGACGGCGTCGAATGCTTGTGCATCCGCGCCGGGGCCCCAGAAGACGTCGACAACGCCTCGTACGATTGCCAGTCGCCGCTCCAACTCGGCGATCCGCTCGTTGACAGCGAGGCAAACGAGCAGCTGCTTCAACAAAGCAGGCAGGAGGTTATCCCGCAGAGAACCAAGGTCGGTGCGGGAGACGGCGTTCGCTGCCGAATCGGTCAAGAGGCCAACCGATCCTTGACCGCCTCCATCCACCAGCTTCTGCTTCAGAGAGTGCACTTGCTCCCTGAGGTCCGCGATGATCTTGACGTACTGGTCTACCCCGGCCTCGACCTCCACACGGTTCACCTCAGACCGCGTGCGGATTTGCTTGGCGCGGTTCGCGTACATAAGGGTGTTGTGGGTCTCTTCGTAATGCATCGGATGCGGGCTGATGTTGGCGATCATGACGACGCGACAATTGCCCCCGAGCGAGTGCTTCAGCAGCCGCGTGAGCTTCGAATCGCGGTAAGGCACGTGCTGCGCCGTGGCGCCGGGCTTGCAGAGGGCGTTGATGCAGTTGCCGAGGGCCAGGAGTGATCGGTTGATTTTGGCGCCTTCGTGCAAGCGTTCGCCACGGTTCTTTGTAACCGAGGCCCGTTCGGATCCTGCAAGGTCGATGATGCTCAAAACGGCCTTTGTCCACGACGAGTGAGTGCCCGAGGCCCGGTCCTTGTGCTGGATGTGGACCTGGAGGACGGCGTGAGAGCGAGATGAAGCTTGGTTTGCCTCGGTCGGGGCTTGATCGCCGTAAGCATCGGATGGGCGAGAAGACCGCACGACCTACCTTTCGATCTGTTGCTGTTGCCACGAAGCAGCATATCCATGACTGCCGTCGGATCGGAAAAGGCATGGAGCGAGAGGCCCGCGACGACGACGCCGTGATCATCTTCGCGCACATCAAGGCCTGCCGGGGCGGCGTCCGGCATCAGCAGGTCTCTGATGATTTCGTTGCTGACGACAGTCAGAAACAAGGCGCACACAACGAGCTTAAGCGGCTCACTAAACCTCCAGGTACGAAAACTGGGCCTCGATCACCCTGTCTCCCTCCAAGGCCGACATCCGTTCGAACAGGTCCTCCATCATGCGCACGATAAGGCCGGGATCCTCTTGCGTGCCAACGATGGTGTGGGTTTTGCCGCAGCCAGTAGCACCGTACGCGAAAACCGTGGAGTTGTAACTAGAGGGAATCGCCTCAGCGGTTGTGCGCTTTTGCGCAGGAATGTCGCCCACCCTCCGAGCACGGCATCGATGAGCGGCTTTGCCGAACCCTCGTATACCTCCTGCTGAGTTGCAGTCTCGGCCTGCAACGGGTCAATTGATGCCAGGCGGACGCGGAGGCCGAGGACACCCACGAAGACGCGGTCGAATGTGTAGCAAACGTTCTTCTCTCGACGCGTCCCGGGAACGCGGAAGGTTGGCCCCTCCGGGCCGCCGTCGTCCACCACCTTGGCAGCCAGGGGATCGAACACTATCTTGCGGTTGTCCAGAACCGAGACGGTGCGGCGCGCCGTGGACCCCGCGGCGACCTCTTTCGCGCTGAACGGCCTCACGCGGACGGCCACGCAGACCTGCGCTTCGTTCGCCGGCACCTCCGTGTCCCCGTTCACAGCGGCATCGGTCGGAAGCGTCGCCTGCGATATCGACCGCCTGGCGTTGCGCTTGGCCGGCGCGAACGACGCGCGTCCGTTGGCCGACGCATTCTCCCTGCCGGGCGACACGGACCGCCGCCGCACCGACGATGTACGGCGGTCGCTGCCAAAGAGCGGCTCCGGCAGGTCGAGCGACGACGCCGAGCGCCGTGGCCGGCTCATTTGCGTTCAAGAATTCGAAATGAATGGGACTTGACGATTGCCTTCCCCAAAACTCCTGCACCGATGAGCGAGCGCGCGAAGAGGGGCTCCGAGACGGGAAGCGGGCCTTCGGCGGACGCGGTGCCGCCGCTCTTTCGGAGCACGGACCTGGGCCGCTGGCGCCGTGCCCTGGACGCGTACCCGGCGGCCCTCGCCCAAGTCGCACGGAGCAAGTACGCAAAAAAGCCCGACGAAGCAAAGCGGACTGTCGAGCTCGACCGTCTTCTTTTCGAGGATCTGCCGCTCACGGTTGAAGCCCGGCGCACCCGGAAGGAGAAACCGGTCCTGACAAAGGACGAAGTCGTCTCGATCGTTGACTGGAAGATGCACAGGCAAGGGCCCGGGTTCCGAGTCCGGAGATGGACCATTTGCTCATTTTGGCGTCCTAGGGCAAAGTGGAGGCCCAACCTGCTGCGTTTTGCGGAGGAGAACAGCGCGGAGGAGTACGCAGATGCGATCAACAGCGCGGAGAAGCGCGTGCCGCAGCTCGCCGGGCGCTCGACGAGGGAAAAGGCGACGCGCGGCATCATCGATGCCCTGTCGAAGCCCAAGGGCATCGGACCGGCAACGAGCCTCGCAATCGGATCGGTCCTGTCTCCAGCGCTCGCGTTCTACAGCGACGAGGCGGTCGCGGCGATAGGAATGCCGAAAAGCACTTACACCCCCGCATCCGCAATGGCTTTCCTCAATAAGATCTGGGCCAAGGTCGAGGAGCTCGACGCTGCTGTTTCACAGACAGGTATGCAGGCGGCGAGTGTGATCGGGGAGGTCGGATGCTGACTTACTCGCAGGGGGCACAGAAATGACCTGGACGGCCAAGGATGTGGAACGGGCCCTCTACGTGGACTGGTTGGCTTCGCAGGGCGCGGTCACGCTTGACGGCGAGCCGACGGAGGGGCAGTCGGAATCCGAGGCGCCCAAGCCGAAGCGGCAGAAGAAGTGAGGGACCCGGAAGCCACGGTGCCACGCATGGTCGCAGGTAGTTTTGAGCGTAGAATGATGTCTCTGTCTTTTCTTCGTTTCAATTGGAAGCAGGAATTGGTGCGTCCAGCCGACGCCAATCAACGTTGCTCCTTTGCCATCATCCGACCCAAGGCGTTTGCAAGATCCGGTCCACCCCAGTGGATCATGCACGCCTTGCACTCAGGCTCCGTAATCGTAACAACGTGCCCGTCTCTGACGGGCCTTTGGTAAACCACCACCTTGTATCCCACGTTCCATCCGGTCCTCTTGGCCAGCACCGTCAAGTAAGCGACGTCGCCATCCATCGGAAATGTTTTCTTTCCGTTACGCACAATTTCCTCTTTGGAGAGCCAGAAACGGGTTGCGTCTGATCCAAGCGCCACGACGCCTTGTGCCTCCGCGACCACCTTGAATCCAACGGGGCTGCGGGCGTCGGCTGCAGCTTGGAACGATGCGACGACGTTCTGCTTCTTGGCCCACATTACCACGAGGGGTCGGTCCGTTTGGTTTTGGACGCTGAACTGGTTGTTGCCCATCGTTGCGTCCTCCGGGTCAGTCGTTGGCGTCGGAGGACGGTCCGGCGCGGGAAAGTCCGGAGAGGCTATGCGAGTGCTGGTAGAACAAGTTGAAACAAGTCCGAGCGGGCTTGCGCTCTTATACGATGAAGGTCTTGAAGGTCTTCGCCCCTGCGCCACGGGGAATCGCGCGCGCGCCATGACGTGAGGCGCTGCGATTGGCTCAATCCATCCCACCGCATCCCACGCCGGCCTTGGAGCTTCCAAGCGAGCTTTCCCTGTCCGATACTGGCCTCGCTCGAGAAATGATTCCTGATGGTGCACGAGAGGCTGCTTTTCGATGAATCGTACGAAGGTCCTACGCCGCATCATTATGGCGCGCCTCGGCTTTCGGCACCACCGAATCCGGCAGCGGGCACGACTTTTGCTTCGCTACCTTGCAACCTGCCCGAATCTGCGTCGTCCCAGTCCTACCCAATCTCCCGATCCCGACCCAATGCCCGCCGCCTCCAACCCACGTTGACCTCACCGTTGCGACTGGTTGAGCGAGCGCAGCTCCGGATGCGAACCGAGATGGAGATGTATAGGCTCGATCAGGAGCAAGGTCGGCGGTGATGGGAGGGTTGTCTCCGATCGCGAAGTGCGGCCTTTGGTGGCGGCGGCCTATCTCTACAACCTCGCGTGCCAGGCCCGGCCCTGCGCCGCGTCCGGAGCCGGCAACATGGCCGAGGACGTGAGCTCGCGGCCGCCCGCGGCGGAGGACGGCGCCGACGACGAGGCGGCCGATGCGCGCGCTTCGCGGCGCGCGTCCGCCGAGTCCGACTCGGAGCGGCCGTTCGAACGCGCGTCGCCGCGGACGGTCATGTCGGAGTCGCCCGTCGCGGAGTCGTTCGCGCCCGCCGCGGCACTGCGGGCGCCCTCGACGTCGTCCGCATCGTCGCTCGCAAAGACGCCCACGAAACCACCAACCTTCCGCATCGGCTCGCCCGACGACTCGCCCGTCGCGCCGCGCGAGGCGCACCGCACCGAGACGACGTCGTCGGCGGGCACGATCATGCCGGACGCGCAGGGCGGCGCTGCGGCAGGCGCGCCAAAGGGGGAGCCCGCCGGGGGAGGCGCCGCGGCGCAGGCCGTTGCGCGCGAACGGCCGTCAAATGTGGCACCTTCTACGGCAGATAAGGCAGCCCCGCAGGGCGTGCGCTCCGTCGAGGTCGTCTCCGTTTCGCCGATTTCGGGCTCCCCGGAGGACCTGGAAGAGGGCGACCTGGGCGGCGCTTCCGAGGGCGAACGGAACCCCGATACCGGCGACGACGAGGACGACGACGACGATATCGAGGATCGGGATTCGGGCGCCGACGATGAGGGTGAAGGGGGCGGCTCGGATGCCGAGCTGGAGCAGACCATCGGCGACGAGGACGTGGATTCGGACGACAGCGGTTCCGGGGATCGCTCGGTGCCGCGGACATTCCAGGCGAAACCCTTCAAAGGGCACGCCGAAGCGGAGGCGAAAGCAGCGCCCGCGGCATCGGCAGCGGCGCCAAAGGTGCAAGGCATCGGGTACGCCGACGAAAAGAAGGGGCCCGGTTCCGACAAGGTGGCGACATCGGTCAGCAGCACGAGCTCCATCCTGTCAAACAGGAGCACGGCCACCGGGGACGGCAAAACGGATCGTGCGAAACCCGACTTGAAGCGCGAGATGAGCACGACCAAGGTTGGCTACAGTCCTCGCTGATCTCGCCCCCTTTTGACCGCCCGCTTCCCCCAGGTGTCGTTCAAAGAGCCGCCGCAAAACCTTCGGCGGACTGCTTCCCTCGCCAATTCCGCGGACGCTCTCCCCCCAGCAGTCGGAAAATCGGCCGTGGGACAAGCGCCCGCCGGCGGCCCTGTGACCGAAGGCGGACCGCCGGCGGGTCCGGAAAAGATTCCCGCGAAGGCCGCCGTTCCGGCGCAGCCTACAAAGACCACACCCACCTCGCTTTCTTCCTCCTTCAAGCGGACCGAGGGCTTCTTCGTGGAACCCAAGGCGGCCGCTGCGAAGAAGGACGGCGAGCAGCCGGCCAAGGGCGCCATTGTCGAGGGGAAGATCCAGATGGCACCCGTGTCGGCATCGCCGACCGGCGCGCTGACGCTGAAGCTGAAGCAGGTGGCGAAACCGCCGGATGCCAAGCCTCCCTCCAGGCCGCCGTCCTTGGAAGCGGTGCAGAGCGCCGCAAATCCCGCAGCG
Organism: Hyaloraphidium curvatum; assembly: GCA_025558095.1. Lineage (NCBI taxonomy): Eukaryota > Fungi > Monoblepharomycota > Hyaloraphidiomycetes > Hyaloraphidiales > Hyaloraphidiaceae > Hyaloraphidium > Hyaloraphidium curvatum. Next base: position 467,602 of record JAIVFI010000004.1, on the reverse strand, counting down.
AAGCCACCTGTGGCTGCACGGACGCCCGAGCCCATTCTGGCAACGGCATCGCCGAAAGCGGGTGCCCAAAAGGTCAGCTAACGGACTGCAGATTGCTCGCTTCGCGACTTTTGCTCACCCCTTCGTTCAGGCACCGCAGCCAGTAACCCAGGAAGGCGATTCGAAGACACTGCCGCCCGTGGCTCCGGCAGCTCCACCTGCGTCAAAGTCTCCCGCCACCCAACCACCCGAGCACCAACGGACTTCAGCCCTCCGGTCCAGCCTCCCCCCTGGGCTTCCCCAGCCGCCGCAAAGGGCCGGCTCGCCCCTCCGCACAGCTACTCCGGAACAGCCTCGCGACCAGGCGCCGGCGCCGCCCGAATCCGGGGACGTTTCGCGGCGCCCCGTCGCGGCGCCTCCAAAACCGGACACCCGACCTTTTGCAGAGAGCCCTTACCAACCCGCTTTCACGCCCAACGTGCCGGCTGCATTGGGCGCGGGGGCCTACCGCCTCTCCCCGCACCTCAGCGCCGGTGGCTCCGAATCCGTCGCCATCGTGCGCACCATCTCGCCGGGCCTTTCCACGGCCGGCTCCGTGGACGCGTCTCCCTCCTCCTACAACGCCCTGTTCGCGTCGACTTCGCCCTCCACCTCCCTCTCGCGCACGCAGAAGAAGCTGCTGCTTCAGCGGCAGGCATTCATGGCCTCGGACGCCAACTACGTGGTCAACCCGCGGAACCAGAACCGGCTGGCCAAGGACATGGAGCGCGTCAACCGGGAGTACTGGGTGTGCACGCGGCGGTGGGCCGATCCTATGCAGGAGAGCCTGGACAGGGTCATGGCGGCCGTGCGCCAGGAGCGGATCAGGGCCGGGTTGCCCGTGGACGGCGCGGAAGGGGAGGCTTCCGCCGGGCAGCGGACGGAGCCGAACGGGGAGGCGTCGGTGGCGGCCTCGACGGCCGGGCCGCCGAGCTCCGCGGCTTCCACTTCTTCGACGCCGAACCCTCCTTCTCCCATTACGCGGCCTCCCGGGCAGACGGTCGAGCGGATGACGGATCGCTTGGGATCGGAGTCGACGACGAACCTGCAAAACAAGCGGCTGCAGAACGCACGGAACTCGGACCAGGGCACCATGCGGCGGATACAGAGCGCGCCGGGGATGGCGGCGGGCACTCGGACACGGTCGAGCGGGTTGTGGAACATGCTCTTTGGTAACTGATGTAGGCTGCCATCTGAACTTCGACGGTCTCCTCGTGCAGGGCCTTTCCCGTCCGTTTGCCCCAACGGCTGTCATTACCTCGGGCCGGAGACAACGATGATTCCCCCGATAACGGTGACTTGGCCAAGATGAAATGATGCCAGCAATAATCTGGTTTTCGGCTTCCATCCGATGCCCAGTTCGCTTCTGGCACACAGATCACGGAGTTGAGTACTGTATTACGACAGAGCAAATGGCAATCATTTTGATCTCCAACACAACTCAAGCGAGCAACCGCGTCAGGATAAGCCGCCGAAGCTTCGAGATGGCGACGAAGGCAATCGCCGAGCGCAGGACCAAGGCGCAAAGGATGGACACACGCAGAGCCGTCCCAAAACTGACGCGTTCTTTGTTGGGGCTGGCAAAAAAGTCAGCGAGGCTTCGATCACGGCCAATCACAACTTACTCTCGGATTTCACCGATCCCCTCGCCTTCCACCGACACCGGTTCACCCGCCCCGGATTCATCCTTGCGGTTGAAACCCGGCATCGGTTTCCGAACCTGCTTCGTCCCTTGCGGATGCACGAGGTTGAGCACGATGTTCACGTCCCAACTGGAGAATATCGCGCGAGATTTGGTGGCCAGCGGCACGTGCGGAACTTCGTTCGGCGAGAACAGCAGGTCGGCCAGATCAGATGCCATCCAAAGAGTCAAACCCCACAGAACAGGCTCGCTGTGCGGCGGGTGGCGGGCGAGTAGCGACTTCTTTCCGAAAGCCGCGTCCGCCGAGAGATCAATCCACTGTGAGTCTCCGAGGCCGCCTTCGGACGGCGGCACAGATCCCGATTCCGCCCGCCCCTTGACGACAACACTGTCTTCCTCGTCCGATGCGTCGCGTGTGCTGCTGCCGCTCATTTCGGGAGGCACGATCACCGCCTCGTCAGCTGCACCCGGGCTCTCCACCCATTCATCGTCCTCGACAGGCAACCGGATCCCACCGAACGATACGGAACCAAAGCCCGCGAGTACGATCTTCGCGGTCCACGCGAAAACGGTCCTAGCCACGCGCTGCAAAGCCGACGGTTCGGGCCGATCGCGGCGCGGGCGGGCGCGTTGGGGTATGACGAGCGACGAGAGGGCATAGGTGCGCAAGTGCCACCGCTCATGGCTCATGTGATCGTCCGAGATGACCAGATCGTGCAGGAGCGTGAGAGGGACCCAGAAGGCTGCCGATATCTCGCTGAGCTGCAGCGTGATGTCCGGAGTGGTCGGCCCGAGTTGAAGGTAGACAAAGCAAGAAAGCGTGAGCCACTTCTCCCCGCCGAACGACTTGACTTCGCGCTCGTCGAGCTCTCCGAGCAGGGCGAAGTTGGGAAGAGTGAGATCGAGGCCGATTTCCTCCTGCGATTCGACAGACCGTCAGTGTGGTGGTCTGAAAGACCCCTTGCGACCGTACCTTTGTCTCCCTTTCTGCAACGACCTGATCTGACTCGTCCTCCGGGTCCCGCTTCCCTCCGGGGAACGCCACATCTCCACTCCACGGATCCCTCGGATTTAACGCCCTCTGCACAAAGAGCAGCTGACAGGTTCCCGATCGCACCCAATCCTCCGCAAGAAAGCTTTCCACATCTTTGACGGGCCTCGCCGACGAGTTCGGACGCGGCTGAACCCGAAGGACGGCTGCAACGCTTGCGCGACGGTCCCCGGGTGCCGTGCTCGGAAAACGAACAACGGGAAGGGATCGGAGATGAGAGACAAGTGTCTTTAGAAGCGTGATGGACGTTTCCTCGGCGCCATTGCCGGTCGATGAGGCCATAGCGACGCCTGGGAAGAGGTCACGCGCGTCCGCTGCCGCCTGCGACGCCGCCGCGGCGGGAGAGCTACGCGCCGTCGCAAACAAACTCGCCCCTCCTCCTCCTCCCCCTGATCCCGTCGTTCCACCTCCTCGAGGAGCGTGACCCATCGTTCATCTCGGAGGACGCGTTTTTGGTCGCAACCGCCAAGATGAAGGGCGGATTGTACCGGAAAGCGAACCCGCTCCGGAAGGACATCTCGAAGGCGCTCATACGCATGAGCTGGAACCGCATCAATCTGTTCAACCTGATTCAGCGCAAAATGGCGCCCGAATCCAGTCGTTCGCCCCTGTTCAAGCAGCGTTGGGTGGCCAAGCGCGAAACGCGTGCCTACCACTGGGACCACATCACGGAGCGCCAGTTCCTTCTGCGCCACTTCACGCCGCGCATCAAGCTGCCGGACATGGGAGCGGCCGACAGACATCTTTACCCGCCCACGGCCATGCTGTGCTACGCGGAGTTGGAGCGCAGGCTCGACATCGTGGTGCACCGTTGCTTGTTCGCCCCAAGCGTCTGGGCAGCGCGCGCCCTGGTCGTCCAGGGCCACGTTAAGGTCAACGGCACCACGGTGAGATGATCTGTCGGAAAGCCGGGGTCGCTGCTGACATTGTCGCCAGGTGACGCGTCCATCCACATCGCTTAGGGACGGCGACATCATTACCGTCGACCCGGCTGCGATCGCGCTCTTGACGGTTCCCAAGGAAAAGCCCCAGAAGAGCAAGAAAGAGGATAATGGCGCCGCAGATGCTCCGAAAGCAGCCGAAACCGAGGCGGTGGTCGGGGGATCTTCCGCCGAGGGAGAGGCGGCGTCGGCGGACACGAAACAGAGCGCGGACAGCGACGACGCCGTGGAAGATAATCCGGAGCCGGAATCGGAAAAATCGGGCGAGCGCGTACTGGGGAAGGGGTTCGGCGGAAAGACTTCGTACGGACCGAACGGCCTCCACGAGTCGCCGGACGCGAAACGCACCTTCATGAAGGAAACGGGGAAGCCTCTCGAGTTCTGCGAGGTTCCTTTCATGGGACCGTGGATGTTTGTGCCGGAGTACCTCGAGGTGGACTACAACATCTGCAGCGCCGTTTTCCTGCGGGCACCGACGCTGCATCCGGGGCGCTGCGAGGTTCCCACTCCCTGGCCTCCGGAGCACCACGCCCTCACTTTCGAGTGGTACAGCCGGATCTACAACCGCAAGACGAAGAGGGCACCGCCGGAGCCGCTTATGATTCACGGCCAGCCCGTGAGGCTAAAGGAGAAGTTCGTCAAGATCGTCGAGCGGGAAGCTCGCGACAGAAATGCGTTTTTCCAGCGGAGCCTTGCGGATGCCGAGAGGGAGAGGATTTTGGAGACGGCCAAGATGGTCCAGTCTCCGGCGCGGCCGGCGGGGTCGCCGAGCGCCTCGTTGTAGGCCCGGTTGATGAATGAATCACGAATTGATAGAGTCCCACTCCCTTTTGTACCCGAATCGAATATGGCGTGGCGTTGAGGAGGGAGAGATCAGAGATCACCGACTCCAACCCCTGGGAGCTGCCGCGGCCCCTGTCCTCGAATGGAGCAACTACATTGCTTAATTCGCGAAGTCTTCGTCCATCGCTTGCCCCCGCGCAAAGGGGCCGGGCAGTACAAGTGGGCACGTCAGGACGGCAGAGTTGGCAGCGTTCTGACGTGCGCGCGGGGCAGAGCATCCGACTGGGACCCGCAGTACCTCTGGAAAGGACGGCTTCGCGTCGCATCGGTCGGGAAAGAGTGTTTCATTAACCTGGAAGTGGGAAAGCCGCGCCACGGAGCAACCTCCGGGGCTAAGACGCGCGTGGCTCGTCGCCTAGGACGCGGACACCGGTGCATTATTTGCTCAATGTCCGTACGAGCCAGGAGGAACGGCCGTGGAGTCCGTGTCGGACTCGAGCAGGTACTTCGTCCTCCGCGTCGTCGATCGGGGTGGGTTCTGTTCGAGCGTCGCTCGGTCCGCCCGAGTCTTGATCCTGCCGGCGGGCAGATACGAAACAGAGCGCTACCATTGGCATCGGCTTTCAAGAGCGGACTGACGCGTTTGATTTCAACGTAGCCCTGCAAGAATTCGAAAAGTCCGTGACCACATCCCCTGGGGCGGCTTTGGGCTAACTGTTGGGTTTGAAGAGGCCTTCGTTTTGATGAGCAAGTGGAGAAGCCGTCATTGGCATCCGAGCCGAAGGTCGACTACAGTTTGAAGGAGGGTCAGACGATAACGATCAACGTGGGTCGGCGCCTTCTGCTCACGTGTGCTCCTGGACCCATTCTCGCTTCTAGCTTGCGGGCAAGACGAAAAAGGCCCCAGAGAGCACGGAGTCACCCTCCTTCTCCCCTGTCAGCCTCCCTCCTCCTCCGGGGCCCAGCCGTTCCCCCTCGCCCTCGCGGACTGCGGAACTTGATGCTGCATTTGGGGCGGGACCTTCGAATGATCCATTTGCTGGCGCACAGGGCGTGGCACCTACGCCGTCGTTAGGGTTTGACGACGCCTTTGGGGACAGTTTTGAGGACGCTTTCGTCAAGTCTCATCCTGAATCGAGTACGTGGGAACTGGATGCGGAGAAGAGCACCGACGAAGCGTGGGCGACATTCAGCTAGAGAGGGGCGAAGCTGGGACACAGATTTCGCATGGCAGCTCTTTATATTTGATTACATTGAAGGAGAGAAGAAGGGAAGGAGCAGAGAGCCCAACGGGTATCGCAAGTCCAGTCACATTTTTTCAGTCTCCGACATCCATATCCCGGTCGCCGATGTAGAAGAGGAAGAAGAAAGCGGCGACGATTGCGATTGTGCCAACGACGTCGCAGATGCTCGTCAAGTACGGCAGAGCATGGTCGTCCGGATCCATGTCATGATCCCAGAGCCACTCGCACATTGTGCGTGCCAGTTTCAGAATCCCCATGAGGAGCAGAACGCTGACGGTCATGTAGACCAGTGAGAAAATAGGCGTCACGGTCGTATGGCCCAAGCCGAACAAGTGAACGGCGAACAAGAAGCCCCCTTGCAAAGGCAAGCTGATCCAGAACAGGGAAACCTGCGTCCGCCGATGGTCCTCTGTTTCGCCCAGGTGCAGACGGGACGAGAAACGGGCACAGTAGATGGTGCCCAGGTTCCCGACGACGCCTTGATACGCCGTTTGGTCAACGAGCCGAGAAGAGAGATCCCAATGGACCCACCGTTGAGCACCGGTATAAGGACGGCCAGCCCCTGAAAGCGCTGGATGTATCGCTCCATGACCAATCCGGCCGCACTGGATATCACCATCGACACAATGATGGGAGTCCAACCATTCCTGAGGACCCCGGAGACGTGCTCGTTCCGCCTCGTAAACAAGATCCAAATAGGCAGGCTCAGAATAATGGTGAAGAGGATGATGGGCGTCGTCGGTGTGTCTGCGCACAATGAGCGTCGCGCTACCGCCTCAGACTAGGACAGCACATACCTATCGCCACCAAAGCAGCATGGGAGATGCCAGCGAGAATCCACAGCGTCACCAAGTCTCCCAGGGTAGCAGCAATCGGAGTGGCGATGTTGTCGGGATCCAAACGAAGGTAATGGCAGCCGATGACCAATGCACACATCAGCGCTCCCCTGGAAGAGGTGTGTAAGTCCCTGAATTCGCCACAGACTGCAATCCCTCACAGTATAAGACTAGTTAGAGCTGCCGTCATGACCGACGTGTTGATTAGGAGGAAGTCTTCCGCGGATGTGTTGAACTCGGCGTGGAAGATTGCGCCGAGCACCAGAGCTTCAACGCCGGCCAAGGTGCCTACAACAATGGCCTGGACTTGCAATAGTTGCATGTTCCCCGCGACCACCGACTTAATCGAAGCCCACTCCGTCAGAAGCCCCGAATTGGCGGCCGTCGCGAGGCGCGACGCCAGGTTCATCTCGAGGTTTCCCTTGAGATTCAACACGATCGGCACAAGGATGAAAAGCTCCGAGACGCGGTTGAACACCGGCCAATGCTGGAGAGCGGGACGCTTTCACGCCAACCCCATCCGACAGCCGAAGCGAACTCACCTGCACCACGTCGAGCAACCATCCCGCAAAGATCAAGCCGGATGTAGCCAACGCAAGAGAGGGTGTGGCCTGCGATATCAATCTCCAATCCACCGTTGTCATGACAGTCCAAGCCTCCATCATGCCCTCCTTGACGAGGCCAACAAAGTCCAGGGGCCCTGGCCATTTCCCTCGCCATAAGCGGGGTCCAACATTTGAAGGCGGCATTCCGTGGCCGTTCTCCAACAGACTGCCGGGATCCGCCCCATGACTGGCTTTTCGCCGGTCCAGAAGGCGCTCGCTATCATCCCCGGCAAACACGACGATGTCTTCCTCGTCCTCCACGTTGTCCGAGCGGTTTCCAGGCGACATTTCGCCGGCTTCGGCCGTATCGCGCCGGACGGCCGTCGTTTCCGTATCGCTCGTGCCGCTGGTTCCAGAGGTCACCGCGTCCTCGTCGCGGTGCGGCTGGAGCTCAATGTCCCTCGCACCAGGAGACGTAGGCGATTTGTCCAGAGTTTGACTCGCGCTTCTTGACAGGTCACCGAGCGTCACCCTTGCAATCCACGGTGTCGGGTGCGGGTGGGGCATTGTCGGAGACCGAGCCGACAAAGAGCCGGTCGAAGCCCCCTTCCCAACCCCGGAATTGCCGTGTACCGAATTCCCGCGACTATCTGCATCCGCACCAATGCTCTGAGATCGCAGCCGGGGCGTCGGTGGCGAGGACAAGACCGGGGACGCGGCCCCGGACGTCCCCGTCGCGGGAGAAGGCGCGGCTCCTCCGTCGTCCCCGGCCATACCGCCGGGGGCCCGCTTGACAATCCTGGGCCAAGAGGCCTTGTGCTATTGCAGATTTTCGCTCCTCTGCATGTGTTCCGCTGCAAGGGGTGCGGTTGTTAACTTGACAGCTTGACTTGCCACCTGCAACCTCGCCTCCTCATTGTGCTTCGCGATCGGGAGGAAGAATGCCGTTTATTGCAGATCTGTTCATTCCAAAACCTGGCCCTCGAACTCCGGATACTTCTGCAGCACCTCGGCCCAGGTGGCTTTCTCGTCGCAGATGTCCTTGATCACCTGCACAACGGTGGGAATCTAGAGACCGCGGTGTCAAAGTCGAAGCAATGACATGCGACCGGGAGACTCACGCTCTCCCGAATCTGCTTCAGCGAGTCACGCTCCCGCAGAGTCACCGTCTGGTCCTTCACGGTCTGGAAGTCGACGGTGATCGCGAAGGGCGTGCCCAGTTCGTCCGCGCGGGCGTATCGTCGCCCGATGGAGGCCGAAGACTCGTCCACCTTGTTGGCGACGCCACTTCGGCGCAAGCGGCTGGCTGCCTCCTGGATGAAAGGCGAGAAAACGTCGTTGTTGCTGATCGGCGTGACCAATGCCTTGAACGGGGCGGTCACCACGGGGAAGCCGAGGACGTTCCTCGCTTCGTCGTCGCCCGGTCGCCGGTACCAGGAGTGTTCGATCAGAGCATAGAGGATACGGCCAATGCCGAAGGAGGGTTCGATGACGTTGGGGACAAATTCGCGCACTGCAGCGGTACGAACGATCAGTAAGAGAACCGCAAGGAGAACCGAGCGCGGTTGAGACGATTTCCCAGGTTCCGGAACGTCCCCCCTCAAAGCGCGCCAGTGGGAAAAGCCACAGCCAAACCCAGGCAGAGGGGCGACGATGCCGGCACGGTCAAGGTCGCAAGACTTTGCGCCACGACCGTCCTGACCGGGGCGAAGCCCCATAACTCTTGCACACTTATGACTCAAGTTCCGCCAATCAGGCCCAAAGAACGCAGCCAAAACCACGCCCCTTCGGCTGGCAGAAGATCTAAGGAATGTGCGACCCGCCCTCCCCGCGACGCACCATTGATCTTCTCGGAAAACTTGTAGATCTTCAGCAGCTCCGAGGTGAGTTCGTACGGTTGGCCGTCGGTACCGGTGATCGTGGCTTTGCCGCCGCCCTCCTCCAGCTTCTTCTGGAGCTCCAGCAGCTTCGCCTCGTCCCACATCTTGTCCGTCTCGCGCTTTGCCTCCCGGTTCAGCTCCACGCAGCTGTCGGAATCGTCCAACAGGGTATCGAGATAGCCCTGCACCGCCTTGGCGTTCTTCTTGAACGCAGGGCCGAACTTGGGCTTGTTGGTCTCCAGCACCAACCGCTCCCGCACGACAGGCTCCGGAAGGGCTTCCTGGGCAACCAGCCGAATGTTGGTTCTCCGCGAGTGCTGGGTCAGGTCGAAGGCGGACCTGTCCGCGCAGCCGACGCTCTCGACCCAACCGTAGCTCGACTCGATTTCCGCGTCCCAGCAGTCGCAAGCGTAGTGGGCCATCTCGTTGGCCATGTGCTGGCGGAAGCGCAGCCGGTCGTACTTGATACCGAGCTTCAGGAGGAAGTTGTTGATCCGCGCAACGAAGTAGCCAAGGGTCTCGTTGTCGATAATTTTCTAACGGGTAATCCTATCAATAACACTGGTGCCGATCCTTCCCAGTTGACGCACCTTCTCGACAGCTTCGCCGACGGACATCTGGATCGTGCCAGAGCCCTCCATCTGGCGATCCCGGGGAAAGAGGGTGAGGACAACGTCCTTGACCTCGTGGAAGCGAGGATGCCGCTTCCCGCTCTCCGGGTCGACGAAGTGCTCGATCTCGGCCATCGTGAATTCTCTGTGCAGTCAACCGTCAGACAGTGCCAAAGCCGGACAAGTTCACTACCCACCTGACCCGCATGAGACCAGCGCGGGGCGAGATCTCGTTTCGGAAGGAGCGCCCGATGGACGCGGACGCGAAGGGCAGCTTGTCGTTGTTGAACTCGAGGAGACGCTTGAAGTTGACAAACTGGCCCTGGGCGGTCTCTGGCCGGAGGTAGCCCTTGATATAGCCCGTCGGGCCGATCGGGGTCTCAAACATGAGGTTGAAGATTTGGGGCTCGGTCACGGGGTTGTTGTTCTCCGGGGACCGGATGTCAAACTTGCGAATGACGTCGCCGAACTCCTTCCCGGTGTAGTTGTCCAGCTGGTCCAGGGTTCGCTCGTACTCGGTGCGCGTGGCGTCATCGAGTGCCACCGCGGCCTTTTTGTGGTGCTTCTTCTTGTCGTCATGCTTAGCGCCAGCTTTGGCCTCGCGTCGCGCAGTCTCGTCGTCCTCCAACCGTTCCTTCAGCACCGCCTTGATCAAGTGATCCGCGCGGAAAATGTCGCCCGTGACGCTGTCCTTGACCATGTAGTCGGCAAACTTGTCGACGTGCCCCGAGGTCTTGAACACCTCGTGGGGAGTCAGGTTGGTGCAGTCCACCTCCAACATGTCCTCCTCCAGGACAAAGAACTGGCGCCAGAGATTGAGGATGTTGGCTTGCAGGGCGCACCCCGGCGGGCCGTAGTCGTACAGGCCGGCGACACCTGGAAAGACGCCGTGAGCGGAACGCCTCCCTCCCTATCCCGTGGAAACCCACCGCCATAGATCCCAAAGGCCGGCGCAAAGAAGAAACGTTTCAAAAGCATAGACTCGAGCGCGGTGCGGTCAAACTTGGCTGGGCTGGGAACCTGCTCGGCGGCAGGATCGCCCTTCTCGGCTTCCCGCTTGACCTTCTCCTCCTTTAGAAGGTTGAGCTTATCGATCTCCTACAATCCATGACAGAGACGATGAGCAGGTTGAAAGGCAAGCCAAGCAAAGACCCACGGGACCCAGAGCTTCTTTGGTGGCACCCTGGGTCTTCAAGTGCCGAATGTGGTCGCCCTGCTTGCTGATCGCGGCATCAAGGGCGGCGAGATCCAGGTCCGCGGGATTGAAATCTTTGTTCGCCGCAGAAGACATCGTTCTCTGGGCGACGGAATGCCAACGGGCAGGCGCGACAGGGCGGGGAAGTGCGTTCCGAGGAGGCGCGACGAAACGGCGAGCCGCGAAGGAAACGGCCGGGGGAAGGACGGTGCCCGCGGAAGATTGGACGACAAAACGATGCAGCAGGCGCGGGTGTTGCAATCGCCCGAGCCCAAGCCGCATGCGCGGTGGAGCGGTCCGCGTCGATTTGTTTCGGTCCGGAAGCGTCCACCGCCAAACACCTCGACATGGCGACTCCCCGCATTCACATCCACGTGCTGCCCGATGGCGGGGGTATAGCTCTTGAATCTCCATCTTTGGGCGGCGATGTGGTCGTGCTGGACGGGCGGAAGCGGCCGGGCGCTGGTTTCGCCCAGCGGCGGCCCCGCAACGACGTGGCAGGGATCGAGCAGCCCGAGCCGGACTCGTATTCGCAGGCGCTGGCCCTCGTCGGCGTGCTGTGGTATGGTGACGATGAACCGTATCTGCTGGCGGCTACGTCGAGGGAGTTGGTGTGCCGGATCCGGGGCTCGGAGGTCTTCAAGGTCACTGGCGGCCTGGTTGTGCCGCTGTTCGACGTTGCGAGCATGCAACCTTTGAACGTGGGTTTTCTGTCCTCGGCATGCAGAGTCTTCGAATTGACGATCGCGACCGGCGCCCCGTCAAACGCAGTCCTCCCTGCGTGCAGAGTTCGTCGACTTTGCCAACGACCTCCTGCACTCGGGTCACCTCTACTACTCCGAGACGTTCGACCTCACCCGCTCGCTGCAGAAGCAAGCGACGCACCCGGACGTGAGGACAGACGAGTTCGTTTTCAACTGGGCGGCGCAGCAGACCATGAAGAGCGAGGCTGCGCTTGGCCCCTTTGCGAAGGACTTCATCGGAGGCTTCATCGGATCCTGCGGGATCGGGGTCGCGGACTCCGGCGGCAAATCGGCCGAGTATACGGTCGTGCTCGTTGCGCGCTACTCTCGCGAGAGGCTCGGCACGCGGTATACGCGGCGTGGGCTCGACGCCGAGGGGCACGCCGCCAACTTTGTGGAGATGGAGCAGATCGTGTGGCGCAACGACGACCCGCAGAGGCTCGCTTCCTTTGTTCAGGTCCGCGGCTCCGTACCGACAGTGTGGAAGCAGACCCTGGACCTGAACTGGAAGCCAAAGATGTCTGTGGCGGATCAGGGCCGTCCCGAAGTCATCGAGGCCTCCAAGAAGCACTTTGGGATGCTCGAGAAGGAGTACCTCTCTGATTCGGAGGACGGTAAGATCGTCTGCGTGGACCTGCTCAATGAGAAAGGCTTTGAATTGCCGCTGTCAAATGCGTACCGGGAGGTCGTCGCGAATCTGAAGGACCCGCGGATCGAGTACGAGGCATTCCCGGTTAACAAGTATTGCAAGCGGATGAACTACGGTCCCTTGAGCGTGCTGCTGGACCGCCTGCACGGCACCTTGGTTTCCAACGGCTTCTTTGTCGGCGGTGACGGAAAGACCGACAGGTTGGAAAATGGTGCCATCAGGACGTCCTGCTTGGATAGCTTGGATCGAACGAACATGGTGGCGACCCTGTTCGCCAAGGATGTTTTGATCTACCAGCTCGCCGCCCTCGGCGCGAATCCGTCGGGAGAGCCTTTCTCGACCGTGGAGAACCCCCCGGCATGGGTTGCGGCGGCGACGGATGCCACCATGTTCCCCATGAACAACCTCTACGCGGACGCGGGCGACGCCATCTCGCTGATCTACTCGGGAACGGGCCACATGAAGGGCGACATCGTTCGGACGGGTAAGCGCCAGTGGATCATGGGCAGCTGGCTCGACGGGCGCAATAGTCTGAGCCGCTACTACCTCAACAAGTGGGTCTTCGCGGAGTCGATGTCACTTCGAGCTTGCTGACGTTTGCCCTATTATTTAGCTTCCGCGACGGTGTCAAGCAGGACGTTCTCGACATCTGGAACGGCAACGTCAGCGGGACGGATCTCATGGAGGACGAGCGGCAGGTGGCGATCCGCAGCGCCGAGGAGCCGCCATCCTTCATGGACAGCGACGGCGTCGGCGTAATCCGTCTGCCCTCGATCAGCGACATGTGGTTCAAGGCCAAGACCTATTCCAACGCCACCGGCATGTCCTCCTTCCTCGCTCTCTTGGTGCTGTTTTCGAAGTGGATCGCGCCCCGCAAGGTGGATTCCATTTTCGAATTCTTCCTCAGCTTGGCCGTCAGCTTCTGGATGGTCGTCTTTGTGCATGTTTTTGGAGTGGACAGGGACCTCGTTGTCAACAGGCCTGTGGTGAAGCGTGATGGGACACTATCCGAGTACGGTGACGGCGGCGGAAGAAAGGCGGCCAAGGGGAAGAAGAAAGAGTGACTTTGCTGGCACCGCTGTGACTCTACATTGGTGCGCGAAAGGAACAATGACTCTAATGCGTGGCGAAACGGTGATGCGTCCCCGTCGCTGCGACTCCAACTGCGTCCCCGGCGCTGGCTCCCTTGCTAGCTTTGCCGCGGAGCGGCCCCGCGAGCGCCAGCGAGCCCCGCGTCAGCGGGCACGTTGCCCGCCGCAGGCCCGTTCCCCCGCCGCTGCCTACCTTGCTAGCTTTGCCGCGGAGCGGCCCCTGAGCGACAGCGAGGCAAACTGGGCGGTGCTGATGTCGGCGGGAAGTGCGGGAGGCGGACCGGACTCCCGTCCCGGCCCGCCCCCCATGGTAGCTCGGGGTTTCGGACATCGCCCATTTCTCGGCCGCAATGCATCGTACGGGCCCGGACGACCCTGGAACGTGACCGCAGGGGGTCGGTTCCACGCCAAAAGTGGTGTCTGATTGCAAAAATACCCACTTCCCGTGGAGCTGGCCGGGGGGCGTTGCGGGCCTGAGGGCGTGCGGAGGAGGGCGGTCACTTTTACTCGCGCAAGGTGCGACTAAATCGCAAGCAACCATCATCGAAGATCAAACAAACATTCTTACCAGCCGTTGCGATGTCCCAGCAGCAGATCATTGTTTCGTCTTCTACAATGTAGACATCAAAAGTTGCATCATTGGCTACGAGCATCTGGTCTGCGTCGAACATGGCGTGTCCGGTCCAATTCAAATCTACGAAACCGCCTCCTCCCAAGAACATCAAGAAAAGTTGCTTGCTTCAGGAGAGATCGGCCACGTGACAACCTGTCCGTTCGATGAACTCCTGGCAGGGAAAAGCCAGCTTCCAATCTTTGTGCCCCGCGCCCACGTAGAACATTGGCGGGACCAGCTCCGTGATCGCCTTGCTCATGATGAGGGGCACCGGACTCCGCATGCCCACGGGGGCCACTTCGTTGTGCGCGAATCCCGTCAACCTCAGCGCCTCCCCCGCGGGGGCGAGCCGGAAGTTGTAAGCCTTCTTGGGCCTCGAATCGCCGCCGAGCACCCGCACAAAGTCGATAAGCTTCCCCGTGGCGACCGCTCCCGTGTACTGTACGATGACGGCGATGTATTTGGGATACCGCGGGTCGAGTTCGTCGAGATCCGATGCCGGCCGATAAGCCTTGTTGTGGAAGACGACGGTCTTACAGAGATGGTCGTCGCTTGGCGATCGCAAGATGAATCTCCGATAAGTAACATCGAAGCTGTAGTAGTCCTCCGGAACTCTGATGTACGTCCGCGATTGGCCGAGTCCAAGGGCTTCGCACGCCCGTTCGCACTGCACCACGCCCGGAGGGGCGTCGTTCGCGAGCACGTGGTCGCGACATTGGCCCCGGAACCACCTCATGTAGCCCGCCGCGACGCGTGGATCGCGTAGGACTTCCGCGAACGCGTCTCCGACGGCCTCCAGGCGCAGGATCTCGGGGCTCTTGTCCTCTTCCGCAGGCGTGGGAGCATCATCATCGGGCTCGTTGGCATCGTCCACGATCGGAGGCGAGGGCGACGGGGCCACGTCCACGGACATTCCGTGTACGCGTGAGCCGCCGGACCTGGCGCGACGCTGCATGCATGCTGACTCGCGGCCGACCAAACAAAGGTCGCGAATCCCGGCCACCGCAACCCCTGCAATCCGAGCCCGTTAGCAGCCAAACCGCCGCAAAAGCACTTTCCAAGATGGACGGCGCTGCCACGGCGGTCGTCTGCGCTCCCGCGGCGGTCGTCTCCGCCCCCACGGCGGTCGTCTCTGCTCCCAAGGCGGGCGAGGCCGCCCTCGCGGCCTTCCACGCCTGGGCCGCCGCCGTTTCCCGCCTCGAAACCACGCTCGCCCTCGCCCGAGCCGCCAGGGAGGACTACGAGCGCAACATGGTCGAGTACCGCGCGACTCTGGCCCAGCTCGGGGAGGCAACGTCGGCCGAGGCAAAGCGAAACCGCGCGGAGCGGGCGCAGATGATAGGCGGGCTGGTGGCGGTCGGGGCGGCGGACCTGAAGGGCAAGGGGCCGGAGGCGGTGGGGGAGAGATGCCGCAGGCACCTGGGGGAGATGGAGGCGGCGACGGGGCGCGGCGGCGAAGAAGCGGAGCGGGCGAGGGAGGCGCGCCAGGTCCTCGATGAGGAGTACAGGAAGCTGGAGGAGATGATTGGCGGCCTGGGGACGAAGCTCGCCAAGGCCAAGGAGGAGGCGGGGTTCGCCAAGCGAGGTGCGTTGGCGGAATCCATTGACAGACAGGTCGAACTCACCATCCCCGCTGCCCGCCAGTGAGCATCGTCCCGGATCTCGAGAAGTACACGCGCAACCTGCGCGGCTCCGGCTCGGTCGAGACTCTGCGCAACGACAGCGTCGCGGACCTCGGCCCGGCCGCGGACGCCGCGCTGCCCGGAAAGCAGCTCGTCACCGAAACGGTCGCCAAGTGGGAAAACGTCTCTGCCGACGAAGCTGCCGCGAGGATCCACGCGAAGTCGTGCCGGAACCCCACGTGCGGCTGCCAGGGCGCCTTTGCGGATGCGGTGGACGGTTCGGCGGCCGAGGGCAGGGGCGCCGAGGGGGCGGCATGCTGAGCGACATCATTTCCGTTGGGAGCTGGGGGAGAGAGGACTGCAATACTGGCATCTAGTGAGGCTGTTCGACCACAGCAGCTTGCCGCATCGGCAACAGGATATCTGGCACGATAGAATCTGACAGCGGCAGCCCCTTGGGCGTGAGCCGCAGCACGCGATCCCCGCCCTCATCCGCGAGTTGCATCAGTCCCGCGTCGCACAACTCCGCCACCTTGTCCATGTCCAAGCAGTCCTCGAACGCCAAGTCGCTCCGCATAAACCTCCTGAGCCCACCCTCGGCCAGCCCCCGCAGCATCCGCAGCCCCATGACTACGGCCTCATCCCTGGACCCCTCGGCATCGACTGCAACCGTCCTCGCAACGCCGTGTCCATCCCTGCGCACCATGTCCGTCCACGATGCCGCGTCTGCTGCCGAACGCGTGCGCCACCTTCTCCCCGCCGCGTCGACGAACCGCCCGTGCGCTCCAGGCCCGATCCCGACATGGTCCCGCCCGGTCCAATACCCGACATTGTGCTCACACGGCGAAATGCCGCACCGGACAAAGGTCGACACCTCGGCCTGCTCGAAGCCCAGCGAGGCGAGCTCGGCGACGGTGGCAAAGTAGAGGTCCTCCTGCAGCTCCGGCGACGGCATGCGGACCCTGCCTGCCGCCACGTCCCGCGCAAAGGGTGTCCCGGGCTCGACCGTGAGCTGGTAAGCCGATATTTGGTCCGGTTCGCAGGCCTCGGCCGCTCTTCTCAGCTCCTCCCGCCAGGAAGCGACCGTCTGGCCTGGACGGCCGTAAATCAGGTCCACAGAGAGCCTGTAGGGCTGCGGGAACGCCGCGCGGGCTCGGCGGGCGGCGTCGACGGCCTCCTGCGGCGTGTGCTCCCTCCCGAGCAGCCGCAGTGCCGAAGCGTCGAGTGACTGCACGCCAAGGGAGATGCGTGTGGCACCGGCGGCGCGGAGGTCCGCTAGCTTGGCAGGAGTGAAAGACGCCGGCGTGCCCTCGACGGTGACCTCGAGGCCCGGCAGCGGTTCGGCGTCGCGGGCGACGGTGTCGAGCAGGCCGGCGACCAGCGACGCGGGCGCCAGCGCCGGGGTGCCGCCGCCCATGTAGACCGTCGCCACGCGGCGCGAAGACGTCCGGAAGCGCAGCGCGTGCGACGCGTCGGCGAGCAGCGCGGAATGCAGGCCGGCGTGGTCGTGGAGCGTCGACGCGCGCTGCTTCACGAAAGCGCACATTGCGCAGAGGGAGACGCAGAGCGGATAGTGGAGATAGAGTCCGATCGCGTCTGGAAGAATCGAGGCTGCGCGGAGAGCGGCCGCGGCGACCATCGCGTCCGCGGCGGAGTGGTTGTGAGTTGCTTCGATAATCGGGGCGATTCGTCACGCATCCACGGAGGCTGCTGTTCATGGTGCGCCGCGCAACGAACCACATGATGCGCACCTGTACTAAAACGGACCTTTGGCACTAGATCTAGACGTGGCACTGCTCCGGGTGCGGCTCGATCGGGCTTAAGCGCTCGAGGTCGCGGGTTGCAGCTCCGCAGAGGTTCGACTGGCCCCGACGCAAGGGGACTGCGCCCATGGACGTGACGGCGGGCCAGCCGACCGGGCGGATTTGCACCCAGGGGGCTGGCGTACGCGTTCTCCGAAGTTCATCACGCGACACAGCCCGCCACGGAGGGCGGGGCCTTGGCGTGGTGGCGGCTGGGGAATAGAGACACCGGGCCCCGTCCCCCACATCGCACCTCCACCTCCCGCGCCCCCGCGCCGACGATGCGCGCGCCGGGGCCCTTTGCGCTCCTCGCTCTCCTCGCCATCGCGATCGCCGGCGCCGGGTTCGTTGCCGCGTGCTGCCCGCGGAGGACGCTGACGATCCCACAGCGCCGCGCCCCCGCGGGTCCTCCGCCGGTCGTGCGCCGAGTGCCCGCCCGACCTCTTCTGCGAGTACGGCGAGCCGCTGGTCGCGTGCGCGGCGTACAGTGCGGCGCCCGCGCTGTACCGCCGCTACGCCGCCGCCCTCGAACTGTGCCACGCGCGTGCACGCTGTTACAGCGACCCGCTCGGAGTACACAACGGCGCCGCATCCGCGGAACCCGCCGCGTGCGCAGAGCTGTGCACCGCGTCAGCGGGCTGCGCCTACGTCGTCGTGTCCGAGGCGGACGAGACGTGCGCGCTGCACGCCGCGTGCCCCTACTACGTGAACATGGCAGGCCACGAGGTCTGGGCCCTGCACGGGGCGCCGTGCCCCGAAGGCTCGCCCCCGGACTGACTCCGTGGATGGGGGGTCGCGGCATGAAGCACCAGTGGGCGTCGTACCGAGTAGAAGAATTTGATGCACCGAACAGACGCAACCGTGTGAGTTCGAAGTAATGAACTGCGTCTTTGCGTGACCTACGCGAAAGAACGCTGCGCAGCTCTGGTCGCGGGCGCGCCGCCGCATGTTTTCAACAGATTCAACAATGCGAAAACGACATGGACGAGTCCTGTGCAGGACCCTGACGGCCGCATGCAGCATCCGCGCAGCAAGAGCCCGATCGTGTATGCGGTCCCGTCCGGCAAGCGCTAGCTCATTGCCATCCATCCGCAGCGCGCGTCACTCTCCACCGCTGCCCGCCCTCCAGGTCCTCCCACCTCACCCTTGTCTCCTTCCCGCCGCTCCCCGGCCTGCACCGCCTCGGCCCTCCTCCTCTTCCCGCCCCTCTGGAGGTCCCGCAGCGGGTACAGCAGGGGCGTCTCGGCGTCCGTCCTCCTCACGATCCGCGGGGGAGGCGGGGCGGGGCATCGAGGGGGCGAGCAGCTGCGTCGGGGTGCGCGGGGACGGGGACTGGTTCGCGGAATGACCCGGGGGACTTCCGCGTTCGCGGTGATGGTGCGAAAGTCCCCCATTCCGCGTCGTGGTGCGAAAGTCCCCCATTCCGCGAACCAGTCGAGCGATTGGATTACCGGGGGTGGCACTTCGATCACTCCGTCGCCGAGCATGCCCGACGTGCGATTCATGCTTCTCGTCTTCGCTTCGGTCGTGGGTGGCGTTTGTGGAGGCAGTGCATGCATGCAATCCATGAAACCGTGCGTTACGTTACAAGATGAGACCTAGGTCAGACACCGGTCAGGAGAGCCTTTCGACCCCGCACACCGACTCCATGGTGACCGTCACCCCCAGCCCGCGCACGATGCCCCACAGCGCGCCGAACGCCGTGAGCGCCGTCACCGCGAGCGTGCGAACCAGCCCCCAGGTGACGGGGAGCCCCAGCCACTTGGCCAGCGGCGCCTTGGCTGCGAGGCATCCCAGCAGCGCGGCATGGTCCCTGATCGCCGCGGCGGCCGCGGGCGGCACGTCGGGCCGCTCGACCAGCAGCTCGAGGAGCGCGGCGCGGCCCGAGTCGAAGATCTCGGCGACGCCCGAGACGCGCGCGTTGGCGGCGGCGATGCCGAGGAGCAAGGCAAAGGAAATCCAGCCGGTGTTGAAGAGGAGGAGGAACTGCCAGGCGGTGAAGCACGCGCCGACGGCCTCCGGGGGCATCAGCGCCGGACAACGCAGCGACGGCATCAAGGCTACTCACGGCATTCAGGACCAGGCCCAACAGCTGCAGGGGGATGGCGACGTACGCCTGATGGCGCGCAAACGAGTGCGAAAAAGCAAGCAGCCCTTGCGAGTGCCACGATCCCGACATCCGGCGATAGAAGGTCACGTATGCACTCGGAACGTCATGTCTGATCCAACCGAGGGATTCCGGCTGCTCGCGGGCGGTGCGTACGAGTTCGCCAACGACAATTACCGCGGCCCTGCGCTGTATGCGCATCGAGAGCTCCGTCATGCGCTCATTGGGAAACATGACTTGCCGGAACGCGATAGGCAGCGCGCTTACAACTGCGCAGGCGCAGACGAGGGTGCTCATGGTGGCGCCCCACGATGTTGACCACACAAAAGGACCGAGCGTGACGAGAGGAGTCCACAGCAACACCGGGCAGACCACAAGCTGAAGAGCAATCCTCAGGAGGGCGACGATGAGGTAGGACGCGGCAGCCTGGCTCGGGAGCTTGCCGGCGCAGGAAGCCCTTGGGCACGTGCAAAGCTCTTCGTCCGAGGCAAAGTGCTCGACGAGCGCCGAGGGCGGAGCGTCTCCGCCCGGGTGAGGAAGCAGCGATGCCCAGCGGTAGATCTGCGTTGCCCATGGGGCCACCGTGTCTCCACCCCAGGGACGTTGCGGGCTCGTGTACACCACAAGACCGACGCGCAACATCAGAAAGGCATTTACCAGCGTGGACAGGGCGTAGGCAATGATGCCCGCGGCAAAGGGTCCGACCGGCAGGCTGACGAATAACGTGGCATAGGCAGGCAGGGCCGCCACCATGACCAGGGCCGCGAGCCGGTATGCCGCGAACGGGATCGATCCCAGCCCGGCATCGGGACCGCGCTTCGACCACCACGCCACGGTGCGCCCTACGAGCGCCAGCAGCGGCGAAAAGCGCGCCGCCGCGGCCGCCGCCTCGTCGACCGAGACCGCCGGCGGCGCGGGTTCCGCCGCGCCCGCCTCCGCGTCGCCCGCGGCAAACACGTCCGGAGGGGGCGCGGCGGCAGCCGGCAATATCGCGAGCCATTCTTCGCGCGTAAACGGGGCGCCTGCCGGCTCGGGCGCCATTGCTATTGGAAGGCAGTGATTGTGGGGATGACGGCGGGGCAGCCAAGAGGACCCGCGCAAATTTACTCGCTCGAGGCGTCGGAGACACCCGTCGCTCCAATCGGTCTCCGAGAGAAAGACATCCTTGAGAAAGCTACGCCCTGGCAATCAGTCCAAGCGCCCCAGACGCCGGCACGAGCCCGATCGCGCCTCCACGCCGCCCCGTCCTGGCCGAGACCGATCAGCAACTCTCGTCCCAGTCCTGTCCGCCGATCCTCAACGCCGTCCCGCCCTCCAGGTCCTCCCACCTCACTCTCTTCCCGTTACCCGGCCGCTCCCCGGCCTGCACCGCCTCGGCCCTCCCCCTCTTCTTCCCGCCCCTCTCCAGGTCCCGCAGCGCGGCCAGCAGCGGCGCGTCGGCGTCCGCCCTCCTCACGGTGCGCGGCGGGGGCAGCGAGGAGGCGAGGAGGTGCGCCGGCGTGCGCGGGGGCGGGGACTGGTTCGCGGAAACGGGGCCGATCGGGGAGTTGGGGTGCGAAGCGATCGGGATTAGCGTGGGACGGGGCAGACGTGCCAGGCCGGACAGCCCACCGAAGCATTGAGCTTGGAAAAGGCGGCCGGGTCCTCCACGGGCCAGTTTCCGATCCCCGAGAGGGCGCTGGGTGTGTGGGACGGAGCCGGATGTGTGCGGTGCGAAGAGGCGGCGCGCGGCGGGGCGGGATCGCGGAAGCCCGCGTCCGAGGACTGCGGCAGCGGCGAGTCCGCGTCGTCTTCGGGGGGCGCGCCTGCCTCCGGGTCGTCGTCGGGCGAGGGCGACGGGGGCGAAGGGCAGCCGGGTGGGGACGCGTGCGCGGGTTTCGGCGCGTCGGCGGCCGTTTCGGGGCCGGCCGGCACGCGCACGGGGGTCTCTGGGCCCGCCATGGCGCGCGGCGGGCCGCCGACGCGTCCGGAGCCGTGGAAACCTCGAGGAAGGGCGGTTTCAAGAAAAGGTATTGTCGGCGGTTAGACCCTCACTCGAAGCCAGAAAAAGGGACGCGACCCCGAACGGCGGTTAGAGCCGACTGCAGATTCCGACCACTCGACCCGTGACCGCGGATGGGCGACCGCGGGATGGGCGACGGCGCGGGGTCGCCGCCGCCCGCGGCGTCGCCTGAGTCGCCGCCTCTGCCGCGCCCCGAGCCGCGGCAGTGCTGGATCTGCCTGGAGACGGAGGACGACGACCGCGACCGGCCGCCCGACACCCGCGCGCCGCACGACTGGGTGCGCCCGTGCCGGTGAGCCCGCTAGGCTGCTAAGCAGGAAATGGTATCTGACTGGCAACCCCCGGATCCGTGTCTATTCGCCGTGTTCGGTGCCCTATGTGCCGTCTGGACCACTTCTCGGGGGGTGCGGAGCAGATGCCGCGGGTCGACGGCCACGTGCCACCAGCGCTGCATCCGCACGTGGGTCGCGCGCAAGCGCGAGGGCGACCCGCTGCGGCCGGTGCTGTGCCCGTCGTGCCAGGAGCCGTACGCCGTGCGGCCGCACCGCCGCCCGCTGCTGATCCGCTTCGCGCACTCGCTGGCCGACGTGTACGCGCTGACGCCGGCGGCCCTGTTCGTCGCGGCGCTGACCTACGGGGCGTACCTGCTGGCCGCCGAGTACGGCCGGCTGGCGTTCAACGCGCTGCTGGGCCAAGGCGCCGGCGTGCTCGAGCACGGCGCGCCCGCCTGGCAGCCGTCGCTGGCGCCCGGCGCCTACCACCGCCTCTTCACGCTCGCGCTGGTCGCCATGCTGTTCACGCCGCTGGACGTTGCTTTTTTGCTGCTCACCGCATCGCTGCTCTCGGGCATGCCCGGCTCGCACGCCGTGCTCGCCACCCTGGCCGTCGCAGCGGACCTGCCGTCGTACGCCTACCGTCTGCTCGTGCTGCGCGCCGTGCTGTGGGTGCGCCGCAAGTTCGGCTGGGCAGCCATGGCCAGGCTGCAGACGTTCCCGCCTGTGGCCGCGCTCGCCGCCGCGGGCATGCTGTGGGCCGTTCCGGCCGTCGCGGACGAGATCGCCGCGCACGAGGAGGACGAGGCGGCGCCGCCGCCGCGGCCCGAGGGGAACGGAGAGCGCGAGCGCGCGGACCGCGCGGACGAGCAGCAGCTGCGCAGGCTGGCGCGCGCCGTGTCGTTCCCGAACGCGAGCGTCGTCACGAGCCAGCGCGCCATCTCTTCGACTTCCTTTGTCCTGAAGATCTTTGTGCTCGAGGACCGCCAGAACGGGAACGCGAACCAGGGTGGGTTGCTGCGTTGTGCCGCCCCAGCTTGTCCAGACTGAACCCGTGTCGAGTAGCCCGAAACGGGCCGGACCCGCAGCCTCAGCCCAATGCCATGGTCCCCCGCGCGCTCTACGTCGAGTACGAGCGCGCCAACATCCTCCTCGCCGTCATCCGCTCCCGCTTCTTCCGCGCCCAGGCCCCCACCTTTGGCGTCGCCCCCCGCAACCTCCGCCCCGCCGCGCTCGCCGTCCCTCCGCCAAACAACCGGCAGCGCCGCGAGGTGCGCGAGCGCCGGCGGGCCGACCGCGCCGCGCGGACCGCCGCGAGGGAAGGGTGGGGTCAGCGCGTGGCCAGCCCGCCGCCTGGGTGGGGTGATCCGCCGTATCTGCACAGCGGGGGCGGCGCGGCGCTGCAGATCGCGCCGCCGCCGGCGTCGCCGGGACCGGCGGGGCTGCCGTTTGCCGAGAGGGAGATGCGCGCGCCGGAGCGGGCGGGCGGGGCGGCCGGGCCGGCGGAGGATGCGTCGCCGGACGGACAGTCCCCGGACGGGCCGTCGCCGCTTCCGGCTTCGCCGGTGCCGACGCCGGGGACGATCGCGGCCGACGGGGAGGAGGATAGGAGCAAGGAGGGGAGCGGGGACGACGCGCCGCCGTCCCCGGAGGACCCGCCGCGGACGACGGCAAAGGGCAAGGAGAAGCTGGTGCTTCTCGCGGACCTGCCGCCGGCGGCGCCCGAGGTCGTCGAGATCCCCGCGGGGCCGCCGCTGGTCCGCGTCGACGGCCGCGGGCCCGCCGACGTGGACGCCGCGCAGCACGAGGCGCCGTTCCTGCACCAGCCGACGCCCGTGCCGTACCGGCCGCAGTCGCCGCCGACGGTGTCGGTCGTGCGCAGGCGGAAGGACCGGAGCAGGGAACCGGGCCACGTGCGCAGGTCGAGCGGGCGCGCGTCGGAAGCCGTGAGGCCCCTCGCGCAGGGCGACCCCGACATCGGACGCCCACAGTCGCCCGATCGCCCGCCATTGGCAGACAACCCGCACCCCGCGGCGGCGGCACCCCCCGCCAACAACCCGCCCGCAGCCGCAGCCGCAGCCGCGCACGTGCCCGGCCCGCGCGAGGCCTTCCTCGCCATCGACGTGCGCACGGTCCGCACGCACGTCTACCACCTCGTCGCGCACACGCTCCTCCTCCCCTTCGTCGTCGCCTTCCTCGGCGAGTACCTCGTGCACCCGTGCGCGGCGCTGCTGCACCCGTACCTGGCCCTGATCCCCGCCGGGGCGTACCTGGCCGCCGACTTTCTGCGGTGGCTTGCGGCGGAGCTGCTCCGCTCGCGCGCGAGCAGGTCGGCGCTGGCGGGGTTCTGCTACGGCGTTGGGAGGGAGGTCTCGGTGCGGTGGTGGAGGGGCAGGGTGAGGAGGGAGCAGGGGGAGTTCACGGTGGAGGACTGGAGGCCGCCGGCGGGGGAGGCCGGGGAGGGGGAGGCGCGGCCGGCCGAGCCGGCGCCGGCGTGACGTTCAGGAGGGTGCGAATTGGGACTCCGAATCTGCTGCTGATGCTGGTCATGCGGAACTAAGTATTCTTTCGCGGGTTTGCCTCGTAGCGAGATGTTGTTGGGGGGTAATGGTGATCAGGGTTCTTGGCTTGGACCTTCAAACCAAATTTGCCAGTCCGGTTCCCATGCCATGTGCAAGATTCTCTCACGGTCACGCTGCAGTTTGCGATGAGCCAGTGCGCGGAACGAATGGGACGGAGTGTGAGCCACGCCTCAACATACGTCCGATATCCCCCAGCAGGCAAACTCCACGCACAGCAATCGGAGCAACCTAAATGGTTCTTTTTCTGTTTAAGCCGCGCCCAGTTTGCGTCATCGGTCGTGATGCAGTACACGGTCACGCGAAGCCGTCGTTGAGAGAGCTCTAGTCATAAACGTCCACAGCACGCCACATCCGTCGCAAATCTACTTCTTCTTTTGTGGTGCGGTGACGTTGAACTTGAAGTAAATGATATCGCTGCCAGAGGACTGTCAGAACGATGGCGGCGACCGCTGAGGCTACGTACCCATCCTGGACGACGTAATCCTTCCCCTTCTGCACGTACTTGCCCGCCGCCTTCACGGCGGATTCCGTCTCCAACTCGTGCAGATCCTCGTACTTCATCACCTCGGCCATGATGAAGCCCCGCTCAAAATCGGTGTGACTGGTTCGCGGAGGTCAGGGAAGAACATCGCGGCACCGGTCCAAACCCACATAACACCAGCAGCCTGCGGTGCCTTGGTCCCCTTGCGGATCGTCCACGCCCGCACCTCGTCCTCGCCTGCCGTGAAGAAGTACTGGAGCTGCAGCGCCTGGTAGCCCGCGACGATGATCTTGGGAAGCGCCGAGGTCACGGGCTTGTCGACGCCGTGCTTTTCTGCCAGCTCTTTCGCGTACGCCGCGCGCTCATCATCAGTCGTGAGGCTCGCGTATTTCGTCTCCACGACGACGGAGTAGGGTATCTGCGGGGTTCCCGGTCAAGAACTGCACTAAAACAAGAACGATCCCAAGGGGTCCCACAATGAGGTCGCCGGGGTTGGTGGTGTCGACCCACTGCTTGATCTTAGCCAGCCACTTGTTCTTTTTCTTCGAAAAATCCTTCTCGCTCAGGTTGCAAAGCACGATCACGGGCTTGGCCGTAAGCAGGTACAGCGAGTTGATGACCTCAATGTCCTTTGCCGACCAGTCCCCTTGTCGGACCTCCTTCTTGTCATCCACAATGCATTTCTGGATCTTCTTCAGCGTCTCGAACTCCTCCTTCTTCGCCTTGTCCTGAGCCGTGCCTCCGGTCCCCAGCCGCGCCACCACCCGCCCGAGCTCCTCGACCTGCTTGTTGATCGCCGCCTCGTCCTTGAGCCTCAGTTCCTCCCGGATGTCCTGGAGATCCCGCACCGGGTCCACGCCCTCCTCGTTCACGTGCACGACGTCGTCGTCGTCAAAGCACCGCACCACGTGGAAGATGCCGTCCACGGCACGCACGTGGGACAGGAAGGCGTTCCCGAGGCCCTGTCCCTCGGACGCGCCCTTGACTAGCCCGGCAATGTCAATGACGGTCAGGTAGGCCGGCACCTTGGAGGCGGGTTTGTACGTTTGGCAGAGCCAGTCGAAGCGGGGGTCGGGAACGGCGCAGCGGGCCTCCTCGGGGTCGATGGTGCCTGTGGGCCCGCGGTGGGTCAGGACGGCTGCATGCCAAACTGAGGAGAGTGGAACTCAAAGAAAGGGAAGTTGGCCGCGTTGGCCGAAGAGTTGGTGAGGGCGTTGAACGTCGACGACTTGCCGACGTTGGGCAGGCCGACGATGCCAACTGGAGAGGTGAACGGACGCGGCGATCGCGAGAAGCCGGCACCGGATCAGCTCCTTGTGGCCCAGAAAAGCCGAATGGCGCCCACTTTTCAAGTTGTTGCCGGGCCGTCCCAACGGCGGTTTCTGGAATCGGAGCCGTCCACACATCAGCCCACGGTCGATCCCCAGTTCCGACGGCCATCTCCACCTCAACAACTTCCGTCTTCTTCGGCGGCATTGCTTTCTTCGACTTTAACCGCGACGGGGTGGTCCGATTGACGGGAAGAAAACGGAGCTTCGAGCTCAAGCAGAGCCCGGAAACGTCGGCCGAAGAGGCGGCGAAGAAGGCAAATTTGGCCTCAAGGATTGAATTCGCGATCCCAGGAAACGGGATCCGCATTCAAGAAGGGTCCGGCGTCCCTTCGGTTGCCCGCGACGGTTGTTGACACCGCGTCGTTGGCGGCCAAGCGATCGCAGGCGAGTGACGAAACGGAAATGCGGCCGTTCTGATCCAACTTCGCACACTGGTCTCTTTCGAGTTCTGCTCTCTCATATTGATCGCTCGGGCTCCTTTTCTGTCTCTCGGACATACTGCTGGTCCTGCTCCTCTCGGTCGCGTTGCTTGAGCTCGTGATGCTCGCTCCGGCTGCCCGGGGTCTGAGCGCACACGTCACTATGGCGACTCCTGTGAGGGGAGCGACAACAGCGGCCTTTGGACCGGCTCAGGGACGCGTTCTATTACGCCTGGCGGGCTCTCCGGCAGGGCGTGGAGCCGTCGTCGCGCCCAGGGGTCGGCGGACAATCTCCTCGGGATCTTCCGGAAGACGCACCGGCTCCGATTCCCACTCTGATGCCAAAGCTTCACCGTCGCCCTCGCTTCTACCGATCTTTTTTGCCGGGGCTGCTGCTGGGCTGCTCCTGCTGAACCGGGAACACAAGGTCTATGCGGAGCAAGTCGCTGATGCCAGCCCCGGAATGGGCGAGATCTCGTTTACCGGGAAGCGGAACGACCAGGTCAAAATGTCGCGCGATCAGCCCGGCGTTTGGATTTGGGGCAGCAATCGGTATGAACCGCCTGAACGCCGTTTCCGGGAACTCGTTGACGTTTCATCCCTTGCAGCTTCGGAATAGCTGCGCCGGACGCTCCTACCGAGTCTCCAATCAAAGTGCCGCGGTTTCTGGAGTTCTTTGATGGCTGGGTTCTCAAAGATTTGGCCCTTGCGGAACGCCACGCCGGTACGATCAGCAGATCCTGCTCGCTTGATCCTTTTCGTTGACATCTTCCCGCAGCCGCCATCGATCTGAACGGTGACCTTTACCAATGGGGCACGAGCACACTGGCATCGCAAGCCTCCACGGAACCGGCATCGCCGGCTTTGACGGTGAAAGGCAAGAAGCTGCAGAAGCTGGCCCTGGCGGAGAACAAGGCGTTTGCGATCGGCGCAGATGGCTCCGTCTACGCCATCTCTACCGCTCCGCCGGCGAATTCGGACGCTGCTGCCAAGAACCAATCTTCCGGCTCGTGGTTCAGCTTCTTTGGCGGGTCTGCCGAAAACTCGGCCTTCGTGGCCAAGCTCGAGCTCCCTGCCGATGCCCCGCGAGGCGAAAGGATCGTCGATATTGTGGCGGGCCTCCATTTTCTCGTCGCTCTCTCTTCGTCGGGTCGCATATACACCGTGGCAGCGGATTCGCACGGCAACAGCGCGGGGCAGCTCGGGCTCAACCACCTCCAGCCGCCTGTGGCTGATGCGTCGGTGCCAGAATCGGACCCCCGGTGGAAGACGAGAATGGAGCAGGTGGAGCTGTTTGCTCCGGTTCTCGAGATCGCTGCCGGCGACGAGCATGCTGTCGTGAGGACAAAGGATGGGCGAGCCTACTCGTTTGGCGCGAATCATTACGGAGTACGTATCCTCTAGCTTTGCTCTCGGATCTCGCGCTGACTTGCGGTTGAAGCAACTGGCCACGTTCGAGTTTGACGAGACTGTACAGCGCGTTTCTTATCCCCACGAGATCACGACAGTCTGGAACCGCACCGGCTCGCGCGCCAAGCCCGGCAAGAAGCGTGCCGTCAAGGTCGCCGCCGGAGGCAACAACTCGGTGATCGTGGTGGAGGATCTGACAGGCAAGCTGCCCTCGAACGAAGTCTTTGCCAGCGGTATGGGACAGTGGGGCCAGCTCGGCAACGGGACCTACAACCACGTGCAAAACTTCCCGGCCAAAATCAAGCCGCTGTCTGGTCTGCTCGAATGGGACGACGAGACCAAGGCCGTGAAGCCCATTGGGTTCAATTCGATCGCCATCGGCTCGACCCACATCGTCGCGGTCATGGATAACGTTTACGTCGACAAATCCACGAACGTCGAGTATGGAAAGGACCTGATGGCATGGGGTGAGTTTCCCAATCCTGGCGCAGATCAGGCGAGATCTGATGTGCGATCTATCGATCTAGGTATGAACACCGACTTTGAGCTCAACCTGTCGCGCGACGTCAAGAACTCGGACGGCGAGATCATCGGGCGAGAGAAGCGGCGCTCGAACACTTCCGTTCCGGCGTACACGGACCCGCTGCCGTACCCAGGATCGGATTCCAAGGGGAGGATGCAGCTCGCGGGCAAGGGGCCGACGACGGTGCGCGCAGGGCCGGGGAAAGGAACCACGGTAGCCGCGGAGCAGATGATCGTCTGCGGAAACTGCACCACTGCTGTATTCACGAAGGTTTGCTGATGATGAGATCGAACTCAAGGTTTGCCGCGCCACCCCAGCCTTTGAGAGGCCGCAAGAGGAGATCGCGTGACCAGGTCTTGACGTGTCTGCTGTCGCGTGACGACGAGTATTCGCGGCTTGGGGAAAATCCCGGGGCCGGATTGGGAACCCGTGCGGGCGGCCGCGAGGGTCGGACTCGGCCAGCCCAGAGACACTTTGCCAGGGGCCACGGCATCGCAGGCTTAGGGCGAACCTTAGCGCCTCGAGACTCTTTGGCCGCGCGACAGAGGCAGCTTTCGACTGCTTTGGTTGCCGGAGAACGATCTGCTCGGAGGCAGTTGGTTGGGAGAACATCGCGAATCGCCAGAACCGGACTCGTCCACCGTGCAACGATGTCGACGCCGGCCAAGCGCCGTTTGATGAGAGATCTGAAGAAACTGCAGACGGACCCGCCTGCTGGCATCTCTGGGGCTCCTCTCGCCGACAATGTGCTGCTCTGGAACGCGGTCATCTTCGGTCCCGAGGGTGGGCTTCGTTCACTTCTCCATCGTGTCTTCCCTCACTGACAACGTCGTTGTTTCTAGAAACACCCTTTGAGGACGGCACCTTCAAGCTCATCCTCACATTTGACGAGTCGTACCCGACCAAACCGCCGCACGTCAAGTTCGTGTCGCGGATGTTCCACCCGAACGTCTACGCGAACGGGGACCTTTGCCTGGACATTCTGCAGAACCGCTGGTCGCCGACGTACGACGTCTCGGCGATCCTGACCAGCATCCAGAGCCTGCTGCACGACCCGAATCCGAGCAGCCCGGCCAACGCGGAGGCGGCGCGCTTGTTCATGGAGAACAGGAAAGAGTACAACAAGAAGGTCCGCGAAACCGTCGAGGAGAGCTGGATGAGCTGATCCTGGTTGTGTAGGGAGCCGGGGGAGGTGGGACGACTGCACTCTGTCTGGAGCCTGATGCTCAGATTGGATATCGATGGATTGTCATGTACAGCATAAACACAATCAACGCGACTATGTGCGCGAAAGTGCTTCAGATTTCGTCCATTTCCAGGTCCAGGTCCTCCTCGGGGAAATCGCCCACGGCGACCTTGTTGGGTCGGACAAAAGCACCGTGTCGAGGCCGCGCTGTGAAGTAGCGGGATTCGCCGGCACTTGAGTAGAAGGTTAGTTCATGTCTACACCGCTACAGGTGCAGAACAAACTCACCTGCCGTCGTGCTTGCCCACCGGCTCGTCGTACTCCACGCCGATCCACCAGCCGGCCTTCAGCTCCGGAACCTGTCCCACGTACTTGACCACGCCCCGCTTTCTGAACGCATCCGCGCCGTCGTCGTCCATTCCGGAGCCGCCGGCACCCGAAGTAACCTCGCATCGCTGACCGACAGAGATAAGCGCGGCCTCTTCGGCAAAGTCGTCCGGCGAAGGTGACGAATTCGACGCGCCGTCCGCGAAACGTCCGAGCTTATGCCGCCGCTTAAAAGCACGAACACTGTCTGTCAATCATCTTAGTCGTTGCCTTCCGTGCTTGGCCGTTTGGATCCACCTTCTTTCTTGTCATACTCCTCTTCGGTGATCTCAAATTTCTCCACCTGCGACAGGTCCGTGAACTCCCCCCGCGGTTTCCGATTGTCGAGATCGGTGACCACAATCCGGTAAAAGTCCTCGACGCCGTAGTAGCCAAGCATCTTTTCGTCGTCGTCCATTAGGCCGCGCGGCTGGTCCGCACGGTCGTAGAGGGCGAGCTTCATCGTGTTGCATGGCACGCCAGTAAGGGGCTCCAAGCGCTCCTGATGAAGGATTGGCGTTGTCAGCCGTGCTAGGTTCTGCGGTGGAACCGCGGCACCGACCTTGAGCTTCCGGATGGTCATCCCCTTGTCAAATCGCCTCTCCGACTTTGATGCCTCCCCATCGACCCAGACCGTGACGATGCC
The DNA here is from genome assembly GCA_025558095.1 of Hyaloraphidium curvatum. Lineage (NCBI taxonomy): Eukaryota > Fungi > Monoblepharomycota > Hyaloraphidiomycetes > Hyaloraphidiales > Hyaloraphidiaceae > Hyaloraphidium > Hyaloraphidium curvatum. The sequence continues at coordinate 437,011 of JAIVFI010000004.1, read as the reverse complement.
AGAATCGCCCATCATTTCTGCCGGCAGTCCCGTTTACTAGCGCCCTTTTGCCGGGTCCGACGTCTTTGGGATGCTGGTACCGCGAAACGACGTTTCGGCGTCGCGGCCCCGGTCAGCCGCCTCGGACGCGTCCGAAAAGGAGACTCTTGAGCAAAGCAGCCGCGTTTTGCCCCCGATGTCCGGTTGCAAGCTCGATTCAGCCCAGATCCCGTCCCGCGAAACTCTTCTGTTATTCGTTCTTGATCCCTTTGTGATCGCGGCAGCGGTCTGTCTCCCTGGTCGTAGAAGCGATGGCCGAAGCCGCAGCCGCTCCGCAGGCACCTGCCGCGGCACGATCGCGGGCGTATCTGGCCGCGCTGACACGTTTCATCTCGACTCCCCTGGACGAATCGGTGTTTGCGCCCAATGACGGGACGCTTCTGCCGGAGGAAGCACGACGGAACGCGCTGCACGTCCTTTCTTCGACCGCGAAGGGCGTTCCAGCCTACACAAAGTTCCTGAAGGACCAGGGACTGAATCCGGAGGAGATTGCGTCGCTGGACGCCTCTGCCGCGGATGCCGACCGCTTCTCCGCGACGTGGGGCAAGATTCCGTTCGTCGAAAAGTCAAACTACGTCAATCTGTATCCCCTGTCCGAGCGCTCTTTCGGCGGCAAGGAGGATGGAATGTCGGACTTTGACGTGCTGCACGTCAGCAGCGGCAGCGGTGGGAAGGTGCGTTCGGCACTTTTCGACCATTTGGGCGCTCAACTGATTCGTTTCTCCAGCCCACCTTCTGGGGCCGCTTTGCGACGGACGAGCTTGCCATTACCCATCGTTTCGAGCAGCTCTTCCGGGATTCGTTCCTCGCCGATCGCACAAAGACGCTGTGCATCAACGCCCTGCCCCTGGGCACTTGGGTTGGCGGTCTCTTCACGTTTGTCTGCACCCGCAACCTGTCCCTGAAGGGGTACGACGTTACGGTCGTCTCGCCCGGCAACGATCCGCCCGAAATCCTGCGCGTCGTGAGAGAGCTCGCGCCGCTTTACCAGGCGGTGGTCGTGCTCTCGTACCCTCCCTTTTTCAAGACGTGCGTGGACGCTGGGATACGGATGGGTGTGCCGTGGAAGGAGTACAACCTGCGCTGCGTGTTTGCTGGCGAGGTATTCAGCGAAACCTGGCGCAACCTCCTGATGGAACGGACCGGCATCAAGTCTCGTGAGTTCTGTGCAGTGATGTGCCTATCGATCGAGGGGATTCTGACATCCGTGCAGCCTGCCACATCGTCTCGATCTACGGCACCGCGGATGCCGGCGTCCTCGCCTGCGAGACGCCCCTGTCGACCTCTGTTCGCCGCTTCCTCGCCTCCCGTCCCGAACTTGCCCGCGCCCTCTTTGGCCGGGACCGCCTCCCCAGCCTCATGCAATTCGATCCCTGCCAGCGCATGATGGAGCTCACGCCCGGCGGCACCCTTGCCTTTTCCACCCTCGCCCCCGCCCGGTATGCCGACCCGACGCTGGGCAGGTATGCTCTGGGCCTCCTTGCGCCGCTGGTAAAGTACAACATCGGCGACGCCGGCGGGATCCGCTCCTTTGAGGAGGTGCTCGCCTTCTGCCGCGAAAACGGGCACGATCCCCTGCCGGAGGCCGTTGCGTGGTGTGCCGACGCTGCCAGGGCAGAGAGGAGGATGCCTTTCGTGTGGTGCTTTGGTCGTGCGTTCTGGGCCGTTTCGCTCTACGGTGCCAACGTGTTCGTGGACCAGGTGATGTGCGTACCCGCTTTCCTGAGTCGCGGTGCTTTCGTGCTGACGGTGGCGCGACGTTCCGGACAGGCCGGGCCTGGAGAACCCGGAGATCGCTCACAGGGTTACGGGCAAATTCGTCCTGGGCACCGCGCTCGACTCCTCCGAGGATCCCGTGCTCAGCGTGGTGGTGGAGCTGGACGCGCGGGAGGACCTCGCCGGCATGGCCTCCGGCACGGTCGCGGAGCTCGAGGGGACGATCGCGCGGCTCGTGCGCGCGGAACTCGAGGCGACCAACTCCGAGTACGGCCACTATGTCCCTGCGGACAAGCGGCTGCCAAAGGTGACCGTGAAGCCGTACGGCGAGCCGGAGCACTTCAAGATCGGGGTGAAGCACAAATGGGTGTCGACGTGATATCGTGGAAGCCAGGCTCTCCAAATCCATATGCACCGGAGCGTCCCTGCCCCGGTCCATGGGCCCCCGGCGGGGGTGTGCGCTGCTCGCAGTGGCCGCGATGTGCGCGGCGTGGCTGCTGCTGCGCGGGCCGCCCCCGGGGGCGCCCGCCGCGGAGTTCCCGCGGATGCGCCGCGCGTGGGCGGCCGCGCCGTGCGAGCCGCCGCTGCGGTTCGACGGCGTTTGCATCGCGACGCCGCGCGGCCGGCCGGTCGCGCCGCCGCCCGACGCGGTGTCGACGCGGCCGCGGACGGTGTTTCCCCGGGAGGCGCCGCCGCCGTGGGGCGCGCGCAACCCGTCGTTCGCGCGGCTCTGCGGCGAAATGGGCGGCCGCGGCCCGATCGGCCCGTTCTTTGAGTTCGCCGGCGCGGCGCCCGCCGCCGATCGCGGGGCGGCGCCGGAGATGCTGCCCGCCCTCGCCGTGGCAGAGGCCACCGTGCTGCAGAACGCGTTCCACACCATGCTGGCCGCAGTCGCGCTGCACAGCACCGTGCGTGAGCTGCTGCCCGGCACGCCGCTGCCGGCCGCGCCCCGCGACCTGCGCGTGCACATGCTGAACCGCGTCCAGGGCGCCCTGCGCGGCAACTGGTTCGGCCAGATGAGCTTCCTCTTCTCGGCCGTGGTGCGCGACCCGCAAAAGAACATCCTCGTCGACGAGCAGTTCTCCAACAAGACCGGCATTCGACGCTTCGTGCCGCCGCATGTGCCCGCCGCACCGGCCTGCTTCGCGCGATCGGTGTGGGGCGTCTTCCTGACCATGCGCAAGTGGAACACCCGCTTCCCCGCCGACTTTGTCGCCTACCGCAACGCGATGCTGGTCGCGCACTATCGCTCCCTGGTCTTTGGCGACGGCCCCTTCCCCGCGCACCTCTTCCCCCCCGGCCGTGTGGCCCTGCACCCAACCTTCCGCACGCCGTTCCGCCTGCTCCCCGGGCCCCCGGCTTCGCTCCCGGCAGACACCCCGTTCGACTCCCCACCGCTGTCGCCCTTCTCCCCGCCCTTTCGCTACCCCTGCCACCGGAGCCTGATCCCGCTCCTGCTCGTCCTCCGCACCGGCCGCAGCACGGACCGCAACCTCACCAACCCGGACCAGGCCCTGCGCTGGATCTCGGAGCTCAACCCGGAGCTGGAACGCCTCCACGGCGCCCGCGTCGTCCCCGCCCTCGCCTCCTTCGACGCGCCGCACCCGCCCGCGGAGCAGCTCCGCGCCGCCTTCCGCACCCGCATCCTCGCCGGCGTCCACGGCGCCGGCCTCTCTTGGGGCCTGTTCCTCCCCCCCGGCTCCGTCCTCCTCGAGATCTCCGTGCCTAGGCTGATGAAGATACAGCGCCCGGAATGGAAGCCCGGGGATCCGGTGAAGGGGTGGAGCGTGGCAGGAGACGAGGCGTTCTGGTTCGGGCAGCTGGCCGAGGGGACGGGATCGCGGCACTACAGGACCGGGATGTACGCCTCGCGGGATGGGAGCGTGACCCTGGAGAAGGAGGACTGGGACGAGGCGGTGCGAGAGGCCGTGGGGCACGTGGTGCGGGAGGAGAGGTTGTACTGCTAGCCGGCCGGAGCTGCATTGCAACGACTCGCAGGCCCACGTTCAGTCGATTGCGGGCTCACAGCCAGCAACATGATGGATCCGGCACACTGCTCCGATGTTGAGTCGGAGTCGTCCGAGCTCCTCCTCGCCCAGCTGGCCGGCATGCGGCATCAGTCCAGAGACTTTCCGCTCTGCTACACAGGACCTCGCACGCCAGTCCGGAGATGCTGTGGTCTTTGAAGAAGATGCTTTGTGTGTGCGCGCATTGTTGCTTAGATGTCCCCCGGCTTACGATCGGAAAGACACGATGGGACCCATTCTGTCAAGTCGAGCGCTCTATTGGTGCCATCAATGCACATAGCACGTCTGCAAAAGCATGTCCCTCGTTGCTTATCTGGAGCAAAGGTTTCAAACTCTGCCACGTACTGTTCGAAAGGCATGGAAGCTGGCACCCAGCTCCCCGCCATCATCCGATCCCACCACGTCCGATCATTTCGGGCATCCATCGCGCATGTACAGCACGGGCCGTTCAAGAAATGATAACCAATGGTACACCAAGAGGTTGTCTTGGGATCCCACGCATGATCACGGCGCGCCTCCGGCCAGCTTGGGCAGCACCGCATCCCAAAGCGGGCTCGGCTTGCCCTCCCCTTCCCTATCCGAATCCGCGTCGTCCCCATCCTTCCCCCCTTCCCCGCCGTCCCGCCTCCTGGCCCCCCTGTCCGCCGCCTCCGCGCCCTCCTTCACCTCCCACACCAGCTGCGCCCCCGTCGACACCCTGCTGCACCCCGTCAGATCGAGGTACCGCAGCGCCCCCGCGGCGGCGAGCAGCGCGCGCACCAGCGCGTCGGTCGCGAACTCGCACCCGCGCAGGCTGAGCGCCTCGAGGCGGGGGCAGTTCTCGGCCAGGGCGAGGAAGGCGTCGTGCACCGTCACGGGGACGCGGGTGAGGTAGCTGTGGGGGGAATACTGCATCTGCGAGACGTATTCGTCGGTTTCGACGAGGTAGGCTGCGGGGCGCGGGGCGTGAGACGACAAGCGCTGCGCGCGTTCGGCGGCGGAAAACCCACTGTCCGGGACCATGGACGAGTACGACAGGTTGAGCGTGCGCAGCTCCGACGCGCGCTTGGCGAGCTCGACGAGGCTCGACGCCGAGATGGAGAGGTACGTGTGCGGCGGCCTCCTCGCGCCGGCAAAGTACGGCTGCCGAGGCCGCGGACCGTCGGTCCACTGGTGCGCGCGCCTCGGGGCGTCGCCGTTGGCCGCCGGAGCGGGCTGCGACGACGGCTGCGATGACGGCTGCGACGAGGCGGCACCCTGGCGTGCGGAGCGCAGAGCGCGCGGCGGCGACCTCCTAAGGTGCAGGCAATGAGCAACTTGAACGCAGGCGGGAAGATCAATGTGCACCCACTCGTCATCGGAGAGCGACAATTCGTTCTCGGAATCGGACTCGAGGTCGACCGCGAACGCGAGGTCCGCCGCCGACGGCCTGCCGGGCCTGCCCTGCTCCCTCCCCCCGTAGCGGAACGACACGCTCCTCCTCGGCCCGCCGCCAGGGAACCGACCCGCGGCGCCCGAGCGCAGGTTGACGAGCTCCTCGAACTCGAAGCCGAGGGCGACGGCGCGCGCGATGGCGGCGTCGGCGGCGTCGCGGTCCGAGGGGTCCGCGCGCGGCGGGTGCGCGTGCGTGCGCGAGGAGCGCCAAGAGGCGCTTGCGGACGACGAAGGGCCGGCAGACGAGGAGGCGCCGGCGGCCGAGGAGCCGTCGTGTCCGCGGTTGTTGAAGAAGCCGGCGAGACCCGACGAAGACGCGGCGGGGCGCGACGGCGAGCTGCCCAGCTGCTTGGGCGGGGAGCTGCTCGCGCTGGCGTACGAGCGCGCAAAGTTGAGGCGGTAGGTGAGCGCCGACGAGGGCGGCGGCGGGCGCGGGGGGCCCGCGGGCTCCGCAGCGTGCGCGTGGGGGTGCGCGGGTGCGGGGGCCTGCAGCGCGACGGCGGGGACGGCGTGGTGCGCGAGCACAGCGGCGGGCCTGGGCATGTTTGCGTGCGGCGCGTTTGCGTGCGGCGCGTTTGCGTGCGGCGCATTTGCGTGCAGCGTGCCATTCAGGTTTGCGTGCAGCGTGCCGGGCAGGTTCGCGTTCCACGGCGCCGCGAGGCCAGGCGGGATCCAGCCGGGCACGGCCAGGTCGTCGATGTCGGCGGCGCCGAGCGGCGGGCGCGGCCTGCCCGGCTGGCTGTGCTTGCCGGATTCGATCGACGACAGGTCGAGGTGGCGCACGAGGCCGGCCAGCGCGGGGTCCCGCCTGAGCGAGACGACCAGCTGCGCCCACTGGAACGTCGAGCGCACGAGCGGCGCGGCGTACAGCAGCGGGACCGCCACGGCGCGCAGGCGGCGGCAGGTGAGCGACAGCGCGTGCAGCTCGCGCTGGCCGCCGCCCGCGCGCTCCACAATCAGCACGACGAGCTCCGTCGGCAGCGTGGAAAGCGACGCGCGCTCGCGCTCGGGGACGCCCGTCCCGTCGCGCGGGGGGGCCGAAGGGGCGCCCTCGCCGGCCCCGCCGGGCGCGCCCGGGAAGAAGTCGGCCAGCGCCGCACGCAGCGCATCGACCGGCGGCGCGCCGCGGCCGCGTAAGACCTCCTTGCCCTTGCGGCGCGGCGGCACGGCGACTGGGCTCGCGGACCCGGGCGGACCGTCCATTGCGCGTGTTTGTCGGTTCCGTTGAGAGGCTTGAGAGTCAGGGCCGGGCTCGAGCGCTCCGGGAGGCGCTTCCATCCCCCACGCCTTTCCAGCCCATCCGCAGAGAATTCCAGCTGCAATGCATGCGACCAACTAGCTCATCTTGAATTGCATCCGTCGCGGCGGCTGGGCGGCGGCTGTCGCGTGGCCACGCAACGCCTGCCTGGTCACCCCAGCCCCCGACCTGCCACGGTGTCCCAGCTTCCCGTTCTAGGTGCTGAATGATACATCACGAACTATCAAGTAAGTTCCAGGTCCGTCTTGCGATCTCGACCGGCCGTGATTGGATGTGATTGCGTGCTCGGTAGACTCCGCTCCTCCGCTATATCAGCTCCAGTCACGACAACGCGTTGCGCGTCTCCCGGTCGGACCCCCGGAAAATGGCGTCGCAACGGGGGGAAGTCCGCGTGGTCGTCAGCGCGGTCCCCGCCGCGTCCAACGACTCGCTGGACGAGGAGGTGTCCGTGTACGACGAGGCGGACGCGCCGGACGAGACGGCCGCGCTGCTCCCCGGCAAGGCCAAGCCCGCCGCCTCGGGCATCGTCGGCACGTGCTCCTTCCCGCAGACGACGTTCAACGTCGTGAACCTGATCGTCGGCCTCGGCCTGCTCTCGATCCCGTACTGCCTGCGCCAGGCCGGCTGGGCATTCGGCCTCCCCGCCCTGGCGCTCTGCGTGCTCGTCATGAACCGCACCGCGAGGATGGTCTGCCGCTGCCTCGCCGACGGCGGCCACGCGTTCGTCCCCACCTCCTTCCCGGACCTCGCCGACGCGGCGTTCGGGGGCACCGCCGCCCGCGCGCTCATCTCGATCCTCTTCGTCACGGAGCTCTACGTCGCCGACGTCGCCATCCTCATCGTCGCCGCGGACAACCTCTCGCAGCTGTACCCCGGCGTCCCGGCGCTGCACGCCAAGCTGCTCGTCGGGGCGGTCATGTACGCCTCGACCTTCCTCAACCTCGCGTACCTGTCCTACACGAGCCTGTTTGGGATGCTGGGCTCCCTGACGCTCGTTTCCGCCGTGGTGTTCGACGGGCTCACCAAGAGCGAGAGCCCGGGGTCGCTGCTGGACCCCATGCCGACGGAGCTGTGGACGACGCCGTACAGGCTCACGCTCGTCGTCGGCATCCTGATCAGCTGCCTGAGCGGGCACGCCGTGTACCCGGGCATATACCTCGCGATGCGGGGGAGGGAGAGGGTGGGGAGGGTGCTGGACCTCAGCTTCGGGATCGTGGCCGCGGTGTACGCGACCATGGCCGTCACGTGGGTGGCCGCTGCGCGGGCTGGGGGTCGATCGCTGCTGACGCGCGGACGGCAGCGGGTACCTGATGTTCGGGGAGGACACGTCCAACGAGATCACAAAGAACCTGCTGCCGCTGGAGCACAACGTGCTGCTCAACACCATCATCACCTGGTTTGTGTGCACGTTCATTCCACGGGCTACATTTGCTCACAGTTCGTCGACCCGCAGGCTCATGGTGTTTATTCCCGTCACCAAGGTGAGCCTCTCCGACGCCTCCATTCCCCTGATTGAGCTCACACCCGCTTTGCAGTTCGCCCTCCTCATGGAACCGGTCTCGTACACCATCAGCCTCTCCATCTGGTCCTCGTCCTCCTCCGCTACCAAACCCCCCTCCTCCCCCGCCGCCACCCGCATCCGCCGCGGCCCCAGCCACGCCACCCTCTCCGCGCCCCCCTCCCCCGCGCGCACCCCCCTCCCCACCGACGACGTCGTCGAAGCCCCCCTCGCGCAGCCCGTCCCGCCCCCCGGGTGGCTCAAGCCCGCCGTAAAGACCTTCCTCTCCCTCCTCGCGCTGCTCATCTCGCTGCTGTTCCCGCGCTTCGAGGCCGTGCTGGCGCTCATGGGCTCGCTGCTCTCGTCGGGGGTGAGCATCGTGTTTCCGGCGGCGTGCTACCTGCGGATGTTTGGAGGGAAGGCACCTTGGTACGACCTCGGTTTCGCCTGGTTGGTGCTGGTTTTCGGCCTGTTTGTGGCCGTCGCGGGGACGGCGGTGAGCGTGATTGAGGCGTTCAGCTGACGAGGGTAGGGTGGCCCGATGGCATCAATCTATGAAGCTGGTATCGCGCTACCAATCGATTCGGTCCGTCGCAGATCTGCCGACGCCCACTTCACGACGTGCATCATGCCCGCCAGACTGCCCCTGTACCACACTTCGATGACTGACGTGATCGGATCGTCGGATCGCGCAACAGCGTCTCCCAACTGAAAACTCCGCGCCCCGTCCCCGCCCCCAATCGCCCTCCATTCCCGCAACGATGGCCATCGTCGCGCTCATCACCGGCGGCTCCGAAGGTGTGCCGGCCGCCGTCGCGTTTCCCCCGCCGCCAACACCCGGAATCGCCCCCCAGGAATCGGCCTCGCGACCGCGGTGAAGCTCGCGTCGCAGGGCGCCGAAGTCGCCATCGCGGGCCGGACCAAGGAGAAGCTGGAAAAGGCCGCGGCGCTGATCAAGTCCAAGACCGGGAAGGACGCGCTGCAGGTCCAGGCGGACGTGCGGAGGAAGGACGAGTGCGAGCGGGCCGTGGCGGAGACGGTGGCCAGGTTCGGCGGGATTACGTACCTCGTCAAGTGAGCTGGGGCGTTGCATTTGCGGCGCGAGGGGCAGTTGGGTGACGGTCTGCGCGACTATGCCCTGGTTCGCAGCAATGCGGGCACGTCGGCTGCCCGGCCTTTCGAGAGTGTGACGGACGAGCAATGGGATGACGACCTCGATCTTAAGGTAGGAAACATTGTGTGCAGCTTCGGCAGCATGCTCACGGGGTTCGTTCCTGCAGGTCAAGGCCGCGATCAGGTGCACCCGCGCCGCCCTGCCGCACCTGAAGAAGGCCAAGGGCGCATCTATCGTCTCTGTGCTTGCCATCGCCGGCAAAGCCCCCGGCGCATCCTCCGTGCCGACCTCGGTCTCCCGCGCGGCGGGTCTGGCGCTCACGAAGGCCCTCTCGCGCGATCTCGGGCCTCACGGCATCCGCGTGAACGCGGTCTGCATCGGGCTCGTGAGATCGGCGCAGGTGGAGCGGATGGCCGCTGGTAGCGGAAAGAGCTACGAGGAATGGTCTGCTGGGTTCGCCAAGACGGCCAACATCCCGCTCGGGCGGGTGGGGGAGTCCGAGGAGGCGGCGGACGCGATCGTCTACTTGCTGGGGCCATCCTCGAGCTACGTCACCGGCGTCGCGGTCAATCTCGACGGAGGCATGTCTCCAGTGCTGTAACGACCACCAGTTCTCGAAAAGAGTGGGATGAGTGACGATGTGCACAGCCTGATGGCGCCCGAGTCGGAAAACGGAAACACCACAATCTGCCGGCAGTTCTTGGCCTTTCCGCCCCTCAAAACAGACGCCTAAGCCGTCGGGCATCTTTTTTCTGGCTCAGACGACGCGTTAGCGCCCTTGTCCGCCACTGGGTGGTCTTGTGGAGCTGGGAAACAGTGCCACTCTCCTCGTGGACCACATCGCCGGCAGCAACACCGTCAAGGATGGCCCAGAAGTACCCACCCCCTTCGGACATCTCCTTCACCTCTTTCCAAGGCTTGAGGATCGCGGCGCGGCGTTGGGGCTACATCCCGAACAGCGATGACACGTCGAAGGACAACGAGTCCGCGAAAGACACCGACCGCACTTGGATCAGAATCCTCGCTTGCCATGGCTGGTAGAGGTCAATTCCGCGCTTGGGAAGCGTTGATTCCGACGGTACGCAGGCTAGACAATTGCCACACGTGGAACAAGTTGATCCCGACACTGCTGCACGATATCGAGGCTGCCAACCCTTCGTTGAAGTGCACTGTCGTCTGTCTCGACCTTCCCGGCCACGGTCTGAGCGACCACCGCTCCAAGGATGTGGGTCGTGGCTCTATTGGCTCAGTGGCATTACTCCTGACACGTTGCTGTCGGTCAGTCTGACTATGCCGACATGCGTTAGTAGGTAGAGGACAAAAGCGCAAGAACACGGATGTTGATTACCGCCGCGCAGCGCGATTGATGTCGAGGCTTGCGTTCAGGCTTTGAACTGGAGGAGCTTCGTCCTCATGGGGCACTCGGTAAGCCGGCGTCCTCTACCCAAACAAACGCCTTTGCTTACGTCTCATTTAGATGGGCGGAGCGGTCTCCTGCTTCTACGCGACCGCGTATCCGAATCGCATTCAAGCCATGATCCTGGTCGATAATGTGGGGCCCTTCACGCGGCCGGCGCAGCAGATTCCGGAGGAGATTCTGGAACGGATCGAGGAGGAAAAGGTGCTTTCACGCAAACGCAAGCCGCGTTACGCCTCTGTGCATGAGGCAACACTGGCGCGAACCAAGGCACCTCGGATTCCGCTTGGTTACGAGGGCGCATCGCATCTTGTGGCCCGTGGGCTCATGGAGATCGTGGGCTATTTCACAAGCAGCCGCTTTCGACACTGCTCACTGACGCGGCCGTTTCCGGCACCTGTAGGTCGAGGAGGACAGCAGCATGGTTTCGGACCCCTTCCAGCAAAAGGTCCGCGTCGTCGCGACAGTTGCTTCGTCGCCGGACGGGCGCCGTCCCGAGGATCAGCCGCCGCCGGTCCACGACAAGCCTCCTGCCGAGCCCGAGCGCAAGAGGGCCTATACGTGGAGGACAGATCAAAGGTTGACGATGACGGAGCCCTTCCCGCCCACTGAGGCGACCTGTCTGGAGATCCTGAAGCGCATCGGACGGGCTCGGGTGCCGGTGTTGCTGATTCTCGCGTCGGGAGGGTGGGTTGCCCTTTGGTCCATTGCGTGTCTCGGAGACTCACAACTTATCCAGTTACTTTGTGAGGAACATCGAGCAAGGCCAGGGCCTGCGATGGGAGAAACGCTTCTGGGCACTGGCCGTTGGCGCAGAGGAGTCGGCGGTGCTCGAAGGGGAAGCGGGCCGGGGCGGAGCAAAAGTCGTCATTTTGCCAGGCGGACACCATTTGCATCTCGAGGAGCAGGCGGACACATGCGCCAACTTGATCGCCGACATGCTCGTGAGGACCATCTACCACCGCGACACCGGTCTCTTCGAGGGCAAGCTCCGGGTCGAGTGGAGGGGTGTCCCGGCTCCGGACGAAGGCCGCAGCGGGCGGGTGCTTGCAGGCCTTCCAATGCCGCTGAAGCTCCCGGCCAAGCTTTAGGGCAGATGATGTTACAACATGTGACAAAGATCTTGCATGCTCCATTTCCTCAATCGAAAAGACCGGTGCCCCACACCTTCCGCGCTGCATCTTGCCACGGTTTGGGGTCGACGTAGCGGACGCGCTTTGAAATCCCGTTAATCTTTTCCATCGAGTCCTTGTCCAGCTCGACCAGGTGCATATTCTCCTTGATGCGCTCAGGCTTGACCGACTTCGGAATCACGACAGTGCCGCGAGTGGCGCCCCACGAGAGCAGAACCTGGGCCGGCGTCAGAGACAGCTTCTTGGCGACCTCGAGAATGATCGGATCTTCAAGCAGCGAAGGCTTTCCTCCGGAACCCAGCGGGGAATACGCGGTCACGGCTATGCCCTCCTGCTTGCAGAACTCGACGAGCTCGGGCTGCGGGTTGTACGGGTGCAGCTCGACCTGATTCACGGCCGGCTTGATCTTGGCCACCTTAAGGAGCTCTTCCAGTCTGGTGATACCGTAATTGCAGACTCCGATGTTCCTCGTCTTTCCCTGCTCAACCAGCTTCTCGAGCTCGGGCCACGTGTCCCGGATGTGCCACTTCTCATCGAAAAGCGCAGCTCCGGTGGCTTTGTCCTTCGGCATCGTCACTTTGTCGCCGATGTACTGGTAGCAGAACGGCCAATGCAGCAGCAGGGCGTCCAGGTGGTCCAGTCCCAAATTCCCCACGCTTTCCTCGACGGCGCGGACGATACGAGACGGGTCGCCATAGAATATCGGCCACAGCTTCGAGACGACGAAAAGCTCAGATCGCTGGAAGTCAGTGCCGACCTTGTCCTTCAACACAGTTCCGATCTCTCGCTCATTTCCGTAAATCCACGCGCAATCGATGTGCCGTATCCCAAGGTCCAAAGCGGCGCGAACGGCGCCTCCAACTTCTCCGGGCTGCGATTTCCACGTGCCCAGGCCGAGGAGCGGGACCAGGTCCGCTGAGCGGAGCTTCAACGCGCGAGGGAGCGGCATCGCGTGTAATCCGCGTAGAGTTCTGTTGGCTCCTCTATAAAGACCTTCTTGGAAGTCCTATAGCGTGTCAAGGTCCCACTAGTCTGTCGTGGTTGCGTTTTGATGCCTTGTTGATCGCGGCGCGGAACTCGTTTGACGCGCAGCCCCCTGAAGGAGACTCTGTTGTAGCGTTCTCTCCAGCTGGGCGGCGTCTGGCATTCAGCCGGATTTGCTCCCAGTCGCCCGGGCTGCGCCAGCCGCGACAGGGGCGTGGAATCGCGGTCCCGCGTCATTGAACCTTCAGAGCCCCTCCACGACCGCCAATCGCTATCATGGGGGACCGAGGCGCTCGCCAGGGCCGGGTGGCCAACAAGGCCCCGGCGCCGGTCCAGATTACCGCGGAACAGTGCGTGGAACGGCGCCGCGGCACTGCGTGGTGCCGGGACTCAGACGCCGTCCCCCGGGCAGGATCCTTCGCGAGGCGAATCAGTTCCAGGAACCGGCGCTCAAGCTTCCGAAACAGAAGATTATGGACCAGCAAGAGCTGATGGAGTACAAGGGGGAGCGGCGGAAGGAGTTTGAGGACAAGATCCGCCGCAATCGGACGCACGTCGGCCACTGGCTCAAATACGCAGCATGGGAAGAGAGCCAGCACGAATATGAGAGGTATGCTGTCGATGCGTCTGGATTGTCTGATGGGACCGCGACCGACCCCTTGTTTTTCGCAGGGCCCGGTCCATCTTTGAACGCGCCCTCGACGTGGACCACCGCAACATAACTCTCTGGGTGCGGTATGCCGAGATGGAGATGAAGCACAGGAACGTCAACCACGCGCGCAACATCTACGATCGCGCGGTTTCCGTGCTGCCGCGCGTGGACCAGTTCTGGTACAAGTACACGCTGATGGAGGAGACGCTCGGGAACGTTGCCGGTGCACGGCAGGTGTTTGAGCGGTGGATGCAGTGGGAGCCGTCCGAAGAAGCTTGGATGGCCTACATCAAGTTCGAGAGAAGGTTGGTCGAATTCGGACCCTCTGTTGGATTGTCGCTCAACTGGATTTTAGGTACAAGGAAACGGAGCGGGCGCGGCAAATTTACCAGCGCTTCGTCTCTAACCAACCCGAACCGAAGAATTGGGTAAAATGGGCTCGGTTCGAGGAGGACATCGGCGACGTCGACCGCGCTCGCGCCCTGTACGAGCAATGTATCGATCACATGGACAAGGACGCCCAGCAGACGGACGACCCGAGGGTCCTGGATCCCAATATTTTTGTGTCGTTCGCCAAGTTCGAGGCACGGCAGCAGGAGTACGAGCGGACGCGGGCCGTCTACAAGTTTGCGCTTGAGAAGATACCCAAGACGCGGTCGCAGACGATCCAGGAGAACTATGGCCAGTTTGAGAAGCAGCACGGGGACCGCGAAGGAATCGAGGACGTCATCACGGAGAAACGGCGGAAAAAGTACGAGGAGGATTTGGAGGCGACACCGCAGAACTACGACACGTGGTTTGACTACGCGCGGTTGGAGGAGAGTGCAGGCAACCCGGAACGGGTCCGCGAGGTCTACGAGAGGGCCATCGCGCAGGTCCCTCCGGTGACGGAAAAGCGTTTTTGGCGGCGGTACATTTATCTGTGGCTTTTCTATGCCGTCTGGGAGGAGCGGGACGCTGGGGTGGGTCTCCTTGTTCGGCCGCTCATCCCATTTCCTGAGTCTTGCGCTTTGCAGGACATGGACCGGGCGAAACAGGTCTACCAGGCGTGCTTAAACCTGATCCCGCACAAGCAGTTCACGTTCGCCAAGGTGTGGGTGCTCTACGCGAATCACCTTGTCCGGCGGAAGGATCTCGCGGCGGCCCGCAAGATGCTGGGGGTCGCGATCGGCACGTGCCCGAAGGAGAAGCTGTTCCGGAGCTACATCGAGCTGGAGCTCAAGCTGCGCGAGTTCGACCGCGCGCGGATCCTCTATCAGAAGTACCTGGAATGGAATCCCCAGAACTGCTACGCCTGGGTCAAGTTTGCCGAGATGGAGCGGATGCTCGGGGACATTGAGCGTGCCGAGGGCGTGTTTGAAATCGCGGTCGCGCAGCCGGCATTGGACATGCCCGAGGTGCTGTGGAAGGCGTACATTGACTTCCAGGTCGGCGAGGAAGAGTGGGACAAGGCGCGGCGGCTCTACGAGAAGCTGCTCAAGAAGACGGAGCACGTCAAGGTTCGCGCCGTTGCCGCTATGAATTTCTCGTTGCTGACAGTTGTTCACAGGTCTGGATCTCTTTTGCCAACTTTGAGGCCAGCACACCCGTCGGTCCCAAAGGACTCGAGGACCTCTCTGCTGCCGACAGGGCGCGGTCCGTCCTTGACCGCGCACACACGGCGGTCAAGCGCCGGATGCCTGAGTCCAAGGAGGAGCGGGTGTTCCTCCTGGAGACTTGGAAGGACTTTGAGAAGAAGAACGGGTCGCCGGAGGAGCTGAAGAAGCTCGAGGCCCGCATGCCGCGCGTCGTCAAGAAGCGGCGGCGGGTGGAGGAATCCGGAACCTGGGAGGAGTACCTGGACTACATCTTCCCCGACGACGAGAAGGAGAAGACCCCCGCGCTGAAGCTGCTGCAGCTTGCGCACCAGTGGAAGAAGCAGCAGGCGTCTGCGCCGGCAAAGGATGCGGACGAGGACGAGATCAGGCCGAAAACCGGCTCTGGCGGACCGGTTTCTTTTGCCAATGGCGACGAAATCGAGATCGACGACGGCGGGGACGATGACGATGAGGACTCTGGGAGCGATGACCAAGGTGATCGGGCACCCAAGGCCTCGTCAAAGAACCCGGATGCGGACGACAGCGACGATGCAGACGACTGATGTAGTCGCTTGACCTTTGTATTCTGGCTGATTCTTGAGCATTCGCGCGAACGATCGGAGGAACAGAAGACATCGCAGCGTCGTGATGGGGCCCTCGGCCCAGGCGCGGAGACCCCCAACGAACCGACCCTCACAGCTGACGTCCTACTCCGCTATCGTCCTCGGCAGACGGCGATTGGCGGCAAGAGGGAAAGCAGGCACATTAAATCCTTGGCTCTCGCGCCGAGAAAAACGCCAGAAGGGCAGCAATGGCGACCTCCCCCCTCCTGACGTCTCCGGATATCCCGGCGACCAGTAACCGCCGGAAGGCGGTTCTGCTTGTCGGCGGCAATTCTATCGGTGCTTTTCCGTGCCGCAGCTCGCCGAAAGTCGGCCCTGACACGGACTGGCGCAGGCACGCGGTTCCGGCCTCTGTCTTTCACCACTCCCAAGCCTCTGTTCCCGATTGCCGGGCTCCCAATGATACGGCACCACGTGGACGCTTTGGCACAAGTTGAAGGCATGCGGGACATTCTTCTTATCGGCTTCTACGGTGCGCTTCGTGCTCTTTTGGCTTCGTGGAACCCGAACGCTCAACTGCGCGGTCGCTTCGCGTCTCCTGCAGAGAACGGCGTTTTCGACCGCTTTCTCTCCGAAGTGACGCTGGACTTTCCTGGGATTAACTTCCGGTGGGTTCCACCCTATGTGCCGACGGAACGGGCACGAATGGAACTCCTGCGTGCAGCTACCTGCGCGAGTACGTCTCTCTTGGAACGGGCGGTGGCCTGCATCACTTCAGGGACGAAGTTCTCCGTGGAAACCCCGATTGTGAGCGCGACTGCCGGTCTTCTTCATCTCGCTTACCCTCTTCGCCAGACGTCTTTGTCCTGCACGCCGACATTGCCTCGTCGTTCCCACTCTCGGACATGCTGGAGTTCCACCGATCCCACGGCAAGCCGTTCACGATCATGGGCACGAAGGTCTCGAAGGAAAGTGTTCGTCGCTATGGGTCCCTTGTGGCGGACCCGCAGACGAACGAGGTGCTCCACTACGTCGAGAAACGTGGGTCCATTGGCAGTACGCAGTTGTTCCCTTTCTAAACGACCCCCTCAAACAGCCGAGACTTTCATCTCCGACATCATCTCCTGCGGTGTCTACATCTTTGACCGCAGCATCTTCCGCGACATGGCCAAAGCCGTCGCGGAGCGCCGTGCTCGCTATGAAAAGGAGCTGGAGGACGATTCCTTCACGTACGGTAGCCTGTCGTCGGCCGAAGTCGACGCCGTGCAGCTCGAGAACGACGTGATCCAGAAGCTCGCCGGCACGGGCCGGCTCTATGTCTACCCCATCGGGCCTAACGACTTTTGGATGCAGATCAAGGCCGCAGCCTCTGCGCTGCCGGCCAACGCGCTTTACCTGCAGTACTGGGCCAAGACGGCGCCTCACCGTCTCGCGCGGAAGCCATCCACGTTTGCGCTGGCCCACATGGCGGCAGCGCTGCCGAACCAAACGCGGCCGCACATGTTCGGCGCTGCACGCGAGAACGGCGGCAGCGTGACGGTTGGGGGCCCTCCTGTCTTGGCCACTCACTCTCCCAGCCAGCTCACGCCGGAGTCTCCGGAACCTGGCTACATCAACCCGCCGGCGGAGGCTCCTCAGGCGCCGGTTTCCCCCGTGCGCAAGGCGCGCACCGAGCCGGAGATAATCCAACCGGTCATCATTCACCCCAGTGCAATCGTTCACCCGACGGCAAAGATCGGTCCCAACGTGTCCCTGGCGGAGCGGGTCGTGGTCGGGCGCGGCGTCCGCATCCACAACTCGATCATCCTGGACAACGTGGAGATCAAGCACGATTCGATCGTGCTCAACTCCATCGTCGGAAAGGACTGCCGTATCGGCTGTTGGGCCCGTGTTGAGGGTGGCCACATCGACGTGCACGCCGCCGCAGCTAGTGGAGGAGCAACGGTCAACAACGCAAAGGCCCCGGGGGCTACCGTGCTGGGCACGGAAGTCAAGGTGGCCGACGAGGTCGTGATTCGCAACTGCATCGTCCTGCCGCACAAGGAACTCAAGGGGTATGCCTGCTCGTCGATCCCCTTGATTCGAATCTGACATCGCTGGCTTGCAGGCACTACGAGAACGAGATTGTGATGTGACGTGGAGTGCCAGCTGTCAGATACCCGCGTAGACCGATATTCCTCTAATGCACTAGAAGAACGTCTTTTTCAAAACATCGACGCACTGTACATGAGAGCCCGTGAGAGATCACAGAGGAATGGCTCTCCAGCAGCTCCGTTATATGCCAGCAACATTGGAAAGCCGGAGATCTTCATTCCCGCTTTCAGGAGTAGCGCGAAGAGCTCGGGAAGGGCGCCTGACGGGAACCACAACGATACCGTGACTTGCTCCGGGTTCTCTCTCCCTTCGCGACCGGCCTCGAGCGCACGCATCAGCGCGTCGATCACGACTTCGTTCAGCAGTTCCGGCTTCTTGACGACCACGGGCCCGATGCCCGCGCCGCGCCGAGCGAAAGAGTAGCCGACAACCGCGCCGCCTTCGTCCTTGTAGAGTTGCGCGATGGGCCGGCCAGCGTAGATGAAGTCCCAATCCTCCTTCCTCCGCGCAAACCGAACAATATCCGCGTCAAGAGCACGGATCTTCGGCAGCGCGTCCTCGAACGTGATCTGCGACTCGGTGGGATTTGAAGCCACGATGCTGACCGGGGTGAGCGTTCTGCGGAAGTCGATTTTCGAGACGTCGAGCGGTCCGTCGAGGTACTGCAAGGGCTGCTTCCCGACCACGCCCCACTGAGCATAGAGGCTATTCGAGATGGGCTGCGCCGTGTCGACGGTCAGGCCGACAGTATCACCCTCCGGCACGTTCTTCATGAGGCGCCCGAAGAGCGTGCGGCCGACGCCCTTGGCCTTGGGGTGCGCGTAGTCCGGGAGTACGAAAACAAAGCCTGGAGGAGGGCCAGACGGAGTTTACTGCTGGATCAGCAGTCCGTGCCGGGCGTACGCACCGACAAAGAACATCGGAGGTCGGCTTGTCGCAGTGGCGAAACCGACGATTTTGTCCGCGTCCACGTCTTCAGCAATGAAAAAGTTCTCTGGATCCGTCTGGAGAGCATGCCGGTAGAACCGAACCACGTCCGCCAAGATGCGCTCCCGGATCATCATGAGCTTGTCCGCCGAGTTGAGCTTCTTCAGGTAGCCGGTGAGCCCCTGCCGTGCGCAGATATCAAAGAGATGCAGGAGATCATGCAATGGGTGCGGTACTTGCCTCGAAGAACACCTCCCCGCACGTCGGCAGATCCTCCTCACGCGCCAGACGATACTCAATCTTTGCCGGAGACGCAGCAACTTCAGCAGACTCGCTCATCGTTCGCCCGTCTGGGGGTTGGCTTCCGGGTTCACGGTTGTTTTGATCGCGCGTCGATCCGCGCCTCATCGGACTCCCGTAGTCGCACACATCGCCTCTGCTACTAGCTGTTGCAGCGAGCCAGTGGCCTTGGCATCTCCATCTGCAAACTCTGCGCCTCGGGCTTCTTCACAACTACCTGTGCCCCGGACGCCAATGTTGGTGGACGGCCCCGCCATCGCAACTCGGCTCAAGCAGACTGGGAAGCTGAGCTCGGCGGAGATTTCTGCGTCGTTGGGAGTACATCGCACGACCTATTTTCGTTGGATCAAGTGGGCATCGCTGCCCCCGGCATCGAGAGAGGGAGTTCGCAAGGTCCGGAGCCGCCGCAAGGTCACGGACCAGATGGTCCAGGACATCGTACACGAGGCAAAAAGCCAGGTCAGGGTCACCCAGCAGGAGCTAGTTCTTTTTCTGGCAGAAAAGTACGGGATCCGCGTCTCCCAGCAGCACGTTTCGCGGCTGCTGAAGGCAAATGGCGTCACTAGGAAGAGGCTCACCGTCAAGTCTTCCGAGGCCTTACGGCAACCGGAAAGGCATCTTCTGTTTCATAGTCGCATCGAGAATGTGCCTATGGAACGCATGGTCGCACTGGACGAAACGGCTTTCGAGCTCAACGACCCGGGCAGCCACGGGTACTCGGACCGCGGAAGCCGCGCTGTTGTCTACCTCCCGCGGAATAGAGGTCCAAAGGTGACTCTGTGTCTCGCAGTGTCACCAAGTCCTCGTCCGGGAGCAGTTGCTGGAACGGTGATCTCGTATGTGATCTACCGTGGCAATATGAACACGGAGCGATTCTGCGCTTTCTTGAGGTCTGTTAAGGCAGACGGACAGGGCCCCAAGAACGCGCTGAACATTGTGATTGACAATGCTGGTTACCATGGATCCCCTTTGAGGGCAAAGAAGACCGCAAATGGTACTGCGATTGTAGAGAACACCTCCGGCAAATCGTTCCTCGCGGTTCAGGCGGTGGCGAAAGCCAACAACCTCAACCTCGTGTACCTGCGACCCCGTACTCCCGAGTTCAATGCGAGTGAGCACGTGATAGGGCGGTTGAAGCGCCTTGTCCGGCGAGACTGTCCCTCCACTGTGGCCGATCTGATTGACGCTGTCGAGAGGGCGATACGAATTGTTGGGGAGAGCGATCTCTGTCCCACTTTTCGGCACTGCATCAAGCTCAGCGCGGAAGAGAAGGCGCGCATTCAGCGGGAGATGCTTCGGTCCGACAACCTTGGTTCCACGAGCGGGTGCATACAACCGGAAACGGCAACTGGCGAGATCACGGGAGACACAAACTCGACCCGCATGGACACCGGACCGGGTCCCGGGGCCGCGCCCAGGAACGCGGTGGACGACGGCATCGCTGCTCGAGAAGCGGCCCGCCTGCTGCAGGAGGTGGGGAACTCGTCGCCGTCGTCATTGACGCGTGCCGACCTCCGTTTGACTTCCCAGGCCCGGGAACTCGGAGTGGCCGAGGTCGACGTCCACAAGGCCTACGATGTGAACCAGCTCTATGGCCGACTACGAGGACTCAGTAATGGAGGTGCTTTCGGATCGGCGTGGAACACGTTTCTGGACGAGCTGCAGAACGCCCGCGCCACCGCCTCCAAGGACGTCATCGGCACCCTCACCTCCCTCCCTCCCGACCAGTTCCGCGGAATATGCTCCGCAGTCGAGAAAGGCAAAGGCAAGGAGGTCCGCGCGGCCCTCTGCCGGAAGCTGCGGAACTTCGTCGAGCGACGTCGGCTCCCCGCGCCCGTCGCCGACGAACCATCGCCGGCCACTGCGGGCACCCCTTCCGGCCTCTCGCCGCCTCCGCCGCTCTTTCCAACTGTTTTAGCGAACCCGATTTTCGCTCCAGCCGTTGTCGGAGCCCCGGGGGCGCAGCTGGACGCTCTGCTGGACTACGCGCTGGAGCCGACCGTGCCCAAGGACCTGCGTGAGGCTGTCAAGTACGCGTGCTGTGCCGGGCTTTCCGACCTGGACCAGGGTCGTCCGGACGGCAGTTACTCGTCCCTCTCCGCGACGAGGAAGGAACGACTTTTTGTCTCGCGCCTGGTGGCGGTCGACCGTGAAGGAGGCTTCCACCGCTGGACGGCAGCGACCGAGATCCGTCTGCGTGGGCGGCTGATGGCGAGTGATGCGGCTCGTTTGGATGATTTCGTCCATTCCGTATTCCTTGCTCGAGTGCGGCACTTCGTTCGCCAGCCGGAAGCCGGGCTCATACCCGTGGAGGACTTCGAGCTCCCAGCCCAGACCCACCTCCGCCGGCCGCAGAACTGGCGCAAGATCCTGGAGGACGCCCTCGGCGCGCTCAAGAACGCGTCCGGGAAAGCCCTGTGGGATCGGAGGAGTCGTTCGCTCGAGGTTGCGCTCGCCAGCCTGACTCTGGAAGAGCGCATGGCGCTCGTTGTCCGCACGGACTTGCCCAAGGACATTGCCTTTCAGCAGGCTGAACAGCGCCGCATCTTCTTCGAAACCTTCCTCTGGGGCCCCATGAAGGCCAACGAGGCGCTCCTGGGCATACCGGATCGTGGTCCGGTGCCCGCGCTGGTGAGCAACGTTCTGGCTTCCAGCTCCAGCATTCTGGGCTGACGGTGCACTCCTCGCAGCCGCTGACCTTCTACGAGATCTTCCAGCCCACGAAGGGGCTAAGAGGCGTGAGCGAAAGGGCGGACGCGGACCTCGGCTCGTTCTTCGACAAGGCTTTGGCTGCTGTGCACGGAGAGGAGGGGCGCTCGGTCCTGTTTGAGTTGATCTTTTCTGGCCACCCGATGCGCGACCATTTGCTGGACTATTGGGGGTTCGATTCGCTCGTGAACCCTGTCAGCGACGCCGCCCGTCGCGCGAGCGTCGCGTTCCACCTGAAGTTGGACGCGCTCGAAAAGGCCTTTGACGCCAAGCGCGTCGACATCTGTTCCCTCGGATGCCTTTATTGTCCCTTCACAGTGGCGGTCGAGGGCCGGGTGCCGGCTCGGAACCCGGAGCGGAAGAGAAAGGACGCGAACGGCGCTACGGCCGGCAAGTCGTCGGATCAGCGCCAGTACGACGCTGGCGTGCGGCTCGGGCATCACGTCGCGGGGAAGCACTTTACGTGCCAGATCTGCCGCAAAGACGGCAGGCGTGTCACGTTTGCGTTCGAGGCCAAGTACCGGGAACACGTGGAAACCCAGCATGCAGATGCTCCTCTCCAGTAGGTCTCCGCAAGAGATCCACACGGGGTCATTACTCATCCTCGCTGTCCCAGCCTCGTCATCCCCCGGGCCTTCACATCACGGCGCGGACTGCTGCTCGCCCAGGTCAACTACATTGTGCCGCACGCCTGCCGCACTCAAGCAACGGAAGCGGAGAGTGCTGCCGCCGGAGCAACGGCGATGGACGTAGACGGGGCGAAGGACGAAGGTTGCGCGGCAAAGGAGCCCAGGTGCCACCTCTGCCTGTCGACAACCCGGGGACACCGGCGAGGATGCCGGCCGGCTTTGCGGCAAGCTGCGGAGAATGCGTACAAGGCCGTCGGGGATGCGGAGCACGAGCGGCACGTGACCGAGCGCGCCATGTCGACAACCTGGTTCTTGCCCGAGGAGGCCCTCCACCCCTGGGCGATCGAGCCGCTCAAGAGCGTGGGGCTGCTCATTTCCCGCGCCGCAACCGGTGCGGCGTCCTTTGCAAAGCTCGTCTGGACCTCGGCGATGCTGGCAGTATACAACGGTCTGCTGGACAACCGCTCCGTTCCCCCTGCCATCCTGCGCAAGTTCCCACCTTCCGTCGTAGCGAACATGGCGATGCTGGTGGTTTTGAACGAGGGGGCGCTAAACGCCAACGCAGGCACACGCCGGAGGAAGAAGCCGCGCGGGGACATCGGCACGGATCCGGGCGTGGAGATCACCGCAACTGGCGCGGGACTCGGCACGGTCACGGAATTGGCGGAGGACGATGACGAGCCCGCTGCCGAAGATGGGGAAGAAGAAGAGGAGGGCGGAGATTTCGGTGAATACGCCGGGTTCGCGGACTTCCTGGCCGGCGAGGGGGAAGCCGACGGACCTGAACACGTGCTGGAAGCTCTGGGCGCCGGCTTCGGTGGCGACGGGATGGCCGACGACGGCGAGGTTTTTGACGGTCCCGGCACCCTCTCCGTGGAGGAGCATAACGCGGCGGCTGCGGTTCTGCGGGCGGTAGTCACCGACGCCTACCACGAGCTGAGGCCGGACCTGGCTTCCGAGTTTGCCGACTGGCACCACTACCTGCTGCGCGGCCCGCTGCTCGGTTACTTCAGGAATCTTGCCGCAGGACGCCTCCGCACCGTCCCCATCCAGCTGCGCAAGGAGCTTTCGGACCTGATCCGCACCTTCCTGAAGGAGGAGCTGGACAACGCCGTGAAGCGGCAAAAGATTGGCCACATCTTGCGCTGCGTGCTGGCCAAGCTCGGGACGGGTGATACGAACTTTTTCGGCACCAGCTTCGCGGCCTTTGGCTGCAGCCCCGAGTTTGACGCGGAGGCTCGGCTTCGCCTGACCTGGCTACTCCTGCCGCTATCCGGACGCTCGCTGAATACGATCATGGACCTGCGGGAGCCCCGCGACCGGCCAAAATGGCCAGCGACTGTCCTACAGCGCGTGATGCTTTCGCTGAGGAAGCGGGACGTGGAGCTGAAGCGGTCGGCGATGGCGACGCGTATCCGCAGCGTCGCCATATCGCCGCAGAAGGCGCGCGGCAAGTCGCAGGACGAGGAGGACGCAAAGGCGGCGTACCTGCTGGATCTGCGCGACCGGGCCCAAGCCGAGCTCCGCCGGATGCCGCCTGAAGCGATCAGGCAACTGCAGGAGGAGGAGCGGCACGAACTGGTCGAGACGTATGTGGCTGACAAGCTGCAGTTGCGTGGCATCCCCGTCGAGATCCCCTCCGTGCAGGGGGTTGGCATCCACCCCACAAAGAGCCGCTTTTGGGGGCCGGAGTGGACGGAGGGCCTGGACAAGGAGGCGCTGTTGCAGCGCTACGAGAGGGAGCTGCTCGATGAGAGGCAGAGGGCGCGTCAGCTGAGCACAGCTGAACTTCGCCTCGCGCAGACGGGCAAATGCGCGGACGCGGACGCGTTTGGCTCCGAGGCTCTCTTTCAGACTATGCGGCTGCGGGAGGAGCAGATCGCGAGGCTCAAGATGCGGCGATCGTCAAGCGTTGCCTCGACCGGATCTGAACCAAGCCCGACGGCCTTGCCGCAAAGCTCGACACCGACACCTTCATCATCGAGTGCGGCGGACAGCGCTCGGCGCGTCGCCGCCAGCTTCACCACCGAGGCCGCAATGGACGTTGACCCTGCGAACGAGGCGGAGGGTGGTGGACCCTCTGCGACTCTGTTCCGCGGAAGTGCCGCCGTGGACCTGCTTTGCGCGGACATGGAATGCTCCGACTCGGAAGACGGCAATGTTGAGGCTGCTGACGACTTCCCCACGATCGGCGGCGGGAAGCAGAAGTCGAAAAAGGGCCGACCGATCCGAGTGGACCCCAAGCCGTGGCCGAAGAACGGGGCACCCAAGCGATTCCATGGCTACGTCACGACGGGGAAGAAGCGGGCGCCGCTGTCGCCCGAGGGCAAGGTGAAGAAGCGATTGGGGAAGTCACGTGTGGCGGCTCGCCGATGGTCCAGCGCGGCCGGAGGGAGCGGGGAGAAGAGCGTGGGTGACGCGTTCTCTCCCGTGGTGAGGTCGTCATTCTGATACGTTTCATGAACAACAGCAGTCAAGGACCCAAGGCGGCACCACCGGAGGGACCTGGGCCGCGGGCGGGATCCGGCCGCTCTTGACCAGGATTTCCCTCACCCCCATAGCCCTGTACATAACCGCGAGCGATCTGCCCGACCTCTTCAAGATGCTCGGTGTTAAGCTCGGCCCCTTGGCACCGGACGTGGCCAAGATCAACCCCGATTACCTGTTTGGACACCTGTTCAACAATGGCAACAAAATTGTTCAGGACGAGCGTCTTTTCCGCCTCCATCAGGAGGGGAAGCGCTCCCCGGCAGGGCACGCGGACGCCTCACGGCCGACCCTTCGCCGGTCGGGCGATGCGCTGCACTGCTCGTGCATTGCTGGCATGGTTCTTCGTGGCCCAACCTTTGCCATTGTCGAGGAGCACAATGGCCGTCGTGCCCAGGGCTTCGAAGCCGAAGGCACCGCAGCAGCAGTGGACGGAATCTGAGCCCAAAGTGACGCCGCCCTTGGATTGTAGGTCCCCGTTCTTTCATCGGAGCTTCCGCGCCTAACCTGCTTCCCAACAGTCTTCCTCAGCGCGCCATCGCCCGAGCCGTGTTGGGAGTGTACGGAGCCAGAACAGCACGCCCACTGGCACGACTTTTCGGCCCAAGATTCGTTCGGGATGCCCGCGGTCCTCGTGCCCACCCTTCCGCACGGTGCTCCGGACCCCCCGCCGGGCATGGCCGTCGTTGATGGTATGTCATCCTTGCCGCTGCACTCAGCGCTGCTGATGTGTTCATCTTCAAGCTCACGGCTGGCTCCATGCTGGCGGGACCGTCTTCTTCCCCCCGCCCGCCATTACCGACGATGCCGAGCACTTGCTGGTAGATCCCGACTCGACTCCTTTCACGTGGATGGACGTGGATCAGGATTGGATCGGGCTCCCGCCTCCCGCCTCCATCCCCCCCGAACCCCCACCCGCAACATCACCGAACTCCTCCACATCGGTACCTTCCGAGTCTCCATCCTCCTTCACTCCCACCCTCGCTCCTCCGCCTCCTCTTCCCATCCCGACGGCCTCGCCTGTGGGTGCCGCAGGATCTTCTCCGCTTCCGCCCTCTTCTCCACCTGCCCCTGCTCAGCCTCCAACCTCCGCTCCTCTCCCACCGCACCCTCGCTCTACGTGCTCATCGATACCTCGTCCGCCTGTTGACTGGAAGACCTCTATACCGTGCTACAACTTTAGCCGGAAGGCGGACGCGGAGAAGCTAATGCCGCACTTCCTAACAATGGCAACGGAAGAGGAGATGTGGGATGCCGCCCAACGGGGCCTTCCCGTTTCTGGTGGCGTTGTCTTTTGCGATCCAAATCGCTGGTTCTATATGCAGGGCGGTCGACGACTTGCACCCGCGTTTGTGGCCCGCTGCCTGGACCCCGGCCCGGGGAGACGGTTCGACTTCGCCAACACCCACCTACCCGAGCTTTCGGAGAAGATCGTCGTCACCAACCCGGACGGCACCACATCGACATACATTCTTGTGCGCGCCAACGTGCCCAAGGGGTGCATCTCTGCGGGCCGCATCAAGGACATCCGGCTCGAACACTCCTGCGACGAGACGGCCCGCGTTGCGCGGGCGACGCAGGCGGCGCCGCGCAACATCCGCTGCCGACACCACCCGGACGGCGCCGCCAAGCTCTCGGCTCACCGCCCGACCAACCGCGGGCATGCGAACCGCGACGAGAAGCTGCGGAAGGCCGAACGGAACTGGACGCTTTTCCCCAACCCCGACGGCGGGTCCGATGCCGACGGGGACAGGTTCTGGGGTGGTATCGCCGGCTTTGGGCGCGCCGGCGTCCGCCAGCTTCCGGAGCTCATTCTCGGCGTGCCTGGGGACCTCGATCGCCGGATGTGTGGTTACCAGCACGCTTCTAGGAAACTGGCGTCGCTGCGCAAGTCGCACACCCTCCCCTCCGGCCTGACAATCGAGGCTTGGGAATCGGCACTGCCTTCGCAGCGGACGACGAGCTGCGAGCAGTTTCGCAAGTACGCCCATGCCATCACGAAGGAGCTCTGCTCCGTCGTCAAGTTCTACTGCAATGATGAGATATGGTTTGTTCACGGCCAGCCTGCGTGATTGGGATGCAGCCTTCCTGACGCCTTCTTTTGCAGCCGCGACCGCGTCCGTACCATCCGGAGGCGTCGGCAGGTGCTCGACTGGATCGCCCGCGACCTGTGTCGCAACCCGTACTCGGGCAAGTTCGATTCCCAGACCACCTTCGCCTATGGCGCCGCCCGCTTTGGTCACGCAAGCAAGGGCGGTCCGGCTTCTCGGATTGTGCAGTTCAGGGCCGCGCTCGCGGCCGTTGGAATCCTCGTTTTGATCAACGAGTACCTGACGAGCCAGATGTGTTCAAAGTGAGTTTTCCCTCGTACTTCGCGCCTGATTTCGCGGCATTGATCGCCCTCTCGGCAGGTGCCTGACGACCTACGTTGTCCCCATCACCAACCCCGGGTGCCGTGGCGAGATCCGGGGCGCCAAGTACTGCCCGACCTGTCGCACGTACTGGATGAGGGACGTCAACAGCTGTCGGTCCATCGGGTACCTGTTCTGGTTCGCGATCGCTACCGGTGGCGAGCGCCCCTGGCCGTTCAAGCCTGACACCAGGAGGCGCAAGCCGTCGAAGCCGGCCGCGAAGTCCGCTGGTACGCTGATTTTGCTCGCTTTGGAGCGTGTGAGCTGATGGCGTTGCAGGCACCACTCTTCAGACCGGATCCGTTCCCACCGTGCCCAAGCGTCCTGGTGCGGTGGCGCGGGGACGCGGCTCTGCCAAGAAGGTCAGGCTGGACGGCCCCGGCCGTGGGTCTTCTTATCTTTCTTCTCTACAAATTGGCGGGTGGTGCGAGCCCTCGCCTGTGCCCGATTGTGGGCTTGATCGAGGTGGAGTCCGAGAGGACCGCCTTTTTGGTGGCAAGTAGCATTCCATATGTGTGTAGCCACGTTTGTGCGCGAACAGCTAGTGGAGCAGCATACGAGCGCACGCTGGATCGGATCTGTTTCGTCGGCAGGGCGCTCATTCATCGGACGATTGGCTTCCCGCCGCTTGCCTGCCGGGGCTTCCTGCGACCGACGCCGTCCGCCGTTTCTCTCCTTCCCACCTTCTTCTCCCCGGACTCTCGCGCCTACGCCGGCCGCGCAGCCGCCATGGCCACGAGCCTGCCATCGTATCCCACGGCAGCGCCGCTGTCGCCGTCGGACACGGAGCAGAACACCGTGTCGATCCTGGCGGAGCTCACGCGTCTCTTCACGGACGCCATCCACACCGCCTTCCCGCAGGCCCGGGCGCTGGGCCAGGGCGATGCCGTCATTGCGCTCGTGGAAGACCCGAAATTTGACCACCAGTACCAATGCAATTCGGCGTTCGCCGTTTTCAACCGCCTGAAGACCGCGGCCGGGGGCGCTGCCGGCGACAAGAAGAAAAAAGAGAAGAAAAAGGGTGCGTAGACGCTTCGGGGACGGCGAGGGGCTTCTTGGGTTAAGGCTTGGCGGTTTCGTGATGTTTTCGTTGCCATTCGGGGGCGATGAGCGTGAGCCCGGGTTGATCCAGCTTCAGGAGCTGACTATGCCGTTTTGTCAGGCAAAGGCGATGCCAAGGATGCCGAACCGGCACCGGAACCTCCCGCACCGGAACCTCCCGCGCCGGAACCCGACCCGGCCACACCTGCACCTGCGCCTGCTGTGGACCTCGGCCCGATACCCGCGTCGCCCCAGGCGGCGGCCCAGGCTGTCATTGCCGCGATCGAGGCCAAGGGCCCGCATTTCATGATTGGCAAGCTCGCCGCCTCGGGCCCGGGCTATATCAACATCTACCTCGCCACCAACTACCTTAAATCTCGGCTGGGCTACACCGTCCGCCACGGCGTCAAGCCCACCCTGATCCCCGGCGACCACAAGCGCCGCGTGGTCATCGATTACTCCTCCCCCAACATTGCCAAGGAGATGCACATCGGCCACCTCCGCTCGACGATCATCGGCGACGCGCTCGCCCGGATCCTGGAGTACTGCGGCCACGAGATCGTGCAGCGGGCCAACCACGTCGGCGACTGGGGCACCCAATTCGGGATGCTCCTGGCCCACGTCAAGGAGCTCCTCGCCGAGGGCAAGGTGACGGACGAGCAGCTGGACGCGAGCCTGCGCGACGTGACGACATTCTACCGGGACGCCAAGAAGCGGTTCGACGCGGACGAGGGGTTCAAGAAGCGCGCGCACCAGGAGGTGGTCAAGCTCCAGGCACTGGACCCCGAGAACATCGCCTTCTGGAAGCGGATGGTGGCGGCGAGCGCCAAGATGTTCGACCAGGTGTACGAGCGCCTGGGCGTCGACAAGCGGTTGGAGCTGCTGGGCGAGTCGTTCTACAACGACAAGATCCCCGCCGTGGTGCAGGAGCTCAAGGACAAGGGCATCTGCGAGGTCGACAACGGTGCCCTCATCATCCGCGTCCCGGGGCAGGAGGTCCCGGTGATGCTGGTCAAGTCGGACGGCGGGTACGGGTACGACAGCACGGACATGGCCGCGCTCAAGTACCGCCTCACGGACCTCGGGGGCGACTGGCTCGTCTACGTCGTGGACCAGGGCCAGGGTCTGCACTTTGACCTCATCTTTGGCGCCGGCCGCCTCGCGGGGTGGTACGACCCCGCCGTGACGCGGGTGGAGCACGCCGGGTTCGGCGTGATCCTGGGCGAGGACGGCAAGAAGCTCAAGACGCGGAGCGGCGACAGCGTGCGCCTGGTGGACGTCCTGGACGAGGCCAAGGAGCGCGTGGTCAAGACGTACCAGGCCGAGGGCGCCGACGCCGAGTCGGGCCGGCCCAAGCTGACGCCCGAGGAGATCGAGCGCGCGTCGTCGATCCTCGGGTACGGCGGCATGAAGTACTACGACCTCAAGCAGAACCGGCACCAGGACTATGGCTTCTCGTACGAGCGCATGCTGAGCGCCGACGGCAACACGGTGGTGTACCTCGAGTACGCGCACGCGCGGATCGAGTCCATCTTCCGCAAGGCCGCCGAGGAGGACGTGAACGTGGAGGCCGTGCTCGCGTACCCTGAGGCCGACTACGACAAGGCCTTCCTGTTCACGCACCGCTCCGAGATGGCTCTGGCAGTCGAGCTCTGCCGCTTCCAGGAGGTGATCGTCGACGTGCAGGTGGACCTGCTCCCGCACAAGCTGTGCGAGTACATCTACGGCCTCTCGGGCAAGTTTTCGGACTTTTTCCGGGACTGCCGCGTGCTGGGCGAGAGCGTGGACAAGGACGTCAGCGCGTCGCGGCTGCGCCTGTGCAAGGCCACGCTGGCCACCATGAAGACGGGCATGATGCTCCTGGGTATTGAGCCGCTCGAAAAAATGTAGAGAGATAGACGTCCGCAGTATCCTCGTCGCACTCTTGCAGTCCATTCCTCCACCAACGCCAAGGACAGCCATCACTTTTTGGAGATCTCCTCGTGTCCGGCAACGGTGTCGTGGCCCACCTGTGGCAACAATGTCAGTAGCTTCCGCAAAGAAGCACGGGAACGTCCCCACGGGCCCGGATGCCATCCCTCCTTTGTTCAAGCCGAACGACATGTCCTTGTGTGCCACTGTATCGTGGCCCACGGGGCCGCTGGCCATGCCCTGATCAGCGGTGGCGAGGAGCAGGAGCACGAGGCGGCCAAGCGGCGCGCGGAGGAGGCGAGGGACGAAGTGTCACGCTCGGCCCACGCTACGGCAGTGCGAGCAACTCACCCCCTTATTGATGCCCCACTCGTAGCCCTGCATGTCCAGGACGTGCGGCGGTTGTTCTTCCTTCTTCTCCGCCGAGGACGGAGCCTTCGGAGTTTCAGTTGTGACGGGTTTCGCTGGGGGACAAAGAGCACATTCAGAGTACGTCCCGCCGCGCCGGCCGCGAAATGCACCAACCAGACATTCTAGCTGGCGGTGCAGATACGGCGCGACTCGCTTCGGTCGCGAAACGGGAGACTTATTGAGGTGAGTCAGACAGCTGTGACGCTGCGAGTCCGCGCGACGCCAACCTATTGCCGTTTCTCCAAAGCTTGCCCACCCGGCCCCACCCCGCACACAAAACTGGGCGCCGAATCTCCCATCCCCCAGGCCACGGCAAAAGCAGGAACCAATAGGAAATACCCGGAAATGTTTCATATTTGATGCGCTCTATGTATCTGTTCCGTTGTCTGCTTGCAAAACTGCCGAGGGCGGGAGGCCCAAAGCACCGTGCTGGGCTCAACCCGCGGTTCTCGGATTACAGCGCCTCACTGGTCCGCGTACATATCCCAAAACAATGTGCAGACTGCATTCGCCGTACCCAGGCCTGCTGAGCAGCGCCTTGAGCAGTCTTCCTGGCCGTCGCTGAGGGGCACCCGGTCAACGAGACCCAGCAGCAAACCACTGTGTTTCGTCCCACACACCCCACGGCGGCAAAAAGAAAGCGGCAAATATGAAACTTTCGCGCCGGTTAGCTGGTTCTCGCTCCAACGGTTACGGGGTGAGTGCGGTTGCAGTTAGGCAAGCGTTTCGTTCGCGGAAATTGGGGTGGGCAAGCTTTGCCCAAACGGCCATAACACCGATCCGTATTTACAGATGATCCGAAATGCTGCGCCGGCGCTTTGGGCGAAATTGCTCCAGCCGGCGGAGGCCGACGGCGACGGCGAGGGTGACGCCGCGGCGGGATTTCCCCGGCCGACGCTGGAGAGCGTGCTCGGCGACGCGGGGACCGCGGAGGGTGCGCGGGGCACTGCGGACGGGGACGCCGCCGGCTCCGCGCTGCTTGCGCTGCCGCACGAGGTGCTCCTGCGCGTGCTCTTCTTCGCCGCGTGCGACCCGGCCGCCTCGGAGCGCGATGCGCGCGGCAGGCGGTCGCTCGTCCCCTCGCCGCTGCCGCGCTTCTACCCCGTGCGGCTGCTTCGGCTCCGCCGCGTGTGCAAAGACTTTGACGCGCTGGCGCTCGACGCCTCGCTGTGGAGGATCCTGGACCTGTCGCGGGAGCGGAGGCTCGAGACCCGGGACGCCCTTGTGGTTCTCCTGCGCCGGGCCGGACGCGCCCCTCGTGTGGTGTCGCTCGGCCGCGGGGTCGCCGCCAGCGGCACGACCAGCACGCAGGGGATATACAAGCTATTGGACGACGAAATCGTGGCTAATGTGGCCGTCGCCTGCGGGCACCGTGGGTTCCCTTGACGACTCCTCGCGAGTCGCCTCTCACTTGGCTGCCGCAGACCTCACCCACCTCGATCTGTCCCACTGCGACGGCATTTCCGGTGCCCTTTCGCCTCCAGGCGTCCACAGGCCCCAAATGCCCGCCCTCACGGCGCTGGTCTTGGCATCCTGCCGTTCCATACTCCCGACCTTCCCCGCCATCCTTGCTTCGGCGCACCCCGTCGAGCTCCAGATTCTTGACATTTCCGGTTGCCGCGCCGTCGATTCCCTCGCACCGCTCGCCGCCGCGTGCCCCAAGCTCGCCCGGCTGTACGCAGGCAACACCTCCGTAGGCGACGATGCATGGGACGCCTACCTCGCCGGCCGCCGCGCCTCGGGCATCCCATGCCGCCTGCGCGTCCTGCACATTCAATCCACCCCCATCTCCGACGACGCGCTGCGCCTCCTGGCCGCGGGCTGCCCCGACCTCGCCGAGCTCGACGCCGGCGGGACGGACGTCACCGACGCCGGCGTCGCGGCGCTCGGTGGGTGCGCCGAGCTCGAGTACCTGAACCTGCGCAACTGCCGCGGGGTGGAAAGCGAGGCGGGGGTCAAGGCGCTCGGGGACAGGGAGGGTTCCAAGCTGCGCAAGGTGCTGCTGCCATTGGGGAAGTGGACGCACTTTGCCTGGTCTGAATAGGGCGATCTACGTCTATAGCCCGGACATAATCTAGTGTTTCGTGCCGAGGTTCTTCATCTTTGTCGCGATCTGCTCCAGCGACGTCAGATAGTCTTTTTCTTTCGCCAGATCGAAGGCCGTGACGTTCATGGCACGGAGGCTCTTGCGGACCACGCCGCCCTTGCTGTACGTCTTGTCACCCGACTTGAAGTCGTCCGATGGTGCCTGGTCGACGTCAATAATGTTGTAGCAAGACGTGTTCTGCACCCAAGGATTAGATTCGACACCCCGCCACTGTTCAAAGAGCCCCACCTGATCCCAGGACGCAAACGCCCTCAGGTCCGCCGCGCCCATCGCCCAGCTCAGCACGAATCGGTTGATTCCCCCGTGCGCAACCACAAGCGCCGTTTCCCAGCCGTCGTCCGCGAGCAGCTCGCTGACCCACCCCTCCACGCGTTTGTACAGGTCCGCAAACACGTCCCCTCCGTGGTACGAGGCCCCGGGCTCCGTTGCGTGGCGGAACGCGTAGGCCAAGTCGTACAAAGCCTCCTCGGGAGACATCACGGGCCGGTGCTTCCCTCCCTGCCGAGGAACGCCCCTTCTATCAGCCCTTCGCCAATCGCGGTGCCGGCAGCAAAGTGATCCCGACCTGCACTTCCACCAGCTCCGTCCTCTGCTCGATCGCGGGCTGCTTCCCCGTGTGCCCGGCTTCCCTCTGTCCCGCCAGCACGCATTCCAGCGTCTCGCGAGTCCTCGGCAACGTGGAGCACACGGCCTTGTCGAACGACACGCCGGCGAGCGCCTTGCCCGTCGCGGTGGCCTGTTCGCGGCCCCAGGGGGTGAGGGGGACGGCGTTCGAGTCGGAAACTCTGGAGCCCTCGGGGTTGACGTAAGACACGTCGCCGTGCCGCATGAGGAAGATGCGACGGCGGCGCGAGCCGTCGAACGCGATCCGCGGGACGTTGGCCGCGGCGTCGGACTTCCAGGCGGCGATGCCGGACATGGTGGCGGTCGGGGCGACGAAAAAGAGGGGACGGGATTCGGCTTGCATGATCGGCCGGGTAAACAAGTCCACGTGGTCTCCCAAAGCCGAAGGCCAGAAAAAGGCAGAACGAACCCGAGACGAGGACGGCAATAATTGCAGCTGTCTATTCTATCGTCCACCGGCGACATCGAGGATCGCCCCTGTGAGATCGTTCGCCTCAGCGGCCAAAAGACGGAAAGGAAAGAGGGGAGCTCACCAGTAACATAGCTCGCAGCGACGTCGTCCAGGAGGTACATGATGCTGTGCGCGACCTCCTCGGCCGTGCCGCCGCGGCCGATCGGCACCCCAGCGGCTAGTCTTTCGACCCGATCGGCGCTCACGTGTATGACAGGGCCCAGCTCCGACTCGACATGCGGTGCAAAAGCACGGCAGATCCTGAAGGCCGACTTGAGGTTGAGCGTGTGCACGCGGTCCCACATCTCGTCCGTCGTGTCCTCGAGCGAGGCGGACGAGTAGATCCCCGCGCAGAGAAAGAGCGCGGCCGCGCGGCCGAGCTTTTCGATGCACGAATTCAGGATCCTGTCCCCGGCATCCGGTGCCGTGACGTCCAGCGCCAGGCTCTCGGCGGCGGCGAGCGCGACGGCCTTGCCCACGCGGAGCCGGTGAATACGGCGATGGTGCCGGCCAGCGCGCGGCCGAACGATTCGTGGGCGGGCATCCTGCGCGGCGGTCGGTCGGGCGCGGCGCGGGAGCGGTGGCGCGATGCGTACCGAGATTGCGAGGGGCGGCGGCGGGCAGGTTGGAGATCGGCGGCGCGGGCGGATGGATAAGGTCTTTGTCTGCGAGAAAACTCTGAAAATCTGCTGGGGAGGCTCGCCGAGACTTTTCGGAGCAAATGCAAGGCGATGCGCACATCCTCGGGTTGATCATGGAGGCAGTTGCATGCCACACGAGAAAACGCGGAAAGCCCGCGGTCTCGCGCCCGATCTGGGCCGTTCTGGTCCCTGAGCGGCGAGCGGCCCGCAAAATCGGGCTGACGTGCGCAACGCCAACCGTAGTTGCGCCGCCAACGGCAAAAACGCCCCTTGCCCTCCCCATCCGGCAGCCAAGCCCGCGCCCCGATGCGGCCCGTTGCCTTCCTCGTTTCGCTCGCCCTGGCGGTGCTCGCCGCGGCCCCGACGGCCCTCGCGTGGGTCCCGCC
Source organism: Hyaloraphidium curvatum (assembly GCA_025558095.1). Classification (NCBI taxonomy): domain Eukaryota; kingdom Fungi; phylum Monoblepharomycota; class Hyaloraphidiomycetes; order Hyaloraphidiales; family Hyaloraphidiaceae; genus Hyaloraphidium; species Hyaloraphidium curvatum. The sequence goes on along the minus strand of JAIVFI010000004.1, from coordinate 402,491 downwards.
ATCCGACCCCGTCTACCGATCGCATTGATCCCGGCCCCACGCATCGCAGCGCGCCCGCCGCCGCCGTGCTGACGGACGCCGACGTCCCGGTGATCTTCAAGCGGAGCTGCGCCGAGTGCGCGGAGGATGTCTACTGGTGGAACCCCCGCGGCCTCGGGGCCCGGTCCGAAGCTCACCGATGTGCCTCCCCCTGGCCGCAGCGAGTTCTCCTACCCCGGCGCACCGGCCGAGCACGTTGCCTGCGTCGCCCATACGCAGTACCACGAGCGCGGGCTGTACCGCAGGGTCGGTTCCCCCCCGTCCAGCTCGTACCCCCCATCTCGGCTACCGTCTGACGCGTGTGCCCCGCAGTACGGCGAGACATGCAGCAACAACGACCAGACCACCATCAGGTGCAGCGAGGCACCGGAACCGGATTTCGATTTCGCCAGCACGTACGACTTTACCGGAGATTATGGCACCCTTGACGCTTGCGAGGACGCATGTGTCAACGCGGGCAAGACCGGGACGCACTACATCACCTACGGTGGATTTTACTGCCAGTGTCGCCAGGGAACGTGCACGACGACAACACAGAATGCCGATACTTTCGAGCTCAGGCTCAAGGTCTGCTGAGGCGGTGCGGTGCGGTGGGTCGGGGTACCGGCGGCCGGACGCTGGATCGCCATCTCACGAACAATGCCACGTCCGCAGCCCCAGCAGCGCTCGATGGGTCTTGGATGGACGAAGTGCGCCTTACTAGGGTCGAGGGAAAATGTCGAATACGCTACATCGCCTGCATCTCTGCCGTGATCCACAACGATATCCGTCCCCTCCGCTCGCGCGGACCGCCCGTCGGTTGGGCTCCAGGATCGCCCCCTCCCCCTGACGGATCACCCAGCGCATCCGGCCTTGCCCCCTGCCTTCAGGCCTGCAGAACGGCCGCAAACTTGATCCGGGCCGCTTCCTGCACGGCCTGCGAACGCCCCGTCGCCTTGATCTTGGGACGGGGACGGCCGCCCGGGAGATCTCTCGCAATCCGGCCTCCACTTCCGGCTCGATGGCCATCACCGGATTGGCGACCGAACGCCCGTTTGCGTCTGCGAGGCTGTATACGTTTCCCTTCCCTACAACAAATTTCTCGTCCTCGCGCTCTCGCGTGCCGGCTGCGGCCACTCCTTCACTGAGACTCGCCTCCTTCGCGTTGCGGCAAAGAAGTTCCTGAAGCAAGCGTTTGTGAACTACGACCAGAACAACTGGAGAGAGCTCTTGCCTCGCCCGGAATTTCGCCTACAACAAATTTCCTTCCTATGCATCGACGAAGATGACCCCATTCTTTGCAAGCTACGGCTTTCGTCCCGAAGTTCGACGTGAAAGCAGGAAGGAGAAAGAGGTGCCAAAAGCTGAAGCAACCCAGTCTTTCATGTGAACCTGCTGGAGCCTCATCACAAGGACGATCCGATCGTCGTTGGCACCAGTTCATTCTATCGTCCACCAGCGACATCGAGGATCGCACCTGTGAGATCGTTCGCCTCAGCAGCCAAAATAAGGAAGGAAAAGAGCGGAGCTCACCAGTCACATAGCTCGCAGCGACGTCGTCCAGCAAGTACATGATGCTGTGCGCGACCTCCTCGGCCGTGCCGCCGCGGCCGATCGGCACCCCGGCGGCCAATCTTTCGACCCGGTCGGGGGCGCCAGCGCTCGCGTGTATGTCTGGTGCCCGTTCCGTCACGATCGTTCATCTGCCCGCCGAACCACCCACCTGTGGCTATCAGCCCGGGCCTGACCGCGTTCACGCGGATCCCCTCGCGGGCAACCTCCTTCGCGAGCCCGATCGTGAGCCTGGCGATCATCCCATGTCGAATTGAGCCCGCATTTCGCCCGCGATGGGACCTACGTATCTATGGCCCCCTTTGAGCTCGCGTAGTCGACAAATTCGAATGGCGAGCCTAATCTTGCCGCCGCAGAGGACAGGTTGACGATCGCGCCGCCCCGGCCCCCCTTTGCCGTCGACATCCTCCTCACGGCCTCCCGGCAGCACAGAAAAGTGCCCAGCACGTTGGTCCGGAACACGTCCTCGATCCGCTTCGCGTCCATCGCGTCCAACCGCGAGATCGGGCCGAGGATGCCCGCGGAATTGCACAGGTGCGTGACAGGGCCCAGCTCCGACTCGACGGCGCGGAAGAGGCCGACGACGTCGTCTTCCGACGCGACGTCGCACCGCACGGCCATCGCTTTGTTGCCGTGGGAGCGCAGGGAGGGGAGGAGGGCCTCGGCCGCCTCCTTGTTCGCGTTGGAAGTGAGGGCGACGTTGAACGAGGGGGCGGCGAGCCGGGCGACTGCGGCACCGATGCCGCGGGATCCGCCGGTAATGATCAGCACTTTCTTGGCCGCCATTGGACGCGTAGACGCGGTGGGAGGCAGTCGGGGATACGGCTCCTCCACCACGCGCGCCACACGCAGCCCGCAAGTTCGATGGACGCCCTCGAATCCCTGTGGCAGCGCCTTTTCCCGGCTTCAGCGCCGGCCGGTGCCGCCAAGCCCGCCAGCCGCGCACCGCACAAGGCGCCGGGCGCGCTCGAGCGGCTGTTTGCGGCCTTCACGAACCGCTCCTCCGTGGCGACCCCGCCGGGCCCAGGGTCGGAACGAATCCCGCACCTGTCGCTGACATGGGCGCAGAGCACGCTGCAACGCGTGGCACACGACTACTCGGACCTATTCTACGCCGTGGCGATCCTTGCTGTGGGCATCGTTGCCCTGCACTTCCTGCGCGGGGTCCTTCGGGCGTTGTTCGCCCCTCTCCGCTATGAATGGGTTGGTCCGAGGACTCGGCCCAAGAGGTACCCGAAAAAGATCCTCGACGCCCTACCTCCGCCCTACCCGAATGCTTGGTACCGACTCGTGCGATCGGCGGATATGAAGCGGGGCGAGATCCGCCAGGTCGAGGCCTGCGGGCGGACCATCGCGGTTGCCAGGCTGCAGGAGGACAGGGACGGGCACCCCGTGTTCAGGGCCGTGGATGCCGCGTGCCCGCATATGGGCGCGAACCTCGCGGAAGGACGGCTTACCGCGGACGGCTGCATCGAGTGCCCATTCCACTCGTGGAGATTTGACCTCGGGAAGGAGAGATTTGCCGGGCCGGGCTGCGGCAAGCTTAAGGAGATTCCTTACTCGGACGGCGCGGCAGCTGCGGTTCCCGGCCCCGCAAACCATGTGAATGTTTATGAGCTCGAGGAAGCCAACGGGATCGTGTTTGCCTGGATCGACGCCGAAGGTCGACGCGGAAAGGACATTCCGTTCCGACCGTACCAGCACCCAAAGATTGCGCCAAACGGGCGTGGAACCTTGTTAGGAGGCTACGCTTTCCACGGCGAGGCCGTGCACTACGTGAGGGCCCACATCGCCGAGCTTCCAGAGAACGGGAGCGACGTTAGCCACTTCAAGTACACGCACCAGGAGTCGATCTTTCCATCCCTTGTTCCTTTCATGGTGCATGACATGATCGGAGCTTACGATGAATCGGGCAAGCCAGTACTCGAGATCCGCGTGCGCCACGTGCTTCGCATGTTCGGTATCGCCGTTGGCGACATGAGCGCGCGCGCCGTACAGTGTGGACCCGGCATGTCCGTCCTGCACATTGGCAGTGGAGCGACAGAGACCATCATTGTCGAAACCCTCACGCCAGTTTACCCTCTCCTCATGCGCGTGACACATACATGCTACGCCCCGCTTCTTGTTCCTCGACCCATAGTGAAAACCACCTTTTACGGCATGATCTTGCAGTACGATCGGGACGCCGCAATCTTCGACAAGAAGGTGCCGCTTCCGCAGCCGGCATTCGTCAAGGGCGAATCCGCGATCCTCCAGTACCGGCGCTGGTAGGTGCCGCTTCCGCAGCCGGCTTTTGTCAAAGGCGAATCCGCGATCCTCCAGGTTCAAGCAGTTTTATTCGGCCAACAGCCAGAGCCTCACGGAGGCTTTGGAGGAGTGCGATGCCGGTTTCTTGGGAGGGGCCGGCGGCTGGACTTCGTTCGGGGAGGTGGACACGATCGTGAACAACGGCGCGAGCTTCGCCGCGCAGGAGGCCAAGAGGAGACGACGTGCCGGGAGGCGGTTTCTTGATTGGTAGACGTTTTCAGTGAGTAGCAGGGGAGAGTTTTGTCAACTCTACACAGCTACTTGAGCTTGACCCGAATGGTCGAGTTGCGAGCACACCGCGCTGAGTCATCGTCGACAATTCGAACAGGACGCAACCATGTCCAGGACGGTCCACAAAGGCACGCACGCCGGCGGCGGCGGTGCGCACGACACCATCAGCAAGTTTACGCAGGTTCGCGGGCCCGGCGTCGCGCTGTCGAGCGCCAGCTCATCGCACGGGCAGGACAAAGTCAGCTACGCTGACAGCGCGGGTTCCCACGTCCCGCACGAGCTCGACGATGCTATAATCAGTTCGTCTCTGTCGCGCTGCTAAGGCTCGGCTGATTCCTGCGTTGCCACAGACCGCAACCGGGAAGGGAGCGCCGCTGCCGACATTGCGCGCCTCACGGATCCCGCCAACGAGCACATGCCCGGAAAGAACGACCCCAGAATGATGGTGGATCAGCTGGGGAAAAAGCAGGCGAAGGACCGGGAGAATCGGAAAAAAGGACACTGCTCTGCGGGGGAATCTTGTTGTGCGGACGCAATCTACTCGTCGTCGTCTTCTTCATCATCTTCGGCCGAAAAGGTTTCTCCCTTGGCCGTCGCTGGAACTCGCATAAGCAAGAGACATGTGCTCTAGCGGCGGCAACTCACTTCCGTCGTCCACTACGGCACCCGGTCCCACATCGCATGAAGTCAAACTGCAGTTGATCCCGATCTTTGCGCCGTCCGCCACGATGCAGCCCTCCAGCTTGCTCTTCTCGCCCACGGCCACGTCCTTTCCAAGCACGGAGTTCACAATCTTGGCATCCAATCCGAGTGATGCACCCGTCCCAACTGCGGATCTCCGGACGAGCACGATCGGTTTGCCCGTTTCTTTTGGTCCGGGCGGCGCGGCGTCCAAGAAGCGGCGATTTGCTTCCAGCAGCGACCACGCGCGATTGGCCCGCAGGCAGTAGCGTTCCGATGTGGCGGGAAGAAGGTGCGCGCGAACGTGGACAGGCATGATGCCGAAATCTCCGGCGACGATGGCTGGATTGTGGGGTGGAGATCGAGTCAAGCCGAAAACTAGTGCCGCGTGACCCGCACCTTTGTCCAGCCCATTCTTCTCTCGCCATTCAGGTCCCTTCCAGGCCGCCTTGACGAGCGCCGGAATTGCCTCTTCGCGGAGACTGTGCCAGTCGGCGGCGCGGGAGACCATCCAATTGGCAGCCCATCGCCGGAGCAAGTAGGCATGTGCGTCTCGATATGCCGGAGACACCCGTACCCGCGGATGCCGTGACAGGAGAGAAGGCTGCAAAACGAGGGATTCGCGATCGGGATTGTGGGGAAGAAGCATGAGAAGATCCGCCGGAGACCCCGGAGAAGACGGCGCCAAAACGAGCTGGTCGGCCTCTGTAGTCCATTCAACCAAGTTAGCGACGTCCCGACATGATGAGCGAGATGAGCACCTGGATCTTTGTCATTTCCGCGCTCTGCGCTGGCGCCGCCCTTTTCCACTTTGGCACCCTCGTAGAAGAGTGCGGTCAAGGCCGGCAAGGTCCCGCCGTTGCGGCTCGCTGCGTCGCGAGCCGCGCCGACCAGTTCCGCAAACGGCACGTCCGTGACCAAATCGCAGGAGACCACGGCAAAAGGGTCCGCAGTTATCGCCGGCAGCGCCGCCTCCAAGGCGTGGAGAGACGACGAGGTGTCGTGTTCGTCTCCGGCGTCTCCAGGCCCGGACGCGACCACAAACTTCAATGCAGCTTTGGCGTTCGATGTTGGTGGCTTGTACGACGCCGCGAAATCCCGCATCGGTCGCTCCGACGCCCGGCGGACAACCAGAACTGCCTCTGCAGGAACGGAAAGCAAAGGCCACGTCCAATGTTCGAGGGGGCATGCAATCCCGCGTCAGAAAGCGTCCAATGTAAACGCAGCGCCGCGATGCGCGTATCCCACCGTCGACGGAGCCATCTGCCAGCAGCCAGTCGAGCGAGCGTTTCAGAACCGGTTCGCCGGCGACGGGCAGCAGTGCCTTGGGGAGCCGTGCCTCGTCATCCGTGAGCGGTGCCAGGCGATTTCCGTAGCCGCAGAGCACGACGGCCTGCGAAAATGGCCGCCGAGGTCCGTCAATGGCCATCGTTGCGGGGTCGCGGCCGTGGCCGATATTTGGATGATTGGATGCCAAGTCGAACTCCGGGCTTGAGGACCTTGAGGAGCCGAACCGATGCAGCAAGGAATCTAGCTCGGATTGCCTATAAGCATTCTATTCCTTACTCGTTTGGCTAGGCTATCAGAGAGGGAGCAAGTGGAGTGGAGTGCCTCCCGGTTGATTTCACATCCGCCCACTCCACCACATCCTTCTCTGTCGTGTCTCCCAAGGCGCATCCCGTCCTTCTCCCGAGGCCTTGCACGATGTCAGACGTCACGCCGCCCGAAGTCGACTCGCTGCACCTCCTCGTAGTCGTGGACAATTGCACGGATGCACTCTCGCCGCAACCCGCGGCCGCGAAGCACATTCCGGATATCTTTCGCACCATCATGGCGTCGGGAGCGAAACCGTCGGCGGAGGAAGGCCACCCAGGAGTCCCGGAGCTTGACTTCGGATGTATGTGTGATGCGGCCCACGGTTACTCGGTGCGTGGTCCGGCTCCGAGCCGAGTCGCCATTCCTCACGCGGCCGCGGAATCAGGTCCTTCTCACCGCTGTGCGCGATGGCAAGGAACGTACCGTACTCTTCGACGGGGGCCCGCACGAGCGCGTCTTTTCGACGAACTCGAAGCTCCTGGGGATCGACTTCTCCAAAATCGAAGGAATCTTCCTTTCGCACTGGCACATCGACCACTCGGGCGGTCTGCCGCACGCGGTCCGTTCCTGCGCGGCCGCGGGAAACAAGCCCGTCGTCTCCCTTCACCCGGACTTTGTGCGGCATCGGGGCGGCCGCCTCCCCGGCCCCACCCCGGATGCTCCGCCGCGCTACTTCACGATGAAGGGGAACCCGTCGCCCGAGGAACTGGAGGCACTGGGCGGCGAGATCCTGCGCCTCGGCGGGACCTCGGGCGCCGGCGAACCCCATCTGCTGGCCGACACGTTCTTCTGCTCGCCGTCGATCCCGCGGGTCACGTCGTACGAAGTCGGACTGGCCACGCACGCATCATACGATCCCGAGGCGAAGCAATGGAAGGACGACCCCCTCATCATGGATGAGCGGTACATGCTTGTCAAGCACAAGAAGGGCCTTGTCGTCCTCTCAGGCTGCTCGCACGCCGGGATCGTAAACGTGGTCAAGGACGTCCGCAGGCGGTTCCCGAACGACAAGATCCACTGGGTCATGGTGCGTGCTGCCGTCGCAGTCTCCTCGATGACATAGACTGACGGCCGAGATCGTGACAGGGTGGCTACCACACGGCGGACCGGCCCATGGACTGGATCAAGTCGACGGCCTCGGATCTGCTCAAGGAGGGCGTAGAGCTGGTAGTCCCCGGCCACTGCACGGGCTTCCGCGCGCTCACGGAGCTCGAAAACACCTTTGGAACGGACCGCGTGGTGCACAGCGTCGTCGGCTCGAAGTTCATCATTTGATCTTTCCACACGCACCAACAGTCAATAGATTAAGCAAGTCACAGATACGTACGCTACGCCGGCTCCATCAGCCGGCTGATCTCGTTCCAGTCCTCGAAAGCCATTGCTTTGCCCTCCTCCCAAGCGACCCGATAACGCCTCGTGTTGGTCCCCGCATCCGCCCTCGCCTCGCCCTCCCTGCCGCCCAGCGCATGGTATGCCGTGCGGACGTACCCGATCCCCAGCGTGTCCCTGAGCTTGTCCGTCGGGAAGGGCCACGGCCGGCCCGCGACCTCGAACGGCCTCCCCGTGAGCAGCGAGACGTTGGCGCCGATGTACGGTTCGGCGCCGGGCACGTAGGGCAGGGAAAAGTCCACGCCGCGCTGCAGCGAAGACGAGTTGCGATCGGGTACGGCATCGTACCAGGTCCACAGGCCGCCGAGGTTCTTGGTGGACCCCGGCGCCGAGGCGCCGGCGTAGCGATCCGCCTGGGACGAGAGAGCCGACAGGGCGTTCAACGAAAAGGAGCTATAGCCGTACGAGTTGGCCCGCCGGGTCTCGCGGACCATCTCGCCCTCGGTGTTGATCGCAACAACGAGGCGCCGCGCGGGTACCAGCGAGAGGATCTTTGCGGGTTCGCCAGCGAGGCCGGCATAGTGCGCGACCGAGACCCAGACGGCGTCCACCCATTGCCCGATGTTGTTGACCCGCTCCTGGTCCTTGTCCGTGCCGAGGTTGTCGACCTGCCACTGGTATAGGTCCGCAAACCACTTGCGCAGGCCCTGCGTGATCTCAGCGCCCGACTGCCCGTCGACGCCGGCACTGGTGGCGTTCCATGCGGGCAGGCTCTCCAGGAGCACAATCGAATCTACGAGGCTGATAAAGCCGGTGAAGCCGCTGAAGAAGGCGCCTTCCTGCGGCCAGCCGTGCGAGTGCCCGGCGAAGAAGAAGTTGGGCCGCATGAAGGTCCGAGGCGAGAGGAAGAAGGTTGAGAGGATCTCCTGCGCCTTGGCCACGTAGCGCGCCTGGTCGGTGGCCAGGTCCCCGGCGCGCACCGTCACGGTGTCGTTGCCACCGTTGGTGCCCGGCGTCCTTTCGACCGTGAAAGTAGCCCCGCGTCGAGGAGACGAATAGACGGTGGAATTGGCATCCGGCCCGCGGATTGCAAACTCTGCGCCGGAAAAGTAGGCGCGCAGGGCCAGGCGGCCCACGGCGTCCACGACCCCCGCGAGCTCGTTGTCGTCCCTCGAAGCGCGCGACAAAGGCGACTGGATCGAGCCCGGGCAGTGCATGTACGGGCACGCGGTGCTGTTCTTAAGCCCCGTGGCCGGATCCACGCACGTCGGGTCCGGGAAGTACGACGGCGAAGGGTGGTAGAACGTGTGCGGATCCGGCGGGTTCTGGATCGGCGGGAAGATGGTCTTTTTGGTGACCGTGTAGACGTGGTCGTCCCGTACTGTCTCCTCGGCCTCGTGGAACAGGGTGGTCAGCGCCGCGGCCAGGGGCCGCGAGGTGCCGACCGAGCGCGAGAGGTAGTAGTTGTTCTGCACGTCGACGGGGTCCGCGGCGAGGATGCAGGGCAGGAACGGCTGGAACTGCTGGAAGCCCGCGGGTGCCGGGACTGAGGGCCGCGAGCACGGCGGCACCGAGGCGAACGGACCGACGGCGGGCGGCGTGTAGTCCAGCGGGCGTGTGGTGCCGATGTTGCGCACGGGCTGCGCGGGATACGAGGTGATTGTGCCGTTAAAGACCACACGGCTGAGGATGCTCGAGTTTGCGCTGATGCCGACATCGGCCAGCGTGACGTTGAGCCGCGAGCCGTTTTGTCTGCGGCACGCGAGCAGCGGCAGGGCGTCTTGTGCGGCCTGCGTGGGCGCCGGCGCATCATCGTCGTCGTCCGCTGACGGCGTCGCCGTCGGCATCGGTCCCGCGGCGGACGTCGGCGTGGGCGGCGGGCCCGCCTCTCCCGCCGCCGCCACCGGGGCGTCGCGGCTCGTCAGCACGACGGCGGTGGGAATCGCGATGGCCGCTGCGACCGCGAGAGCGCAAGCGGCGTAGAACAGAGGATGGCGATACCAGGGCCGCTTCGCACCCGGCGCCGGGACCATCTCGTCCGCCGACCCGCCCGGCGAGGTCCGTCCCTTCTCCATCGTATCCGAGGGCTCCATAGCGGGAACCCCGGCGTCCAGCGTCCGCCCCGGGGGCGAGCAAAACAAAACAATTGCGTGCGGGAACCAGGCTGATGTTGCGCTGTCAGCGCAACGGCACCATTGCCCCTTTGGGCCACCTTTGGGCGGATTGGGGCGTGGCACGTCGAGGACAAATCAACCACCTGCAGGTCACTTCTAGGCTGCCGATTTTGGTGTATGGTCACTTAAGCCTGCGCATGGGACCTTTGGAGGCTCGCTGTGTTGCCCGCGGGGGACAATCTGCGAGAAGTGATCCTAGATCCTCTTGCGAGGGAGCTTTTCGCGGGCCCGTCCAGTGCTCACCAACATCAATCGGACTCGATCCAGGCGACGCGGCAGAGCTTGCATGCCTTGGAGGCGCTCCTTTCACGGAACCAGACTTGATTTGCCACCACGATCAGGACCGGCTGGGTCGATGGGCGGATCCATCGCCGAGAGGCCACCGGGCCGGATTGAGGGGCCGAATCGATGGGCGATCCGACAATGGCCGAAGCCGGCACCGTCCGCCCAACGATGCCGGAGCGATCGTCGGCGTGGCGCATCCTTGAGGATTTGCAGGACCGAAGTCATCATCACGGCCCCGACTCCGAGTCCCCGACCGACCCGGATGAGCGAGCCGTGCGGGCCTCCGCCGGTGCCGGGCTACCGCCGCGTACCCGCCAGCTGGCGTGCCGCGCTGGCCGCCGCCGCGCGGGCCGCGGACGGCGCCGAGGCGGACGCCGAATCGCCGCCCGAAACCGGGTCTCTGGCGTCGCCCTCGCCGCCCGGCTCCCTCGCGTCGCCGTCGCCCACGCTGCCGACGGTGCCGCACCCGGAGGCGCCGTCGATCGCGTGGCTGATCCCGCAGGCGGTGCGCTCTCTGTGGGACTACCAGTACAAGGTGCTGCCGATGCTCCACCGGCCGTCGTTCGAGGCCGCCATGGAGGGCCGTCCCTCGGTGTACTCGCGGCGGCCCGTGGCGCTCATGTACGCGATGGCGTGCACCGGCGCCAGGAGGCTGCCGATCCCCGAGATGGAGCGGAATGCCGTAGCGAAGTACTGCCTGGACCGCGCCGTCGAGCTGCTGCTCGCGCGCAACGAGGATGACCTCGAGACGGCGCAGGCGCTGTTCTGCCTGTGCGACACCGTGCTGCTCGCCGGCGTGCCGCGGCGCATGGTGCCGCTGCTGGCGCGCACGGCAACGTGCTGCGAGGCTCTGTTTGCTCGAATGGCCCCGGGGCTGCCCGAGACGGAGATCGACTGGCTGTTCCGCGAGCAGCTCGTCAGGCTGCAGGTGCTCGTGGCGTCGATGGACCTGGGCGTGGCGCAGAACGCCGAGGGATGGACCCTCCTCGCGCCGTGGTTCTCGCGGCCCTCGCCCGTGCCTGCTTCGGACGAGCTCTTCTACGACCCGGACACCGCCGGTGCATTCCAGCGCTTCCGCCACGAGCACTGGGCCGAGGACCACACATTCACCTTCCCCTCGCCGCTGGACCTCGCCGCGGGCGCATCGGCAATCCGCGACCTCGTCGCGCGCCCCTTCTCGGGCAGGGGCTCCATCGTCTGCATGAACTGGGCCACCACCTTCCTCTGCTACGTCCTTTTGACACTCAAGCAGGCAGCATCCGCCGGCCGGTCCGGCGACGACCCGCGTGCCCTCGCCCTGGGCGCGGTCTCCACCTTCTACGACGTCTTCTGCTCCGCCGTGCCCGCCGACTTTGCCCAGGCCCTCGAGGCGGGCGATCTCTCCGCCTTCTACTCGGGCGAGCCCCTCCTGGGCACCCTCGAGCGCACGGACTTTGCCGCGCAGATGGCCATCCGGGGCGACGCCGTCGCCGTCGCCACCTTCGTCGCCCTGGACTTTCCCTCCGCCGCGCTGCTCCGCGCCTCGCGCATCCTCTCCCTCTCGCGATCCATCCGCCGCGCCGATCCGTCCCTGGAGCATGGCCACCACTCTTCCATCTTTTCGGTGTACCTCGCCGGCCGGGTGGTCCTGGGCGCGCGGCACGGGACGGTCCTCGCCGGGCCGCCCGCGGAGCACGGTGCACGCACGCTGTGGGAGGCGGAGCTGGCGAAGCTGGATGCCATGGCGGAGGAGGCGAGGGCGTACATGGATGCGGTGGGGAGGAACGAGGGGATGATGCCGCGGCAGCTCGCGGGGGCGTTTGCGAGGGAGATGCGCGAGGCGGGGGTCCGGCCGGCCCGGAGCGGCTCGGTGCAGGAGTTCCCTGCGGCCGCGGATGGGGTGGGGGGCGGGGCAGAGGCGGCGATGCCGGATGATGCGCTGATGCTGGGGTCGGGGGGGGAGATCAGGGAGACGCTGGGAAAGGCCAACGAGGTGTTTGCGCCGAGGTTGCAGCGGAGGGGGTCGCTGCAAGTGGGAAACTGAGCGGCGTTGGGAATGTAACCATCCGAATGCAAAGCCCTGTCATGGCACTGTCTTCCCGTGTAGGGAGGGAGGAAAGATTCGGCGACTCGTGGCGAAGTGACTCCGGTCCCATCAATGCGCAACTTCAGCACCGGGCAGGTCGGGCAGGGTCGAGGTGCTGAAGGAGGACGGGACGCGGCGCCCTGAAGTCCTCGATCGACCTCCGGATCTGCAGCGACACCCTCTCCGCGCCGGGCGGGTCGGGCGCCGGCGTGCCCGAGAGGTTGCGGCGGTGCCCGCGCACCTCGTCGTCGTCCGCGCGCAGCCGTGGGGTCCGCGGGCGCGACGGGCTGGCGAGCGAGGGGCGCCGTTCGGGGGACGGCGCGGGGGGCTGCGCACCGGGAGGCGGGGTGACCGCCGCCTCGTAGTCGGGCGGGGGGGCTTGGGCGGTTGTGCCGGGGCGGGGGATGACGAAGGTCTCGCGCGGGGCGCGCGATCTAGCAAGGATCGAGCGCGCCTGCGGGTTCAGGATCCGCACATTGTCCAGTGCCGCGTCGATTGCCTCGACAGGGTCCTGCAGGTATGCCCGGCGCAGCTCGAGCGGCAGGACCAGGTCGGCCTGCGAGACGGGAGATGTTCCGAAGGAGTGCGAAGTCGAGAACGAGCCGGCTGCGGAGGAAGGACCGGCCGCTGGGGCGCGTTCCGAAGCCGAGGTGCTAGGCCGCCTCATAAAGTCCAGGCCAGAGGTCGAAGGGTTCGGTGATGCAGCCTGTGCGGAGCCCGACGGGGAACCCAGCGCTGCGGGTCCAGCCGTACCACCAGGCACCGGCATATCGGCAGCCTCGACGGTGGCGCCATGGCCGACGTGCCCGATGTCCCCCTCGAAGTTGGATCCGTGGAACAGGAACTCGTCCCGCCCCGTGTTGACGAGCACCACGCCCGGCCCCGTGGAACCGACCACGGGATGCCACGCGTACCGCGAGTCCTCGACGGCAAAGTACTGCGCCCACTCGTCCCGCAGAGCCGCGCTCCCCGCGAGCAGCGGCTCCCTGTCCTCCTCGGAATCAGCGTCCCGCTTCCCGAGCTCCTCCTCGTCCAGCGGGATGGGGATGCGGCGGCCGTTGATGGTGAAGAAGATGCCGCCGCGGCGGGGGTGGTACCCGACGCCGACCGTGTCTCCCTGCCGGGCGACCCAGCCGCCCGTCAGGCCGAGGTTGTACACGCGCTGCCTTCCCTGGCCGAATTCGTCCTGCAGAAACACGCTAAGCCAGGAGTCGTTTGAGGTGATGACGTACGAAACCGAATGGAAGTGCCGCCCGGGGAGGAGGAAGGGCGGGTGCGTGGCAGGGGTTGATAGTGGCCCCGTGCGAGGCCTCGCGTATGGGCATGCGGCACTCGAATGTGCGCGAGGAGGATGTAGACGCGGCGGCTCTGCCGCGATTCTGCCGTCCGCCCATTACCCACGAGAGCGTGTCCACAGCGCCCCAAGCTATGGAGGGCGCCGCGTTGCCAGCGGTCCGCAAGTCCACTGTCGCGCTCTCTCGCCCGTCGCCCATGCCCAAACGAAAGCAGGCGTCACCGCGTTCCGATCCGGAGACCACTACGCGTTTGAAGGCGGCGATTCTCCGATTCGCTCCTGTTCAAAGCATGGTCACGTGGTGTTGGCTGACGTGCAACAGTAGTTGGTGGATCTTCTGCGCCAAGTGCAGCTACCCGAAGCGATGCCCGCCGACTCGGCCGCGCCGCGACCCGAACCCGCGGCGATGCCCACCAGCTCTGCCGCGCCGCCGCCCAATGGCCAGGGCATGGCCGCCGCCATCGACATCACGTGCCCGGTGTGCTACGAAGACTGCCTCCCGCACCGCGTGCCAACCCTGTGTTGCCCTGCGATCACCTGCTCTGCGCAGAGTGCGCGGAACGCTGCCTCGCTGAATACGGCAAAGTGTGCCCGAAGTGCAGGGGCGTCGTGGTGGCCTCGGCTCTTTTGAAAGATCTTGGCGGAATGCGGTACAGCGCCTACCTGGGCGTGCTCGTCGACTGCCCCCGCCGCGAGGCCTACGGATGGACTAGTCGCGAAATAGGGGACCTCGAAGCGCACATGAAGACGTGCCCGGGTTTCGGGTGTCGGCTGTGCGTGGAAAGGAGCAGAGACTCGGCCATGATGCCGGGCCGTTGGCCGGATGAGATAATAAAGCTATACTCCTCAGGGCACATAATGGATTGGGTAAGTAACCAAGAGAGCCGGTTGTCTATGGAAGCTCACAGCCAATGTGCCACCAGAGGAGGATGTGCACAAGGAGTTGAGCCCGCGGAAAAGGAGGCCCGCCAAAGCATGAATAACTTCCCTGGGTTATTCGCGGCGCACCACCTGCTCTCTGGCCTGCTCTCTGGCCCTTTTAGAACTGTAACCTTACCTTGTGGTCTGTTGTTGCATAAAAGCAACAGTCATGTAGCATACGATCGATGCCCGCCGAATGCTGCAATGTCCAATCCGGTGCCGTGCGACCGCATCAATGTTCTCACGTGGGAGCAGGCTACAAGAACATGGTGAATTCGGAGGAGGTTCACCAACTCGACTTCGCCGTCAACGCGGCGCATAGGGAATAGCAAAAGGCGAATAATGGAAGGCATGGGAAACGCCAGGGCTGAGCCCAGCAAGAACTCGACCCTAGTTATGGCGAACTTGGCACCAAATTTTGGCGAACTTGGCATCCATCCGCCGGACGGACATGGGCACGCCAGCTTTTGGGCCTCCTGCATGGGCCGCCGCAGTCACACAGGAACGACAATCCCACTCACCGCAGCCTAGTTCTAGGCATACCTTGATCTTAAATCTAGATGCGGAGCAGCTGATGCCGATTAGCTTGTGCGTGAGGGGCCGGGGAACCGGGTTCCCCCCCATCATCATCAACGCGGGTGCAGAGGCCATCGCGTTGCTCCCCGCGCGGTCAGCAGGGCCGTTCTTCCAGACAATGGCGACCTTTGGCCGCGAACCACTGCCGCCGGCGTTCCCTTGCCCCATTTGCTTGAACGAGTGCTACCCGTGGCGCAATCCTGTTCTGCTCGAGACCGACGAGAAGGCGTGCGAGCACCACCTCTGCGGGGAGCCTTACTGCTGGGAAGAGCTCAAGAGCGGGCGGAAGAGCGGGCGGAGCAGCGCGTCGGACGCGTTGCAGAACCTAAAGGACGATCCTGCGCCGACGCCACGGGACACCCGCGTGCTCTGCCCATCGTGCAAGGGAAACGTGGTGGGCGCGATCAAGTTCGAAGAGTGGAGCGCCTTTGGGAAACGCCAGTATCTCAACTTCAAAGTGCAATGCCCGAGATGGAAAAGCTGCGGCTGGGAAGGTGCCATGTCGGAAGTGGAGGCACATCTTTCGAAGTGCCAAGCCTTCCGCTGCGAGCACTGCCAGGCGCAGGTGAAAGAGCGCGGAATGGAGCTTTTCAGGCCTGTGGAGAGGATCTGGAAAGACCAACACGATGAAACATGCCCGGACTACCTTGTGAAGTGCGAACCCTGCCCTGCATTCGAGGTACGTCTTCCTTAGACATTTGAAGGACCGAGCTGAGTATTTTGCAGGGCACCAGAGATGCCCTGGCACGACACACTTTGTCCAGCACGCAGGAACACTTGCGCCTGGCCTATCTCCACTCGCACGGCCCCATCCCGGAGCGCTCCCTGCGCCCCATCCTGCGCTCCATCTTGTCCGCCCTCGCATACCTCCAAACGGCATCGCGCATCGCGATCTCAAACCCTCGAACGCGCTCCTCCGCCGTCCGGAAGAGGACCCATCGGACCTGGCCGTCGCCGATTTTGACGCGACGGTGGTGTGCTCCTCGTCGCCAAACTTCTTCTTCGCGCAGGCGCCCTTCCAGACGATCGCGGGGACCCCGTTCTACCTCGCCCCTGTGTCGCACCCCCGAGATCGTCCGGGGCGCGGCCTACGGCAGCGAGGTCGACTTCGGCGACCTCTACGCGTCGATCGAGCTCGGCCGGTGGGGCGGGCTGCCCGCCGGGTTCTCGGTGGCGTTCAGGGACCTTGTGGGAAGGATGCTGGAGGTCGATCAGAGGGGGAGGGTGACGACAGCGGAGGCACTGGCGCACCTGTGGTTCTGGCTGGTGTGGGAATCCCGCGGCGGAGGGAGGCATCAGGGGCCGACGGGGGCGGGGGCCTGGGTGACTTTCGACGAAGGAACTGGGGAGCTGCGGTGCGTCGCCGCCTGACGGTCCGACGATCATGTTGCGGGTTATCAGCTCGAGGACGAGGGCGTTGCGGGGCAGAATCGGTCGCCGCGTCGTGGAGCGGATCGTGGGAAGAGAGCAAGGATAACTAGACTGACTGATTCAACTGCTGATTGACTACTGATTGAACTCCATACAATGGCATCGTTGTCTACTGGAGAGCATCCGTCCATTGAAAGCTGCCCCGCCAAGGTGCCCCCAGCGCATGCTCGCTCCGGCACACAGGGCCCCTACCGATCAAACCGCCCATGGCCCTGTAGAAGGCGTCAGGGATCATGCGGTTTGCCGCAGCGACGGCTACTTACTGTTCTCCACGACCGGCTCGGGTACCGGCTGCGGCTGCTGGGGAAAAGCCAGCCACTGGATGAGCCCGTCCATGTCGGGCCGCAGGCCCGGCAGCTTCTTCGGGATCTCCGAGAACGCGTCGGCGGCCGCGACCGCAGCTTTGTGCAGGTTCCCGGCTAGGATGGGGCCCACGGCGAGCGGGGTGACCCCGGCAACCACGTTTTGCTCCATCGCCAGCTTCGCCATGCCGTCTTTGGCCGCGGCCACGGAGGCGCGGAGAACGGTCGCCGCGTCCCGGACGTTCGCATGTTGGTAGGCTTCCTCGCTGTGCTTCTCGCGTTTGGCAAAGACTTCCTTGGCCTTCACGTTGGCAGCTGTGAAATCGTTCAGGGCCCTTGTGGCCTCCTGGTCGGCATCGTAGAGCTCCTTCGAGGCGCCCTCGCACTTGTCCCTCGCCTTGTCACAGGCCTCGTTGGCCTCAGCAGCCGCCTTCGCCAGCTGGTCCTTGTCTCCGGCCTTTTCGCGCGCATCCTTGTCGGCCTCCTCCCTGATCTGGGCGGCCGCGGCTGCGTCGTTGCGTGCCAGGGCATCCGCGTGCTTGCCGATGGTGAGGTCGGCGTCCGCGGTTTTGAGCGCCTTGTCGGTCTCGCGCTGCTTGTCTGCTGCAAGGACGGCCCCTTTCCTGGCGGCTTCGCACGTTTCCCGAGCAGTTTTTGCGTCGCTGCCTGCAGCCTGCTTTTTCGAGTCCGCGTCCGTGAGGCCTGCCGCGGCTTGGGCGAGCCCGGTGGCGGCGGTTGTCACATTGTTGTTCGCGCCCGCCATCTTCGCATCCACCTTGGAGATCTGCCCTTGGACAATGCCGATCTGCGCATCTAGCTGCTCCAGCGAGCCCGCGTGGATCGCATCGTGCACGGCCCCAAACAGGTTTCCGAGCAAGGGCGTGAGGAACATCAGCGCCTGGCCGATGCCGGGGATCAGGGTGGAGGCGAGCCCCGCGAGCGCGGTGAAGAGGTTGCAGTTCTTGCGCTTGGCTTCGGCAATCCTGTCCGCGAGCTGTTGGCGCGCGGCCCGGATCTTCTCCAGGGCCGCGGTGAGGGCCTTGTGGCGGTGGTCGAGCTCGCGCACGCGGCGCTGGGCCTTCGCCAGCTCGCGCTCGGCGTCCGAGTGCTTGCGCTGCGCCTTGATGAGGGCATCGTTGGCCTTGGCGAGCGCTTGCTCCGCCGTGGTCGTAGCTTTGGCGGCTTCTGCGAGGGCCGTCTTCGCACCGGTCCATGCCTTGTCGGCTTCATCGAATGCTTCCTTCGCCGCCTTCTGCTTCTCGGTGGCTAAGGCCAGCCTGCCGGCCGCCTCGCTGGCCATCTTGGCCTTGGCTTCGCCCACGAGGGCGGCCTGCTCAGCGATCGCCTTCTGCGCGCGCAGGGCCTCCTCCGCCGCCGCAAGCGACGCCGCGGCCCGGTTGCGGGCATCCGCGGCACCGATCTGCTCGGCCGCCGCTGTCTCCAGTGCCTTCGCCTTCTGCGCCTGCTCCGACGCCTTTTGCTCAGCCTGTTTCTGCTTGTCGTCGCGCTGCTTGTCGAGCACCTTGAGTTCCGCTTTCGCATCTGCGCGGTTATTCTCGGCGACCTTGATAGCATCCTGGGCGTCCTTGAGGGTGCGGTCCTCGTCCCCCTCCTGCACCCGGAACTCGACGGCTGCGCGTACGTCCTCATTGGCACCCTTCACGAGCTCGCCCGCGGCCGTGATCACGGTGGCGCCGGCCTCGGCGATCTTCTGCTTCTTGGCCGAGTCGGGTTCCTTGTTGACGGCGTCCTGGATGGCGCCCCCGAGGCCGTCGCAACTGCGAGGCAGGTTCCGCTCCTTGCATGCGCGCTTGAGCGCGTCCTCGTCGCCCGCGACCACCTTCTGTGCGAGGTCGGCGGCGGCCTGCGCGGCCAGCGTGCCGCGGTCCCTTATGCCACGCACGAAGGCCTCGGCGCCGGCCAGCAAGGGGAGGGCGACGCCGACCACCGCGGCGGCGTCGGCGAGGCCGGCCTCGGCGCCGCGGGCGGCGGCGGCCAGCTCGTCGGTGGATGGGAGCTCGCCGCCGCGGATCACCTCGGCCAGGCGCCTCAGGTCGTCTGCGGGGGGGCCACTCAGGTGGACCGCGGCACGCTGCAGCGAGCCGACGACGAGGTCGATCGTTTCGCGCGTGGCGCCGGCGGCCAGCGACGCCGCGGCGGCCAGGGCGTCACGGATGCGGCCGTCGGCGAGCCGCAGCGCCGCCACCGCAGCGGGCGGCGGCGGCGGCGGCGGCGGCGCGGCGGGCGCATCCTCTGCGTCCTCTTGGTCCTCTGCGGCCTGCGCTTCCTGCGCCGCCCGCGCGCCCTGCGCCGCCCGCGCTCCCTGGGCGGCCCGCGCTTCTTGGTCTGCCCGCCATCCGAGAAACGCCTCGAACGCGCGGCGCATGTCATCGGCCACGCCGGGGCCGAGCAGCGGCTCGTCGCGCACGCCCCGAAGCTCGTCGCGCTCCATGGCGGCGTGCCCGACCTGCGATGGACGATGTGGCGGTGGGTTCAGGGTTCAGTCAGGCGCTGCGTTGCGTGGCCAGCAAGCATCAGTCTCAACTCAGTTCTCAACGTGTTCCCTACAGCATGGACAGCGCGTCTGCGCCGCCGGCGCGGGCCTTCCGGCTCGTGGTCGCCAACGCATCGGCGGCGCCCGTCTTCGTGTCCTCGCTGGAGCTGCCCGAGCCGGCCAAGGACAAAGACGCGCCCCCGCCCTACGAAGGGCGCGTCGCCCCCGTCCTCCAGGTGCCCCCGTTCACCTCCAGAACCTTCCACGGGGGACCCTACGTCATCAGCGCCGCGGGATCCGCCGTCATCGCCGCGGGCGAGCTGCACGAGGACACCGCCCTGGTCGTGGTGCCGGCGGGCACAGCCGCGGCTGCAACCGTGCGCCAGGCCGCCGGGCTCGCCCGCGACGACATCTGGCGCGACGCGGACGCGCTGCCCGGCGCGGACGTGGACCTCCGCGACCGGTACCTGCCCGTGCTCGTCGACCGGGGCGGCTTCGCCGCCGCGTCGAACCATCTCGTGCAGCTCGCGCGGATCGCCGGCGCCGACGCCCGCGACGAAACCTCGCGGTTCCAGCGCGTGTCGAGGGCGCTGCGCGCCGCGGTCCCCGAGGCCCGGCTCCGGTCGTTCCAGGAGCACATCGCGCTTCACGAAATGGCGGACTGGACCCTGTACGCCCCGGGCGCCATCGGCCACATGCTGGAGACCCTGGTCGCGCAGCTGCCCCCCGTGCCGACGCTTACGGTGCCGCTGGTGGCCCTCTCGCGGGGCATGCAGGCCATCCTCGCCGTGCAGCCGCCGGGCAAGGCGCCGGATCCTGTCCCGCGCGGACAGCGCGTGTTGTACGTTGGCTCGCAGGAGTTCAAGGTCGGGCCGGCGGGCGCGCGCGCCGCGGACAGCACGCTATTCTGGCGCGGGGAGGTGTTCCCATGGCTGGCCGGGCCCCGGGACGCCGCCACCAGGATCGGGTGGAACATCGGGATCCGGATCGTGGCGTTCACGGGGGGCATAGACCGTGCGGTAAGGCTCCCGCGGCGCCACATACGGCCCGCATGCTGACCGTCGGCGGCATGCAGCCCGAAACGCACAACTTCAACCTGTTCGTGGGCGGCGACGCCGAGGCCACGCGCTTCTACAGCCACGTTTGCAAGCTGAAAAACGATGCCCCGAACGGCACCGTCGTCATGGCGGCGGTCGGCGACACGCTCTGCACCCTCAAGCACCAGGAGGAAGAGGTCGACAACCTGGTCTGGGCCGGCCTCGCGTCCCTGACGGGAATCGGAATCGAGCGGCTCAAGGACAAGAGCATGAAGATCGGGCACCAGTGCTCGTTGGCTCTCCTGAGCTACAAGACAAGGGCGGGCGTTTGGAGGCACGGTCCGATGGTCGTCGAGGACGCTGCTTCGGGACAGCCGGCGGTCGCCAGATGGGAGCTCGTGCTCGACTGATGGCTCTGGATGTACGTGCGCTTGGACACTTGAGACGTTGGGGTTAGACGTTGGCTGTCGAGAGTGAGGATGTGGGAGGGGTTTTAGAGTTATCGCAGCAGCACCCGCTCAGCACCGCCAGCTCCATCCAGCACCGGTTGAGACCGCACGCATGGAGCTCGACGCGCAGCAGCGGCGGCGGCTGGTGCTGCTCGACGAGGCGGCGGACGACCTCGACACGGCCGCGGCGCGGGAGCAGCTCGCAAGAGACGCGGAGGTGCTCGCGAAGGCGGCGCGCCCGCTGGTCGCCGAGGAAGACCACGCGGTGAGCGTGCTCCGCGAGGTGCTTGCGGTCGGCCAGCAGGACTACGCGGACGCGGCGCTCGCGGCGGACCCGCCGCTGCTGCGGTGCGCGGCGCTGCGCGCGTGCCTCGGCGGCGCGGCCCCGTCGGACTGGCCGGCATGGAGCGGCGCGGCGGCCGCGTGGGCGGTGCGGCCGCGGCTGACGCTGCGCGTGCACGACGGCGAGGCCGGCGAGGGCCTCGGGCTGCACGCAATGGCGCGCGCGCACCGCCGCGCGCTGTCGCTGGGGCTGCCGGGCGCGCTGCGCTACTGGGCGTCGCTGCGCGCCGCGCAGGCGTGCGACCCCGCCGGCGGCCCGTTCGCGCCCATCGCCGTGCGCGAGCCGCCCGACGACCGCAGCCGCGGCGCCGCGTCCGCCCCCCGCGCGCCCGCGCCCCCGCTCGCCGAGAACCCCTTCGCGAACCTGCTGGGCGGGATGGCCCCGCCGCCCGCCCCGCAGCCGCCCGCCCCGCAGCCGCCCGTCAACGTCGCCGCGCTGCTCATCAAGGACGCGTTCAGGTGCGACATCCTGCCGCCGCACGTCGCCGTCGCCGTCGAGCCCGCGGGCGACCGCGGGCTGGACCTCGCCGCGCAGGCCGAGGCCGCCTTCGACCTCGACCGCGTCGGCCTGCGCCTGCTGGCCGCAGACGGCGGCCCGCCGACAGACCGCGCGCGCAAGCAGTGGGACGACGCGCGCAACGAGTGGGCTTCGGACGCCCGGCTGTGGGCTCGCGCGCAGATGCACAACCTCCTGCGCATGTTCCACTACTTCGACGCCCATCAGGCCGTCGTGCGCAGCGAGGGCGTGCCGGTGTACGACCCCCGCCACACCGAGGTCGCCGCGTGGTGCATCGCCGCGCCCAGGCTCGAGCCGCTGTCAAAGGTCACGTTCGGCGCGGTGCCCGAGCGCCCGTCCCCGCTGCGCGACGAGGTCGTCATCGGCGCGCTGACGAGGCGCGAAGAGGGCGACGCCGGCACCAGGCCCGGCGCGCGCAGCATCGTCGCCATGGTGGGCATCGACGACGTGCTGGACGTGCTGCTGCCCGAGCTGCTCGACTACACCGGCAAGGACGCGGACATGCCCCGCGGCGCGCTGCTGCACGGGCCGCCGGGGACCGGCAAGACCCACGCCATGCGCGGGTTGTGCGCCTCTCTGGGCATACAGCTCGTCTGCGAGCCGCTCAGCGCGGCGGACTTTGCGCGCGGCTACGTGGGCGAGAACGCGGGCATGGTCAGGGCGCTCGCCAACCGCGCGGGGCTCGTGCCCTGGCGCGTGTGTGCCGCCGCCATCGACGAGATCGACGGCATCGCCCCCGTGGGGGACAAGGCCGAGGGCTCCAAGAACGACCTGCGCGGCGTCCTCCTGTCGCAGATCGGCGGCGTGCAGGACGTGCCCAACTTCATCGTGATCGGCGGAACCAACTACCTCGACCGGATGGACCCCGCGTTCCGTCGGCGCGCGTCCACGCAGGTGTACATGGGTGAGTGCGCTTCGGGCTCCTCGTCCGGCGCGACACGGGCCGACCAGCCCCCCCCCCCCCCCCGCCCGCAGGCAGACCCGACACCGCCGGCCGCCGCGCCTGGATCAACCTGCAGCTCGGAGGGCAAAACGGGGTGCTCCAACGCTACGCCCCCGACGCCGAACCCCGCGAGCAGCTCCTCAGCGACGCCGTGGCCTGGACCCTCGGCTTCTCGCACGACCACATGCGGCGCGCCTCCAACCGCCTGCGCCTGACCCTCGCCCAGATCGCCGGGGCCGAGGAGCGCATCGCCCGCCGCGTCTGCCGCACCCTCGAGCTGCCGCACCCCGCCACCCAGCAGATGCTGCGCGGCCCGCACTCGGCGGTGGGCCTGCGGTCCGTCCTCCGCGCGGCGCTAGCGGCGTTCGCGAGGGCCGAGAGGGTGCTCGTCGCCGGCGAGGTGGTCCCGCGGATGTACCCCGCCGAGGGCGCGCTGGCGAGGGCCGGGGAGGACCTGGTGCGGGAGCTCGGGGCGCACTTCCGCGGCACGGGGACGCCGCTCACCGGCCGCATCGTCCTGGATTGCACAGGGCTGCGGAGAAACGGGGACAGGCCGTGCATCTGGGCGAGGATCGAGAGGACGGGCGGGGTGGGAGAGGTGAGGGCCGCGCTGGCCCGCGCGCGGGAGCTCCAGGGGAAGCCGGTGTGGGGGTCCGACGAGCTGTCCGATGCTTGGACGCTGCTGGCGGACAGTCAGCTGTGGGAGCGCATAGGGGAGGAGGTGGGACCGCTGGATGTGCGGGTCCAGGGCATCTTTGGCGCGGGGATCGCGGTCGCGGGCCCGCTGGAGCAACCCGTTGTAGGCGTGCCGTACCACGCGTTCGGGGTCGTGGCGGACGACGACCGCGTTCTGGTGCGCAGGGTCGGGACGGGTTGGCAGAGGCCCGGCGAAAACGGAGGCGCGGCGTGGGTTCCGTTTCAACCCAATGCGGCGGATCGCAGGGCCTTGCGCCGTGCGGAGGAGAAGGCCGGGGTGTTTCTCCGTCTGGCCCGGTTTTCCTCCTTCGCGGCACTCAACACAGCGCAGATCGCGGCCAGGGTGGGGCAGATCCACCAGCAGAGGTTGGCCGGCAGGGGCGTCCCTGCGGATCGTGCAAGGCAGGTCGACAACCTCACGCCCTCGGAGAAGGACTCCCTGTACGAGGAGACCTGGTTCAACTCGAGGCAGTGGGTGCCCGACCCCGTCTTTGCGGAGCACGAGGTCGCCGACATACGGGGGCACGTGGTCGACCGCGTGTGCGACCTGCTGGAGATCCTCCTGGAGCACCTCCAGGACCGCAACCTGGATTCGGATCCCCCGCCGAGGTCCACGCTGGATCTGGCGCTCCCGGTAGACCCAGCTTCGGGCGCCGCCGCCCGGTTCGCGGCGCAGACCCTCCTCCGGGCCTGCATCGAGGCGCCGGCGGGGCACTTTGCCCTCCTGGACCGGATGAGCGCCGGCTCCGGCGAGGACGCCGCGGTCGCCGCGGCCGTCAACGATGCCTTTGCGGAGCGGCTCAAGATTAGGTCGTCCGTCACCCTCGTCGACCTCAACGGCCTCGTGCAGCTCCACGAGCGCCCGGGCGAGTCGCGGCCCGTCACGAGCGCGGCAGTGGGCCCCCTGACGGCCACCTACGAGGCGCCCAACGTTACGTACGAGATCCGGCGGCAGGCCACCATGGATGCCGTGGTGGAGAGCATGAACGAGGCGCTGGATGCCTCGTCGCGGGCGCCGGGAAGGTTCAGGCACATCTACTGCGTGTCGGTGCAGCATCCGTACCTGTTGCACGTCCTCAGCAGGCGGATCTTCTGGCCCGCGTCGGAAGCGGACGAGGAAGAGGAGCGGATCAGGAAAAGCAAAGCCGACGTGGGTCCCCCGCGCAACCTGGCAGTCTCCGCCGCCGCTGAAGTCGTCCGAGCAGATGCATCCCTGTGTCCGGTGCGGCAAGTTCTTTGCGGACCGCGACAACAGGGATGGGGCCTGCTCGATCACGGACCATCCAATGGGCTGCGTGCTGGTGAACCCGGGCTTCAAGATCGAGCTGGGGCCCCCCCGCCGCCAAGACCCAGCAAACGCCAGGCGAGACGAGGTCGCGTCTCTCGCCGACCTTTTTGGCAGAAACGGTCGCTTAAACGGCACCGTTTTGTGGGTGTCGGACAATGCCGAGCGGCTGCCCGCGGCGCAGGAGGTCTGCCGCCGGCTCTTTGCGCGCCATGCCGGACACGACGAAAACATCAACGAAAAAATAAACCTGCACCACGCGGGCACATCGTCGCAGATGTTCCACCTCTTCCGCACACTGGGTGCGGGCTGGCAGGTGGTCTGGCTCGATGGGTCCAACCCGGTGGGGCTGGATCAGAGCGGCGTCGTGCCCGCGGCACACGTCACGATAGAGGAGCACCCTCACGTGCCCCAGTGCATGATCGATGGACCGGGAGCGGATCTTTGATGACGAGGTGGACGGGGAGACACGTTCCGCATGGCGAGCGTGGCACATTCTCGACCTGGAAGCGGTGCTACCAGATGTTCAGTTGTAGCTGCGGAATGTATTTTGGTGGCGTCGATGTCTAAATAGCAGATGTCTGGTTCAGACTTACATGAGATTCGGCGGCTTGAAATGATCGATAAAAGGACGTAAACGTGGACGGGCTCATGGCATGCTCCATGGGTCGGTTGCATGCACTCCCAGAGTTTACGCAGAACGAGACCAAAACGCTGGACTGACTGATTCACTGCTGATTGACCGATGATTGATCCTACTAGCATTTAGTGTCTCCGGGCGATACACAATCTGTTTCACAGTATGCGGTTTGGGTCTTCAAAATCGTGACAACCAGGATCAGATCTTGGCCTGCTCGTCCGCCGCCTCTACTCCGGCATTCAGCGCCGAGTGCGTGACCCTCCCCCCGAGCATGGTGAAGAGCACCGGGATGGCGTGGATCCGGTGCGGCGCCACGCCGAACGGGCTCGCCCCCAGCAGCACCAGGTCCGCCCTCTTCCCAACCCTGATGCTCCCCGTCTCTTTTTCGAGGCGCAGCGCGTAGGCCCCGTTCAGGGTGTAGCACCTCAGCGCCTCGGCAACCGACACGCCGTTGTCGGGCCCCACGGGCCTGTCGTCCGCGCGCCCGGGCCGGCGGCGGGTCACGGCGACCTCCATTTGCACCAGCGGGGCGATCTCGTGCACCTCGCACCCCGGGCAGTCCGCGCCGAACGTGACGTTGGCCCCCGTCTTGACGACGGCGCCGTAGGGGCAGTAGTCCCGCGGGAATCGCTCGCTCCCGGGCCGGATAGGCGTCGACGAACTCGCCGCGGTAGTCGCAGCCCCAGATGGGGGTGCCGTTGGCCGTCACGCCGAGCTCGGCGAACCGCTCGACGTCGTCGGGGTGGCAGAATTCGAGGTGGCTGACGGTGTTCCGGGGGGTGAGGTCCGGTCGGGTTTTGCGGACGTTTTCAAAGGCGTCGAGGGCCACGCGCACGCCGGCGTCGCCGCAGGCGTGGATGTGCACGTCGATGCCGGCGGCGTTGGCCGCTGCCGTCAGCCGGAGCGCGGCGTCGGGTGTCATGACCCAGCCGCCCTTGTGGGGCTCGTCGGCGTAGTCCTCGAGCATGGATGCCGTGTGGGTCGGGCCCACGCCTTGAATTGCGCGGTTCAGCTGAAGCTAGTCCCAGCAGCGTCGAGAGTCCATGAACATCTTCAGAGTTGTGATGGTGATGTTGGGCGACTGACTGCACCCAAAACGGGTCCACAAACGCATGACTGTCAATCACGAAGGTGAACCCTGGGCCGAATGCGGCCGGCCGTGCCGGAAGCGATGCTCATGACTCGCCTTCCGCCACCGCGCAGGTCGCGCGTGCGCAGGTCGCGTGCCGCTGTCTCTCCCGTGGATTTCTCCGGGTGCGCCACGCGGCACACACCATACCAAGGCACACCCACATCAAGCAACAATGGCATCGAAGCATGACCCGGCCGATATACAGCGGGCCGTAGATCTTCTACGCCAAGTGCTGCAGCCACCAGGCGCCCAGTCAACCCCCCAAGGCAGTATCACCAACACACTTCAAGCCGCGCTCCTGCCCGGCGAGCTGCCCATCGGCACGGTCGTCGCCTACGCAGGCAAAGACGTGCCCGAAAAGTGGCTCGAGTGTGATGGGCGCGCGCTGACGGTGGACGAACAAGGCCGCTACGCACGCTTGCTTAAAGTGCTCGAGCATGACGGAACAACCCCGTTTGGCGCGGCCCGTCTTCCAGACCTCAGGGCGCGGTTCGTGCTGGGTCAAGCGAATGAGGCGCGCGACAGCCTATCTAAACGTGCTCCAGGTGCCACGGGGGGCACCGAGACACACGTGCTCACAATCGACGAGATGCCCTCGCACTCGCACAGGGTGCGAATGGGACCTGATGGCAAGGACGTGAGTGTCAATGGCAATCTAGACATGGCGTCCAGTGGTGGCAGTACGGTCGGCTTCCAGTCGAAAGGTCCTTTCGGAGGCAACACGCCATCCGATGGCCGCTCCGCCGTCGAGGGAGGTGGAAAGGCGCACGAAAACATGCCGCCTTTCATCGTGCTCAAGTACATCATCAAGGCGTTATAAGGTATCGAACTCTGCACGGGAGCTACATTAACTGTGTATGGCTGCGGTGGCTTCGCAAGAAGCGATTGTTCCAGACTCGACAGGATTGGGGCGTCCGCTACTGCGCCGCGCCGGAACTGTGCCATCCTAATTCGATCCCGGCGGGTAAAGGCATTGCTCTTCCCAGGTAGCGAGGGAGAGGGAAGATTCGAAGGCTGCGATCTGAACGGCGATGATGGGCCGGACCGGCGATTTTTGTTTTTGATTACCTGGAGATTGAAAAATCTATTAAGGAAAATAATGTTTACTGACCCGAATCCGGAGCCCGTTTCCACGCCATTTTGCGCGATTCTGGCCCATTCCCGGCTCTCCTGGCGCGTCTCGAGACCTCCCGATTGCCTCCCTGGTGCTCGATGTGGAGTTCTGCGGCGCCGGGGTCCAGGACATGGTGCTCTTCCCGGACCTTGCGCGGAGTCGCCTCGCGGGCTGCAGTCCTCCTGGAAACACGGTTATCCGATGATTTTATCTTTTCTATGGAGCAGTTGGCCAGTGGAACCTGAAGCAACGCGTTTCCGGACTCTTGGGGCACGGAAAACCATGCACATCTCCTCGCTGTGACGCGACGCGGGTGCCTTCGAGCACCGCGCGCCGAGAGCACTTTTGGGAACCTTTAGAAACCTCAGGCACGGGCGGAATGGGCCGCGTCGCTCGTGTGCTGCAGGATTTGGCCGGCTCGAAGTTTGTCGCGCTCGCCCTTCGAATGTGCTCATTTCTTGGCTCTTCGCTCCGTCGGATGTTCGTTGGAGGGAGCTCTTTCAGCGTGTCACGTGGATCTTATGGCGGGCTCGCTGCTCACGGACTGTCGACGCTCGAGACGCGCTGCGCGCCGTTGGCGCGATCTACCTGTTGGAATCAAGCGCAACGGGTTCTTTGGTGAAGAGAGCAAATGTCGTTTTTGATTGCTCTTGTTTGGGGCTTCACGCGAGGGACGCTTGGTCCCCTGGTCACCTCAGATGTGGCCAACTTTTCGCCCACACTTCAGAACCCCTCCCGAGAAGCGGCTGGTTGCCGAAGATGGAGAACACAACATGCAGGATTGCCGATGCCATGTCGACGAGCAGCTCCGTGGCCGATGGTGACCTGTCTGCCTCCTCGTGTACGTTTCCGGCAAGACCATCTAGATTTCGCGGGCTTGGCATCAAAGACGGAATCAAATGAATGGAAATGACTGCTTGAAACACAGATAAGGATGCAGTAATGTCGAGGAAAGGATTACAAGAGGATATGGTCTATCTTGGCATCTGCCCCGTCCTCCGCGCCTCCCCACCCCTGGCACAGATCGTGAACGCCCCGTTCACGTTTCCAGTCTTGCCATTTGCTCCGCAACCGCCGCTTCGAAGCTACCGCCGTCCCTGGAGGAGAAGAACTTGATCGACTTGATCGTCGCCTTGACCAAGTTCCCGTTGGTTCTCAGCTTTCCTGGGTTCCGATGATTGACGTTCACGGAGTGCTTGGAAAGCAGATCCGCGTACTCCCGCGGCTCCCGTTTCTGGCCTTTCCGAAGAGCTGACAGGTGGAAGGCGGCAAGCAAGAGGAACTGCTCTCTCTCAGCCGGATGGTCCACGATATTCAACGGTGAAGCTTTCCCGTTCGAACGGGCGCGTCCGACGAGGTCACTGGAGCTGAACGAAAGGCGTCGCGTGCCGTCAGGCATGGTCGCCTCGAACTGCGTCCCGAACGGGGAGTGGAGCGAGACACCGATGCCGCGGCGCACTCGCTGAGCAACGGATGTCTTGGTCCGTTCGCGAACCTAAAATGAACAATGATTAGAGGTGCTACGCCTTCAAAAGACGGGGAAAGCTCGCCTGTTCGCGCTCAAACTGTGCCATGAGCGAGTTCATTGCGAGTGACAGCCACGAAGTAGCCGACGGCGCCGAGCCGCTCCAGAAGAAGGTCAGCTCGGGCTGGTTGACGCAAACGAAGGATTTTCGGGCCTGGGTGAGCTCCTGAATGTAGCTGTGGGTCGCAACCATGTCGCGAGACAACCGGTCCAGCCGGACGACGACCAGGCCGGCGTAGTCGTTCGAGGCGAGCAAGGAGACGAATGCAGCATGCAATTCCTTCCGTTCGAACGCCCCAGGCCCCTTGGGCAGTGCCCCGCTGGCCAGTTCTTCGTGCACCGCGACGACAATGTCCCCGCGCGCGGTTGCCCAGTCCCGGATGATCCCGATCTGATCCACGAGCGACAGATTGTCGCTCCCGTCGTCCAGCGACTTTCTGACGTAGGCAATCCAGCGCAGGCCTCGCCCAGATCCGAGCTGGGCCGCCGAGGCATAGGTTCCGAACTTTCCAACGAGCGAAACGAGGTGGGACACGTCCAGCGCGCTGGAAGCATGCTGGGGCTCCATCTCCGCCCAGAAGGACAATCAGCGGCCCGCAATGAAGCAGGAGAGGGCCAAATGCAAGCTCGATCGGGATGAGGAGGCGGTGGCGGGTCGGTTTCGGTCCCTGAAGCGCGACAGACGTTCCGCCGAGAGACAGGGGTACCAGAGCGTCACACACACGAACTGAGCCCGCAACCGGCTTGAACATGAGCGCGAGCGACCATAGACGGGCCGGAAAGTGAGGAGGAAGGGGTTCAAAGACGTCAGACAAGGGTGTCGAAAAGGAGCTTCGCGGCACCTACATCGCGAGGCCCCCAAGCACTGTACAGCCGTTGGCTGCCCCAACGGAGGCACCGAGGATCTTTTTCCGGTCCAGATAGGAGCGAGAATGGGGGAGAACACGGCCGTTGGTCAGGATTCGTGCCACGAAACGGCGGAGCACGAACCGAGGGGGAAGGAATGTTCCGATGCGCCGCCGTCCAGAGGCAGTAGGAAGCAGACGACAAGGCCGCTGGACGTCCGGCTTGGTGCTCTCTCGTGGCACCGGTCGGGTCTCCAGCCATCGCTATCGGAAACCGAGCGGAGTTCGGGGGAGTCTATCCAAGGGAGTCTATCCAAGGGGAGTCTATCCAAGGGCTCCCTTGGATAGACTCTCTGAGACCCGCCGCCGAACCGCGATCTTGGAACTTCACTACACGCTACGCTAGTGCTCGGTTCTCCTCCCCGAGACCAACTAGGATAGAAGAGATGTTGTACTTCCCTCCCAATGTACCATACATGGTTCAATAAAGTCATTCCGATGGATGATGGCTTTCTTCCATCCTCTACTGGTCAGCGAGCGCTCCCAGAGCTCCATGCACGGCATGCTCAAGTTTGGGACCTCGCGGAGCCCCCGCATGAGGACGTGAAGTTGTCCACAGCTATGAGGCGTTAGAAATGCATATAAATACGCGATTTGTCGAAAAGCCGCGTCGATTGAATCGCCTGTGCGTGAACGCGGGCGGTCGGCGCGGACCCATTTTGGCCGATTTTGAGCCGTTCCGGAGCCATCCCGCTCACAAAACGCAATGCAGCACTGCGAGGCGTGCCGATTCCTCAAGTAGTAGTATGAAAGCGTCGAATTCGGCCTGCATCTCAATTTAGGTCCGCAGCACCTCGGGGACCCAGACCCCCCCCCTCGTCAGTGGAAATTGACGCCGATGGCGCGCAACCACGCACCAAACCCGGTCTGCTCCGCGCAATACGCTGACTCGATGTAAATAAGTGCGCAGAAGCTAGAACGGCTACCGGCCATCGATTTTCGCTTGGTGTAGGTGGTCCAGCAGGTCAAGACTAGCAGGTCCGACGCCCTCCCCCGATGTAGTGCCACTTTGCGCCGGTGTGTCGAGCTCCTCAATCCTGTCATCAAGCACATGCCTTTCTGTGCATCGCATTACCTCTACCATGGCCGCTGGAGCCGATTCAATCACTTCTATGGCCGCATCCGAGCACATACGATCGCCTTCCGGGTCCGTGTTCACCAGGACGGTCAATGGGGACTTCAGATGAGTTGCCCTGCTTGAATTCCACAATGATATACATGAAACCGATCTACTACTTCGGGAATTCCGTCACAAGAACCACCTTCAACGCCTCGTAGGCCGTCAGACGGGGGCCACGCAGCGTGGCATCCTTGGCATCAAGGAGGTCGAGAAACTCTCCCTCCAGGTAGGCCCAGTCGGGACCTCCATCTTCCGCGCGGCGCGTGCCGTAAGCGGGGATGGTAATCTTGCGCTGCGTGTCGTCGCTACGGCGAAATCCATCATCGCAAAGGCCCAGCCGATGGACATGAGCAGCCCGGGATGTCTCCTCCTTGAGCTGCCCGCAGCGCCGACATAGCTGAGCTTCATCCTTTGGGGCATGCCCTCGCACCTTGGGCTTCGCGGGTTCCATGGCCGAAACAGCAACTTCCGGCAGGGTCAACGAAGGAGCGACCTGTCGGTCCAACTGACGTTAAACCACCAGCGCGACGGCAGAGAGAAGCCGGTATGCCGCTCACCGACACAGTCGAAGCACCTTGGACGAGCTTCTGGGCCACATGAGCGAAGGCAGCGAGGAGGGCCTCGGCCCAAGCCTCTTTCGAGATCTCGGGCGGCAAGTGCAGGGGCCTCGGCACGTGCTCGAGCAAAGCGGGCCCAGCTGCCAATGTGGAAGCATCGGGTAGAGCCAGAGACGATGTTGTCCCAGGCGCCGGCGGCATGGCCCGCTTCTTAGCCGCCGGAACCGACGTCGAGGCCGGCCGCGGTGCCGCCGGCGAATCTGCCCGTCCCTGAACCGAATCCTCACGTTTCCGCTTGCCGCTCAAGGCCATTGCACCGCTTGACGGCTGAAAGGCGACGGGCAAGGGCGCCGGCGTCCTGCAAAAGACGAGGGATGAGCCCAGAAGCCGAGATCCGAAAATGGCGTCCACCCACTCCAATACAGGCTCCACAGGCCGGTTTAGAGCCTGCACGGGCGCGGAAGAGAGAGAAGGAACGACGGGAACCTCCAGCGTGTCTTCCTCCATAGGAAACGAAAGAGGCTGGCTTGCAGCGGCAGTAGAGGCAGCCTTCGGCGACATTTGGCTCGAAGGCCCGGTTGGAGACGAAATGACCGGCGAGAACAAGCCTGAGGTGGCTACAACGGCGGACCCGAGCTAATGAACGCAGACATGTTGAGTAGACCATGAATCCACTCCATCGCAATCATTTACCTGGGCCACAGTGCGCTGAAACTCGGCCTTGATGCCGTAGTTCGGCGCGGCTCTACCACGAGCTTTCGGAGACGGCGACGGCTTGTGCGAAGGACGACTTTTCGGAGTGAATCCGCGAGGCGAGGCGGGCCGCGCCTTCGGGACAGCCGGATCCTTTTCCCTTTCGGCGACGTGGGCCTGCTGGTCCCGGATCGCCTTCCCGGCTTGCCGTGCTTCCGCCGAGGTGACGGCACGAATCTCAAAACACTCGTGATCCTCCAGAAGCGGGTTGCATTGTGCAGGGTGACCATTCTGGCGAGCCAAGCGGTTCCGAGCTTCCAGCACCTGGCAAAGAGCCGGATTCCTGCCCAACTGCTGGGCGCAAAAGTCGCCGAATTTGATGCGCAACACGGTCAGCATGTAATCGAGATCGAAATGGTCAATCTCCTGCAGGATGGTGTCCTCGAGTTTCGCGTGGCGGCCGAGCCAGTCCTGCAGAAGCCGAAAATAGCCCTCGAGACGATTGCTTCCCCTAGCAACCATCACTGAGCCGTCTGCCGCGATGTAGAACAAAATCTCTGGATCGTCCAAACACCCCTTTTCCAGGTGCACTCGAGCGTTTGCCCAGTTCTTCTCAAACACCTCGACCTTCTTTGGAGGAAGACCGCCGTGGTACCGAAGAGCTTCGTTCTTAGCGGCGTCGAAGGCCTTGATGGCTTCCTCGCGTGGCAGCATCGGCTGCGGCGTCTTCTCCCCGCTGGGGAGCTCAACTCCCGGGAACTGAATGGAACTCCAAACGATGCCGATGATCTTGTCCTTGACAAAATCCGTGACCCCGACGTCCTCGCAAATCCGTTGCACCCAGTGGAAATGGTCGAGACGTACGACCACGAGATCGCCAAACACAGCCTTCACGAGTGGGGCTAAAGAGCCCGGCGAGCCACAGCACCGGTCCACTTGGAGCACGATGACCGGAGTCCCCGGCTCCTCAAAGGCGCCGACAGATTTCCCCGAATCAAGCTTCTTTCCGTCGATTCCACGGCCCGCAGCTTTCTGAGCCCGCAAAGAGTTACGAAGAACCTCTAGGCCGTGCTTGGCTGCGTCGTCACCCTTGTTCCGGGCCATGTACTGCGAACGTCGTCAGAAGCTCCGCTGCATGGGCAGCGCGGAGCGGCTCACCGCGCCAAGAGGAGTACCAGTCACGGTGATGTACTTGATCAGCTGAGGTTTGCTGCTCATGGACTCGGCCGCCACGCGGCCGCCGTTCACCTTTGCAGCCGCATCCTTCTCGGCATCCGCGGCAGCACCGCCGTCAGCATGCTTGCTGGAGTTGAGGGCCTTGTGGCCCCCATTCTCCTCGTCGTGCACGTAAGCTTGGTGCAGTGCGGTCTTTTCCAGTCCGTCCTGCGCAATGTTCCGGCCTGCGCGGCGGAGATGAGCCAATTAGCGAAACCAAATCCGTTCCGCCAGAACCCACAGTCAGCCTGGTACTGATATGAGTGGAAAAGATGGTCGCCGTATCGGTTCCAAACTGCGTCGTGTAGACGAGTCACAAAAGCAGCGTCGATCACATCCCCGGCCATTCTGACGCCAAGTCAACACACAGGCGAAGGCTCAGCCCGAATCGCGGCCCAACTCACGAGAATTCGTCCTCCATTGACTCCTGGATCGACTGCGGCTTCTTCCTGCTCTGCCGGAAGAGGCCGGCGAACGTCGGTACGGTCGTGCCGTCGGAGGGCCCCGCCTGAGAAGGTGCCGAGTCGTTTTCAGCCGAGTCTGATCTCACGACAAAGGAATCTATGCTCGTTTGCTTGGATCCCGAAGAGTCTATGGGAACGGAGTCACAGCGTGTCCTCACGATGCCACACAAAAGGTTACCTGAAGAGAAGAATGCGCTGGTCGTCTCCGCATCCGGCATGGGGCCCGGCATCCCGTGGTGTTGAAGGTGCAGCGCAACGACGTGATGTTCGGCTTCCAGGTCGGCTGGAACCGACATGTCACGAAAGGGCAAGAACCAGTTCAGAAAGAGCCGTACCGTTCAGGATCTTAGCCGTCATGCCCGCCCCGCACTCGTTCACCAGGTTATAGACCTTCGAGAGGAACGACATGTGCACGTACGAGTGGCCGACCCGTTCGTAAGGGAACACTGCCGACGAATGATGAGCGAGGTCGACAAGATCGATCGGGGAGCGGTTCCTACCGACGTAGCGCAGGTCCGCGGAAATTTTATCGAGCAGGTTGTGGGCACCAATTTGGAAGGTGCACTTCCCCGCCTTGGCTTCCCCAAAGTTCTCGCAAACGTATCGCCGGGGGCAAAGAAGTTCCAACTCTCCATGGGGCCCACGCATGAGGAAGAGATCTTGAACCCAAGCACTGGGCTTCAGCTTCAAGCCGCACGTCGGACAAATGAGCCGCGCCAAGTCCGGGTAGCCCTCCCAGGGGGAAAGGATGAAGGTCGGCCGAAGCGTCACGAGAGAATCCATTTCCGGGGTTCCCGGCCCGTTGAGGACCTTGAAAATCGGATCCCCTCCATCCCGGAGGACGAAGCGCTCCGGATGACGTCGTAGGTCGAAGGGAAAAGGCTGGAGACCATGGGTGAACGGGGTAACCTTCTTCCCCGGCAACCTCCTCTTTTGGGCGGCCGAGAACTCGAGCTGGAAGACCGTTCCGTGCTGAGGACGGCCTTCTGCAGGTGCCTCACCCGCCGAAGCTTGTGGCTGCTGTCCGGCGGGCTCCCCTCCGCTTTCCGGCTGCCCGGCCGGCGGCGCTGCGGTCTTTGGCGGGCGCCCGCGCTTCTTCGTCTGCTTTGGTGCGTCCGAAGCCTTCGTCGCGGGGACCTTAGCCTTCTTCACGCCGCCAGAGACCTTCTTCGCGCCGCCCGTGTTCCGGTTCCGACCCATGCCTCCGCTGGCCCGAGAAGTCGCGTCGAGACGCGACGGTTCGGATCAGTTGGCCTCGTCCTCGGCGCCACAGTCCTTCCTAGAGCTCAGACTGCCCTGCTTGGAGTCATTCTCGTGCAGAATGTCCCCAGGGGTTCTTCAACAGAGGCCTCGTCTCCTCCCGGGGACAGGAAGCTATAAACCGTCGCGACACGCGGGAAGGCGAGGCTCCTCGCGACGGTAGCGTTGATTCGAGGGCAGAGAAGGCTACGCCGACGCGTGTCTGGGACGGGACCGGCGCGCAGGTGGCCTCTCAGGGGGTTTTGCCCGGTGGGGGAGGGTTGGGGAGGGTTGAAAGAGGGTTGAAGAGGGTTGAAGGAGGGTTGAACCGGGTTGGAGGGTTTTGGTCTAGTAAACAGATCCATATCACGCCCCGGACCACAGGCTCTGCGGCCAAAAGCAACGCGCCCCGATTGCAGCCCGGTACCCGCAGAGGCCATCGCGTGTGCTCCCCGTGCGGTCGCAGGCCTTCTTCCAGACAATGGCGACCGTTGGCCGCGAACCACCGCCGCCGGCGTTCCCGTGCCCCATTTGCTTGAACGAGTGCTACCCTTGGCGCAATCCTGTTCTGCTCCAGACCGACGAGAAAGCGTGCGAGCACCATCTCTGCGGGGAGCCTTACTGCTGGGAAGCGCTCAAGAGCGGGCGGAAGAACGGTCGGAGCAATGCGTCGGACGCGTTGCAGAACCTGAAGGACGATCCTGCGCCTGCGCCACCGGACACCCGTGTGCTCTGCCCATCGTGCAAGGGAAACGTGGTGGGCGCGATCAATTTCGAAGAGTGGACCGCTTTTGGGAAACGCCAGTATCTCAGCTTCAAGGTGCAGTGCCCAAGATGGAAAAGCTGCGGCTGGGAAGGTGCCATGTCGGAAGTAGAGGCACATCTCTCGAAGTGTCAAGCCTTCCGCTGCGAGAACTGCCAAGCGCACGTGAAGGAGCGCGGCATGGAGCTTTTCCGGCCTGTGGAGAGGATATGGAAAGACCAACATGATGAAACATGCCCAGACTACCTTGTAAAGTGCGAACTCTGCCCTGCTTTCGAGGTACGTTGTCTTCCGTAGACATTTGGAGGACCGAGCTGAGCATTTAGCAGGGCACCAGAGATGCCCTTGCACGACACCTTTTGTCCAGCACGCAGGAACACTTGCGCCTGAGCTCCAAGGCCATTGCTTCCCTTATGAGAGAAGTGGATGACCTCAAGGCCCAGCTGGTGGAGATGTCCGGGCTCAAGAACACGGTTGAGGAGCTCCGTGCGCAGTTGTCTATGGAAAAGCTCAATCTGGGTACCTTCACATTGGGCGTTGCCGATGATTGCCTTGCCATCAGTGACCGAGATGACACCATCATGGAACTCAGAGCCAACCCGCCCAATGATGCACCTGATCGCATCCGCGTC
Organism: Hyaloraphidium curvatum; assembly: GCA_025558095.1. Lineage (NCBI taxonomy): Eukaryota > Fungi > Monoblepharomycota > Hyaloraphidiomycetes > Hyaloraphidiales > Hyaloraphidiaceae > Hyaloraphidium > Hyaloraphidium curvatum. The sequence goes on along the minus strand of JAIVFI010000004.1, from coordinate 365,947 downwards.
TACAAGAGCAAGAGCAAACGGGTCTATTGGTTCTTCAACACTCTCAAAAAATCCGGAGTCTGGGACCCAAAGTAGCGTACCAATGCAAAGCAACTTTGATTTCCAATGTCACTGTTTTCAAATAGACCAACACACACGATACAACGTGATTGTGATCTTCCTTGGGATTGCATCTCCAACTACGGAATCATAGTCAGAGCTCGCGCGACAAAACTGGACATCTGACGGGGAAACCTACCTCCTGCGTGATCCAAGGCGGGGTCGAAGTAAGGGGCCCTACACGGCCCAGGGCCTGTCGTGTTCAAATTCCGGCTCAGGCTCAGTCTGTGGCTCGCGCACGCGCCTGACTTCAGCGCTAACGTCCTCACGCTGGCTGACAAGGCCATCGGCCAAGTACCCCACTGCAGCCGGGACGCCGAAGCCCGAGGCCAGTCCCTTGCCCAGGGTGGCTATGCCGAGCTGGTTCATGTTGCGCGCATCGGCCGCCAGGCGGGCATCAGCTTGGGCGCATGCCTGAGCGCGGTTGCCGTCGATCTCGTGGTACTCGATGTCGGCACGGGCAGCATCAACGCCATCCTGAGCTTTAGCGACTTCTTCGTGCGCATCCTGCGATTCTCCGTCGGCAGAAGAGAACTCGTTGTAGGTGCGCACCCTCTCGTCGTCGGCCTTGTCGAGCTCAGTGTGTGCAGTCTTGCATTCTCCCTCCGCGGCGTTGGCGGCATCCTCAGCGTTCGTCCTTTCAGTCTGGAGCCGCGCCATGCTTGCATTTGCCGCCTGGGCATCCCGATTGGCCTGCGACAGCATATCACCGGCCTCCTTCTGCTTCTCCGCGGCCTTGGCAGCGTCCTTGGCCGCCACTGCCACCGCGTGCTCCGCTAGAGCCTTGCCATGCTGGGCGATCTTGAGTTTTCCTGCAGTGGAAGCAGCCTCCTTCTGCTTCTCCCGCTCGACGGCCGCCTTCTCCCTGAAGCGCTCACGCATGCTGGCGGCCTCGCTGCGCTTAGCCCGGGCATCATTCTCTGCCTTTTGGACAGCATCCTCCGCCGTCGTGATATGGTTGCTCGCGTTCGTCAGCTTCGTCTGGGCATGAGCCACTGCGCTCGTCGACTCGGTCAGCTCGCTGTTGCAAGTGGTCATTGCGCTCTCCACGTTGCGGATCTGTCCGTCGATCTGGTCGAGAGAGCCCGAATGGATGGCGTCATGGATTGCGCCGGCGACGTTGCCCACAACCGCCGCCACGGCCATGATGGCCGGGGCCACGGCGGGGAAGAGGACGCACGCGAGGCCGGCCAGGGCTTTGAAGAGGTCGCACTTCTTGCGGCGCGCTTCCTCGATCTTGCGCTCTGTTTCCGCGCGGGCCCGGCGGAGGGCATCCAGGGCACTTTGGAGCTGCTTTTGGCGGCGCTGGGCAGCGGCCTCCTTCTGCTTCGCCTCCCGAAGGGCCCGCTCCGCCTCCGACCTCTCCTTGCGCTTTCCCACCAGCTTAATCTGCTCGTCTTCAAGCGTCTGCTCCGCGATGACGAGTGCCTGATTGGCATTTTTCATGTCCGTGCGGGCCGCATTCGTGGCCAGCTGCGCTGCAGCGTAGGCTGCAGTGGCAGCCTTCTCGGCATTTCGCGCATTCACGAGCTCCGCGTCCGCCTGTTTCAGGTGCTGCTGTGCCTGAGCTGCCGTCTGACCGGCCTTCTGGGCGGCTGCGCTGGCCTGCTTCTGCATTTCCGCCTGCACATAAACGGCTTGCTTGGCGTTTTCCAGATCCGCCGCGGCTTTCTTCAGCGCCGTCACTGCCGCATCCAGGTTCTGCGCCTTGCTCTGGACGTTTGCCGCAGCGGCGCGCTGCTTGGCTGCGGCCGCAAGGGCCGCCGCTTCGGCCTTGCCAAGCGCCGCGTCCTTGGCCGCAAGTTCTTTCTTGCGTTCTCCAAGCTTCGAGGCGTTTTCTCTGGCGGCCTGGCGCGCGTTCTCCAGGCTATCTGCCGCAGCCCGCGCTTCGGCCTGGAACTGAATCTCGCTCTGCCTCAGATCGTTCTCGAACGTGACCAGGTCCTCAAAGCTGCGCACGACGCCCGCGGCAGGCTCGGCCAGCGCCGGATTCTCGGTGATCCGGCTTCCGAGATCATGCAGGACCTCGGGGGCGCCGACGATGCCGCCCATGGCCGTGATGTTGGTAAGGGCCGCAGGGTCTTCACGGGCGCGCCGGGCGAGCTCGGCGACCCGGTGGGCCTTGTCCAAGGCGTCCCGCCTGATGTTCATCAGGCCTTGCGGGACGACGGGGATGATCGCGTTGATCAGACCGCCGGCTACGCCGGCAACCTGGTCGAGCAGGCCTTGCATTTGCGCGGCTTGCGGCAGCCCGTTGCCCGCTACGATGGATTCCACCCATCCGCGGAGCATCCCCAACTGGCGTATATGCGCCAGCTCCGGAATGCGTTCCAGCGCTTCGGCGCCGCGGCGCACGGCCCCGGCTGCGGCGCGGCGGTCAACCTCGGAAGCGGCGGCTTCGGGGTCGTCGATGACGCCGGCTGCGATGGAGAGCCCCTGCTCGAGCACCGCGACACCACGGCGCACGAGATCCGCGAGGCCAGCGGGTTGCGCGCCGGGCGTTGGGCCCGACGCGGGGGCGGGCTGCGCGGGCGGGGGGAAGGCCTTCATCAGGTCGCCGACGGCGCCGGCGGCGTCGAGCCCCAGCGCTTTGGCGATGCGGTCGTGGCCCTCCATCTGAGCGCCGACGGCGTCGGGGGTGCTGATCTCAATCGAGTCTCAAGTCGGGGCAGAAGTCATCAGGGTCCTCCTCGTCGCAGTACGGGTCCTGTCCAGGGCCTGTCAGCAGGCGCCTCATCTCATCCACCCTCTCGTCCGCCCGCTGCAGCAATGGCCGCGCCGTTCACAAACGAGATGCGCAACGCGCTGCTACGCCTGGACATCCTCGCCGACGGCGACCCCGCTGCGCTGCGCGAGGCCCTAGACAAGGCCGCGGCCGCCATCGAGCTCGTCGCGGTGGAGGGCGCCGACCCCGCCATCGCACACGATACGGCCGACAGCCTCGACATCGCGTGGCTCGCGGGCGGCTTGAGGGCGCGCGGGTTTGCGTGGTGGAGGGACACCGCCAAGCGCGCCATCGAACTGTGGAAGACGACCGGCGCGGAGGGCGGCCGCTCGCTCGTCACGGTGACCGTGCACGACGACGGGGAGACGCACAACGGCGTGCCGCTGGACCTGCACGCCATCATCGCCGCGGAGCCCGGCACGCGCGAGGCCATGGGCCTTGGCCTGCGCGGCGCGCTGCGCTACTTCGCCACGTTGAACGCCGCCGATGCAACGCAGCTCCCGGACGGCGCGCTGAATCCGCCGCCTTTCTGCCCCATCGCCGTGCGTGAGCCGGTCGACGACCGTTCGGGAGGGCAGCGCAACCAGCCGCCGCAGGGCGGGCAGGACCAGCGCCATCTGCCGCCGCAAGTGCAGGCGAGGAGGAAGGCAACCAACGTGGCCGCGTTGCTGATCAAAGATGCTTTCCGCTGCGATATCGTGCCGCCCCACGTCACCGTGGAGGTGTCAGGCCCGCTGCTCCCCTTCACCACGCGTAGGGGGCCCCCTTCGGAGAGTGCTTTCGACCTCGATCGCGTGGGCCTCAGAGTCGTGCGCGCGAGAGGCGGCAACGAGTTTTGGAACGCGAACGCTCGCGCGCTCAAGCAGTGGGAGCGGGCCCGGGACCAGTACGCCAGCGACGGCCGCCTCTGGGCTCGCGCGCAGATGCACAACTTCCTCCGGATGTTCAACTACTTCGACGCCCACGAGGCCGAGGTCCGCCGCGAAGGCGAGGCCGTGCGCGACTCGGAGCTCGGGTTCACCGAGGTTGCGCTGTGGTGCGAAACCCACCCCCGGCCCGTTCCCGTGTCGCAAGAGGTGCTCGGTATGGAGATCAAGAGGCTGCCTCCCCTCCGAGGCGACGTCGTTATTGGGGCGCTGACGAAGCCTGGCGAATCCGCGAAACCAGGCAGCAAGAGCATCGTGGCCATGATCGGAGTGGACAACGTCTTGGACGTGCTCCTTCGCGAGGTCCTGGACTACACCGGGGCCGATGCGGAGATGCCTCGTGGCGCCCTGCTGTATGGCCCGCCCGGTACGGGCAAGACGCACGCCATGCGTGGCATGTGCGCCTCCCTGGGCATCCACCTCGTCAGCGACCCGCTGAGCGCGGCCGACTTTGCCCGCGGCTACGTGGGCGAGAACGCGGGCATGGTCCGGGCGCTGGCCACGCGGGCTGGGCTCGTTCCGTGGCGGATCTGCGCGGCCGCCATCGATGAGATCGACGGCATCGCCCCGTCAGGGGCCACAGCGGAGGGCGCCAAGAGCGACCTCCGCGGCGTCATCCTCTCGCACGTAGGCGGGGTGCAGGACGTGCCCAACTTTATCCTCATCGGCGGCACCAACCACCTGGAAAGGATGGACCCAGCCTTCAAGCGCAGGACCGCCACGCAGGTGTACATGGGCAAACCAGACAACAACGGGCGCCGCGCGTGGATCGATTTCCAGTTTCTGGGCCGACTCCCTAGCTTGATTTCTGGACGCAGGCTCGTTTTGGACGGCGACGTTCTCCGGACCCTTTTCAGCACTATGGTGGCCTGGACCCTGGGTTTCTCTCACGATCAGATGCGCCGTGCAATGACACGACTCCGGCTTACGCTGCCTCAGATCGTCACGGGTGATGAAGCGACGGCACGTTCGGTGTGCCGATCCCTCGACCTTGCACACCCAAACACGAGGGAACTGCTGGTGTCGGCCGTGCCAAAGGACGTCTCCGATGCCATCCGGGACGTGGCCCGCGCCGTGCTCGCCACCTTCGCACAGACCGAGAAAATTCTCTTCGCCGGAGAGGTTGTGCCGCGCATGTACCCTGCACGCGGAGACCTGGTGAGCGCAGGTCAGCAGCTGGTGGATCACATCAAGAACCACTTTCTCAGCACCGATTTCGCACGGCTCACGGGAAGGATCTTGCTCGACTGCACGGGGCTCCGCGAGGCCGGAAACAGTCGCTGTATCTTGGCGCGTGTCGAGACGTTGGGCTGCGTTGGCGATATCCGTGCGGCCCTTGCCCATGCCGAGGCGTTAGAGTTCAAGCAGCACTGGTCCCTGGATGACGTTGCTCAAGCTAGGAAACTGGTTCGCAACCCGGCACTTTGGAAACGGGTTGAAGGGGACCTTCGTGCCGCTGATGGGGGCAGGTTGAACGGAGACTTGCAACAACTTCTAAGCCAGCTAAGCCGCCTCGGAGAGCCGGTCGAGCTCCTCGAGAAAAATCCCGAGGAGGCTAGGAACAAGGCTGTTACAACCCTCCAAGGCCGACCAGATCTGGACCCAGGTGAAGTGGCATACTGGAACGACTGGATCCACTCGCTTGTTTTAAGTGACGTCCAGAGGACCGAGAGTGACAAGATGAAGGTGTCAATCGTTGCTTTTGGCAGCGTGCTGCTGAACAAGGTTCTCCAGGCCCTCAGGAACAAGGGTCTAGCGACTGACCCTCCGCCCCGCTACACTGTGGACCTCCGCATCCCGGTGGATCCAGCATCAGGCGTGGCGGCCCGCTTTACTGCGCAGACCCTCCTCCAAGCTTGCATCGACGCCGGAGTCGGCCACTTTTCCTTGTTGGACAGGCTAAGCATTGGAGATGGGGACGATGGAGCGGTTTCAGGTGCCATCAACGCCACCTTTGCGGAGCGCCTTAACACCAAGTCATCCGTGACGCTCATAGACCTGGACGCCGCTGTCCAGCTTCACGAACGTTTCGGGGACACGCGGCCCATAACAAACGCTGCCGTTGGCCCCGTGACAGGGGCTGGAGATGCGCCCAACGTGTCGCACGATCTTCGCAGACCAGGAGCGCTTGATGCTGTAATTGGGGGCATGTCTGATGCGTTGGACGCTGCGATGAGACAGCCTGGCCGATTCAAGCATGTCTATTGTGTTGTTGTTCGTCACCCATTCCTGCTGCACAGCCTTACGAGGAAGACGTTCTGGCCTGAGTCCGATAAGGAGCGGGAAGACAGAGAGCGATTCGAGGAAAGGAACCGCCAGGTAGTGACTTTGATCTCCCCGTCGATGAGAAACTAACCACTGTGCTTTGCTTTGCCTTGCAGCAACCCAAGCTTTGCGTCAGGTGCCTAAGCCAATTTAAGGATCGTGATAACAGACGTGGAGCTTGCAGTATCAAAGACCATGCTCTGGGATGCGTTCTCGTGAACCCGGGCGTGAAGATCGAACTGGGGCCCCGCCGGCGACAGCAGCCGAACCAGCAGCCAGACTCAGTGGCAACGATGGCACAAGTCTTTGGTGCAGACAGTGTAACCCCCGGAGACGACAACACAGCGAGGATCCTGTGGCTGACGGACAAGCCTGAGCTCCTGACCCGCGCGGAGAAGGCGTGCGCTCAGCTCTTCGCTCGGCACAACTCGCCTAGCAACGTTGGGCCCATCGAGTTGCTGCTTTTCAGAGCTGGCACAATCCTGGACCTTTTCAATCTCTATCGATTGCACGGTGCGCCATGGCAGGTCGTTTGGTTAGATGGCGGCAGCAATGCAATCGGATTTGAGCAGAGCGGCACGTTGCCTGCCATGCATGTCGAGCTCAACGACCACGCCATGGTTCCTGAAGCACTTCTCGAGGGTCCAGGGTGGGTTCCCGCAGTGGTACCTGCAGCTGGAGTACAGGGCAATGTTCCTGCAGCCTGAGCTAGTTCTAAGTTGTATGCAGAATCACCGTCTGATGCGCTGATGCTGGCACGAGGTCAGGGGGGTTGATCGAGGAGGTGCTGGGAAAGGCAAACGAAGTCCTTGTGCCGAGGCTGCAGCGGAGGGGCTTCACCCCTGGTGGGAGCTAAAAGGGGCTGAACTGTAAGGTACGAATTCTAAAGCATTGACATGGCCCATTGCAGTGCTCTTCCCGCACAGGGAGGGGAGTTCGGAGACGTCCCTCCATCGGAGCGGCCAAGCCGCCCGTCAGGCCCACGCGCTGCACCTCCCGGCCGAAATCGATCTCCAGGCACATGCCGAGCCAGGCCCTGGTGGAGGAGGTGACACACGAGACCGAATGGAAGAGCCGTCCCGGGAGGAGGAAGGGCGTGCCGCAAAGGTCAATAGCCGTGGCCCCCTGCGAGTCCCCGCAGATAGGCATGAGGGACTGGATCATGCAAGGAGAGCATGTAATGGCGGCGGCGCTGCCGGGAGGAATGGACTTAGAAACGCCCCAATCGGCGGCACCAAACGGGTCCACGAACGCCACTCAAGTCCATTGCGCAGGTGCGCGGGCGAGCTGAGGCGCCCCCGTGCCGGCGGCATTGCCTCACAGCGCGCCTTCCACCACCGCGCAGGTTGCGCGCCCCTCTTCAGCGCGGGCGGGCTGCCGCTCCTCGTCTCCCACTGTGGTTCTGCGACACGCGTGAGGCCACATACCATGGACTTCAAGGCATAATGGCATCGAACTACGACCCAGCTGACGTGCAACGGATGGTGGATCTTCTGAACCAAGTGCGACTACCCCTACTCGAAGCGATGCCCACCAACTCAGCAATTCCGCAACACGATTCTCAGGGGATGAACGCCGCCATCGACATCAAGTGCATCGTGTGCCATGAAGAGTGCCTCCCGCTCCCGCAACGCATGCCGATGTTGCTGAGGCCGTGCGAGCACATGCTCTGCGCAAAGTGCGTTGCACAGTGCTTCCCCACGGGGGCCGCTCGGCAGCAATGCCCTTTGTGCCGGGGCACCATAACGGGCATGGATTCTTTGGAAGAACGTGGCGGGAGGGCGTACCGCGACTACCTCGCCGTGCTCGTCAACTGTCCCCGCCAGGAGTTCTGCGGGTGGCCCAAAGGCGAGATATCGAACCTCAAAGAGCACATAAAGACGTGCCCTGGTTTCGGGTGTCCATTGTGCGTGAAAAGGAGCAGGGACTCCGTCAAGATGCCGGGCTTTTGGCCGGAGGTGGAAGTGGATTGGGTAGGACCGAGGGCGCCGTCGTCACCGATCTCGGCGCAAAGCTCACGAAAATTCATCTCTAGGACCATCCCGAAGCGGATTGCCCCAAAGTACCACAGCCATGCGGGATCCAAGGTTGCGGCACGATTCTCCCCCGCGCGGAGCTCGAAGCGCACCGTGCACAGTGCCCGAAACGCCCCAGTCTCTGTCTCTTTCCCGGCTGCGGACACCAGGTTTGTCCCCCTGTCAAGCAGCATGTGTTCCGTTGACTCGTCTTGCAATGTAGTCCCTAGCTGAGGACATGCCTTCTCACATGATGGTGGCACACACGGGCCAGGTACGGAAGCCGTGGGTGAAGGACGAGAGGAAGCAGGAAGAGGAGTCGCCTAGGAAGCCCCGGAAGCGCACCAATGATAGAGAATAGTGATGTTTTGGGCGCTAGCCCCCATCCCCTTCAGGAGCTCAATCACGCGATATTGTGAGATCCGAATGCCTGTCATGGCAGTGGTCTGCGCTGAGGGAGGATGATTCGGCCGACGCGTGACTCCGGTCTTCGCGGCAATGCGCAACTTGAATTCAACAAGCACGAAACAGAGAAGCAACTCGATCAGTAATCCGGCGGATCCTCCTCAACCACCACCCGCGTCCCGTCCTCCTTCAGCACCTCCACCCTGCCCGCCCTGCCCTGCGGCGCCCTGAAGTCCTCGATCGACCTCCGGATCTGCAGCGACACCCGCTCCGCGCCGGGCGGGTCGGGCGCCGGCGTGCCCGAGAGGTTGCGGCGGTGCCCGCGCACCTCGTCGTCGTCCGCGCGCAACCGCGGGGTCCGCGGGCGCGACGGGCTGGCGAGCGAGGGGCGCCGTTCGGGGGACGGCGCGGCGGGCTGCGCGCCGGGGGGCGGGGTGACTGCCGTCTCGTAGTCTGGCGGCGGGGCTTGGGCGGTTGTGCCGGGGCGGGGGATGACGAAGGTCTCGCGCGGGGCGCGCGATCTGGCAAGGATCGAGCGTGCCTGCGGGTTCAGGATCCGCACATTGTCCAGCGCGGCGTCGATTGCCTCGACAGGGTCCTGCAGGTAAGCCCGGCGCAGCTCGAGGGGCAGGACCAGGTCGGCCTGCGAGACGGGAGATGTTCCGAAGGAGTGCGAAGTCGAGAACGAGCCGGCTGCGGAGGAAGGACCGGCGGCCGGGGCGCGTTCCGAGGCCGAGGTGCTAGGCCGCCTCATGACGTCCAGGCCAGAGGTCGAAGGGTTCGGTGATGCAGCCTGTGCGGAGCCCGACGGGGAACCCAACGCTGCGGGTCCAGCCGCACCACCAGGCACCGGCACATCGGCCGTCTCGACGGTGGCGCCATGGCCGACGTGCCCGATGTCCCCCTCGAAGTTGGATCCGTGGAACAGGAACTCGTCGCGCCCAGTGTTGACGAGCACCACGCCCGGCCCCGTGGAACCGACCACGGGATGCCATGCGTAGCGCGAGTCCTCGACGGCAAAGTACTGCGCCCACTCGTCCCGCAGCGCCGCGCTCCCCGCGAGCAGCGGCTCCCTGTCCTCCTCGGAATCCGCGTCCCGCTTCCCTAGCTCCTCCTCGTCCAGCGGTATGGGGATGCGGCGGCCGTTGATGGTGAAGAAGATGCCGCCGCGGCGGGGGTGGTACCCGACGCCGACCGTGTCCCCCTGCCGGGCGACCCAGCCGCCCGTCAGGCCGAGGTTGTACACGCGCTGCACCTCCCGGCCGAAATCGTCCTCCAGGCACACGCTGAGCCAGGCGCCGTTCGAGGTGGTGACGTACGAGACCGAATGGAAGTGCCGGCCAGGGAGGAGGAAGGGCGGGTAAGGGCGGGCGCAGAGGCCGATGGCCATCGACACGTGGGGGTCGCCCCGGGTGGGCATGAGGGACTGGAGTGTGCGCGAGGAGGGGATGTAGACCCGGCGGCGCTGCCGCGTGTCGTTCTCGTTCACGGTCTCGAAGGAGAGCACGGACTCGGCCGAGTTGCGGCGGCGGAGCGCCGGGCGCGCGGGTTCCTGGCCCGGTGCGAGGGGCTCGCGCTCCGATGACGACGAGGGATGTCCGAAGCCGACGGCGCTGAGCACGTGGGCCAGCGTCGCCCGCGGAGAGGTAGGAGAGGTGGGGTTAGAGGGGCCGGGCGACGAGCCGTCGCGGTCGTAGGCGGATCGGTCGTAGTTGGAGGGCGGCACGTCCGGCTCGTTGAAGTTGCTGAAGCCCTGCAGACCCAGCGCCTGGGCGGCGGCCGCGTACGAGTTGAGCATCGCCTGCTGGCTCTGGATCTGGGCCTGGATCTGCAGCTGGTTCTGCGCGCTCGCCGCCGCCGCCTGCTGCATCCGGTGCGCCTCAACCCACGCCGTGTCGGGCCCGACGAGCGATAGCATGGCCTCGAAGTAGAAGTAGTCCGCGTTGGGATTCGGGTTGAAGAGCGGCAGATCCGCTGGAAATGGGGGCCGGTCAGATCTGATCCCCGACTGCGAGTGCACCCCACTACCCACAGACGGCGCACCGCTCGGACCATTTCCTGAATGTGATCGACTTGCCCTCGTGCACCGACACGCCGCCCCACGACAGCACGTCGTCGAACGGGTCGTTCAGGTCAAACAGGGTGCGCTGCACGGGCGCCTCGCCGTCGCCGGTCTCGTGCAGCGGGCCGACGTCGGCGTTGGGCACGAAGCGGGGCGCCAGGGCCGGGCCGCCGCGCTCGTCGATCTCCCTGCGCAGATCGGGGCCGACCGTGCGGACGGGGGCCGTGTCGATGCCCGCCCCACGCAGCCCGTCCTCCCAGCGGTCCAGCAGGTAATCGGCGCGCCGCCGCCCGCGCACGGCGAACCAGCCGTCCTTCGCCGGCGACATCGACGCGCCGCGCTTCACCGACGCGCCGCCGCAGAAGTGCTGCACGGCCCACGCAGCGCACAGCAGCAGCACGCACGACGACACCACCGCGACCGGCACCGCGACGAGCCCCGCGTCGCTGCCGCCCCCGGGCGCGCGCGGCGGCGGCAGCGGCGTCTGGCCGCCCGGCCACCCGGCTCGGGCGTGCGCCATTTCTGGGGCGGAGTGTGCGTGACCTCAGTGGCGATTCGCACGCGTGATCGCGTTCCTCCGGCGGGCGGCCTGATCCCAGCTTCGATTGCTGAGCGCCCAGCCCCGCGCGATCTCCCTCTACATTGACGATCATCTTTTCCCGCCCCTTCCTACAAAAGCACCAGTCCCATCTTGCCCGTCGCCACCGGCCGTGCCCGGAAGTTGTAGAGGTAGTAGTGCAGCGTCCCGTCGCCCTTGCCGAACTTGAGCTCCTCCAGGAACGTCTGGTTGTCCATCAGGTCCAGGCAGTTGAACACGTCGAAATTGCGCTGCATGCCACGGGGTGAGCGAGCTTCCTGCGGCAGATCAGGCGACCCACGTTCTTGGCCTCGATCAGGCCGCTCCGCACCAGCTCCTGCAGCCGCGGCGCCGGCGCGCCGCCAGCCAGCACCGACTCGCTGGCGTAGTAAAAGAGGTAGGCGGCCTCGATCCGCCGGTGCTTCTCGTTGTTGATGACGGACGAGGGGAGGGAGTAGTACGAGACAAAGTCCGTGAGGTGGCCGGCCTTTTGCGGGTCCTTGAAAGAGCACAGGTGTTGGATCGATCGGCAACGAACGAAGACGTCGACGCGTCCAACGCACCTCGACGACGAAACTCTCCACGACGCCCTTGATGGGCGTGAACCAGTGCTTCACCTCCTCCTCGGAAAACACGGGGGCGAGCTCGTACCGCACCAGGTAGGACGAAAGGAGCCGCTGGACCTCTGGCGCGTCGGCCTCGGTCATGGCGCGGAAGCCGGGTATCGTCGGGGACTGAAGCGTTCGCGTCAGCACGCGGAGGCGGCATTTGCGCGGCCGGCGGACCCACGGCGGGGATTTTGTACAGTCGCTCGAGCCGGGGGATAGTCTGGTTCTTGCCGAGGTGGCTGAAGCCCGTCTCGACCAGCTTCTTGGGGTTCAGGCTGCGGTGGTAGTACTTGCAGCTCGAGACGGGCTTGGGGAGGAGCACGCCGGCGGTGTAGACGGCCTGGAAGCAGTTGGTGAGGTGCACGCGCCGCGTGATTTCCTTGATGAGGACTGGGGCGAGGCGCTTGGAGCGGAGCTTCTTGTGGACGCAGAGGAAGTTGATCTCGACCATGGTCTGCTGGCTGCAGCAACCCGCGGGGTCAATCACACCGTCCCTGCGATACGCTGGCCGATGAACCCACTGATCGCGAACGCGGATCACGCTGGGGATGGCCGAGATGAAGGCGACCAGCTTCCGCTTGCCCTCCTTGACCCTCACCGCCACGTGCCAGTCCTTCCGCCAGCCCGGCGGCTGCAGGCCCCACTTCAGGAACGCCGCCGAGTAGTCGAACCGGAACATGGCGTCGTCGTCCTCGACGTAGTTTTCCGTCAGCAGCGTGTAGAGCTCCTTGAGCTGCGGGGGCCATCGGCCGTCAGCGGCGGCCCGAAACGCGTCGATGCGCGGCCCCAACCTCCTCCTCGACCGTCACGTCCACCAGGCACCACTCGAACTCGTTGGGCAGCGGCAGCGGCTCCTTCCGGATCTCGCCCTCGGCCTTGTCCGGCTCGATCGGCCCGTCCGCCTCGACCTTATCCGCGTGCTGCGGCACCGGCTGCGTGCCCCAGAATTTGTGCTGCTCGGGCCCCTTTGCGGCGTTCTTGTCCGCCCTGCCCAGCAGGCCGAGCTGCTGCTGCAGCGCGAGCGCGTTGCGCGCGCCCGCGGGGCCGGCGCCCGTCGACAGCGACTTGAGCAGGTCCTCGAGCTGCTTGGCCTGCTTTGCGTCGAAGTCGCGCGCTGACAGCTCGGCCGGCGCCGACGGGCCCGCCTGCGGCTTCGGCTGCCGCTGCCGCGACGGGAAGCCGGCGGGCACCTGCGAGCCGCCGTCGATGACGCCGTCGACCTCCTCGGCCGGCTCCGGCGCGCCCGAAGGCCCATCGGCGGCGTCCTTGTCCCCCGACATCGTCTCGCCTTCGTCTGGACCGCGACGCCGGTAGTTGGAGTCGATCGCGTGGCCTGATCGATCACAAGTCAACAGCCCGCCATGGACCGCATCCTGCAGGACCTTGCTGAGGCGCTGTCGCGCGAGCAGCGCCTCGTTGCCCTTCCTCCCGAGCTCATCGTGCCCCTGTTTGAGCACCCGCAGCCGCCAAAGAGCTGGAAGAGCGCGCGGAGCGGCGTGCAGATGGCGTGGGGCGGCGAGGGCAGCGGCGGTGCAGACGCCACGTCCGGAGGCCGAACGGGCGGGAAACAGCCAGCAGTCAGGATCGGACAGGTGTCTTTGAAGCTGGGGAGGGTGACGGCTGCTCTGCGGGAGCTGGGGCAGGAGGTGCCGTGGGAGCCCGCGCAGCGTGCGGCTGCGGACGGCGCACATGCAGAAACCAAAGAAGAGGCACGGTCACCGAGAGCTCTGGCCGAGGCCGAGTGCGGCAGGATAGTGGCGGCGTTCCGGCCCACCGCCATGGTGGCCTCGTGCTCCAGACACGAGCTCGTACTGCACTTCCACCTCGACTGGCGGGCCTTTCTTCGTTACATGCTCGAGGACCGCGGACCCGCCGCGCGGTCCGACGCGACAAAAGGCGCGGCAGGCGACGTCACCGTCGTCTACCCGCGATTCCCGGCGGACCGCCCCCTGAACGCCCTCGACCTGCGCTTCGTCGCCGCGGGCATCTACCTCTCCCGCCAGCTTTCCGCGGAGGGCAACACGGTGACCTTTGCCGCGATCTCTGATCCAGCCTACGGACCGCACCTGCAATCCAACCTGGACCTCGTGGCCGACCTCGGCGGGACTATTTCCCTGTCGTCCGCGGACGAGGTCGCCTCCCTCCCGCCCTCGCACCGGATCGCCATCCTCCACGAACGCGGCACCAAATCCGACCTCTTTGCTATGCTCTCCGCCTCCCGCCCCCCCGACTCGCTCCGCAAAGCGTACGTCGGCCGCACATCCTGGTCCCCCGGCCCGCCGCCGGACGCCTCGGCCCTCCTCGCCTCCTTCCGCGGCTTCGCCGCCTCCACCATGCGCGAGAAAAACACCCACCGCCCCGACGCCCCGTCCCTCCCGGCACCGGCGGTCTCCGCCGCGCTGGCATCGGCGCTGGCCCGCGCGGCGGTGCTGTTCCCGCACCTCGCCCGCGGGCTGGACGGGCCCGCGGCGCTGCCGGCGTCGGCGTTCGCGCTGCCCGACACCGGGGACGCGGGAGGGGGGAACGACGGCGCGGCGGCGGCGGCGGCTGGGATATTCGTGCACTACGTCCGCGCGAAGCTGGCGTCGATCCTCGCGTCGACGCCGCCCGCCGCGGAGGAAGGCGGGGTCGAGCAGCCCGAGGGGCTGAGGGAGCCGCTGCTGCTTCTCGCCCGCGCGCCGCACCGGCTCCCCCGCGCGCCGGGCGGGGATCTGTGCTTCGGCGTGCCGGACCCGGCGGCGGCGGCGCGCCATCTGCACGCGCTGGCGGGCGCCGTGTCGTCGGCCACCTACGCGGTGCGGGTCAAGGGGATCCCGGACGGGGGTGCGAGGGAGGGCAGGAGGAGGGGCTACGCGGCGCTGGCGGCCGGGTTGGCAGAGTGCTGCGGGCTGCTGGGGTTGGATGCGGGGGGCGTCGGGGAGGCGAGGATGTAGTTTGGCCTCGGGTACAGCACGTCACCGCCGCGGCTTCTTTGCCTCCCTCGCCGCGATCCGGTCCAGCTCCAGCGCGGTGCCGAAGCCTGCCCCGAACATCGGCTTCCCCCCCACCTCGAGCGCATGCAGCGGCACCCTCTTCCCCGCCCCCCGTTTGAACCACGGCGGCAGCTCCATCTCGCCCGAGAGGTCCAGCTCCCCCCCGTCCAGCAGCGCCACGGCGACGGCCGCCAGCGAGAGCATCGGGTCCGCGGCGGCGGCGGCGGCCGAGGGCTTGAGGAGGTGCGCGCGCAGCTCGACGGCGTCGCCGACCGTGAGCTCGGTCGCGGGGACGGGGGTGCCGCTGCGCCGGCGCAGGCGGGGCGCGGGGACCACGCCCGACGGGAGGGCCGTTGCGGGTGCGGATGCGGGCGCGGGTGCCGGCACCGCGGCTTGAGCCGCGGCGGATGCCACGGCGGGGGTTGCCTCGGGCGAAGGCCCCCTCGGCGCATCCACGAGCATCTCATCGTCCCCGTCCACGTCTCCCTCCCCGTTCACGTCGAGGTCCAACACACCGTCCTCGGGCGCATCCACCGCCATCGCCTCCTCCTCCCACGCCTCCGCGCTCCCGAAGCGCTCCGCCCCGGGCAGCTCCTGCTCCGTGGTCAGCGACGGCGCGGTGCTGTACAGCGACGCCGAGTCGGACGCCGCGGGATCTTCCGGGCGGACATCGTCGCTGGGCTCGGGGTCGGCGGGGGGTGCGGGCGCGGCGGGGGCCGGGGCGGGCTTGGCCTTGGGCTTGGGGGGGTTCCGCGCGCGCGGCTTGCGGCCGTTGGCGGCGGGAAGGGGGAGGAGCAGGGCGCCGTTGCCGTTTGCGGGGGCGGGGTCGAGGAACAGCGGTGCGAGGCCGTCGATGCCCAGGCCCGAGGCGGGGCGGGATGCGGGGAGGGCGATCGGGGAGGCGGCGGAGGAGGGCGCCGTCGATGCCGCGGTGCTCGAGAGCGCGGGCTTGGCGATGAACGAGGGCTGCCCGCTGGTGCGGCGCGAGCTCGATGCCGAGGCGGCGCCGTTCCTGCCCGAGGCCCGCGGCGACGGGGCGCGGGAGCTCGCGAGCGAGGCGGACACCGACGCCGAGCGCGTGGTGGCGGGCGACGCGCCGTCGGGCAGGCTGTCGACCGGGGAAGCGAGCAGCGGGCTCGGGGGCTCGGCGGTCGACGGGCTGAGCTGTGCGGGGTCACCGACGCTGGGTGTCTGGCCGTGCTTCTTGCGCGACTTGCGCTGCGAGTCGACGCATCCGGTCAGGCCCAGGCCTGGCGGGGGAGGGGGTCAGCGGAAACCGGGCGCACGCGGGCGCAAGCACGCACGGACGCATCTGTCGCACGGCCTGTTGTTGTCGCACTTCTTGCATGCGCGCTGGCAGTGCACTGCGGGGGAGGGGAACGATGCACATCAGCGGCGCAGAAGGCGTTCCCCGGCACGCCGACCCACCGCATGCGTTGCGCACCTGCGGCCGCTTCTGCCTCGTCCAGCTGTCCGCGCCGTTTGCCAGCGGCACGGGGTTGCCGAGCTGCGCGGCGAGCGGGGCCTGCGCGGCGCCGGGCTCCTGTTTCGGCGTCCACAGCGAGAAGGCGTGCGGCGCCTTGGGGTCCCACTGGAGCTGCGCGAGGGCGCCCGGCGCGTCCCGCGGCGTGGCGGGCCCGTGCGCGTCGCCGGCGGGCGGCGTCTCCGGGGGCGGCGAGCCGCCGGGCGAGTCCGCGCGGCCGCCGGGCTGCCCGCCGCCGGCCTTCTGGGAGAGCGGAGCGCGCGATGAGTCAGCGGCCGCCGCGGCATCGCCCGGACGCGCGTTGGCGCGGCGCGGATCTCCGACGGCGGGGAGTTCCCCGGGGGCCGCCCGCCCGCCGCCCCGGCGTCCGCGCCCGCCGCCCCGCTCCGCCCACCTTTGCGCGTGGATTGCTGCGCGGTGCCGCCGATTTGGTCATCGCGGCCGGGGCCTGCGCCGGGATGCCGCGGGTTGGCAAAAGGAGAGCCGGCGGAGTTCGCCGGTCTTCGCTCGC
The DNA here is from genome assembly GCA_025558095.1 of Hyaloraphidium curvatum. NCBI lineage: Eukaryota > Fungi > Monoblepharomycota > Hyaloraphidiomycetes > Hyaloraphidiales > Hyaloraphidiaceae > Hyaloraphidium > Hyaloraphidium curvatum. The sequence goes on along the minus strand of JAIVFI010000004.1, from coordinate 349,299 downwards.
GCTATTTAAGGCGGCTAGGCGAACGAGGGCCAAACAACACACCCGATCCCCAAAGCTGACGCAGGCGAGCACGCTGCACAGCCAGAGAGGCGCCCATCGCACGCCGCAAAGCTCGCTCGCAGGTGCGCCGAGCTCCCGGCGGCCCACCCGCCGCCCATCGCCGCCGCCGGCCCCGCGGCGCCCCCGTGTCCCCGCCGCCTAACAAGCGTCCCCCCGCAGACCGGCACCCGCCAGACCTCAAAGCGCCGCAGCAGACATGTTCAGCGGCGTCTCGCTCCTGCACCGCAGGAAAAAGTCCGACTCCAAGGCCAAGAAGCATGCCGCCGACGCCGCCGCCGCGCCGATGCCGGTCCCCGCGCCGGCGCCCAACGTCGCCGCCCCCGCGCCCAAGCCCACCGTCGACGTCGCCGTGACCTCGGTCGTCGGCCTGTCCCGATCGGCCACGCTGGGCAAGCAGGACCTGTCCCCGGGCGTCGCCGCCCAGCCGGGCTCCGACACCCCGCGGATCCGCCCGTGCGTGGACGACGTCGACGCGACCACGCCCGGCGGCATGTGGACCAGGGCGCTGGCAAATGGCGACCTCGCCGCGATGGCGGGGCTGCTCAAGTCGGGCGGGATCGCGATCGACCAGCTGGTGGACGACGCCGACTCGGTGCGTCCTTGTTTGCCGCCCCCGCATCGCACGCACTTCGGGTCTGACAGCCGGTCTCTTGCGCCCATTCCAGGAGGGACACACGGGCCTCATGTTTGCCGCCCAGGAGGGTGGGTTTTCCCCTGCTTTGCGGCCGATCCGTGCACCGGAATCTCACCCTGTTCGCACGTGACAGGCCGCGACGACATCATCCGTCTCCTGCTCAACAACAGGGCCGACATGAAGAAGAGGGACAAGAAGGGCAGGAACCCGCTGATGTGGGCCTCGACCTGGGGCCGGGAGTCCAGTGGGTCCGCCGCGGAGCCCTCCGCCCGCTCGTCAAACTCACCCCGGCGGCCGCAGCCGTCACCCTCCTCCTCGACCGCGGCGCCGCGGTCGACGACACCGACGACAGTGGCTGGACCGCGCTCATGTACGCCAGCCACTACGGCTTCGATGCCAGTACGTCGGACCGCTTTCGTTGCACTCTGATGTCGCTGATGGATGTCTCCGACAGTCGTCGAGCGCTTCCTCGACACCGGCGCCCGCTACCTCACCTCGGACCGCAAGCTTCCGTCGCCCCTGCAGCTGGCTGCGCGCAACGGATTCCTCGAGTTGGTGGCCTCGTTGCCTCGCCGAGACGCACCAGCTGATCCACCCCATCCGCACAGCACCGTCCAGAAGCTGATCGAGCGCTACCCCCAGCCCGAGCACCTCAACTGGGCCGACTTCCGCGGCTGGTCCGCCGTCACCGAGGCCGCCGCCAACGGCCGCCTCAACGTGCTCCGCCTCCTGATCGACCGCGGCGCCAACGCCGACGCCACGGACGAGAACCGCCGCAACATCCTGCACGTCGCCGGCCTGCGCGGCCACATGGACGTCGTCCGGTTCATCCTCAACATCCGGCCCGGCATGATCGACGCCGTGGACGCCCTCGGCGCGACGCCGCTGCTGCTGGCCCTGGACCAGCGCCGCGTCGAGGTCGCCGGGTGCCTCGTGAGCAAGGGCGCGGACCTGTCCAAGCAGGACCGCGAGGGATACACCCCCGCCCACGTGGCAACCATCGCGGGGCTCACTGAGGTGCTCAGGGTGCTCCGGGGGGCGGACAGGTCCGTGCTCGACGCCGCGGACTACCGCGGGAACACGCCGCTGCTGCTGGCCGCAGGCCAGGGCAGCTCCGAGGTATGTCCGGGGTGCACGCACCGCAGCAAGATGCACCGCTGACCCGAGTGTTGCAGATCGTCAAGTACCTCGTCGCCGAGCAGGTCGACCACACGTGCGTGGACCGCCTGGGCCGCAACGCCGTCATGATCGCCGCCGCCGCCGGGCACTCGGGCATCGTGCGCGACCTGCTGGCGCGGTTCCCCGAGATGCTCCCGCTCACGGACGAGAACTGCCACCCGGCCCTGGACCTCGCCACCAACGACGCCGTCAAGAGCGTGCTCGGCCCCATGGTGTTCCCGCTCGAGTCGTACCTCACCGAGCGGCTCGACAAGGTGGCCCGCAGGGCGGCCTCGCTCGCATCGTACGACGCCTCGTTCGACCCGTGCGAGGCCGAGTTCGCCGCCGTCCGCGGCACGCTCGCCCGCGGCAGGCCCGAGAAGGTGCTGTCCTTCGTCACCCGCGCCCTCGCCGCGGCCGTCACCCGGCCCTCGACCGACTTCGCGGCCGTCGACCCGCCGATGAAGAAGATCGACGCCCTCGTGCGCCGCATCGCCGAGCTCGAGGGCTCCGACAGGGTCGACGAGCAGGTCGACTCGATCCGCGACCGCGGCCGCCTCCTGATCATGCTCAACGAGCGCATCCAGCGCAAGAAGGAGGTCGCCGACTCGTTCGAGGCCCGCATCGACCTCGAGTCGCGCCGCCCCGTGCAGGCCTCGGTCGCCGACCTGCGGAGGCAGCTGGCACAGCTGGACGAGGAGAAGGCGACGCTGGCCACGGAGCGCGCCGGGTACGCGGCGCAGCTCGAGGCGCTGGTGGCGGCCATCGCGCCGCTCAAGGGGCGCTTCAGGTTCCCCAAGGACGGGGCGCCGGAGCTCGAGTCGCTGGCGAGGTTCGAGCAGCAGATCGTGCAGTTCTCGGAGCACTTCCACGAGAAGTTCAGGCTGGACACCCAGAAGGTGGGCTGCTGCGCGGCTTGCTTGCGGTTTCCGTGCACGTCGCTGACTAGGCTTCGATCCGCAGCTCACCGAGGACGTCGAGATGCTCAACGTGCTGACCAAGATCGTCGACGTGCAGGTCGCGCAGATGCGCAACATGTTCGACCGCGAGATGGAGAAGGACCGCCGCGAGCTGGACGAGGCCCGCGGGATCTACGACGCCAAGTGCAACGAGGTCGCCGGCCGGGTCGGCGAGCTGCACGGGGCCATCTCCAAGCAGTTCGACGACATGTCCAAGCAGTTCGAGATGGTCAACGCCTCGAACCCCATGGTCGAGATCCGCAAGAGCTTCCTCGCCGCGCTCAACAAGCTCGAGGCCGAGAAGGCCTTCCACGAGCGCCTGCTGCAGCGCCTCGCCGCCGTCCGCGACGACGTCGACGGCATCCTCCCGCCCAAGCCTGCCGCGGGTTTTTCTGAGGGCGGGGCTGCCTCCGGATCCGGGGAGCGCCCTGTGGCCCGCGAGGCGGACGCGGATGCGGACGACAAGAAGGCCAAGTACAAGAGCCTCTTCTTCTTTGAGCAGGTGGGCACCAACGGCGGCTGCGATCCGCTGCCGCGAAGCTGACCCCCGATCGCCTGCAGGACACCATGGCTGCCGCCGAGGGCTACGATGCCCAGGCTTCGGCCTCGTCGCTCATCTCGGCCGTACTCAAGGCGGCCAGCTGCGCGTCGATCGTGGTGCCCGACAACCTGCACCCATCGGTCAGGCCCGTCGGCCCCTCGGCCAAGCCCTTCTCCCGCGGCGTCTCGCAGGTGCAGATGCCGGGCGTCGCGCCCATGAACGACCCGAGGAGCATGACCATCATCCGCGGGGAGATCCCCGAGGTGTTTGGCTCCAGCCCCAGCGTCGCGGCCGGGGATGCCGAGGAGCCCGCAGCCAAGTGGGAAAGCGACGCCTCGATCGCCAAGACGACGGAGCAGGTGGAGCGCATGACCGTGCAGGCCTGAAGCAGGCGCCCGGGAGGACGCAGGCTGGAACCGAGATACCCGGCGGATGACCGCCTGGCCAAAGGCATAGACTACTGGATACCATGATTTGGTGTAATCTGTACATTATGCGTGAACATCGTCGCTTCACCCTCAACAGTCCATGTGTAGTGCACGTGTGTCCACCCAAACATCGGAGGCGTCGATCCGCTCGCGAAGGCAGCCGGGAGACCGAGAGTTTGATGCAATCTTGCCCACTGCCGAAGCCACATGACGGAGTCGTTTCTTTCGCCGATCTCTTCGTGTGGTGGGGCGGAGTATCGATCAGATCACCAGCCTGGGGGTTGCGGCGGACCACGCGGACGCGCGAACGCGCAGATAATCTCTGAGCGCCACCCCCGGTGCGTCGCCCTACCCGCGTCGCCCCGGGAAGATTAGCGCGTTGGACCCCTTGAGTTCTCACGGCGTGACCCATCGTACCATGAACGGCGGGGATGCGGGCGCCGTGCGGCCGGGCGTTCAAGCGGTCTCACACATCACGCTGGCCGCGCCGAACCGGCAGCTCTTTGAGCGCGTCATCCTCTTCTACAATGCCCTGGGGATCCCGACCGTCTCGCTCAGCGGAGGTTCGGAAGAGCCCCCGGCGCCTGGACAGACCCTGGCAAACGGCACCAGCGGGCACGAGGACATCGAAGCGTGGCTCCATCTGTTTGCCGCGACGGGGGAGAATGAGCTCAGCATCAGGCTGGTCGTTTTCCACGATCCGGAAACGGTTGAGCTAAAGGAGGACTACCTGGAACGCCTCCAGGAAAAGAGCCGCGCTCTGGACCGGAACGAGATTGGGAAGGAGATCGTAACCTTCAGTTTCCTGGTCGCCGATATCGGGGTGGGCATCCTCGGCGACCTTTTGTGACTGCTAAGCTCAACGTTCCCGACAGGCTGTCCAAGGCATCCTTCGGTCCCTGGATAGCCCGAACCTCCGCGTCAACCACGCTTCGGCGGACGTGAACGAGCCAGGATTCTCGGAGCTCTTCACATACGACCCGTTGGGGAACCTCTTGTGCTTCACGACCGCGTCGCGGAGCCCGTTTGCGCGGCAGCCTGCCAGAATCTCCCTCCCTCTTCCGATTGCATCCAACGTCCCGTCGGGTTTGCTGACTGGATCATCGCGGAGGAGGAAAAGGATCGGCGTGTTGACCTCGGGAGGCGATTCTTCGGGTGGGCCGCGATTCCTTGGGCTCGGGGATCCAGCGCTCACGGTCCAGCGTCTCAGGAATGAATGCGGCCGTTCGAGCGGTCGTCAGGATGAGCCTGGCTCGTGGCTGCATTCCCTACGTTGTTTTTGAGGGGTGGCAGGGCCTCGTTGACGGTGGCAGCAAGCTCAAGCGCGTCGGCTGGGAAGACGTCCGCGGGATCATGAGTTTGGTGCGACTTCAACTCCGTGCCGGACCGCAAAGCCTTTTTTTGACCTGTCATAACACCACAGGGGGGCACCGTGATCGGCAGTGCCCGTTCGGTCGACTTTCGCAAGCGCGAAGGCCGACTGAGGGCGGCGTTCAACATGGTTCTTGCCGGTATCGATGCCCTCATTGTCTGCGGCGGCGACGGATCGCTCACGGGGGCAGACATGCTGCGGTCCGAGTGGCCGAGCCTCATCGAAGAGCTGCTGAGCCAGAATAGGATCACTGCCGAGCAGGCGGAGCCCGTCAAGAAGATGCTCACGATCGTGGGCCTCGTTGGCAGCATTGATAACGACATGGCAAGCACTGGTGGGTTTCCAGATAACTGAGGGACGCGAGCGTAGCTGCTGACCCCTGTCGGCCAGACATCACTATCGGCGCCAATACCTCGCTCCACCGGATCTGCGAGTCGCTAGATTCTATCGTTTCCACGGCACTCAGCCATCAGCGTGCCTTTGTCGTGGAGGTGATGGGTCGCCATTGCGGCTGGTTGGCGCTCATGGCGGCCATTGCCGTCGCTGCCGACTGGGTGTTCCTGCCGGAGCGACCCCCGCCGTTGACTGAGGCCTACAGTGACTGGCAGACGGAAATGTGCGAGTCTCTGGCACGAGCGCGCAAGATGGGGAACAAGAAGACGATCGTGATCGTTGCGGAGGGCGCCATCGACCGCGACCTGAAGCCCATCACCAGCGACATGGTGAAGAAGGTTCTGGAGGAGAGGTTGGGCCTGGACACCAGGGTCACGCTTCTCGGCCATGTTCAGAGGGGAGGGACGCCGAGCGCCTTCGACCGCTACCTGGGAACCGTTCAAGGTGCCAAGGCTGTCGATGCCGTCCTCGAATCCACCCCCGAGACGCCGAGTCCCATGATTGGGATGAGCAACAACCAGATCATCAAGATCCCGCTCATGGAAGCGGTCAAGATGGTACGCCTGTGCGTTTCGCTGGCTGTCCTTCCCTAAATCGTCTTCCATTCTAGACCCACGAGGTTGCCGCGGCGGTCGCGAAGCATGACTTTGCTCGCGCTATGGAGCTCCGCGATCCCGATTTTCAGGCCGCCTACGATGCCTACGTCATGTCCACCATCATTTCGCAGCAGATCGGAGACATGCCGGTGGATCCGGAGAGGAAGCTGCGCGTTGCTGTAATGCACGTCGGCGCCCCGGCCGGAGGCATGAACGCTGCCACCAGGGCCTTCGTTCGGCTTCTGCTCAACCGCGGCCACACGGTTCTGGGCATTTTCAACGGCTTTGTGGGCTTGTCGGAAGGGAGCATGAAGGTTCTGAGCTGGGCGGACGTGAACGGGTGGACTACAAAGGGCGGCAGCGAGCTGGGAACCAACCGCGACCAGCCGAGTCCCCTGGCGACCCCCGCTGGATTGTCGATCAAGTCAAAGGGGGGCTCTTTCGTCGACATCGCTCTCATCGCCTACAACCTGCAAAAGTTCAACATCCAGGCGCTCATGATTGTTGGTGGATTTGAGGTCGGTGGGGCTTCGTCGGCAGGTGGCGCAGCTAACGCTTCTGCAGGCGCTCACGTCCGTGATCACTTTGTACCAAGGGAGGAGCATCTACCCGGCTTTCTGCATCCCGATCGTCCATCTGCCTGCCACAGTCTCCAACAACGTACCGGGAACGGACTACTCGATCGGTTCCGACACGGCGCTGAACGCGATCGTGTCAGCGTGCGACACCATCAAGCTCAGCGCCGCTGCCAGTCGCAAGCGGGTTTTCGTTGTCGAAGTCCAGGGAGGCAACTGCGGCTACCTGGCCACTCTGGGTGGCCTTGCCACGGGCGCAACAAACTGCTACATTCCGGAGGAAGGGGTGAACCTGGAACGGCTGCAGAACGACGTCAAGCACCTCATCCGGCGGTACAGCGAAGAGGACGAACTCGGCATTCCCAACGAAGGGAGAATCATTCTGAGGAACGAGGGCGTCAGCGGCAGCACGTACACGACAGAAGTCCTCTCCAGCATCTTCCACGAGGAGGGCCGGGGGCTTTTCGATTCGAGGACAGCGACACTCGGACATGTTCAGCAGGGGGGCGTGCCCAGCCCGTTGGACCGGATCCGCGCAACGCGGATGGCCGTCTCCTGCGCCGAATGGGTCGAGGCCAACGCGCTCGCCAGCATCGATCGGCGACTTGCCGACCTGGTGCCGGCAGGCAAGGACAGAACCGCAAGCGCCACTCCCCAGAGGAGGACGACGACGCCCCTGTTGCCCTCGGACACCGGCGGTATCAACACCGTCTCGAGCGCACACACCGCGATCGCGGCCATTGCAGCAGCGGCCGCAGCCAAGACTTCGTCCTCCAAAGGCGGACCGTCGGCAAAGCTGCAGTCAGTTTACTGCCCGCAGCCGGAAACTGCGGCAGTCATCGGTATCAGGGGTGCAGAAGTCGTCTTCACGCCGATTGAGACCCTGATGGCGGAAACCGATCTCGTCAAGCGCAAGGCCTTGGAGAAGCCGTGGTGGCTTGATCTCCAGCACCTTACGCGGTAGGGAACTTGCGCTTGACATTCTCGGACACCGTGGCTCACTGATGCGATTTCAGGACCCTTTCGAAGTACGGATATGTCGAGGAGGAGGAGGAGGATGTCGGCACGTAAGTTCCGCCTTCCGTGGACCTTGTGACCCCAGATCGCGGCTCACAACGGTGATTGCAGGATCGTCGTGGAAGAGACAGCCGGCGGGCGCGAAGTCAAGAGGCTGGCGCTCCTGAAGAATCTGCGGGCATCTTAGAATTGCTGCTTTTGTTATTCTGCCCGGATCGGGCGGGGCAACTGGAACTGCTGTGTCACGACTTGTCCACGGTAAAAGGGTTCCGGGTGGAGCCGCCTCGCGAGCTTGCGCGACAAATCCTCGCGTCCCGGGCACGATGTCCAACAACTTCCGCGATGTGGGACCAGATCAGCTCACGAGCTACGCGTTGGAGCGTCCGCTGACCGGCCGGCGCGCTGCAGAAAGCGATTGACATTGTACGGCGGGCGACGGAGGAGGACACGCGAGGCAACTATGAGGAGGCCTACAAGCTCTACAAGAACGCGTTGGAGTACTTCATGGCCGATGTCAAGTACGAGAAGAACGAACGCGTCAAGGAGCAGCTCAAAAAGAAGATTGTGGAGTATCTTAACCGGGCGGAGAAGCTGAAGGAGATCGTGGACCGCGACGCCAAGAAGAAGAAGCCCGTCGCCGTTGGCGGGGGCGGAGGCGGCGGTGGGGAAGGCGGCGGACGCAACGGACGCGGTGCTGAAGACTCGGAGGACGACGAGGGCGGAGACTCCGGGGGCAAAGGGAAGAAGGAGGACGCGGAGACCAAGAAGATGAAGGACGCCCTCTCCAGCGTCATCGTGAGCGAGAAGCCAAACGTGCATTGGGAGGACATCGCCGGACTCGTGGGTGTTGCTCGTGTTGTTTCGATTGCGGGCTCCCGACTCGCTGCCTGCAGGACATGGCCAAGGAGGCGCTGAAGGAAGCCGTTATCCTGCCGATGCGCTTCCCCGATCTCTTCACCGGCAAACGGACACCTTGGAAGGGCATTCTGCTCTTTGGTCCGCCTGGAACCGGGAAGACGTATTTGGCGAAAGCGGTTGCCACGGAAGCCAACGCGACTTTCTTGAGCGTGAGTTCCTCGGATCTCGTGAGCAAGTGGATGGGAGAATCGGAAAAGTCGGTCTCGGCTTGCGTTCACGGCCTTGTTAGGTAGCCCTTTGATGTTCCTCGCTCGGCAGGCTCGTGCGGCAGCTCTTCAACATGGCGCGGGAGAACAAGCCCGCCATCATCTTCATCGACGAAGTGGATTCTATTGCGGGCTCTCGCGGAGAAGGGGAGAACGAGGCGACGCGGCGCATGAAGACGGAGTTTCTGGTGCAGATGGCCGGCGTTGGAAAGGACGACACCGGCGTTTTGGTCCTGGCTGCCACCAACTTGCCGTGGCAGCTCGATCCCGCCGTGCGGCGGCGGTTCGAGAGGCGCATCTACATTGCGCTGCCGGATGAGAATGCGCGGTCGGCCATGTTCAGGATCCATATCGGCAACACCCCTGTAAAGATGGGCACTGACGACTTCAAGGATCTGGCCAGGCTGACGGAAGGGTTGGTGAACAGCTGGGGCGACGCGTTGGCTATGGTGCTGAACTAGGTGCCTCTGCAGTTACTCTGGCTCGGATATTGCCGTGGTCGTGCGGGACGCCTTGATGCAGCCGGTTCGCAAGGTTCAGAACTCGACCCACTTCCGGTATCTGCCTTCCCCGACGAACCCGGGGCAAAAGATGATCACGCCTTGCCGGCCAACGGACTCTGGTGCCGTCGCAATGTCCTGGGTTGACATCCCGGACGACATTGAACTCCTGGAGCCGGAGATCACCAAGGAAGACTTTGTTGACGCCATCAAGCGGGCGAAGCGGAGTACGAATCAGGATGATATCGACAAGCAGATCAAGTGGACAGAGGAGTTTGGATCCGGTGGGTTGGCGCGCGTCAGCAGTCACTGCCCGTGCTGACGCAATGCTCAGAGGGCTAAACTGGTGTCACGGTGGTGCTGGTGCTGATGTGATACCCTGATACCCTCTCTGTCGCCTTTTGCACAAATGAATCTTATCGTCGGCTTAGCTTAGCATGATCTATTGCCTCGATTGGTCCGCAATAGCGAGACAGCATAACACGGACTTTGCTCAACAAAAGAGAGAGCATCAGTTGATCTTGAGGAGCTCGACCTCGACTTTGAGGTGACAATGATCGGGTCAGCAAATGCCGAGTCCTCGTTTCGGCCACAAAACGTACAAATGAGGTCGGCGTTCGGGGGAATGACGCCGCCGGCTCCGCGAGCGCCGTAGCCGTAGTCGGGCGTGATCTCCAGCTTGGCCTTCTCGCCCACGGAGATCTGGGGAACGCCCTCGTCCCAGCCCTACAATCATGATGAGCGCTGCTTCCAAGTCATTGTAAAAGCAAACTGCGGTCACCTTGATGACCTGACCGACGCCGATGGTGCACTGGAAGGGCTGGCCGCGGTCCCTGCTGCTGTCGAACTTCTTTCCGTCCTTCAGGGTGCCGACGTAGTGAATGGTGACCTTGTCGCCCTTCTTCGGGTAGCTCTTTCCGTCCCCAGCCTGCAGCGAAGTGACCTTGACACCTGCGGAAAAGGCAGATGGCATGCCGAAACGCCGGCGGGATGGGACGTAGGCAGAAGCACGGCAGGATCGTTAAACGGGGCGAATCGCGCTCTGGCAGCGTCACGAACCCATGTTACGAGACGATGCGTGGAAGGAGCGGGCGAAAACACGGGATTGGCCGGCGCGGAGGGCGTGTAGCATTCAGGGCTCAACCACGTTGATGAGGGAGCGACCGTGCAAGTCTCGCGCGCTCGCGCCCCCGACCGCGCCACCGAAAGTGCCCGTGGAGCGCTCGGTAGCCCCGGCATTGAGCACATTTGACCCGCGATGAGCCACGCCGCGGCGGCCTCGAAGCCAGCGGCAGCCTTGCCTGTCGCACCGGCGCCCTCTTCGGCACAAACGCGCGTGTCCGAGCCCGCTTCGGCGGACACGCGTTTCGCCCCGTCGGACACCAAACGCATGTTCATTATGAGGGGTGCGCCTGGATCCGGCAAGTCGTTTCTGGCAAAGCAGATTCTGGGCCTTCGAACGGCGGGGGCCACTTCACGGGGCGTCATTCTGTCAACGGACGATTACTTCGACCAAGACGGGCGCTATGTCTTTGATCGTACACTTCTCGGCGCTGCTCACGAGTGGAACCGGCAGCGGTGTGAGTCCGAGTGCGAACGGGAGCTCGGCACTGTGATCGTGGACAACACAAACGTGTGCCGATGGGAGGCAAGGTGGGATCGGCACCCCGACACTTGTTGTGGCCGACTTCATATGCGTGTTGCCCCGTTCAGACCGTACGTAGAACTGGCTCTTCGGTACGGGTACGAAGTTCAAGTCCTGGAGCCTTCGACACCCTGGTGGATCGCGCGATCGGTACCGGATCTCATTGCCCGCAACACGCACGGGGTCCCCGAGGAATCGATACGCGGCATGCTGGATCGCTGGGAGCCTGGCCCGTGGGACATCGAAAGTATTCTCCGCAGCGAGCGGCCCGGCCCGCCTCCCCACGCATCGCGATCCGCGCTTGCAAGATAGGGAAGAGCAGATTGACTCGTTTTCTTTCGCGGCGTAAGCTGGCTGTAACGTGCGTGGTCGCCATCTTCTGTCGCGCCGCACTTCGGGTCCACAACAACTGACTCGAACCCTGGAAAGCTGAAATTCCGAACCCCACAATGTTCACGGCAACAGTCCGTGAGGTCCTTTCTCCCATCTCCGACTCTCTTGCTCAGCTCGTCGTGTTCAATGCCGAGCTGGAGATGGGCTCCAGCCGGGCCGCGGCAGGCTGGCCCGACCTGAGACAGTTTTCCGGGGCGGTGGACACCCAGGTCAAGAACCTCGCGCGCGCGGCGGAGACCGTCTTGGAAAGCATATTGAACCTGCAGCAGGCGCCCGGAGGTCTGGACGATTCTGCCCGGGTTTGCCGGGGTTTCTGCTGACCGAAGGACAGAGACTTCGAAACAGCTCAACACCCTGGCACAGCTCCTCCGACCGAGCATCGACCTGTTGTTGTCCTCGTCGTCGTCCCTCATCGATGCCAGCGATCTTCTTTTCGAGGACTCGCTCTCCGCTACCGGCCGGGACATGCTCGTCGAAGCTGTGCGGGGCATTCTTCACGGCACCGCGCGCGTCCTGGACATTTCCGACCGGATCGAAGTCGCAAAGATCGTTCGTTCATGCCTCCTCGTGGTGAACGGCATCGAAAGGATCACCGCGTTCGTACCTGCGCGCGGCCCGCAGGGGAACTGGACCCAGGCGGACGTGGACAGGCTCTCCGAGATTCTGCGATCAACCTCGGACGACGCAAGCCGCATGGTCGATGCCGTCAAGTCGCGCCTTCCCGAGCTGGCCCCGTGGCCCGAAATCCTACGCCAGATTTCGGACGGCGTCGCCAACATGGAGCGCTACTGGCCGCTGCTCGGCAACGCGGTCCGTTGCGAGGTCGAAGCCGACGTTGCTGGCCAAAGCACGGTCCAAGCTAAGGGGGTGAAGCACATCTGGGCACAGATCATCAAGGACTTGTGCGGCAGCTTGCAAACATCACTTAGCACGGACCCGGACAACGGCGGATCGACAGGCATCGGTGTGCTGGACGAGCTCCGCGAGGAATTTCAGAGGCTTGGAATCGAAGATACCGTCGGAGGAGCCGAGCTTGCGGGATCGAGGGCGGCGCCGATCGACCATGAGCCCCAGCCGGAGCTTGCGAACAAGGCTCTGACCAAGCTCGTTAATGCCGCTAAGCGCAACGACGCCGAAGGGGTGCGAAGCGCTGCGGATGAGCTGCGCAAGATTAGCGACAATACGGCCTTGCTGGCCGAAGGTAAATGCCTGCCAGTGACTTTCTCGCCACGTTGTTGACCGCCAGGCTCGCAGACCCACCAAACCTCACCACCAACCCGTCGGCCGAGGCGCTTCGCAAGTTGGCGCTTACGTTGACGGAGCTCGCGGCCCGATCCGGAAAAGAGAGCGTGCGATCGCTACTTGCGCACGCTTTTGCTCTCGTCGGGCAGATTACTGCCGTCCACGATCAGGTGGCTTCCTACACAATCGGATCGTGCCAGAGGGCCCTGTATGCAATCGAAGAGGAATCGGAGCTGGTCATGGAGGACCCGATGAGCATGAGGAACGGGGATCGCCTCGACGAGAATCTGGATGCCGTCAGGAGCGCGGTGAACAAGGCAGCTGACTGCGGCCTTGTCGGCCGGCGCGACCGTGATGCGGTCGTCGGGAGGGTGGAGGATCTGAAGCACCTGGTTCCGATCGTGAGCGCCGCAGCTCAGCTTGCGGCTGCCGTCTCGGAGGTTGTCGGCGGTGCGACTGCGAAGGAACACTGGGACGGTGTGAAGGGCGCGTGGCAAACGGGTGTCAAGCGCCTTCGCGAAACGGTCGGCAGCGGCATCGCCGAGAATCGGACGGCAGAGTTTGACACCGGGATCATGATCGGCGCAGCCAGTAGGTTTCTCGCGATTCTGTCCGGCAAAGCTTGCTGATCGAAAGCATTCCCCGACTAGAGCACATCATCAAGGACATGTCGAACCGCCTTTTCAGTCCGGAGGTCATGCAGAGCCCCTCAGCGGCCAAGCACGTCCTAAAATCCCTCTTGGAAAGGGTTGCAGAGTGCACTTCAATCGCCAGAAATGATGCCGAAATGCACGGGGAACAGGAGGCTTATTCGGCCAAGGTTCTTGACGAGTGTGACGCCCTCGAGCACAGTGTGTATCAGCTGTGAAGCGTTTCCGAGCGCATGCTGACGACCGCCGCGCAGTTGCCATCAACATAGCATCCAAGGCGTCGGTGCTTCTAGATGACGCCGAGAACAGCGCCGCTTTGGTTACTCCGACATACCTTGCTGAGATCCTCGAAGGAATCAGGCCGGATGTAGAAGACCTCGGGCTGGTGGTGGATCGATTGGACGGGCTCATTCGGGTCGAGACGCGACGCAGGAAGGCAGAGGCCCTTCCAACCATTTACGAAGAGGAAGAAAGTGCGCCGTCAGGATCAACGGAAGAATGGGTGCCAACGGTGCTCGGTGAAACCAAGGAAGCGGTCATGGACGGCAAGGAGGTCATGATCGTCGACGCAGCCGAACCTCAACCTATGGAATCGGAGCAGGCCGCGAAGGAGCCGCTGAAGGTTTGGTCGTACACTCAAACCGCGATCGGTGATGTTGACCACAGTTCTTCGCGTAGGCCGCCGCCGTGGACTTGCAAGTCACCTCCGCGCAATGGTCCGAGGTCTCGAACCCGCTGATCCAGCATGTGGTTGCAATGAGTCAGATCCTGGCAAGGATCGCCGACCTGCAGGCGCAGCTCAATGCTGCTGCCAGGTCTGGATCCGCTGATGTCCTGGTGACAATGGCCCGCCTCAAGAAGGAGCTGTTGGATGCCAGCGCGCAGATGATCGGGGAGGCGAACGAGCTATCGCAGGAGGCGAGGCCAATCTTGCGCGCGTGCAGCGATCCGTCCCTCGTGCGGCAGCTAGGACTGGATCTGGAGCGCATCTCGACCCTGTCGAAGCAGCTAAAGATCGTGTCGACAGTCAAGTCGCTGAACCCTTCCGACTCGGACGCCGACGAGCAGATGGCAACGGTTGCGCGCAACCTGGTGGGCTCCGTGCAGGTCGGGCTCAAGGACTGCGAGTCTGCCTGCCTGCGCCTGCTGCCTTCGCTGCCCGGAGATCTGGTGCTGCCAAGGTTCCGACGCAACGTGTTCCTCCGGAGCGCGAAATAGATCGAATGATTTCATTCGTGTGCCGCCTTCGTCGGCTTTCTGCCGCGGCGCGTCGCCCCTCCGCACTCCAAACGAATCGTGCACTATTGCGCCCCGCATCCTCCACTCCCGCCGGCGAAACCTCGGCAGGATGGGCGGAAAGACGGAGGCGCAGCTTGCGGAGGGAGGGAAGGGAAAAGCTGCGGGGCCGGCCACGCCTTCTGCAACCACCCGCCCTGGCCACCGGTACACCATTGCGACGCTCCCCAAGCCGCTGGTCGCCGGCACGATCCTTCCCGTGCTTCCGGCCGGCTATGCGACGCACCAGAGGGCTGAGATCTTGTCTATTCGTTTTCCGGAACCGGGCTACGAGAAGGCCGTGAGTCTCAACTTGCCGCGGCCTAAACGACACAGGTTGCTCATTCTGCGGTCCCAATGCAGGACTACTATGTTCATTTCATCGGCTGGAACAAGCGCCTGGACCAGGTGGTCACGTTTGATAAGCTCAGGCTCGAGGAGATTGAATGGCCGAAGGAGAAGGTGCAGCAGGCCTCCGGGGACAAGAGCTCCCACAAGAAGCGGAGCAAGGACAGGAACCGGAATCGTACGGGCGGCGGCAATCGCAAGTCAACGCTGGCCGTGCAGGCTGCCGTGAACCGGGTGGCCGGCAAGGCGGACTTTGAGGCCGAGTCCGTGCCGGCCACGCCGACCCGTGCTGGCAAAGACGTGGAAATGGCGGACTCGCCGAGCCTGCGCGTCGAGTTTGCGGATGCCGAAGAAGACGCCTTTGCCGACACGCAGGAAGGAGAGCAGGATGGAACGCAGCAGCAGGACGAGGACATGGAGGACGCCGCTTCGCGCGAGGACGACGGGGAGTCCGTCAGCGCCGGGGAGCCGGAGGGATCCGTTATCTCCAAGCAGACGTCGGCAAAAGTCGCGGCTGCCGCTGCTGCTGGCTCCGACACGGGTGCCGGCGGCTCCCAGGACAATCAGGAGGCCGACCGCGCGCCGCTGGCCTTCAACGAGACGCAGACGATGGCCGAGGAAATGGAGCGTCTGCGGCAGGGCGGTTCAGTGTCGTTGAAGTTCCAGGCCGAGGCATATCGGATGAAGAACATCAACCGCATAGTGGTCAGTGGTGCGCTGTCCACGGAAGCAGGCTTGCTTACCCGTTCTCGCTTCTAGATGGGCGAATACGAGGTCGACGCCTGGTACTTCAGCCCGTACCCGGAGGAGTACGTCACGCTCCCGTGCATTTACATCTGCCAGTTTTGCCTGGAGTACTTTGGGGAGAAGCGCTGCTTCGAACGGCATCGCAACAAGTGCCAGATGCTGCATCCGCCGGGCAACGAGATCTACTACGATGGTGGGTGATTCAGTCTTCATCATCCCTAGTTGAGTGCTGACCGGGTTGCTGTCGAACAGGAAACGTCGCTTTCTGGGAGATTGACGGCAAGAACCAGCGGCGGTGGTGCCGCAATCTGTCGCTGCTTTCGAAGCTTTTCCTGGACCACAAGACCGTCTTCTACGACGTCGACTGCTTCTGGTTCTATGCCATGACGAAGCCGACGCCGCAAGGCCACATTCTCCTCGGGTACTTCTCCAAGGAGAAGGTCTCCCAGATGAACTACAACCTTGCGTGCATTTTGACGCTGCCCCAGCACCAACGGAAGGGCTACGGGAAGCTGCTCATCGGCTTTTCGTACTTGCTCAGCCGCGTTGAGGGCAAGACGGGGTCGCCGGAAAAGCCGCTTTCCGATCTTGGCCTGCTCAGCTATCTCTCTTACTGTGAGTGCGATTGCAGTCCCATAAGGGAACTGCGGTTTGCTCACAGGTCGTTGTTGCAGGGGCCGACGTTATTCTGGACTACCTGTACTCGTTCGACATGCACACGGCTTCGGTCGAGATGATCTCGGCACAGACCAGCATGACGTCGGACGACATTGTCCACGTGAGTCCGTGCACGGTGCTGCACGCGTTCCTGGACGCTCATCTGCTTTCCCTCTCAGACGCTCAAGCACCTGGGTCTGCTGAAGTACAACGACGGAAAGTACTACATTCTGCTCACCAACCAGGTGCTGAGCCAGCACGAAAAGAACGTGCAGAAGAAGAGGCCCTCAATCCACCCCGAGTGCCTCGACTGGGTCCCGCCCGAAAAGCGCCGGGCGTCGGCGCCTCTGCCTCTGGGCAGCTACGGAATCAACATGATGAACATTATTCGGGAGGACGACGTGAAAGGACAGGGTTTGGAAGCTGCCGTGAAGAGGAGGCTGCCTCCGGGCATTCATGGTGACCCGACGGCATTCCGGTGAACGGGAAGCAGCGCGCTCTCGTGTGCCGGGGTCGGGTGTAGTCTGTATTGAGTTTTGCCAATGCCGTTCATGTGCTCTTCGCTACCAGAAGACCGCGCATCATGTCGAAGCCGTTCCCGTCCGGCGTCAGGCACAGCGTTGCGTCCTTGCCCGCGCGCTCTTTGCCATCCTTGTCCAGCTTCACCACGACAAGCTCGCCCGCGCTGTTGATGCCCTTGATCTTCACCTTGCCTTCCAGGTTCTCGATGCCGAGGACCTGGTCCTGGTGGATCCAGTACTTTCGGTACCTCTTTTCGACGGAATCGAATCCGCCAGTGAGGTAGTGGTCGTAGTAGAGGATTCTGAACCGGTGGAGGATGGCGGCGAGGATCTCCTCCTGGGTAAAGTACGAAACTCCCGATGGCAGGCCGTTCGGATATTGGTAGTCGAGAACAGAGTTGAGGCAGGTCGAGGGCGTGGCGTTGGCGACGTTCAGACCGTGGCCTGCGGAGAATGACCGAGTAAGCAGACCGCACCGTGCAATCGTCATCGAATCTCACCAATGACCATGAGGAACTTTCCGTCGTAGAAGCTCGAGTTCACGAGGATGCCGCCGAGCTTCTTCAGCTCTTCCTTCTCTGCCCCGTCGGCTCCCTTGGTTTTGAACTTGGCGTAGACGTCATTGGGCCACTTGATGTGGACAGGCAGGTCCTCGCATCCGGGCCGACTGCGCACGGCCTCGCACACCGCCAAAGCAAAGAGGTACTGGATGAAGACAACCGGAGGGGCGTCACGGGGGTGGCTGAGGAGGAGGGAGAATTGAAGGCATCCGAGGGGCGAAATCCACGAGTTGCGGCCACGACCGCGACCCGCGGTTTGGTGCGTGGCGACGGCGGTGAAGCCGTCCCGAAGGGCCGTCGAGAACTTGAAGTTCCTGTAATCACGATTTCAGAAACGAGTTTCGGAACGGCGATGCCACGTGGACCAACTTGTCGAGCAGAGTCTGAGTGCTGGGAATGACGTGGCTATGCCACACTGCCGCGCCAAACATGGGGGCCATCGACGTGGAAGACCGGGTCAGCGCAGACAGCGTTTCGTGGTACAGGAAGTGGTTGAAGTAGGGGGATTCGGAGGTGGAGGGGTATTGCCCGGGCTTGTGGATCACGAAGTTGACTGCAGGCTTCGGCAGCGCCGGCGCAGCATCGCCAGTGACAACCTGTGCCTTCAACTGAGCGTCCAGATCCAAGCCCTGAAAGTGGGCAATGACATCCTCGATACCGTCCTTGCTCTTCAACTCCGATTCGTCAAACATCCGCAGGCGGAACGCCGAGTCCTCCAGAACGGGAACCTCGTGTCCTTCGACGACCTCGCGTTGCGCGGCAAACTTTGCTTTGAGGTCCGGCAGGAAAGCCGCCCCAGTATCGTCCCCGAAAGTCAGGTGCGCGGTAGTCGGCATGGGAGCGATCGCGCTGCCTTCCGGCTCGGCTTCCGCACCGCCTGCGGGAGACGGGCCCACCCGGAGTCCCATGGCGAGCAAACACGCCTTCATGAAGTTCGTCCTGTCGCTTTCCGTCTTCATCAGCTCGGGACCGAGCTCCCCGAGCTTCGCTTCCTTCCCGCCCTTTTGTCGAGAGACGAGCGCCGCGTCGTATTCGATGTGTGCCCCGGAAAGGAGGGCATACCCTTGTCCCGGTCGGGTCAGCACGACCGCAGGCGGGTTCGGGTCCGCCATGGTTTCTCCCGAAAAGAGCACGACAGGTTGCGCGTAGCGGGCCAGCACGAGGGAAGGAACCGAGCTGGTCTCGTCCTCCACGAACGCGCAACCCCCGTTGTGGTAGGTCTTGATGACCCGAGCATCGTTCTCCACCGGCGGAAAAGCAGAAGCTGCCTCCGGGGCCTCGAGTTTGGGCTGCGTTGCCACGATGTCGATCGCTCTCGCTCCAGCTTCCGTGTCGTACACGAAGCCCGGATACGCGCTGCCCACGCCGAGGCCATGGAAGAACTTCAAGTCCCGGTCGCCGGTCACCTCGTACAGCTCCCGGCCCTTTTCGAACTCGATCCTGTCGCAGCCAAAGTACGCGCCCGCGCAGATTCCCATGTAGCGCCCGCCCTTCTCCACGTAGTCCTTGATGAGGGCCGTTCCCCGCGGAGACAGCTCGCGGACGTACGGCAAATCGCGTCCGCCGGGAATGACGAGCATCGCAGTGGATTCCTGTTCCGCGCCGCGTTAGCCAGGGGCGGGAATCCGGGCGATGCTACCAACCTGCCACGGCTCGTTGAGGATGACCTTGGCGTCGATGCTCATCACGTCATACTGGCCCACAAGCAGAGCCTTGAGCGTCGTCAGCGTGTTCTCCACGGCGAACTTGGACGTCCCGGGGCCGGTATAGACCAGCACGTTCGCCGCCCCCGGACTCCCGTACAGCTTGGGCGTCCGGGAGGCCATTTTGCTGGCCGCCTGCCTAATCAAAGGCGCGGCCGTCTGGTTGAGCCTCCGTAGCGCCAAAGTTGGAGCGTGCAGAACCGATATCGGAGTTTCCATGATGGCCACCGGGCCGACCCGGCGGCCGGCGGCCGTTGTGATGACGCCACGCCGAGACTCGGAGTAAACAAAAGCAGCGAGCCCTCCTCAGGTGAGCATCGGACCGGCAAATGAGCGACTATGGCAAGGATGCCATTCTGCCGAGACATCGGTGGAATTCCTCGTTAGGCATAAGGACGCTCCGGCGCCCAAGATGGCCGAAACTCTGTCCAAACTCTGAGCCGCGATACGGAATGCAGTGGAGGGAAACCGACTGAGCGAGTTGCTAACGTGCTTCCCCGCCACAGATTGCATTTCCTCAAGACATGTTTCTCGCTCTGGGAACTTTGGTCACCGTCTCCCGGTCGTCTCCAGCTCCGCGATTCGCGCCGACAACTTTTCCGTGTAGTCGTCTGCGACATCTAGAGCTTTCCTCGTTGCCGCTAGCTCCTTTTCCAGCTCCTTGATCCTGAGCCGCGAGTTGGAAATCTCGTGTCCCGGCCATTTTGACGGCGACGGCGGGACGGCTGACGCGGCTTGCCGTAGCGCCGCGTTTTCTGCCTCAAGTCTTTCGATCTCGTCTTGGAGCGCCGCCACAACTTGTGATTGAGCCTCCGTATCCCTGGCGGCGTCCAGATCCACGCGCGCACGCTTTTGCGGCGGAAGCGGATCATCGTCCTGTTCAAAGTTCGGTTGCCGCGGCGCAGCGGCGCCCGCCCCGGTACGGAAGCGAATCTTGAGCAGCGCCGCTTTTGTCGGGGTTGTCAAGTGAGAAGAAGGCACATGGAGCGTGCCGGACGATGCCGTCGACGGCGTAGGCGGGGCCCTTGTCAGATCCTGCTCCAGTTCGGCGATACGGCGCCGCGCCGCAGCAAGCTCGTTGGCGAGAGTTCGGTTGGCCTCCTCCCAGCGCGTGTTCTCGGCGTCGTAATGCCTCATCACAGCCTCGATACGCACGCGTCGCAATCGCCTGGCTTCGGCCAGCTCGGCCGCGAGTGTGGGGCTTGCAAAGTCGACATTCTCGTCGGGGTCAGCGGCCGGGCCTCCTATCAGGGTCAAGGCGTCGTCCGCGGGAGCCCGGCATGTGGGGCAGCGTACCGCGTTTCCGCTCGCGGACTTCCATGTTTCGAAGCAGGACTTGCAGAAGACGTGGCCCCTGGGGCATGCAACAGGGTTTCGCACCTTGAAAAGGAACGAAGGAATCAATGAAGGCCCGGGGCATCGAGAAATGGTTGCCGACCTTCACGAAGCAGATTGGACAATAGATGCCGAAAGTCAGCGTGAGCCGAGACGGCGCTCCCGGTCCAGCTCCCGGTCCAATCACGGATCCCTCCATCGTTATGCTTCCTTTTCGGGCGCTTTTATCGACCGTTCTCAGCGGATGAACGTGGAATTCAGCGAAACGCCCACGACATTGAGCATCGCTTCTCAGAAATTTCAGTTTCATTTAGGGTTGCATCCACTGAAGCGTGCAATGGGGCTCCCGTGCTTTCCCGCGCGTCGCGTGTCTACCGAGACCGCCGAGCCCGCGCCGGACACGTGGCCGGGGATTGAGTTCAACTACATCAACCGGGACGATTCCGAGGACACCGGGGGCATTTTCGAGACATTCGTGCCCGGCGATCAAGTGACAGCCTGGCTCGCACGGATCTGCAAGGACGTTATGATTCGGCTGGGCTACCTGCCTGACCGGGAATGGATGCTTGTCCCTCCGCGCCGAGTCGTCCACTTCTACGTGGTCCGTGAGCCTGGAGTCGCGTGGACGGACCGCGACAAGACGGGCCACGTGATCCATACCCACCTTTCGTCGCTCTATCTCCGCGACGTGTTAAACTCTCCAGGCGGGCACATGATCATGAAGCGCGAGCTTCCGGGGGTGCTCACGCACGAATTGACCCACGCCTTCCAATGGGACGCCTTGGGCACTGCTCCTGGCTGCCTGATCGAGGGCGTCGCCGACTGGACGCGTGTCAAGAACGGCTACGCGCCGATCGGCTGGCGCGTTCCCCGCCCTGCGCCGAAGAACACCCCTTGGACGGACGAATCCGCGACCTGGTTTCTCATTTGGTTGGACGAACCGCATCCTCTCTTTGTCCAACGCCTCAACCAGATGATGGCGACGCACAAGTTTGAGGAATCCTTCTTCTACTTTCTGACAGGATCAGACGTCGACGACTTGTGGAAGCGGTACCAGCGCTGGCTGGCAAAGCACCAGGCTGGTGGGCTCTCATCCATTTTCTCTACCAGGATGGTGAAGTAGAGCTCGGTTGTATCTTCTCATGTAAAGACGCACTGCTGTGGCTCGAAGAGTGGGCAGCAGTAAAGAAAGCGCTGTGATCGGTCGCTGGGGATTCGGAGTTTTCGATCAGGGCCCTCGGCGGTTGGGAGGCACGCCACATCGGCCGCCGCCGCCTCTCTTCAGACCGTCGAAAGCAATTCGTGCTCGTCTTGGCCATGTCGTACTCTTCGCTCGGTGCCCAAATTGAGGTGCCGACACTGGTCCGCATCAAGCCGAATGGTGAACCCCGGAAACCCTACCTCCACATGGGAATGACTGACGGCTGCCCTCCACATTCGACAATTGGCTACCTCTGCGTGTTCATGGACAGTTCTCGGACGGATCGGGGAGTACGTGGGGCGATTCGGTTTCCAGCACATTGCCCTGTTCGTTTCCAAGGGGCTCCCGCCCCAACATGTCGAGGCCGTCGTCGAGGGCTGCGCGAAGCCGACCAAGAGTGCCGGTCCGGGCGGGAACCCAACAGCGTTTGCACCGAACGGGTCCGAGCCTCCGGCCCAGGCGACGCGTCGCATGAGCCTTCCGCGAACGGGCATCTTTGGCAAATCGGCCCAGGTCGATTCGGCCATCGTCGAGGGGCACGAGTCGTCGGAGCCGATACAGATTGTTGCACAGTGCGAGATCGACGACGATTCGTTCGAGAACGCGGTGGAGCTCTTCAAGAATCTGCCGACCAACATTCAGGCGATCGTTGGATTGGGTGGCGGGAAGGCCCTCGACATCGCAAAATACGTCAGCTTCATGCTCAAGAAGCCATATTTCGCCGTTCCGGTGAGTGGTGGAATGCTCCCAAGTCGACCCGAGCTGAGGCGGCAGCGGGCAGACTTCCTTGTCGAACGACGGGTTCTGCTCCCCCCAATCCTCCCTCACGGTGAACGGTCGGAAGCGCTCTCTGCCTTCGCACATGCCTTTTGGCGTCATTATCGATACCCAGGTGTGCCTAGCTGCACCCGCGTCTCTGTTCTTGAGCGGTGTGGGCGACCTCGCCGCGAAGGCCACGGCAGTGTTCGACTGGAAGCTTGCGTGGCACAAAGACGGCACCCCTGTCAACGATTTTGCCGCCCTACTTTCCGACTCGACCGTGTACCAGTTCATCGCAAACCCGACCAGGGATCTGGAAGGGATGCGGCTGCTGGGAACCTCGTTGATGCTCAACGGGATCGGTGTGTTCACTTTCGTCCATATTGCAAGCACTGATTGATTGTCGGCTCGCCAATAGCGATGCAAATCTGCGGCTCTTCGAGGCCGGCGTCGGGTTCCGAGCACTTGCTGTCGCATGCCCTCGACAATCTCGCCGAGTCGCGCAACCAGCCGCCCAAACCGCACGGCTTGCAGTGCGGGGTTGCGACGTACATAATCACTCGGTTGCAGGGCCAAGCCACGGAGCGGATCGGGAAGCTCTTCACGGATACGGGTTTCTGGGACTGCATCCGGCAGAAGCCTTTCAGTCGGGAGGACTGGCTCGCGGCCGCAGCAGAGGCGCCGAACGTTAAGAAGGACTTCTACACTGTGCTGAGCTCGCGCGATTGCGTTCCCGAGATCCGGGACGTGATCGACAACGACCCGTTGCTCAAGGGCTGCTTCGTGTGATCGCTCATTGTGGTTTCAAGCTTGTTCCAATAGCAAATATCAAAGATATCGCACGATCTAGATCGCAGCCAGCGACAAAGCAGCGGCGACACCAGCAGCCATCCAGCCCGCCTTGATGCTCCCTGCCGAAGCCGGCCGCGAGGTCGAGGTCGGCACCGATGTCGCGGTGCCCGTGGCAACGCTCGACGCGGAGGGCAGCACCCGGGGCACGAGCACCCGGTTCACGACGTGCATGACGCCGTTCTTGGTCAGCACGTCCGCGTTCACCACCGTGGCCCCGTCCACCGTCACAGTGCCGTTGGCCAGCTTGGTGAGGGTCAGGTCGGTGCCGTCCGCGGTCACGATCGTGGCCGACGAGGCGTTGGCGAGCACGTCCGAGTAGACGAGCCCGTTGTGGATGTGGTGAGCGAGGGCAGACTCCAGCTGGTTGGGAGTCAGGGCGCCGATCGAGTCGGCAACGGCAGCAAAGGCCTCGTTGGTCGGGACAAAGCTGTGGGTTTGCGGATCAGGGCGAGCGCAATCCGAGAGGCGCATGCTGCACTTACACAGTGACCCTCTGCAGGCCGTCGATGGTGGCGTTCCGGCCAAGAGCGGCCAGTGCGTCCACGAAGGCTGTGTAACCGAGGCTCCGGGCGCTTTCGGTCACCGTGGCAGGGGGAACCAAAACATTGTCAACAATGTGGATGAAGCCGTTCCTGGAACAAGCGGCCGGTCAGCAACTCCGGAACGCCGCAAAAGAACGTTTCAAGACCCACTTGCACTCGATCGTGTCGACGATGCTCGCCACGCGGTTGGCCCCGTGCAGCACGACCCACTCGTAGGGCTTCAGCGCCCAGTCCGTCTCGGCCTGCCTCGGCGACACCCCCGACTCGTTGGCGCGGGCCACGAGGAGCCTCTGCCCGTCGAGGCTGGTCAGCCCCAGCGCGCCCTTGTCGGTCAGCATGGTCCGGAAGACGTCGTTCCCGGTCCAGTCCGCGGCCTTGGTCTCCGAGGGGAGCACGTGGTACGCCAGGATCTCGGGGACGGCGGGCACCTGGTCCTCCGAGACCAGGCCGTCCGTGGGGGCGATGTTGAAGAAGGCGCGGTCGGTGGGCGCGAAGAGCGTGATGGTCCCGTTGCCGCCCGCGGTGCCGTTGAGCATCGCCTTGTAGGAGGGGATCTTGTCGAGGAGCGCCTCCAGGGTGCCGAGCTTGTAGTTCTTGACGCCGATCGCGGCGGTGTTGATCCGCGAGACGGTGTCCATGATGGTGGGGAGTAGCCGCTTTTTGAACTTGGGCGGCAGCAGGACCTTGTTGATTTGGTGGAGCTGTGAAGGTACGGTCAGCCGCGAATCGGACCGCCCGCGACGGCGACGCCCACCAGACCGTTCTTGGTCACGGTGTCCTTGATCCCGACCAGCGCGTCGTTCACCTCGTCGGTGATCCGGATCGAGTCGCCGTCGACGATAAAGTCGAGGGTCTCCCCCGAGGCGGTCTGGACAAACACGCCGTTGGTGATGTTGGACGCGAACAGGATCTGGTTGGGGATGACGTGGTGGTTCATGACGTCCTGGAGCTCGGCGGTGGTGAGCTCGGTGAAGATCTGGGGGATCTCGTCCCACGCCGACGTTACGGGCGCGAAGCTGCGGAGGACGATCAGAGCAGGCAGGGCCATGCGCGGCCAGCAAAACGTACACAGTGGCGCGGGTCAGACCGTCGACCGCCGCGGCGGCGTTGCTCCGCTCGAGGGCGTCGTAGAAGCCCTTGAGTGCGTCCCCGCCGGTCTTGGCGACCTGGCTGGGGGCGAAGGGCGGGACGACGACCTGGTCGACGACGTAGATGATCCCGTTGCTACGAATACCGCCCGTCAGCACCACATCCATCGAAAGGGCGGCCCGAACGGGACCCACGTCGCGGGCAGGGTGTCGACGATCCGGCCCTGGGCGTTGAAGCCGTTCTGGACGTACTTCCACTGGGCCTGGGTCGGCGGCTTGACCGTCGCATCGATCTGGATGACCTGCCCCTCGGCAATCTGAAGGCGTCCGTCAGCGCGGGCGGCGGGACCTCGGCGGTGGAATGGGTACCGTGCTCAGCCCGCCGGTGTTGCCCAGCATCGTGCGCTCCCACAGGAACTCCTCGGGCAGGGGCTGGATCCGCTTAGGCAGGAGGTGGTAGCTGCGGGACCGATCGCGGCATCAGCACCGCGCTGGGGGCCCAGCGGGCCGGTTCCCCGGGGGGGGACCCACTTGATCAGGTCCGCGGACTGGCCCTCGACGTACGCCACGTAGCCGGCCCCGAACACCCTCCCCATGTTCGTGTACCCCGAGTCGGTGAAGGCGAACAGGGTCATGTTGGTGCGCGAGGGGAAGTTGCGGCCCCAGAGCAGGTCTCGCATCGCCGGGTTGGCGTCCACGAGCCGCTTGAACTGGTTGAACTGGTAGCCCGGGCTGATCTCGCCCGACGTGACCTTCAGGATGTTGTCCCACAGCGTCGGGCTCGGGAGCGGCTCGAAGGAGGGGGCCGCGGAGGTGGTCGTCGCGGGGCGGATGATGGTCGCCGTCTGCGCGGCCGTCCGGGTCGCCGAGAGCGATCCGGAGCCCGACGACAGCTGTGCCGTCGCCGGAGCGACGGCCGCGAGGAAGGCGGCGAGGATCAGCGCCCGCATCGTGGCCGGGAGAGGGGGGACCTGGGGTGGGAACGCGCGACGAGGCGAAGCCGCAGCGAATGAGCCAGGAAAGGAAATAGCGCGCAACGCCGGTCGGGCATGGCGAACATCGAAAACTCAGATTTAGCACCTGAACGATGACGATCTCGGGTCTTGCAAGTCGTTCGGATGCGCCGTGCCGGCTTCGGCACCGTTGCTGCAGCGGTAGCGGGCTGGCCCCGTGCGTCGGGGGATCTCGAACCGTCCGAACCGCAGCCATCACGGCTCCATCCCGCGACCCAATGATTCTTTTAGCTTCTCAGATGCGGTTTCCGGTCGTGTTTCGGGGGAATGCTCGCGAGGGGATGGGGAGGAGGGCGCGACGGGGTTCACGGGAAGCGGACCGCGATCGGAGCCCTTGTGCCGGCAGCACACCCAGGTACCGGCTGCGATCGATGTAGCGGGAAGCAGTGAAAGAGGCGTTGGCCGACTTTCGCGGCGATGAGCCCTCCTGGCGAGGACGGCGGTCCGATGATTGAGTTGTCAACAAATCGACGCGTCACCACCCCAGACCAACGATGCAACCACCGCGGCTCCCCCGCACGATGCGCGCCCGCGCGCCAGCGCCTTCCGGGGCCCGCGCGTTCGGCTCGACGCCGCCTGCGTTCCCGCGGCTGCACGGCGGCGTTGCGTGGCCGAGCGACGCGTGGCGGCCGACGAAGAAGGTCGAGGTGCCCGACGACGCAAAGAACTTCTACACGCGCGAGCTGCTGGAAAGTGAGTTGCCATAGGATTTTTAAGACGTTAAACCAGAGTGCTGATGGCCCGCAGTCCCCGAGCTCGCCATCCCGGTGCTGCCGCCGGCCAAGGCCGCGCCGGACGCGCCGCTCCTCGCGCGCGCCACCGTCTCGTCGTTCATGCCGGACCACGTCTCGTTCTACTCGTTTTTCGCGGAGCACGCCGCGCGCGCCCTGCGGCTGCCGCTGCAGCAGCGCACCCCGCCGCCGCTCCTGCGGCGCTACCGCGTCAACCGCTCGCCGTTCGCGCAGGCCAAGACCAAGGACCTGTTCGAGCGCAAGGTGCACCTGCGCGTGCTCGAGGTGCGCGGGACCGCAGGAAGGGCCGCGGACGCGTGGGAGTGGTGGCTGCGGGAGAACGCCCCGCCGGGGGTGCGGGTGGACGTGGAGCGGTGGACCCCCGAGAGGGTCGGGTTCGGCGGGCGGATGAGGCAGGTCGAGGCGCAGTGGAGGGCCGAGAACGTGCCCGAGGGCGAGGAGGAGAACGGGCCAGAGACGATCGACGAGCGGCTGGCGAGGCCGACGGACCCGGCGAGCCTGGTGATGGCAAAGGTGCGGGAGATCCTGGGCAAGTGGAATGAGCCGGCAAAGCGGGGCGGCAAGGCCAAGGCGGCGAAGGAGGCGGCAGAAAAGGCCGCCGAGGAGAAGCCGGCAGACGCGCTGCCTGGCGAGGCGCAGCACGGCGAGGCGCCGTCCTCGGCGTAGAGACGATGAATGCTCGTCGGCAAATGCTACCTTGATCACCCCACAACGGGAACCACGCCCGTACAACCGTGCTTGAGCCACTCGTCCCGCAATTCTACAGGTCGATGTCCATGTCCGCACCACCGGGCGTGCCCGCGTCCATCTCGGCCTCGACGTCGACGCCCTCCAGCGTCTCCTCCTTCGCGCCGCCCTTGAACAGCTCGTCGACCTCCGCGCCGCCCTTTGTGTAGGCGCGCACGTCCACGGTCTTTCGCGCCTGGTCGATCTCCTTGACCTTGACCAGCAGCTCCGACGCGCGCGCGTACTTTGGCGGGTCGCGCTTCAGCACCGACAGCACGTCGTCGAGCCGCACGCGGCCGCCCCTGCGCTGCGCGTTGCGCGCTGTCGCCGCCGACAGGTTCGACACGTAGTCCAGCAGGATGGCCTCGAGCGCGGCGGCGGTGTCGGCGTACGGCCGGTCGTCGCCGAGTGCGAACAGCAGCTGCAGCATCTGCGGCGTCATCTGCGGCCGTGCCACCGAGCCGCGTCCGGGAGGCGGGGCCGAGAGCATGGGCGCGACAGGAGTGGGGCCGGCGGGCGACCCGGGCCGTCCCGCGCCCGGCGTTCCGCTCGGCGACGCCATGTCCCAACTAAAGGCGCGTCGAACTGTCCGGATGAGCGATTCCAGGCGTCTATTGCTACTCTGAGTATGTCAGCCAGAGCTCGCGCAGGTCGCAGCGCCGCCGTTGTAGCGTTCCACCGACTTTGGAAACCCCTTACCCCTTCCCATTCCGCGGCCTCGTCCGAGATGGAGGACGAGGACCGGCCTGCGACGGCCGAAGGCACCGCCGACGGGGCCGGAGCCGCGGTGCCCCCGAAGCCGCCCACCCCGCCGAGAGTCTCGACGACGTTCCACATCGCCAAGCGCCTCGACGCGCTCG
Organism: Hyaloraphidium curvatum; assembly: GCA_025558095.1. Lineage (NCBI taxonomy): Eukaryota > Fungi > Monoblepharomycota > Hyaloraphidiomycetes > Hyaloraphidiales > Hyaloraphidiaceae > Hyaloraphidium > Hyaloraphidium curvatum. The sequence continues at coordinate 321,073 of JAIVFI010000004.1, read as the reverse complement.
GCGTGGCCGCCGCGTACCTCTCCGACGAGCACCTGCAGATATTCCGCAACGCGCTCGAGTCGGAGAAAAAGTGGGACGGATTCTACATGCTCCAGGCGCTGCCCGCCGCACCGAACCTCGAGTCGGCCAACTATGTGGCCTCGTTCCGCGCACGCACCATGATCCTGGAGCAGCAGCTGCCCGTGCTGTACCCGCACCTGGCCGCGGCGATCCCGACGGCGGAGGACATGTCGTCACCGGGGTCGGAGGACACGGCGGCGTCGCGGAAACGGCCGCGGGAGGACGGGTACACGCTTCTGGACGAGGCTAGGGCCGTGGTGGACGACAGATACTACTCCAGGGAGCTGGACAGGGTCACGCTGGCGGAGGCGAGGGCGGAGAGGGTTGGTGGTGCGGCTGAATGCCCATGGGGAGATGTTGACGGCCGGATGGAGCAGGCTGCCGCGCCGTCTCCCGCTCCCGCGACGCCCGTGCCGGCGCCTGTACCGGCTGCGGTGACCCCTGCACAGGACGCCCCCGTGCTGAGTCTCATTCCGCAGCCGCCACTCACGTTCTCGCGGAAGGTGGGTCGACGACGGCGCGCTCAGTGGCCTGCCTCTGAACCCATAGAACGCGGTGCACCCGCAGCACCTCCTCGCCGAGATCGACAAGCTCGATCCCAACCTCTCCAAGGACATCAAGACCCTCATCGCCGACATCAAGCCCGTCAGCCGGTCCAAGTGGGCCAGCGACGTGCGCATCGGCCAGGAGGAGCTCTACGAGGCCGCGGAGAAGGTGATCCAGGAGCTCAAGGACTACAAGGAGTACTCGGGGCCGTTTTTGATCAAGGTCAACCGGAGGGAGTACCCGGATTACTACGAGAGTGGGCCCCTCCGCGCGGTCATGATGTCAGGGAAGCTGAAGTCGCCCGCGTCCAGTCATCAAGAACCCGATGGACCTCGGCACCATGACCAAGAAGCTCAAGTCCCTCGAGTACCTCTCCAAAGCCGAGATCGTCGCCGACCTGGACCTCATCTGGTCCAACTGCTTCACCTACAACACGGACCCGGCCAACATCTACCGCATCGCGGGCGAGCGGATGAAGGAGCGGAGTGACGCGCTGGCCAAGCTCATGCCGGACGTGGTGATCAGGGTGCGGACAGACCTGCCGGCGACGCAGGAGGAGGAGTTCGACGAGGGGGATACGGATAGCGGGGAGGACGGTGGGTGCTGCGAAGAGGCGTCCGCGGGATCCCGCTGACATCTGCTCTACGATTGTCCCCACAGAACCGCAAGGGCCAACTGGTTCGCGCTCCATGGGCGGCCCCGCCAAGACGTCGGCCAAGGGGCTAAAGGGCGCCGCCAAAGGATCCAAGGGCGCCAAAGGATCGAAAGGATCCAAAGGCTCCAAGGGATCCAAAGGCTCGAAGCACGGGCACAAGTCCCGCGCCGGCGGCGGCTCCCACGGCTCGCACCAACGTCCGCCCAAGCACAACCCCGGCGAGCGGGAGCGGGAGCGGATGCGGCAGGAGCGGCTCGAGGCCCAGCGCCAGGAAGCGCAGCGGCTCGAGGCGCAGCGCAAGGAGGCGGAGCGACTGGAGGCGCAGCGGCTCGAAGCGCAGATGTTCGGCGGGGATACTGTTGAGGTCAAAGTCGAGGGGGAGAGCCCGGCGCCGGCGCCCGCTGCGGTGCAGGTGCTGACGCCGTCCGCGGAGCCGGCGCCAGAGGCCAAGACGGAGGAGGAAACGGCGCCGGAGGCCAAGCCAGACGAGGCGGTGCCCATGGACACGGACGACGCCAAGCCCGCGCCGACGCCCGATCCTTCGCCTGCGCCCGCGGCACCGGATCCGCCGCCGCCCGAACCCGTCGAAGAACCCCCCCGCGAACCCACCCCCGAGCCCGTGGGCCCGACGGACGAGGACCGAGCGTTCCTGGCCGCCGAGCTCGAGGACCCGCAGGTACGGCGATGGTACGAGACCACGCGGGAGACTAGGGCGGCGCAGCTCCTCCGCCGCGAGAAGGACGCGGGCAAGCCGTTCCCGGAGCGCGCGGGCATGGTCAGGACCGGGGAGGAAATGGGCGAGTACGAGAAGAACAGGCGGTGGTTCCTGGAGCGCAACGCGCGGCTGCGCGGGGAGGGCGGCGAGGGCGAGCTCAAGGGTTTCGAGCACTTCCTGCCCGAGCTCACGTACCCGTGCGATTCGGTGCCCGAGATCGAAGGGCCGGTGGAGGTTACGGGGTCGATCCTGTTCGAGGCGCTGGTGGAGGTGCCTATGCCGTCGGCTTCAGCGTACCAGAGGGCCAGGATGGACGGGAGCGGGCCGCTCGCCGAGGCGATCGGGAGGAACATTCACGAGATGCGGAGGATACAGGAGCTGCACGGCAGGATTTCGGCGATCATGGTGCGGTCAACTCCGCCCGTCTTTTTGGCGTTTGCTAATGTGTTGCGGCAGAACGGGACGGACCACGAACCAAGTCCTTGGCCGACGCTGACGCCCAAGAGCTCGCACTCCTCGGACGAATCCGCTCTACCCCCGCTGCGCATGGACGAGGCCATAGGCCACGCTTCCATGCGGCAGGTCTGCTCGCGGCTGCTCGCCCACGAGGGCTTCGAAAGCGCCAAGCCCGAGGCGCTCAACGTCGTGACCGACGCCGGGATCGAGTACCTCGGCCTGCTGGCCCGCCTGGTGCGGTCCTACCTGGACGATTTCGGGCCGCAGATGGATTTCGAGCAGATCCTGCGGCACGCCCTGATGGACGGCGGCCTGCAGGGGATCGACGACTTCACCAAGTACGTTAGGAATGGGATCGTCAACTCGGGCAACGCGAGGACGGAGCTGCGCAGGAAGCTGCAGCGGAAGTACAAGGAGGTGCTGACAGAGTCGCTCGAAGAGGACGAGGAGATCGATTTCGCGGACGGCGACGAGGCGTTCGTGAGCGGAAACCTCGGCGAGGATCTGGGCATCGACATTCTCGGCCTCAAAGAGCTCGGCATCCACGTTCCGGTGAGCTTCAGCGTCCGCCGTCCTTTGCTTGGGCCTTTTGCTTATTGTATTATCAGATTCCGGAATCACTTTGGAAGGGCGAGGAGCCGGAAGCTGCCCGGAGCGCTTTCCGGCGTGCGGTGCGAAAGCGCGCGCAGACCGGCCCCGGCGAAGCGGCTGCCGCCGTCGTCGTGGCCAACGAGTATCCCGAGGCGGCTCCCTTTCCCCCGGTCACGGATCCGGACTCCCAGATCATCGGCATGCTGCGGCCGTGGTTCCAGGAGCGGCTCGCGGCCGGGGACACCCTGGAGGATGAGGAGAAGGCCAAGCTCCCGGGTGCCAAGATTAGCCTGGCCCCGCACAAGGTCCGCATGGAGTTTGCGAAGCTGCTCAAGAAGCGGCGGGAACACTGGTTCGATGCGCCAGGGGCGACGCCGAAGAAGAAGTCGTGATTTGGCGCACGGCATTCCGCGCAACGGTTGCTCGAGGGAAACTGCATGGGCACTTCGATACCATACTCTGATTTATTGTAGCGATGATCGGGGCAAATCAAGCTCAGAACGAATGTTAGAGGGCGCCTCCTTTGATGGTCCGCGCTTCGTTTTGCGCGCCGAAGTGGACCTCACCTCCGAATCACGCCCGCCGCGCGGCCCCATGACGGGCGGTTGGCGCCTGGCGCCTGGCAGGCGTGCAGAGACCCCTGCGAATTCTTAGGCGGCGCGGCGACGCGGCCCGGCGCGGAAGTTGCCCTGGGCCGCGACTCGCGTGAAGGCACTGCGCTCAGAGCAGGCCCCTCGAAGACCTTCACGGACAACGCGCTGCCATGGCGCACGCCGGGACGACCGCCGAAGGGCGGACCTGCCCCATCTGCATGGAGGAAATCACAAAATGCGAGATCCTCTCGACCCTGTTGTGCGGGCACGTCTTCTGCGAGGCGTGCCTGGGACACCACCTGCGGACCAAGAACGAATGTCCCGTTTGCCGCCAGCGGCCGGTGACGCTGGCGAAGGCGAACAAGACCGGGAAGCCGATTCGCCTCTACCTGGACCTGACGGGCATTCGGAGGCCGACGTTCGAGCCGCACACGGTCCAGGCGCATCTGGTGGGCGCAAACACCGTGCGCGCTCCATTTGGCGTCGCTCACCGACCGGAATTTTGCGCAGCAAGAGGAGCTGGAGGAGGAGCAGGCCAAGAACCGGAAGCTGGCGAGCTCGCTCGAGGAGGCCGAAAGCGAGGCCAAGCGGGTCACCAAGCGGCTCGACAAGGCGAACGAGGAAATCATCTCCCTCCGGATGAGCGAGAAGCACCTCAAGGGTGAGCTGTTGACGGCCAGGGAGAATCACACCTACGAGAAGCAGAGGCGGAAGAGGCTCGAGGACGGGAGGACCGAGTTTGAGGCTGCGGTGGCCAGGTGGGGAACGGAGTCTACTGAATGTCGCATTTGCTCATTCTTGTTTCGGATAGGGAAGCGAAGCTGAAGGAAGAGGAACTCGAGCGTTCCAAGGCTCATTACGATCACGTGATAAAGGAGGCGGAGAACGCCAAGTCGTACTACGAGAAGAACCACTTCAAGCTCGATAGAGAGGTTGCACGGGTCTCTGTGTTGATGGTCGCTAGGCTGACTCCTCTTCTTTCCGTTCCAGAACAAGCAGCTGAAGAAAAAGAACCAGGAGCTGGAGCAGCAGCTTGCCGAGGCCAAAAAGGCCGCAGAGAGAAACCACGACGGCCCGAAAGTCAGCCTGGAGGACCGGCTCTTTGGCAAAGAGCACGCACCGGACCTGCGGCCGCCACTGCCTTCGAAGCCGGCGCCTGCGGCGGCGAACCGCCCGAGCCCGGCGGCGGTCGCCCAGCCTCCTGCGATCGGCGACGACCTGCACATCTTCGACGAGGAGCCGGACGTGATCGAAATCAAGGACTCTTCGGAGCTGCCGCTAGAGTCGGACGACGATCCCGTGTTCATGCCCGGCGCAGCGGCTTTCCGGAGCACCAAGCAGCGCGTTGCCGCGGGTGATCACCACGTGGGTCCCCTTGACGCCTCACCGGGCCCGCCACTAACCATCTTTCCGATCGCAGCCGAAGAGCAACCTGGCGCCGAAATCCAACGTGCCCCGGAATCCGCTCGGGCCGGTGAACACGATGAACAACGCAAAGCCGGCCAAACCTGCGCAAACGGCAAAGAGGCCGCATGGGGCGGCATTCGCTGCCGCGCAGCCGCCGGCAAAGAAATCTGGGTCGTTGAAGACGGGCAAGGAGGAGCAGCGGGATTTCATGAAGGGGTTCTTCGGCCGAGCATAGTCAGGTTTGAGGGCGGACGATCTCTGAGGCACGGTCGGGCGGACTGCACGGCAACAGTCAGAGTTTGAGTGCATGTTTCAGCATTACATGCGGTCAAATGTACACGGGAGTAGGAGGTCTAATCCGGTATCGTCAAAGAAGAATCAGTTGACCTTCTTCCGAAATTGGCATCCTAGAGGCAGAAGGAAAAGAAGGAAAGAGTTAGCAACTGACGACACGCCCTCCCGATCCCATCCAGAAAATCCTCCGAGAATAAATGTCTGCTGTATGGTTTTTCCCAACCATCATCGCCACGTAGTGACGCAGGGATAAACCCTCCGGAACGACATAGAATATACAGTAGCCAGCCGGGCGGCCGAGCGCCCGTCCGGGTCCCACCGCCGAGCGAAAAAGAACTGCCACGGCAGGTTTCCGCTCGAGGCGGCTTCGCGGGAGCCCGTCGGGGTGCCCGCCAGCCGCGGCCAAGGTCGCTTTTCGATGCGTCGGCGGGAACCGTACACTACGGAAGGGATCCGGAGGTCCCCGCGTGCTTCCCATATCGTGCCGATGACGCCGGTCAGGAACCCAGGGGGCCCCGTCCGGCGCACACATCGTTGAGGCCAGGAGGCCGTGCCCACCCCGTCCCAAAGTGATGCCGAAACTCACCCTCCATCAGCCGTGCCTTGCCGCCGGTCGGTTGGCAAAGAACGGTGCTGCACCCGCTGCAGACAACGACGGTCTGGGCGTGCGAGAAAACGGTGGTGACTCCGAAGCAGCCTTTGTTGAGAGGGGCGTCGAGGTCAGCGCGCCGAGGTTGGAAAAGGCGGGACGCGTCCGCCGCGGCAAAACAACATACCAGGGCATTTCACGTCCATGAAGTAGGAGTTGGGGCTCTGCACAAGCCGCTTGAGCTTGTGCTTCCGCTTCTCCGACTCCACGGAGGGGTTGAGAAGGTCGACGGCAAGCTGGGGTGGAAAGAGAGCACGGGCAGGCGCCGGTCAGCGACTGCGATCCGAGAAAAGCAGGAAAATGCGGCCGATGCGGCGGCGCGGCATCCGGGGAAGGCGGGGCGGGGATCTGCGCAGACCGGCGCAGCGCGGCGCGGTTGCCCGTTGCGCAGTGCCCCTCCACCGGGGGGCCTCCCGGCGGTGCGTGCTGCCTCGTCGGCATCCAAAGGCACGGCGGGCCGCGACTGGCCGATGGGGGAGCGGCGCGCCGGTCCATCGCCGATGGCCGAGTCGACGTGGGAGCCCGGTGCCGCCCAGCCCGCCGCAGCCCGCCGCAGCCCGCCGCGCCCCGTCGACGCCGCGCAGAGTGCCGAAGTGGGCCGCCTTCCCCCGCCATCGCCGCCGCCGCCATCCGCCCGCAGGAGCGGTGGAGATGCGATGCCTCCCGGCAGGCACCTCGCCACCCGCCGCCGCCGCCGATGCCGCCGCCGCCTCGCCGTCGTCGCATACTCACAGGCATCGCGGCGAGTGAGTGTGGGCGTCCGACTCGCTTTCAAAAGGCCGTCCGTGGAGCGGGGTCGCGTGAGAACAGTTCGCAAGGTGATCGATCGGAACGCGCACTTTATGGCTAGGTTTCTCACCCCAGCCACAACCACACAGCAGCTTCCAAACTCTTCGCCCGCGTTCGACCATGGACCGCGATGTGTGGGCCGATTCCTCGGAGGACGAGCACCCGGCCCCGGCACCCCCGGCGGGAACCGCTGGAGGGCCGTCGAGCGCGGCATCGGTCGGCGGGGAGGCGCCGGGGACCGCGGAACCGCGACGGGGCGGTAGGGGCACGGACTACGATCGCCGCATGGCCGAGCTCGAGTGGAACAAGCTGCAGCGATTGCATGGCGTGGTACGGTTTCCTCGTGGGAAGATCGATCGTCCAGGAGCTCATGGGAATGCTCCGATCGCGGCAGGACGGGTACCGGGAGGGCATAGAGGAAGCCAAGGAGCAGAAGCTTCAGGACGGCTTCGACGACGGCTTCGCAGACGGCGCGGAGCTCGGCATGCAGCTCGGGATCATTCGGGGCCGGGCAAGGTGGGCACCCTCGCGAGACTGCGCCGTCCTCGTTGTGTGACGTTCCGCAGCGCCCTGCTCCACTTTCTCCGCACCGCCGACGTGCCCGAGACCGTCGAAGTGAGCCCTGTGCTGGCGTCCGCAGCCGCGAAGCTCGCCGAGCTACACTCGGACCTCGCCCACCTGCGCTACGAGGAGCTGTTCCCCGAGGCGCACTTCCGGCACCTCGTGCCAGACGTGGGCGAAGCCGACGGGCCGCTGGAGGTCCGTCCGCCGACTACAGAGGACTCCCATGCCGCCAAGGTGGTCGCTGATTTCAGGACGAGGCTGGAAGCGATCGAGAAGGACATTTCCGCAGCGCGGCCGCCGCAAGACCGGCCTAGCGGATCAGGAACTTGATACCCCGAAGAATCGTTGTAAATAGCTTTCTTCAATACCCTTTGCGGCTACACGTCGTTCCGATCACGGGCTGGCGCCGGCACCGACATTTTTCGCCGACCTCGCCCATTCCTGCACCTTGCGAACAGCTTCCGCAAAAGATTCCATGTCCTCGCGGGTGCCCAGCATCGCCTGCTGGAAGATCCACACCGCTTCAATGTTGCACGCCCTCTCCGCCACCGGGCAGCAAACCTCTTTGTAGTCCACCGTCTCGGGCACAACGTAGCACAGGAAGCTCCGGTTCTGGAACACGGGCTGCTTGTACAGCGGGTGCGGATAGCCGCCCGAGCAGGGCACGCCCTCGGCAGCGAGAAGCTCCACGAACCGCGCCTTGGGCATGCCGCCGAACGCTTCGGGATCGTAGCGGAACATGAAGAGATGGTAACAGTGAACGGTCTCGCCCAGGCCGCGGCGCATGGGCCGGATGCCTTCGATTCGCGAGAGCAGCGAGTTCAAAAAGGTCCCGTTGTCGTGCCGCCGCCGGGTCTGCTCGTCCAGGCGCTTCAGCTGGCACGACAGGAGCACCGCCTGCAGCGGGCTGAGCCTGTAGTTGCATCCCAGGTTGAAGTGGTCGTACCACTGGAAGCCGTCCAGCCGGCCGACGTTGCGGAGGGAGCGCATCATCCGCGCGACCTCGGGGTCGTCCGTGATGGCGATCCCGCCCTCGCCGCTGGTCAGGTTCTTGGAGCTCTGGAAGGAGAAGCTCCCCGCGTCGCCGATCGTGCCCAGCTTCCGGCCCCGCCATTCGGCCCCGTGCGCGTGCGCGGCGTCCTCGATCACCCGTAGGTTTCGGCGCCGTGCAATCTCCATTATCCGGTCCATGTCGCAAGCCTGCCCGGCAAAGTGCACGACGATCACGGCTTTGGTTCGCTCGGTGATTGCCCTTTCGAGGGCGTCGGGGTCGATGTTGTACGTTTCCGGATCGATGTCGGCGAAGACCGGAACGCAATTGGCTTCCACGATGACCGATGCACTCGCGATGAAGGTGTACGGAGGCACGATGACCTCGTCCCCCGCTTTGACCCCGCACGCCATGAGCGCGATCCTCAGCGAGACGCTTCCGTTGACGCAGCTCACGGCGAACTTCGCCCCGCAGAAGGCCGCGAACTCCGTTTCGAAGGCCTCGACGGCGTCGCCGCAGTCGGGATTGCCCCATTTGCCCGCACGGACAACGTCCGCGACCGCGTCGACCTCGGTCTGGTCGAAAATGGGCCACGGGAAGGAGCGCGTGACGGCTTTGGGGCCGCCTTCGGCGGCGAGGATGGGGTCCGACGCGATGGCAGGTGCCATCGGAGGAATTTGCGACTTCTCGTTGATGAGGACGGCGAAGCGGCCGTGGGGGACAGATTGGTGGGGTCTGATCACGCGCGTTGCCGCACGCAACACCGTGACTTGGCCCCCTTGAACGCGATGGAACCGGAGCCGGAGGCCGTCGAGCAGGCGTACGAGACGGAGCTCGCCGCGGAAGACTCGTCCAAGCGTCGCTACCTCGTCTGCTCGACGTGCAGGTTTCCAATAGCCGGCCCGGAAGACCTGCTCCTCGAACGCATCGAGTGCTGGCGGCCGGCCGTCTTTCAGTACCTCTTTTCTCTCGATGAAGGCCACGTGATCGAGGAAGAGTCGGAGACGGGCGGAGCGGCCCCGGAGCGCGGGGACCACGGATATCCTGACGGAACTCTGGAGCCTCTTGTCGTGTGGGCCTACAGCGCGACGAACCCGACTTCCCACCGCTTCGACGTCGTTCGCATCAGGCCCACCCCGGCGATAAAGTTCGAGCGGCCGCGGGGCGGGCCCGACCACTGGACTCGGCCGACGCCGGATCACTGCTGGTTTCCCGGAACGGCATGGAGGCAGGCTTACTGCGCCGTGTGTGGGGACCACATGGGATGGGGTTACTCCGCGTGGACCGAAGAAAGCGCCAGTGGTTCAGCGCAGGGCACACCGCAAGGCTCGGAAGCCCTGCCCTCTCCGACGTCAGCTTCGCCGACCGAAAGCAACGGCTCCGCTCCCTCTCCGACCTCGCCGACCTACATTGCAAACAGCGAGGCCCCCGTTCTCTTTGTCGGACTCATTCTCACGCGAGTCGTGCCCAGCGACTTGGGCGAGGCAGAAGTCGCCTGCTTCGTCCGCGAGCGCAACGACTTTGCGCTCAACCCGGTGTTCAACAACCGGTACTTGTCCAGCCTCCGCGGCGCCATGACGACGCTGAACAGGCTTCCCGTCGCCCTCGCATCCATCTTCTACGCGCCTCTCCAGGAGATGAGGCTCCGGCCGCAGCTGCGAACCACGATCGACGAGGTGTCGAGGATGATTTCGGCCATGGCCGGCCGGGTGCAAGGTGCCCAGGGCGGAGGGATTCCGCAAGTGGCGATCCAGCAACAGGAAAACGGCAACGTGAACGGGGACGCTGTGGAGTGGAGCTCGGAGGAAGACGAGGAAGAAAGCGGGGAGGACGCCGACGGAGACGCAGACGTCGTGGAGGACACGGACACTGATGGTGAACAATGACGGTACCGAGCTTTCTGATCGACGGATATCTTGACCAACTGGCATTTGGCATCTTTTGTAAGCATCTGCTTGACATCTGGAATCAAGCTGTTGCCGTGAGCTGCCGTGGGTTCTGTGCCGATGACGCCTCTCCCTTCGTCAGTTTTGCCGCCGAGAGGTACACGTTCTCAAACAACTTTTCGTAGCCGCCATCCTGCTGTTCAGCTTGTGGAGGTTCGGGGGTTTCCTTCTCCGCTTTGGATGGCGACTGGGATTCCGGGGAAGCGTTTCGCCGGTTTGTCCGACCAGAGCCGGACGCGGTCTTGCTGGAGCCTCGCTTCGAAGACGATTGATCTCCGAGGTCGATGCCTTTGAAGGTCCAAACGCCGAGGTCCTCCCGCCACACGGCGTTCTGTTCCAGGAACGAAAGCTCCTCCTCAGGCATGCATGCGTCCAGGACCAGCATCTTCAGCTTCAATTCTCGTGCCAGGCTCCTCACGACCTCGAGCAGGTCCTCGCGCTCCCTTGAAAACAGCTCCTGCACGTTCCGGATCTCCTGCTTCTGCCTCGTCAGGACCGCCCAGAGCTGCTTTAGCTTCTTGGTCTTTGCGGCCGCCTCTTCCTGGAGGCTGGCATACGACCCTTCGATCTGGATCGTCTGCTCTGCCCTCTCTTCCAGCTCGCGGCGCATCTGCCGCTCTCTCATTTTGCGCTCCTCGAGTTCCGCAGTGTGCCGCGCGAGCTGCTGTTGCTGCTCCTGATGTCGATCGAGGATGGACACCCCGCCGACGAGCAGCTTCGCCTCCATATCGCGAAGCTTCTCAGCCAGTGCTCCACGTTCTGCTCTTTCGGCATCCAGTTCTCTGGCCCGCGCATCCAGCTCACGCAGAAGGGCGTCTTTCTCGTCCTGCGTCTTGGTTGTGGACTGCATCACGGCGGCCCTGGAAGCATCGATTTCGGCCTGCCGGCCGGCGAAGTCGGATGCGGGGACGTCCCCGGGTTCTCCCGCAGCCGCAGGGTGAGCGTGTCCGCCATCTTCGCCGATCGGAGCCTGGCCGCTTTCGACCGCCTCGAGCTGCATCTTCAACCTTTGGATCTCCTCCTGGAACTCGCGGATCAGCGCATCCTTGGGATCCTGGTTCACATGCGGACGGTTGCGAATGTTCTTTGCCCGGTTTGCGTACCGCAGGGTGCTCAGGGTCTCCTCCAGGTTCATGGGACTGGGCCCGACGGTCGCCAGCATCAGCGTCCGCGAGTTGCCTCCCAACGAGTCCTGGAGCAATCGCGTGAGCTTGCTGTCGCGGTACGGCACGTGTCCTGCACGGCCGCCTTCTACCAGGGCCGCGATCACGTTGCCAAGCACGGACAAGCTCAGGTTGATCTTGTTGGCCTCCCGCAACCGGTCGCCCGTGGCGTGGGTCTTGTCCTGCCGCTCGCTCCCCGCAAGATCGACGAGGTGCAGCTTTCCGACGCGGATCACCTGGTCCGCGGATTCCTGTGGCTCCCCGCTTCCCGAGGCGGACTCGCTGCGCTCGACCGTGACGGTGAAGATGCAGTGCGACCGCGAGGATCGCTCGTTCATGGCGGTTCCGGCCACGGCCCTGTTCTTTGCTCCAATCGCGGCCAGCTTTGCGATCTCGACGGCATCCTTGACCACGACGGAGGTCAAGCCCCGAACGTAGACCTCCGGCCTTGCGTCGTCCTTGGGCTGGGCGTCGCGCGGGCGGACCTCGCGGATCTCGAGCTTGTTCTGCTGCTTTGGCTGGAGCAGGTCCCGGATGTCCTCGTTGTAGATCTCAAGGTACGAGGCGCGTACGAGGTAGCGCGATCCCGCCGGCGAGGACGCGATCCTTGCAAAGATGTGGTCGAATGCCCTAGGAGCGATGCCCTTTTTCTCCTCGTCGGTAGGGTCGCCTTCCATGGCGAATGTCTTTCCGGTGCCGGTCTGGCCGTACGCCATGACGGTGCCGTTGAATCCGTCCAGCACCCCGTCCACGATGCTGCGGGCGCACGAGTCGTAAAGCTCCGACTGAGTCGAGGCAGCCCCAAACACGGCGTCGAACGTGAAGAGCTTGGGGGCCTCCGCGGCTCCTGAAGCAGACGCTTTCGGTGGTGCCGGAGACAAGACCGTCACCGTCGCTGCTGCCGGATCGCACAGGACGGCGCCGCGGACGGGAGGATCTCCGGGAGGAGGTTCGCGGTCCGAAAGGGGCCTGCATCGCACGGCCACCTTGACGCATTCCGGGCGCGAGCCTGTCGCGGCGGTAGGCGGCGGCGACGCCATGGCCGGTCACCAGGCGAGGCCAAACCCCGGCAACAAGGACGTTCGGCAGATTAGAAAGCAGGATTCGAATTGCTGTTCCACGGCATGGAGCCTGGGCAGCGTCGGTTAATCCAGAATTGGCAGGATATGCGCTGTACGAGGGCCGCTGACCACGCGCGCGGTCCGCGCGGAGTGCTCACGGAAGGTCCACGGAGCAGCCCACGGAGTACCCGCGGGCAGGCCTGCGGGTCCGCTCTTCTGACAACATGCCGGTTGCCCACTACGTGATTGGCTTTGGCTCGCTGCTCCTTCCCGAGTCTCTCCGTCGGACCGTTGGCGATGCTTTGGTTCCGGGTTCTGAGCGCGCCGTACGCGTCCGCGGCTTCCGGCGCGCGTGGGCGATAAGGGGCCGGACCATGACCGTCGTGACGGCGATCCGGGACGCGTCGGAAGCGGGCGGCATGCCGGCGCTGGCATTCGGCCTCACGGACGACGCGGCGCTCGCGCTCCTGGACAAACGAGAGATCGGCTACAACCGGACCCCGGTGCCTTGGGAGCTCTTGGAACTGCACGAAAGCCATTCCGGCCTGGGAGCGCCGTGGCTCGAGTCTGAAGGCCGCGCCCCCTCTTGCTGGATCTATGTGAGCTGTTCGGATCCTCTGCATCCGGATCCGGCGGCCGCAGTCGCGCAATCGTACCTGGACGTGTGCATGGCGGGGGCATTGAGGATTTCGCGGTCCTTTGCCAAGGAGTTTGTGGAGGAAACGTGGCGTAGCACCGCTTGGGTGGCACAGCGAGCCATCGAGGAGGATGCCGCTTGGGACGAAGGCGGCAATGCGACCCAGGACGGCACTCGGGGCGGGACCGCTTGGGTTCTCGACAGATTGGCCTGGATCGATGACCGTCTTGCGCCGCGGTACCCACGCTTCGAAACACCGCCGTTGGTAAACCACGGGGAGATCGATGCGGTGCTCGAAGAAGCCCTCGGAGCTCATCCCGATGCACTGCGGACTACGGTCGAAGAAGCTTTGCGTCTGGAAAGGGCCAACCGCGTCTCTGTCGTCACAGCTCTGGCGCGGACGACGCGCGCTATCGCCGAGAAAGCTGGCTTCATGGACGGCAACGGTGTCGACGCGTCGAATGACGATGAAATGGATTAATGTACAATGCGGAACTCTGGATTCATTTGCACCGTGCACTGTACAGGACTGGCGTGTCCTTCTTTGTCCGTCAAGACGGCCCGCACGGAGGGAGCAGTCGTCGCCTCAACCCTACTTCCTTCCAAGCTGTCACACCTCGCTCGGAAGCTTGAGGCCGTCGCAATCGGGCGGCAGCATCAGGACCTGGTTCTTGCTCGGCTTCGACTTCTTTATGCTGTTGAATAGCTCCTTCAGCTTGAATTGGCAATCAATGTGCCGCTTGATCGTCTGCTCGCCGCCAGGGATCGTTGTCATGGCCTCGCGGGCAATGGCCTCTGTGACGTCAACCGGAATCCACATCTCCAGGCCAACTCGGACGTTGGCCTGGTAGAAGTTGAACGCCTCCGTCATCTTCTGTTTGCGGGTCCGGTCTGTAACCAGGCGGCTGAATGCCTTGAGGTCATCCTTGCCGAACAAAGCCATTAGCTGTCTGTAGAGTTGCACAGCTGCCTCAAGATTCGCGGGCTTTTGTCCATCTGGGAACTCGAGCGGGCTGCCAACATGGAGTCAGAAAGCTGCGTGGCCGATGCCGAAGATCCTCGTCCCACATGTCGTCTTCTGAAAGCAGCTCGTCGTCGAAGTCGTCGTCTATCGAGCTTGCAGCGCTGGTTTGCCCTTTCCATCCCCCCACAGCATTGACGATCTTGACTATCCCTTCCGGTTTCTTGTACTTTGCTCCTCGGCTCAAGAGCCTTCGGAACGATGCAACTTCGACGGCCTCGCCGTTGTCGGCGTTCTCTTCGTTGACGTCCTCGCCATTCTCATCACTCTCGTCAGTCTCGCCGCTGGTTCCGCTCTCCACGCTTTTCAAGGTCTTTTTCGCCTCATTCTCGAACTTCTTCACCAGGTCCTCAATTGCGTCTTCTCGCCTGAACAGGTACGCTTTGGTCTTCGAGCTTGGGATCATGGGCTGGAAAGGATGGATCTGAGCAAGCACGGCAGTGGGCTTCAAGGCGGAAGTCAAACATTGTGCCTCGCCAGCCATTGCCACCCGTGCAAAGCAGTCTGCCCCGGGCTCCTTAGGCTTGTCGTGTATCCCTCTGCGATGGATGCGGCTCTTTGAGCAAAATCTTACGGTGCACCGGGTTGCCTTCGTACCTAGCTTTAAGAAGACGTAATGCCTTGAACGCTTCGTACTGGGGTCTGTAACGCAAAAGAGGTAGTACATCATTGTCCCCTTTGGCTCCTTCTCCGTCTTTGGGCAAGCAGACGAGACCTGCGGACCGGCCCTGGTCAGGTGCGCTCGTTGTGACATTGAAAGGGCCACGAACTTTCCGCAGATCTTTCGACATTGCGGAGCACTCCTTCTTGCACAGGAACTTCAGCTTCTTCTGAAATGTCAGCTGGTACTGCTTCGCATGAAAGGTTCCATCTGGAGGGGGGATGTCGTCAGCAAACTGCGGCGTTTCACGATCACCACCAACCTGGTGCCTTTTCCATAATGGGACAGCCGTAGTTGCCTGAGCAGGGAGTCTTGGACTTGAACAGGTGGCACATCCGCATTTGGTCGAAGTATTTGGGGTTGGATAGAAAGTTGTGCTGCCAACGAACGAACGGGTTAGGTCGGGAGGGCAGTCGCGACAACGATCGCACAGTCGCGCCCTCATTCGTCCTTGTATCATTGACCTGGCCCATAGCGCCGAGAATGTACGGGAAAACGCCCGCCGTTGGGTTGTACTCGAGCACAAAGCTACCGTATACTGAAACAGGCAAAAGCCTCAGCGTCGACGGCCCAGGGAATGGAGCGGACGGCCAGAAACCCACGGAAGCACCTCTTCGCATCCGAAAGTTTCTCGTGGAGGATCCGAATGTACGCAAAGATTGCCCACCAGCGAGGGTCCTCCGCCTGGACTACTTCGCGGCGCTCTGATGGGGAATGAATCGACGCCGTGTGTCGGTCAGGGGCCCAAACTAACAAAGGTTGCTCGACCACCGACCGAGTCGGATCATGGGTGGCCCGGCGCTTGCGGCGTCCTGAGCGCCGGGGACCGCGAATGGTTCGGGCTCTGCCTGGCCCGCGGGGAATGCGTGCGCGAACTGCGCGGCCGTCAGACCGGCCACTAGGGCCAGAATGACGACCGCTGAAACGTGGAGCCGCATCGTGTCGGGATGAGGCCAGGAGTCAGGCGCGCCACGGAGCGCGCGAAGGCGATTCGATTGCGGGTCCATCGGACCTGGCTGGACATGGGAGCCCCAAGGACGGATGCGTCAAAATCAACCTCGCTCCTAAATCTCCGAAAATGTCAGACCCTTGGAAAGATATCGAGAAGCTGCATTGCTCGCATAGGCGCAACGGCCCTGGGGCTGGGCTGAAATGGAAACGTCCTCTCCAGCGCCCTTCGTTCCACTTGCTCCCGACAAGCATGATGCGACGTCCACTTCTCTAGATCATCTACTGACATTCCAGATGACTTGCTGGTATTGAAATTGGGAGGGGCGAGGAGCCGGGCGCACTATAAGTTTCGGGGGAGGCAGTGCAGGCCAGCGTCCGGATGACCGACGCGATCGCTTCGGCTTGTTTACTCCGACCAGAAAGAGGCGGCGGCCATCTCCATTCCTCTTCAATGGCCTCCGCTCCGCTGCACACCGTCCGCGTCGAGCTGGGCGACCGCGCCTACGGCATCGAGATCGGATCCGGCCTGCTCGCACCCGGCGGCACCCTCTCTCGCCTCGCCGCGGGCCGCCAGGTCGCGATCATCACGAACGATGTCGTCGGCCCGCTGTACGCGGCGCGAGCGCGGCAGGCCGTGCAGGGGGCCAAGCAGGTGATCGAGGTCGCCTTTCGCGACGGAGAGGCTCACAAAGACTGGGAAACTCTGTCGGCGGCGTTCGACGCGATGCTCGAGGCCCGGTTCGACCGCGGCGCGCTCGTGGTCGCTTTAGGAGGCGGAGTCGTCGGCGACATGGCAGGGTTCGCGGCCGCGGTATACCAGCGTGGGATCGATTTCGTCCAGGTGCCGACGACGCTCCTGGCTATGGTGGACTCGTCGGTCGGCGGCAAGACGGGCATCAACCATCCTGCGGGGAAGAACATGATCGGGAGCTTCTACCAGCCGCAGGCGGTGATTGCGGACCTCGGACTTCTTTCCACGCTGCCGCCCAGGGAGATTTCCGCCGGCCTTGCCGAGATTGTCAAGCACGGCGCGATCCGCGACACGGCGTACCTGGCTGCCGTTGAAGCGGACATGCCTGCGCTGCGAGCTGGCGACGTTCCCGCCCTCGCCAAGGCCGTCGCCCGGTCTTGCGAGATCAAGGCCGAGGTCGTGAGCCTCGACGAGCGCGAGGGCGGCCTGCGCGCGATCCTCAACTTTGGCCACACCTTCGGCCACGCCATCGAGGCCGGCATAGGCTACGGGGAGTGGCTGCACGGCGAGGCCGTCGGCGCTGGCATGGTGTTGGCCGCCGAGCTTTCTGTCGTGCTGGGGTTGCTCGACCGCGCAGCCTTCTCCCGGCTTCGTGCGGCCATCTCCGCCGCCGGGCTGCCGGTGCGGGCGCCCGCGTGGTCCCTGGCCAAGTGGTTGGAGCTGATGAGCACGGACAAGAAGAGCACCGCGGGCGTGCCCAAGTTCGTGCTCCTCGACGGCCTGGGAAAGGCGATCGTGAGAACGGTGCCTCAGGATGCCCTGGCCAAGGCGCTGGCTGCTCATGCGACGGTGCCGGTGGAGCATGCTACGGTCGACGTGGCCCGGGAAGGTGTAGCAGCGGTTTTGTAGAGGCAATGCGGGCGGAGATCCGGGGACCCGCCAATCTCACCTGTCACACCTGTTTGCTCTGAATTTCTCCGTGATTCCCGGGCCTACCGGGCCCTACGCGGCCTTGCTGCGCTCAGCAGCATTTTAGACGACTGCCAGAGCGCGGCCGTTGTCGATTGGGGGCAGGCTTGGGCCCGCCGCACCGGACCCATGGCGACCACCGCCGCCCCGACGGGCGCGGCCACCGCTCGGTCGCTCGCGCGGCACACTGTGCTCGTGACGGTGTTCGAGGCGCGCAATTTCCCGCGGCTGGGCGCGGGCGCACGCGCGCAGGTGCGCTGCGCGTTCGGCGACGATGCCCTGCAGTCGGGCTTCGCGGCGTGCGACGACGGCGCGCCGGTGTGGGACACCGAGATGGCGTGGGACGTCGACGGCAAGGTGCGTCGCTGCAACTAGAGTACAGATAGTCCTCTAATTGGTCTGATACTGTTTCTCTTCGCGGGCTGCAGATCCTCCACTACCTGCGCACGCACCGCGCCGGGCTCAAGCTGAGCTTCCAGCTGGTCGACCCGAGGACGCGCGCGGCGGTGCACGTCGGCCACGTGGTGCTCGACCTGCGCGGGAGCCCCAACTTCCCGCCGCCCGAGCGCTGGGTGCCGCTGGCCGGCGCCGCGCGTTCCGAGTGGGGCCGCCCGGAAGTGCGGCTCGCTTTCGGCGTCGGCGTGCTCGGAGACGCCGTGGCGGGCTCCGTGACAGAGGCGGCTGCTGCGGT
Organism: Hyaloraphidium curvatum; assembly: GCA_025558095.1. NCBI lineage: Eukaryota > Fungi > Monoblepharomycota > Hyaloraphidiomycetes > Hyaloraphidiales > Hyaloraphidiaceae > Hyaloraphidium > Hyaloraphidium curvatum. Next base: position 302,972 of record JAIVFI010000004.1, on the reverse strand, counting down.
GGCGACCCGTGGCGCCGACAGATCCCCGCAGCCCCCGCCGGCCTGGTGGGACGCACCCCGGTCGGCAGCCGGAGCTCGGCCGACGACGCTCCCCCCCCTGCCGCCCCCTGCGCCCGTCGGGCGCTCCCCTCCCCGCAGAGCTGCGCAGCGCCCGCAGACCTCGCCGCCGCGGGCACAACACACCCGGCCCGCGGAGCTGCCCTTCACCGTGCTGGCCGCGGATGACGGGGTCTACGAGCTCATCCCACCGCCCGGCCATCCGGCGCTCTCTTCTCCCGAGGACCGTATCGAGTACACCTTGCGCATCGGTATTCTCTCTGCCCGCGGCTTGCAGAGGCTGGTCGCCGATCCCACGGACTTTTCCCAGCCCAATGCCTACTCGCTCTCCATCGATCTGCTGGGCACCGTGGTGCGCACGAACGTATTTCCGCTGCCCCGAACCGGCTCCCATGCGACCGCACCTTTCCCTCCCGAGCATGCCACTGTCAGGCTGCGTGCCTCGCCCGCAGCTCTCCTCGCGTGGCTCCCAGCGGGCCTAGGCCCGCTTGCTGTGCATCTCCGGCGCGCAGATCGGTCTTCCTTGAGCATCGCAGAGGCCACCGTCCCCGCCGGCGATGCCCTCGCATCTCGGCTGGACCCCTCGGGCGGCGGGCGCGCCGAGCTCCGGGGCACGTACCCGCTGGGCCCGGCATCAGTCGAGGTCTCCATCTCCCTCGAATCCCGGCCGCGGCGCTTCTTTTCCTTCCTTGACAGTGACCCGCCGACCCCGGCCGAGCGTGCGCCCACGCCGCCCCCTCCCACTGACGCCGCACCGCACCGGTACCGCCTGACGCTGGATCTCCGTTCCCTGCGCCACTTCACCCCCTGCACTTCCGTCACCCTCACCGCGCGGCATCCCCTCCTCCCGCCGCGAGAAGCCGCCGCGACAGCCGGCCCTGACGGTGCCGCGGACCTCCCCGCCTCGCGCCACCCGGCGGCAAGGGAGCTCCCTCCCGCACGCCTAGAATCCCTGCTCTCGCTGCCCCTCGAGATCGAGGCCTCCGTCGGAGGGAGACCGCTGGGGACTGCAACGGTGCGAGCGGAAGTGATGTCTAAGGGTTGGGTGGCGAGGACGGTGGAAGGTAAGGAGGTCAGGAGCAGAGTTTGGGACGCCTGGGTTGCCGTCGGAGGCGGCGAAGCCAGGGTCGCGATCGGAGTGGACGACTTCGGGCCGGTCGCGGAACCGAGGGACGAAGGGCATGCGCATGCCCCTGCGCGTGCAAGCCACCACGAGGCGGAGGAGGTGTCTGTCGGCCACGGGGTCGCCAGGCACGTTGAGAGGAAAGGGAGGCGCGGGAGGAAGGACGAGGCGACAGGGACCGAGGGCGAGGAGCGGGCGTCGGCCGGCGAGCTGGTGGCTGCACCGGCGCCGCAGGTCGACGTCGCTCCCGCGGAGGAGGCGAGGATGCACGCGCCTCCGCCGCTCCCGCGGCCGCGGACCACATCCGGCGAGGCTGCCCGCGCGATCGAGCGCCGCATGCGCCGCCTGGCCGAGGCCGAGGCGCTCCACACGCAGCTCCAGGACCGGGAGCGCGCCGTCCGCCGCGCCGAGGACGAGGCGCAGCGCGTTCTCGTGGACCTGGAGCGGGAGCGCGAGCGGCAGGAGCGCGAGTGGGACGAGCGCGCGCGGCGGTGGGACGAGACGCGGGCGCACGCGGCTCAGCTCGAGCGGGCGAGGCTCGAGGCAGCCGAGGAGCGCGTGAGGCGGGCCGAGAGGGAGAGGGAGGAGGCGGAGGAGGGGAGGAGGCGGTGCGAGCGCGAGATGGCCCGGCTGCAGGCGCGGGTGCTGGAGCAGCAGCACCAACTGCTGCATGCGCAGGCTCCCCCTGCGCCCAGGACCGCGGACCCGGGTGCGGTTGCTGCCGCCGCGGCGTCGGCTGTGGCATCGGCTGCCGAGATTGCCAGGCTGGCAGCCGAGCTGCGCAGGTCCGAGCTGCGCTGCGAAGAGCTCGAGCGGAGGCTCGAACGGGAGGCAGTGGTCTCGAGGCATTACCGCGCGCGGTACGCCGCCGTCGCTGGCCGGCTCGCAGAGCACCGCCGCGCGGCAGTCGGCGTGACGGGCCGGTTCCGCCCTGCTGCATCGACGGGATCGCTGGCCGAGGATCCGGACGCATTTGCGGCCGCGCACGGGCTGGAGCAGCTGGAGGACCTGAGGCGGGAGCTCGAGGAGCTGCGGCGCAGCGCAGCCGGGCGGGCCGAGGCCGAGAGGAGGCCCGTGACCCGTGCCAACACCGAGACGAGATCCCGTGGGCTGGATGGAGGCTCACTGCGCGACGAGTGGGACGAGGTGTTTGGCGAGGAGGGGGTCGAGGGCGTGGAGGGGGACGAGACCGGCCTCGAGGGGAGCGATCCGGCCGCGGGCGACGCGACGCCGTCGCAGGAAGGGGAGCTTTGGTGCGCCGAGCCGTTCTCGCTCGAGGACGAGCGGGAGCCGGAGTCTGCGTGAGCCGGTTCACAGCGGGTCTTGCCTTTTTTTGGGGGGAGGTTGCATGCAAAAGTGTACGGATGAGTGATGTGGATCTTGGCTTCTCTCCTCAAAGACCAGAACCATCCATTTATCAGACGACGACGACGCCGAGTCCATTGCGTACACGAAGGAGGCACAGCCGTGCTGTACATTACAAGCCTAAAAGTTTGGCCTCTGGGCGAGCGCATTCTCGATTTTGGCATCCTCATCCTTGCGGTCAAACCACTGTTGGGCGCACAGGTACCACATGGCCCCCAGAAACTTCACGAGCGAGAAGAAAAGAGTGGACCAGAAGAGAAAGTCGAGGTAGCCCGAGAAACCCATGAGGTTGGGGTTCTCTACCGGTGGGGGAACCGTCATGAGCTGCTTGATCCTCGGGTTCGTGAGCACGACGATGAGTGCTAGGTTCGAAAAAACCCAGCATAGGACGACATTCGTGCGGAACATCTGTCGTCGGCAAGGTTGGCGTGCTTTCCGTGGAGGATCCGAGGCAAACACCCGCCTTTGCATATTCCTCCTTGGCTTTCTTCTCGGCCTCAGCCTTCTTCTTCGCCTCCTTCTCTTTGCCCTCGGGAGACTCGTCCTTCCTATCTTTATCGTTCAGAGTCTGGCTTTCCGCCAACAGAGCCCGGTAGATAGCATTGGCCTCGTCTTTCTTGCTTGCATCCGGCACACTAAATTCCGCCTCACGGCCGTCAGCAGGCCCTGTGAGCTTCACAGCATTGTCAGCGTCGTGCTTGGGAGCTTCAGTGTCACCTTTTGTGCCCCAGGAAACGTCTGGTTCGTGGATGCATCAGCCATGTGCCTGCGGATCCACCGGATCCACGATTCCAGACTGACCGTTCGTGTTGCACATGGCGTAGGTCTGCAGCACATTCACCCAAAATGGCATTAGCAGGAGATACTGCAGGAAGCATGTCACCATGTGCCACGGGTCCAGGAATAGGATCGAAGCGAGGATCCACAGGCCGAAGGTGCAACCCAGACCCAGGATGGTGGCCTGGAAGTTCGGGCTCTGGTGCGACAGAAAGTCAGATCTTGGGGTCCAAGACATACGACGGCGAGCAGATGACCCACGCTCAGCAGCAGCTGCCCGACATTGACGCCCGGCTGAGCAACCGTGCTGAAAACAAAGTACAGGTTGCTGCCGATGAGAGCCAGGATGATTGCCATGATGAGCACCCAGAGGGGAATGACAAGGAACCGGTACACGTTCACTGAGCCGTTCGGGCTGTTACCGAGCGAGATGATAAGCTGCACGAGCATGAGCAGCACGTAGATCCACGTAAAGACTTGGAAGACGACCTCCGAGCCTTCGTAGAAGGGCGGTCGATACGCGCCCTGGAGGGTGCCACCGGGCGTAGAAAGGGTTTGAGGAACCGTTGCTTCCATGAGGAAGTAGAAAGCCAGAAAGAAGTTTGCCTGCGGCAAACTCGTCAGTCAACGAAAGGTGCCGCATGTGACGGATGAGCTGCCCTACAATCGAGAACCAGCTGAAAAGCATCACCAGAAGCTGGTATACCCATTCAAGCATGAAAACGATCTTCCTCCCGGTCGAGTGGCTCGACTTCCAAATCCTTCCCCAATTCAGCAACGCGTAGAACGCCGCGAAGTTGGACCCATTGAGCCACCGCCGGCGTTGCTTCAGCAGCTCCGGTATCTCTTCGATCACGTCGGTTACGCCTGCGGCACGGCGCTCGTAGCGGAGCGTCCAGGATTGACCGCGTTTGGCGACGAGTTCGAAGCACAAGATGCGATCCTCGGCAAGGTACATGCTAAGGCGTGGCGGGGACAATCAGGCATGAGAGCGGGTTGGTGAGCATGGGGTGGCGGACCCACTTGTTCTTGAAAACGCCGCCCTCAACCTTTCCCGAATGCATGTCTTCGCCCAGGAAGTAGGATGCGAGCGGTCCGGTGCCGTCATCAAGGGACTTCAGCGCCTCGTACCGGTAGGCCGAGAACGCGCCGGGGAGCACGGAGATGTAGCCGAAAGAGGATTCGAGCGGCTTGTCCAGGATGTTGGACATCTTGTCTGTTGATCAGTGCGATCAGTAGTGCCCGGATGTAAATCGGGCGCTCGCAGGACGCACATTCAAAGTTCTGAACCGCAACCAACCAGTTGGTGAAGCACTTGTACCACCCAGTGCCAATATCGGCCCGAATCTCCCCGCAGGCGCCGCCAACATTGGGATGCCTGTCGAAGACCTTCCAGAGGTAATAGAGCGACGTATCCAGCGGGCGTGTGCCAACGTCGATGAGCATGGTGACTTTGGGATTCAAGACGGGGCAGAAAGCATTGAAGAACCAGCGATGCGAATTTATCTTCTTGGTGTTCTGTTGCTGTTGGAGAGGTGAGCGCACTCTCGACGATGACCCGCGTCCGGGCGCCAACCTTGATGAGGAACATCATCTGCACCGGCGGTCCAGAATTGCAAATGAGCTCGTTCCCGTTCCGATCCAGGTCCACCTGCGTCGTGTACTCGAACAAATGGCCCGTGACGTCCTCGTCCCCGAACTTTGTCTTCATCACGCCGTCTTGGTAGCAGCCCATGAGGGCAAGCAGGTCCCGCGTTCTGGTGTGGATGTAATCGGCACCGTCTGCCACCACGCAGATCACGATCTTCTGCCACGCGTCCTCGCCCCAGGTCTGGGAGCTCTCTCGGGCCATGAAGTTTTTGACGTTGGTAGTTATGGCGTGCTGCGACGATCGACGTGAGCCGCCTCACACCAGTGGGACGGCAAACGCCATTACCATCGTATTGATGAAGAGTTGTGGAGCCTCGTTGTACCTTGGTGGCGGCGAGCGAGCATCAAGATCAGCGTGCAGCTTCTCCGGGCGCGCCGCTTCTATGCCTGCGGTACCCACATGGTTACGACGATGAACAGTTCCGTTTTTCGCTCGTAAGTAACGGGCCTCAGTGTGTACCCCTTGTGATCGAAGTCGTTGGGATCGCATGTCACGGCCGTGTACCGCATGTGCGTGAACTCCTTGCTTGGGTCCATGCTGACGTAGTTGAGGACGTCGGTCGGCACCGGAAGGTCGACTTGGCACGCGGTTGAGCATTACGCTCGATGCCAATCCCGCTTCTGCGGGGCCGGGGCCGCGCCGGGGAGCACTCACTCTGGAGGTTGCCCTTCTCGGTGAGCGGGATCTTCTTCGTGGTCACGGAGCGCTTGGGGAAATCCGTGATGGGCGCGTAGCGCCGGGGCTCGCGGGGCGGCACGGGAGCGTACGCCGCCAGCGCCGGGGCGGGGCTCCCGGCCCCGGGGCCGTCCGCGGCCAACGGGGTGCCGCGCGGCGCCACGGGGGCGAACGGCGCGGCGAGCGGGTTCGACGTCCAGTCCAGGTCGGACATCGGCACGGCTACCGAACCGTCCAAGCCGTACCCGCGGCCGTCCATGTCTGGCGGGCCGGATGTGCTCCGCAACGGTCGTGGGTAAAGTCAGGGCAAAGTCAGTCAGTCAGTCAAGGCATCGATCGCGATTGCGGCTGGGAGACGGTCTGGACCCGCCGCCACTGCTGCGAGTGATAACGCGAACGCGAAAGAGAGTGAACTGCTCCTTCATAGGTCTTGCCTCGAGTGCCTCTACGTCGAGATCGGCGGAAGGCGGTGGGTGCTGGAGTTTCCCCGCGATCGCGATCAGTCTCACCGCCTCGACGTCGTCCTCATCGTCGGTGCTCGCAATCAGTCATCAGCAAACCGCGATGGGCAACAACGGGTCCAAGCCGACCAAGACGCTCAAGCTGTTCGAGGCGAGCGCGAGCGGCGATGTGGCGCGGATGCGGGAGCTCCTCGCGCGGCCCGACGTCGACCCCGCGGCGCGCGACGGCGACGGCGCGACGCCGCTGCACTACGCGGCGATGGGCGGCAGCGCGGACGCCGTGCGTGTTTTGCTGGGCGATCGCCGCGTCGACCCCGACGCGGCCGGGCCGGGCGGCGCCACGCCGCTGCTCGTCGCGTGCAGCCTCGGCGCCGCGGACGCCGCGCGCGCGCTGCTCGCCGATCGCCGCGTCGACGCAGACGCGGCGGACGCCGACGGCCGCACGGCATTGTTCGTCGCCGCGCAGGAGGGCCACGGGGACGTCGCCGGCGCGCTGCTGCTCGACGGCCGCGCGGACGCAAACAAGGCAGACGACGGCGGCTACACGCCCTTCGTGGCCGCGTGCGCAACCGGCCGCTCAGAGGTCGTCGCGCTGCTGCTGGCCGATCGCCGCGTCAACGTCAACGTGCACACCGCAGCCGGCGACACCGGCTTCATCGCAGCCTGCCTCAACGGCGACGCAGCAAACGTGCTGCTGCTGCTGCTCGGCAGCTCGCGCGTCGACGTTAACGCAGTCGACCTCGAGGGCAACACCGGCCTGATGGTCGCCAGCCGCAACGGCCACGACGTCGCCGTCAAGCTGCTGCTCTCGCGCACGGACCGCGTCGACGTCAGGCGCAGGAACAAGGCCGGCAGGACCGCCGCGGAGGTCGCCACGAGCCCCGAGGTGCGCAAGCTGTTCGACGCCTTCGGCTCGGGCAGGCCCGTGTCGCCGACTCCGCCGCGGCCCGTGCATGCCCGCGCCGGCGAGACCGTCGGCAAGCTCAGGCAGCTCGATTCGTCGGGCAACCCGCGCGGGCCCGAGTTCACCGTCGACTGCGTCGTGCACCTCGGCAGGTCCGAGGGCGTCGAGGACCACGGCGCGCGCGCGCTGTCGGGGAACATCCGCGACGCCCAGCTGGCCATCATGGTTTCGGACAACATCCGCATCAGCAGGAACCACGCGCTCCTGTACCCGCCCGAGAATGCCAAGGGCAGGCACGGCTTCTCCATCGTCGACCTCAACTCGTCCAACGGGACCCTGGTCGACGGCACCAAAGCGCAGCCGGGCAAGCACGTCCCGCTCAAGGACGGCTCCGTCATCACCCTGGGCGGCAACGAAAAGTTCCGCCTGTCCGTCGCCGTGCAGCCCGGCCGCGGCCGCGCCCTGCTCGTCGGCCACTCGGGCGGGAACCTCCAGGGCCCGGAGCACGACCTCGACGTCATGCGCTCCGCACTGCAGAAGCGCGGCTTCACCACCACCAAGCTCTTCGGCAGGGAAGCCAAGCCCAAGGCCATCCGCGCCGCCATCGCCCAGGAAGGAGGCCAGCTCGGCAAAGACGACCTCTTCGTCCTGCACTACTCGGGCCACGGCACCGAAGACGGCAGCCTCGTCGTCGAAGGCGGCCTCCTCAAGCCCTCGGCCATGCTCCCCGCGCTCGGCGACCTGCGCTGCCGCAAGCTCGTCATCCTCGACGGCTGCTTCACCTTTGCCGTTGCCTCGGACCTGCCCCCGCGCACGGCGCTGATCGGCAACGTCGGCCCCGGGCTGGACATGAACCTCGGGGGCCGCCGGTCGCAGGGCATGTGCACCGTGGCCGTGGTCGACGCGCTGGCGGAGGATCCGCACAGGGTCAGGTTCGACGAGCTGGTGGACAGGCTGGGGAGGGATCCGAGGCTGCACGTGCTGTGCCAGAACGTGGACGCCAAGTACCGGCCCGGGGGCGGCGCGCAGACGGTCGGAGTGGTGCTGCAGTCGGCGATGCTGCACGCGTGAAATGGAGGGCGATCGGGATCGGCAACGAAGGTTTCGACCGCGGCGCCCTCGTGGTCGTGTTGGAAGGCGGTGTCGATAACGACATGCAGGGTTCGCGGCTGCGATCAGCGCGGCATCGATTTCGTTCAGGTGCCGACAACGCTCCTCCATGATCGATTTGTCGGTGGGCGGCAAGACGGGCGTCAACATACTGCAGGGAAGAACATGATCGGGAGCTTCTACCGGCCGCCGGCGTTGATTGCAGACCTCGGACTTCTTTCCACTCTGCCGCCGAAGGAGATTTTGCCGCGTCCGCGTCCGGCGGACCACACCTCGCGTGTGCCGAGATTCGAGACAACGCCGCTATTAGACTGAGAGCCGCGCTCGTCACGCGTCGTCCTTCGCACTGATTGTCGCGCCATGTCTGTCGGCGCCGTCCGCGGCTTCGGGACTTTCACGTTCAACGAGTTCACGTCGCGGCCGCTCTCCGGGAACAACCCGCCCAGCTTCACCAAGAACTACTCCATCGAGGTGTCCTGCGAAACGAACCCCCCCGTCCCGGTGCGACAGATCACACGCGCGATCTTGGCGCCCGCACATCGCACAGTTGACAGATACCCGCAGGGCCAGCCTGTGCGCGCCACGGTCACATGGTCCGACCTCCCCACCGACAACGTATTCCTGGAACGCTGCAGCGTCTCGGTCTCCATCCGCCGCGGGGATACCTCGCTGTTTGACGGGAGCGTCGGGGCGTCGGAGCTGGGGACGTTCAGCTGGGGTGCGTTTGCTGTGAATGAGGTCATTGTGGGTTGCTTGGCTACCCCCGCCCCTGGGCAGACAACTGATGCGAATTGCCGGGTTGACTGCGCACGAACAGTACCCGGAAGAGTGGACGGAGCGGGGCAACTACTCGCTCAACGCGCTGCTCTTTGTCCCGGATAACATTGGCAACATCGTGGGGGAGTGCACGATATCGGCCGACTGGTCCGTTTCTTAGTTGAGATGTGTAAGGAATCGTAATGTTGCTCTTTTGGAGACGACTCTGGGCGATCGGCTGCAACGTGGACACCTGCAGCTCCGGATGAGAGTGTCGCTGCTCTAACTCGAATGGCCGATCAGGGTGCATCAGGGTCTAGCGGGTTGATGGCGCCGTGATGCTTAGACTCGTTAACGCTGGGAGACACACCGAGCCATGGCGACGCCCGGCCACCTCTTCATCGTCGACGGCGACCTCACGCGGCTCGTGTGCGACGCCGTGCTCGTGCCGTCCGACCGCGGGCTGCGCATCACGCCGCGGTGGCGCGCAGCGCTCGGGCTCGCGCCCGACGAGTGCCGGCTGCCCGCGGACGTGACGCCGCCGGCCGGCTGGGTCGATGCTGTGCGGTGCTTCCAGCTCCGGCCGGGCGGGCCGCGTTCGCCGGCGATTTGGATCGGGGCGGTGGGACACAGCAACCGGCCCCCGGAATGGTACGCGGACGGGGCCGCCGAGTTCGTCGCCGCGTACGCAAAAGACGCCGAGAGACCGGCGGGCCCCCCGCCGCGCGTGGCCGTGCACGTCGTCGGCACCGGCGCGGGCGGCATGGCGGGCCGAAAGGGCGCCGTGTATGCCGTGCTGGTGGAGAGGCTGGCAAAGGCCGCAAGCGACGTGGGCGTCGACGTGGTGCTGGTGGCGTTCGGTCCCGTGGGCTACGCCGCCGCCCAGCGGGCCAGGCAGAAGACGCCCGATGCACAGCGGTGGGACATGGGCGAGCGATCGGAGACGCTGAATGCGCAGGCGGAAAGGCTCGCCGGCACAGCCCAGCGCCGCGACCTGGTGCTTTTCCTCGGCGCCGGCGTGAGCGCCGGGGCCGGCCTGCCGATGTGGAACGCGCTGATCGAGCAGCTCGCCGCCCCGCTGGGCATGGACGCGTCCTACCGGGAGCGCCTTCGCGCGCTGGACGTGCGCGACCAGGCCCTCCTCGTAGCCCGCAAATTCCAGGACGATGCAAACTACCGCTCCGCGCTCGCGGACCTCGTACGCTCGGAGCGCCACGCCCTGGCCCACGCGCTGCTCGCCGGCCTCGGCGCCCGCGAGGCGGTCACGACCAACTACGACACGCTCTACGAGGATGCATGCCGCTCCGGCGGCCGCAAGGTCGCCGTGCTGCCCTACGAGCCCATCGGGCCCGAGGGCCGGTGGGTGCTCAAGCTCCACGGCGACATCTCCCGCGGCGACATGGTGCTCACCCGGGCCGACTACCTCGGCCTCCCCGAGCGCGCCACGGCGCTCTTTGGCATCGTCCAGGCCATGCTCATCACCAAACACATGCTGTTTGTCGGGTACTCGCTCGCCGACGACACGTTCCACCGGCTCGTGGACGGCGTGCGCCGGGCGCGCAGGCCGGCCGCTGACGGGCAAGGGACGAGGGCGGCGATCGGGACGGCGGTGCAGTTGTTCGACGATTTACTGCTCCAGGAGCTGTGGGGGGACGATCTGGACTTTGTCTTTCTCGCACCACAGCCGCCTGGGGGCGTCGACGGCCCTGCGATCGCGCGGGCGGCCAGGCTGCTCGACGTGTTCCTGGATCGCGTGGGCTTCCTTGCTGCCGACGTCTCGTCCTTCCTGCTCGATCCGACCTACGCGGATCTCCTCGACGAGGGCGAAGCACGGATGGCGGAAGCCGTGCGAACGCTGCTTTCCGCTGCTGGGGAAAGCGACGGCCCGCTCCAGGAGCGCCTACGGGATGCGCTCGAGGCGTTCGGTGGCGGGACGGGAGAAGACAGGCGGCAGCGGGAGCAGCTCCCCGAGGAGATCGCGTGCCCTCAGTGCAAGACCCGGGCGAAGCTTCAGGGGTACAACTACTGCTCCAGGACCTGCGCGACGGCGGCGGGGCGGCTGCGGAGAGGGGCGATGGTTGAGGCGCCGGTTCACGGACAGTCGGAAGGCGAAGCCGATCTGCCGGAACCGAAGCTGCCGAAGAAATGAAGCTGCGTCGGTACGGCCGACATCTGGGTGGGGTTTGGCTGCGCGTACGATTGATATCTTCTTCGTCGCCCGGCGAGCACAAGACCATTGTTCGCATAAGCATATGTAATGATCTATCAGGAAATGGAATTGACCCTCCGTCTGGATGGCAGTTCCGTGCGATCGGCCGGTGCTCCGGAGGATCAGCCACGACCTCCCCGAATACATCGCCCAACACCTCCTCATCAGCTCCCATGTCGCGTCCGGTACCCCACGGGGCCGCTCGGGCCTGAACGCCGGGTCGCTCCGCAGACGCGCGCCGAAGGGCTCCAAATCGATGCCGTGCCCAGGGACCATCAGTTCCTCGTCCATGAGCCGGTCCCTGAGGAAAATATCGTCTTCGGAGAGGAGCTCAATGGCGAAGGCGTAAAGATCCGTGGCGGTGCCGGGCTTGGGTCGCGGCGGCGACGCCTGAGCGGGCGGAAGGGGCGGTCAGTGATCGGGATGGCCGTAAGAGCTCGGGGGGCAATCCCACTTTCGGGGGAAAGTGAAGACGGGTGTCCCTCCTGAACGCTTCGTGGAGTGTAGAAAGGCCGTGGCCCGGATCTTGGACATCCCGAAATCCGAGATCTTGGCGACCCCGTTCTCGTCGATCAGCACGTTGTCGTCCTTACGTCAAGGTGCAGGATCGGCGTCGCAGGAGGCCAAAACCCGCCCTCTCCAAGAACCCCGGACCCCGCCGGCGAGCAACAGCTTGATGCCTACCACCGCTCCATCTCCGCGCAGACCTCGACGAACGTCGGCCTGTCGGCCGCGCTCTGCGCCCACATGCGCTCCATGAGCGCCCACATCTTGTCATCGGCGTTGTCGGGGCGCTCGGGGCGGTCCCCACGCAGGACGGCCTCGCTGACCTTACAAAGGAAAAGAACTCCAGTGATCGATCAAATCCGGCGTGCAGGACCACCCACTGCCGCCATCCACAGCCCTTCGAAAGGGTATCCTCCCTCGTCGGTGACCTCGTAGCACACCATCGCGAACGCGTACACGTCCACGGGTGTGCGGAGCTTGCCCCCGCGCCAGAGCTCGGGGGCCATGAACGGGGGCGTGCCGCCGCCGCCGCCGGTGGCATCGCCGTCGCCGCGGGTGGAGCCGAGGGAGAGGTGGGAGCGGACCTTGGCGAGGCCAAAGTCGGCGATCTTGGGGATGTCGTGGTCTGCCATTGCCCGGATGAGATGAGCGACCCGAGATGCGCCCGGCAGTCCCACCGATCATGATGTTGGCACACTTGAGGTCCCCGTGGAGCACCTTGTAGGAATGCAGGTAGGCCATCCCTGCGGCTACCCCGCGAAGGTACCTGAGCCCAACGGCCTGGTCCCAGCGCAGCGCGTCCAGTCGGGAGCGCATGCTGCCCTCGGTCAGCTCCGAAATCAGTAGGGGCGGGGACTCGCAAAACGCCAGGAGCGGAAGCACTGCGGGGAAGATTAAGCCCGTGATGGCGAAAGACGGCTCGAGGGCTCACCGTTCCGCTGATTCAGCCCGTCCCACACCGCGATCTCCTTGAGGAACATCGCCACCGTCTCGGGGGTCACGTCACCTTTGATCGCCTTGACGGCAACCCGCGTCGCGCCTCTGAGCAGGCCGCGGTACACGATGCCGAAGCTGCCCTCGCCGAGAACTGCCGTGGCGTCGGTGGAGTAAGCCACCTCGTCCTTCGTGATGCGGAGCTTGGAGAGGAAGGCCGCATGGTCGGATTTGGCGCTGCCCGAGGAAGCACGCGATCGGGAGGGTTCCGAGGGGAGCTTAGTCGCCTCATCCGATCGGGAGGGTTCCGAGGGGAGCTTGGTTGCCTCAGAGGAGTCCGAGGAGGGCGTTGCACGCAAAAGGGGGGCGAGCTTGGCCATCTCCTCAACCTCAGCCTTCCTCCTCTCCACCTCCTGCTCCCGAACCCGGAGCTCCTCCATGCGGCGGGCCACCTCCGCCTCCTGTTCCCGCACGCGGGCAGCTTCGTCGGCCAGCTGCTGGTGCCTCCTGCGGGCTTCCGCCTTGTCCGCCTCGCGCTGCTGCAGCCGTGCCGCCTCCTGCTCCGCATCTTTCTTCTGGCGCTCGGCCTCTGCTATACGCGCTCGCTCGGCCTCCCGAGCCTGATCCGCCGCCCGCAGCCGCTCGAACTCCAACCTTTGGTGCTCGCGCGTCAGCTCTTCTTCCCGGCGACGCCGCGCCTCAGTTTCTGCTTCCTGGCGCCGGTCGGGCTCCGGCGGTCTCGCGGTCGGATCCTTGATCGGTTGGCGGACCCTTCCATTGAGCTCGTCTCGAAGTTGCATGAGCGCCTTCCCGAGCTCGTTGCGGCCACGGCCGTTGCCGCCTCCGTCTCCCCAGTACGCGTCATTGGTAGTGTGCTCCACGATGTACGCGTCCCCCGTGTCCAGAAGCTTCACCAGGAGCTCATTGTTCTGCACGAATTTGCGGTGCACGGCTTCCTTCATGACTTTGAGGGACTCTCCTTGATGCCAGTCGGGCCGCATCTGCGCCCGGTGCTGTTGAGCGAGCTCGAACGCATCACGCGGAGTCGGCAGCCTCCGTATCTGCTCCATCAACCAGGGTGCGTGTGGAAAAAACTTGCGCGCTTGGAAATAGTGCTCCGAAGTCGCCCATTGCTTGCCCTCTGCGTCGAGGAACGGGGAGACGTAGGAATTGCTGAACTCGTAGTAGGGTCTGTCGATCTCGCAGAACTCAATGACCTCTAAGGTGCAGCGTGGTCAATGCACACAATGCTGTACTGCGGGAGATGATCCCACGGCGGTGATCGGTCGAGAGGTGGCGGCACTTCGGGTTCCCGCAACCATTCCCCATGCTCTGCCGCGCGTACACCGCACAGTCGCAGTTCCTGCAATCCGCGCGAAGCTTCATCTGCGCGTCAAGCCCGTAGCGCAGAACCCAGGCATCGGAAGCGGCCGGTCTGTACGACATTACTGGAGAGGAGAGGATGACGGCTTGATGTCACCGGCCCGAGATACGCGAGCCAGACCACTCACCGGCCGCCTGCTGGTTCCGCTTGTGCACACTGGCATTATGGCCGCACCAGTCGCAGATGTTGATCACTCTGCCTTCAAGGAAGTTGTCGCACTCGGGGCATTCCGTGCACGGCTCGAGAGGGTAGCCACTCGGGTCGTAGCCCGTCGGCGCAGCCATCGCGGTCCGGAACACGGAGTGTGGCGCGGGCGGCTTGGGTGCCTGCTGGCCCATTTGCGGTCCAAGGCCTGGTCGTGGAGGCATTCCATGGTACTTGAACGCAGGAATGTGTGAAGGGCCTGGGAAGGTAAGCGCGAGGAGACGCGCCGAGCAGGGAATCTTACCGGCCGCCTGCTGGTTCGGCTTGTGCACACTGGCATTATGGCCGCACCAGTCGCAGATGTTGATCACTCTGCCTTTTAGGAAGTTGTCGCACTCGGGGCATTCCGTGCACGGCTCGGGAGGGTAGCCATCGTAGCCCTGCAGCGCAGCCATCACGACACGGGCTCGGGAGTGAATATGAGTGCTCCGTGGAGGGCTATTCCAGGGGAGCGGCGTTCCGGCGTCCTCGCGGAACTGGCCGCGGAACCGAGATCGATCGCGTGCTAGCTGCGCGCGCGGGCGCGCATCAGCGCGGGCATCAGTCGCAGTAGCGCTCGCAGCACACATGGAGCCTCCAGGCGGCGTTCCGCCCGCCAGCGCGGCCGACATCGAGGCCTTCCGCGCGGCGTTCCGGGCGAAGCTCGAGCGCGACGGCTTCTCGGCGCCCGCCGCGGCGGCGGCCGCCGATTCCGCGGCGCGCTTCCTCGCGGCGCCGCGCCCGCCGCCGCCGCACGTCCGGCTCTTCAGGCCGCCCGCCGGGGATGTCTGCTTCTCGGCCACAATGGAGATCGGCGCCGCGCTGCGTGTGGAGCAGACGTGCTTCCTCCGCCGCCCGGACGCCCTCCGCGAGCGCCCGCCCGGCGCCGCCCCGCCGCTCCTCCCCTTCCGCGCCGCCGTGACGCAGCGTTCCGCGGTCGACGCGATGGTTGGCCAGGCGTGGGGCATGCGCGAGCCGCCCGGGACGCCGGCCGAGGGCGCGGAATGCCTGGACATCACGGAGGACACGATCGTGGTGCGGTTCCGCACGCTGGTGCCCAAGCACGCTCCGCAGACGATCACGGCCCCCGCTCCGCCGACCAAGCTCCAGCAGTCGGCGCCGGGGGACGATTTCCTGCCGGGCGCGGTGTCGGACCTGCGCGCGTTCGCCGAGAAGCACGCGGCCCCGGCGTTGCGGTTCGCGGAGCGGTTCCGCGCCTCGTGGGACTCGGGGCGCGCCGCGGCGCTGCTCAAACGGATCGCAGAGGACGGGTTCGGGATCCGCGGGGAGGGGTGGCCGGACGGGGGGAAGGCGGCCGAGATGGTGAAGAGGGGCGGGGAGCTCTGGAAGCGCTGGTTGGGGGAGGTGTGGGACGACGTGAGGGGGCTGTCGAGGACCTGGGCGAGGTGGGACAAGAGCGCGCGGGAAACGGGGAAGAAGGGCGAGGGCCAATGACTTGGGATCGGGGACGTAGTGGGGCTTAACCACGGGCTGGGGTCAAGATTGATGAATGTCGTGTCGCAGTGTCAGAGCTGATATGTACAGACGCAGATTCATGCTATGCCAGCGGTCAGATCTAGCCACTCTAGCAGGTCCACCTTTCCGATTCCCGCTCCCGGTTCGCGCACCCGCCCCCGATCCCCCCGATCCAGTCACGGCAAACCGCCCGCCATCCTCTTCCCCACTTCGTACGTGGAAATCATGATCGCGCACGCCGGCGCCACCTTGGCGACCCTCGCCGTCCACCCGGCCATCAGCCCGGCCCACCCCTCCGCGGCGACGATCGCCCGCATGATGGCCACCATCCCCGGCTGCGGCCCCTCGCCGATCTGGTTCCGCGTCTTGGCCACGTCGAAGGGCGTGGTCACCACCGCGGCGAGGGAGCCGGAAGCGGCGCCGGCGAGGAAGCTCGCCCAGCCTTCGCCCCACACGCCCCCGCGCTGGTACGCTGGCAGACCGAGCAAATATCGTTTCGTCCGTTCGTAGCCGAACCAATAGATCGCGGAAAAGGGGACGTCCCGCCACAGGGTGGGCGCGAGGCCGGTCCAGAGCCAGCGGGGCCCGTTGAGGGCGGCCTCGGCGCGGACGCCGGCGAGAACGGATCGCAGGGGCTGGGAGGAGGATTGCACGCGCGTGCGGATGAGTTCGATGGGGGAAATGGCGGTCGCTGCGATGGCTGGCGAAACCAGTTGGTGGAGATCACGGGATCAGGGCGACGGTGAGGCCAAGGAAGGGCAGTCGGCAGCGTATAGACCCACTTCTTGCGAAAGAGCCGGCGACGAGCGGCGCATAGTGGTCGGGGTCGATTCCCGTGCCGCGGAACCGCGCCACGAGCCGGTCCCGGATGAACTCGTAGCCGAGGTAGTACCCGACCGTCGCCGGCGCCTGCATGAGGCTGTTCGGGCAACCAGCAATAGATCAGATCTCCGGTAGTCCTCCGCTGCACGCCAGCAACACGTACAGCGTCGGTGACAGCCCGCTCCACAGGCTCTGCACGCCCTCGTACCGCACGATCTTGACCATCCCCTCGAGCGTCCCCGTAAACAGCCGCGCCGACGCCGCCTCTGCGCCGACGGCGATGCTCCCCGCGCACGCGGCGCCGTCCAGCGCCACCGCCGGCGCCGGGAACCTGCACACCACGGGCTGCCCGAAGAACACCTCGCGGCAGCACTCGTGCACCTGCAGGTGGCCGTAGCCGCCCCCGCCAGCGACGGCGCGGCCGGCCTGCAGGCGCGTCTTGACGACGTCGAAGGGCGTGACGACCAGCGAGGTGAGCACGGCGCCGAGGCAGGCCGAGGCCATCTTCTGGGCGACGGAGGCCGGGAGGGGAACGGGGGCGACGATGTCGCCGGCGCCTTCTGCCAGCCCGTCCATCGCGATGGACGGGCACAGGCCGTCTGGCGAATTCGCAAAAGAGTGTTCCGATGGGCCGCACCGGAAGTATGCGGGCCGAGAAGTCAGATCTCGCAATGGGCAATGGGTGCTCTCAGAAACGCGGAATCCGGCCGAACACTTGAGTGCAGCAGCGGGTGTTGGAATGGCGTCGCTGATTGACGAGCTCGATGCGGTGCGGCGGCTCGCGGAGGGCCCCGCGGCCAAGCGGCGGCGGGTGGGCGAGGGCGTGCGCGCCCCCGGGCTGGGTGCCGATGCCGATGGTGCGCCCCCCGCGGCCGTCGACGCGGAGCTCGCGCAGGCGGTGTCGTCCGCGTTCCAGGCGCTGATGAGCGACGCGGCGCCCGACGTCGCCTTTCCGGCCGACGCGACGGCGCTGTTCCGCGCGGCCGCCCGCCGCCGCCCCGACATCCTGCGCGCGGGCGAGGCCGCCGGCGTCGCCACGCTCGAGGCCGCGGCAAAGCAGTACCTGCGGGCAATGGGCCCCGCGCACGTGCGGCTGGAGCGCATCGAGCTGGGCGGCAGGCTGCGGCTGCTGGTGCACAGGCCGGGCGCACCAAGGCCACGCCTGCGGGCGGTGGTCCCGCGCCGCCCTGCCCGCAAGCCCGCGATGGCAGCGGACAGCACGCCCGCGATCCCGCTGCGCGTGGTGCAGCCCACGGACGAGGAGGCCGAGCTCGAGGCGCTGATCGACCGCCCAACCGCCGGCGAGGCTGCGGGGGCAGGCCCTCTGGCCGAGGTCGCCGCGCTTCTGGACCGCCCAACCGCGAAAGAGGCGCTGGTCAGGCGGACATTCCAATCGAAAGGCCGCGTGTACTTCCGCGAGTACTGCTTCTGGGGCACCAAGGACGACTGCCGCGCCGCCCGCCGCGCCCCGGCGCCCTGCTCGCGCGTGCACTTCCGCAAGATCGTCAAGCCGCACACGGACCACTCGCTGGGCGACTGCTCGTACCTCAACACCTGCCACAGGCTCGAGACGTGCAAGTTCCTGCACTACGACATCGACGACGAGGAGCTGGCCACGATCGAACCGGCCAAGCTGAACCAGACGCTCATGCCCATCACGCGGCTGTGGCCGGCGCAGTGGCTCAATTGCGACATCCGCAAGCTCGACTTTTCGGTCCTCGGCAAGTTTTCCGTCATCATGGCCGACCCGCCGTGGGACATCCACATGTCGGTGGGTGTTGTCAGCCTCCCGCACATTCGGCCGACACTGAATCACTCCCCCTTTGGTAGCTCCCGTACGGCACCATGACCGACGACGAGATGCGCCAGATGCCCATCGCCGAGCTCCAGGACGACGGGTTCATCTTCCTCTGGGTCACCGGCCGCGCCATGGAGCTCGGCCGGGAATGCCTCTCCATCTGGGGCTACGACCGCGTCGGCGAGCTCCTCTGGATAAAGACCAACCAGCTGCAGCGCCTGATCCGCACGGGGAGGACGGGGCACTGGCTGAACCATTCGAAGGAGCACTGCCTGGTCGGGGTCAAGGGGCGGCCGGCGTACAACGGATGGGTGGATGCGGACGTGCTGGTGGCGGAAGTCAGGGAGACGAGCAGGAAGCCGGACGAGGTGTACGGGCTGATCGATCGGCTGTGCCCCAACTCGCGCAAGATCGGTGGGTCGGGGCGCGGGCCAGCCCCTGTTCGTCGGTGACGGCTCACCCGTTGCATCCCGCAGAGATCTTCGGGCGGATGCACAACACGCGGGATGGATGGATGACGCTGGGGAACCAGCTGGACGGGGTGCGCATCTACGAGCCCGACGTGCTCGAGAGGTACAACAGGGCGCATCCTGAGGCGCCGGCAGAGCTGTCGAAATTCTAGGCTTCTTGGGCGGTGATCGGGGAGTGTATTTGCTTCTGAATTCATTGCTCGCTCGCCGTGGTGCTGCGTCAAGGTCGGAGTACAAAAGAGAAGGGGGTGATCGGCCGGACCGACACCTCATCACGCAACTCCAACCGCGCACCGCACTTCCCGCCCCGCGCCGCCCACCACCGCGCCTCCGCCGCTCCATTCGCCTCTTTCTACGTCTTTCCGACAGCGCAGGTGCGTTTCGGCGCGAGTTCGCGCCGCGCGGGGCGGAACCGTCGCGCCGGCCGTCGCGGGCCGGCCCCGGATCTCGGGCCTTTCCCCGCCGCGCGGGGCCGCGCCCCCCCTCTCCGCGCATTCTTTGCGCCATTCTCGTCGCCCCGCGCGCCCGCGCGGTCTTCCCCCACACCGCGCACCCGCTCACCCCCGCCCGGCGGCTTCGCACCGCCGCACCGCAGGATGACCAAGCCCAAGGCCAGCAAGAAGGTCGGCACCGACGCCAAGCTCGATCCCGTGGCAAAGATCCAGGACGGGAGGATCGAGAAGCCCAAGGCGGAGAAGAAGGCCAAGCCCGCCGACGCGAAGCCAAAGAAGGTGCGCGCGGTCGCGGGACGGGCTGTCGGCTCGCGGCGGACGGTTCAATAACGTCTGCATTGTGTTAGATCAAGGACCCCAACGAGCCGAAGGCGCCTGCGGTGAGAATCGCGGAACCGTGCGGCCGTCGCCCTAACAGAAGCGTGACCTCGAATGCCATGCCAGAACACCTACGTCATGTTCACCCGCGAGAGGGGCGAGGCGGTCAGGAAGGCGAACCCGGGCTTGAACAACAAGGAGATCACCGCCCTGCTGAGCGCGGAGTGGAAGGGTGGGTTCCGATCGCCGGTCGGCGGGGGAGTAGACCCACTGATCGGACCGTTGCAGCCCTCGACAAGGACGGAAAGCAGAAGTACGTCGACGCGCGCCAGGTCCTGGTCCAGCAGTACGAGGCCGAGCTCGCGGTTCGTAGTCCGATCGCATCGCCTTCGTTAGAATGCGTCTGACATGCACCTTTTCGCACCGATCCGCCTTCCGTCGCCTTCCCGCCTTCCTCCGCGCAGAAATACAAGGCCAGCAAGCCCGCCGACGCCGCCGCCGACGCCGAGATGCCCGACGCCCCTGCTGCCCCCGCCCCCGCCAAGCCCAAGGCGCCCAGGAAGAAGAAGGCCGTCGCGCCCGCGCCCGCACCCTCCGAGCCCGCCGCCGTGGTTCCCGACGCCGAGAACGAGGAGCCAGCCGCCATCGAGGCCGCCAGCATGCACGAGGAGCCCGCGCCGCCGTCGGCCGGCTCCGCGGGGTCGACCGGGAGCGGCAAGGTCTCGGCGGGCACCAGGATCGCCGGCGCGGGCGTCAGGCCGCTGCTCAGCCCCGCGAGCACCGCCGGCACGCCGCAGGTCCAGGGCAAGAAGCCCGCCGCCCCCGCGGGGAGGAGGGTCGGCGCCAACCTGCTGCTCGTCAAGAAGGACGCCCCCGCCGCGCCTCCCGCCCCGGTCCCCGAGCCCGCCGAGCCGGTCGTGCACCCCGCCGAGGAGATCGAGAGGCCGACGGTCAGCGAATCCGCCGCAGGCTTCCTCACCGCCGGCAAGTTCCCCAGGTGCCCAAGTCCTTCCCTTCCGTGCGCAGGAACTGACCTGCTTCTGCGCCGCAGGACCCCGTCGCAGGTCAAGGTCGATTCGAGGCTCATCGCGCAGTCGGCGAGGGACGACCTCGACGCGGTGCCGAACGATGACGACGCCGCCTCGGACGATCAGATCGTCGCCGACGCCTGAGCGGAACCCGAAAGAACTGCTGATGCACGGAGCGAGACGAGAGCAAGACGAAAGGAGAACTGTCGTACCGACATATTGTACCATACCGATGTAATGTAAACAACTTAATGACAATGACACGTAACATCCTTAAGACAAAGAGACGGGTCCGATCGCATTACCGCCCAATGGCAACGCACGCGTCCCTGTGCCCGTCGTTCCACGCGGCCCGCTGGCAATCGGGCCCGCAGTAAACGGCCACCCGGCAACGCGCGCAGCGACGCAGCGTGTGGCCTTCCTCGACCGTCTGCCGGCACTGGTCGCAGCTCTCCAGAGGGTCGATATCGTACGTGTATCCGGAAACGTCAAAGAAGACCACCTTTGCGAGCTCCCCCAGGGGCATGATTTGTTCCCTTTCTTCCGGGGAATAGGCTTCCCGGGCAAGCGGGGTGAGGATCTTGCCCACACGCATCCACTGCCGCAGCATGCCTTGATTGCCGAGCATCCTCGGCATCAGGAGCGTCGCACCCTCCTCGGGCATATGCACCACCGGCAAACTCTCCATCCCCTTGGAATCTAGCTCCGCGAGGAGGCGGTAGAGGACGCCCACGAGCCTGTGCAAATGCGCCGGACGGCCGGCGGCGGCAGCGTCGCGAGCGTATTCGCCCCAGCGCCGCTTCCGTTCCACAACGATTCCCACGAAGGGATTGATAAGCTGGGAGAGCTCGGAAAAGGCACCGTTGTGAGCTTGGGGTGCACCATCGAGGGCCATAGCGAGCAATTCCTGGCGGGCACGATCCTCCAAATCGAGAGCCTCGATGAGGGCACAAACGTCTGAGGCAACCCATTCCAGAAACTCCGGGTCCCTGTTTAGCCTCTTGCGGGAAGGGCGCGAGTAGCAGAAGATGCGGAAGATGGTTCGAGCAAACTCCAGCATCGAGGGGAAGGGCTCGCGATAGCGATAAACTGGGTCGGCCGCTGCGCGGAAGATCCGCCGAATGGCCGGAAACGCGGCGGAGAAGGAATCCGCATCAGTGCGGAACAGCTCCGGGCCCATTGAATGGGGCCGGCATCAAGTCGGGCGGCACGGTGCCGCCGAAGAAGGGGGCCAACGACGATCGGTCTGCCTCGGCGTCCCAAAAGGCCCGCAGCAAAGAGGAAAGCGCATCGCGTGCAGCATTGGCCTCGGCGGCATTTGAGGCCGCAGTACTGTTCGCAGCTGCCCGCACGTAACTCACGAAACGCGAGACGCGCGTGAGCAGCTCATCACGGAACGCAGGGTGGTCGAACGATGACCATGCTGCTTCGGATTCCGCCGATTGCTGCGCTGCCTTCGCGACCCGGTCCTCCTCCTTCGAGGCGAGAAGCTCTTTTAAGGAAAACGATTCCGGGAGCGGCGGGGGATAGTCCGTCAGGAAGACCGGCGGCATTTCTTCCATGGATGTTGTCGGTCGATGCCGACGATCGACTGATCGTGCCGCGGCATGAACTTCGAGAGGAACTTCACTTCCATCATGCATCTGGATAAAGAACCAGAAAGTGGAGAGCAGGGAAGGGTGGTATTTGCAAGAGAATTACAGTTCCGTAGCTGCATGTCATCGGGTAGACACATCCATCGGGTCCGAGGTATCCACCGAGGTATCCACCGGTACCGGGGTCAAGGCTCTCCGCAGATCGCCTGCCTGTTTCAGCCAATCCTCCGCCAAACCTTCCACGACCGTGGCCAGCGCAGCCGGGGTCACCTTGACCGGCGGCTGCGCTGGCCGAACCTCGACGACTTGCTCCACCGTCCGAGTGGCCTCTCTGCGCCGCATTTTCCACTCCAGGTATTTCGGCGAATGTACCGCCTGCGCCGGGGGCACAACGTCCAAGGGCGGCTGCTGGAACCAGAGCAGCTTGCCATCCACCGTTGTTTCGAACTTCGCCGCCACGTCCGCCGGTACCCTGTCGTTGCGTCCAACGGCCACACGTATCGGCGATGCGATCGCGGGCGTAGGAACCCAAGGAACGGTCCCCAGCTGCGGCTTGACGTTGGCCGCCAGCGCCTTGCTCGCCGGGGTGACGCGAGCCTTCAGCGGCGCGGCAACGTGGATTGCGTGGGGCAACGCCGGCGGCGTGTCGTTGCGCTGGCGCTTGGGTTGCCGTTCACCACCGTCCGATTTGTGTTTTCGCCCGCGAGGGGCATCGTAGTCCATCTCGTCCTGCCGGACCTGTCAACGCGAGCCCGGGCCATCGCAACGCCGACACTCACGTCGTCATCGTCCGGTTGCGACCCATCGTCCGTGCCGAACGGCGGCACGCTCGACTCCTTGTCCGGATGGTGAATCAGCACGGTCCGCTCGACCTTGAGCGGCGGAGAAATCTCGGCAAACTCGATCCCCAGCTCCTCCGTCCCCTTGACGGATTTCGGAAACGTGCCAGGCCAGTCCTTTATCTTGTGCAGGTTCTTGCCGGCCTCGGCGTACCGGAGCTCGCAGATGTAGACGTCCTGAGGGTCGTAACCCACCGGCCGCAGACGGACAAAGTCCTTGTAGTAGAGGACGAGGCAACGGCCGAGGATTTCGGACGAAAGGTAGGGGTTGACGCGGGACGACTTGACGACCTCGTTCTCGTAGAAGCGCTGCGAAGCCCTGTGCACCGTCTGCTCGGGGTAGAAGAACCAGAGGCCGTTGAACGTGAATTGCCTGCCAAAGAGCCTCGGTTCAGCCAAGGTTCGCAGATTGCGCCGAACGAAGGAACCAAACCCGTCCTCGTGCTTGTTGATAGCGTGAATCTGGACGACCGTTTTTTTGCTCCCATCCGGCAGCGTGCTGGCCACGTAGACGTAGTCGCCGAGCTTGTATGTCTGCCCGTCGACCTCCATCTCCGTGACTTCGACGCTAGGCGACGTCGGAAGGATGACAACGCCGTCCGAAGGGGTCTGTACCAGGGTGCGTGCGTATTTCTGGCATCGTAGAGTGAGATCTTGAAAATGCGGAGATGAAAGGGACCGGTACCTGGAGCTCCTCGGCATCGTTGTAGATCTGGCTTCCCTCCTCGTTGTACTGCTTCGCGTTCTCAAACATGAGGTCCAGATCCGCCTCCAGTTCCTTGAGGGTGGTATATCCTTGCGCCCCGTTCTTTTCGAGAATCTGGTTGACGGCTATGGGCTCCTTGATCTGCAGGACAGCGTCGGTCAATGCAAACTCCCGTTATTCACAAACGCCGGTCCCACCTGCTCATAGTAGTCCGGATACTCGTCCTTGCTCGGAAGCTCCATGAACAGATCCAACGGCTGACGTTTACTGCCGCGGATCGTCAGCACCCGGCCACGTGGAGAGAAAAAGCTACCCACTCCGCGGTCTTGTACTTGACGAGCTTGCTGACGATGTCCTGGATCTGGTCATGAAGCGTTTCGCTCTGGGTCGAAGTGTCAACCCGAGAAGACCGCCGATACAAAGCTCGAGGCCGACCTTTATGCCTTTCGACTTCGAGGGCCCAGGTTTCCCAGTTCCAGGCTCCAATTCCGACGTCAGGTCCAGCCCGTTGCTCTGCATCAGCTCGTCCAGCGACTTGTCAAACACCTCCTGGAGCGCGACGGCGTCGCGAACGATCCCAGCCGAGCGCTTGTTGTAGATTCCGGCATTCTCCACCATCTTGTGGAAGTCCTCCTGGAATTCGCGGAGCGTGTAGTACTTTTGCTTCTTGATCTTGTTCTGCGGGCAATGGCCGCGTCAGGCCCCCGCACAAACCCAGAGACACCGTCAGCAGCGCACCTGGATCGTGGAGATGGCGATTGGGGTGTCGATGACTTCGTAGTAGTCGGGAAAGTCCGCCCTCAAAGGCAGCTCCAGAAACTGCTCAGCTGGACGCTCTCCTCTGTCGCGTCCGAACCATGAGACCGGATTCGTTTGATTTCCCAAGAGCTCGCCCCACCTGGACTCAAAGTCCAGCACCGTCGTCAGCGCTCCAGTCATGACATTGTTGAACAGGGCAGCCCGGAGGCTCGAAGTCGGGAGCCGTAGAACCGACATGGTGCCGGGCCTTTACGGCGCGTGGAGGCCCGTAAACCGGCCGCGAAGGAGTGGGGGCCCCAAAAAAAGCGGGAGGCACGTCAAGAAGCGCGCCACCGTGTTGATAAGAGGGAATCTGAAGCCAGCTCGGGGCCAAGAGGCGGGCCCCGCGGCGTCCAGAGGAAAGCTAGGGAATTGCTGCACGGCGGCCGCAATAGAACGGCGCTTGCACGCGACGGGACGTGGGTCGCCAGAACTGTTGCACACTCTGCTGTCTCGCGATGTCCCGAGGAGACGATTCGTCGTCCGATTCGTCCACCGACGATGAGCGCGGCGCGGTCCCGCGGGAGTACCGCTACCGCAGGCCGAGCCCCAAGAAACGGCCGAAGCTCGCCGACAGCGTGGACGACGACACGCAGCCGCTCGCTACTGGAAGATCGAAGCCGTCGCCTACCGAGCCACCGGCCGGCCAGCGGCCGCGAGACTCGATCGCGCACGACGACGAAACCCAAGCGCTCGTGAAGCTGCCCGACGTCTCCTCGGAACCGCACGCGCAGGGCGCGGACAGCATCGAAACCGCCGACACCAACAGCGTGGTCAGCGATGCCAGCGACGAGGGACCGAAACGGAGCCGCATCGCCGTTCCCACGCTCGGACTGTACTCGGCGCGGCAGACGCTCCTGTCAAGCGCGGAAGTCGTGCAGCACGCCATGCGGATCGTCGTCACCTTCCTGAATGCGCACCCGGACGTCGTGCTGATCGTTTGCGAGCCCGATGCGGACGTTCGTACGTTGTGGACTGGAGCAGCAGGCACATCGGAGCTGTTGGAGTCGAAGCGCCTCGTCGTCCTGGACTGCGATCCGTCGTCGGTGCGCTCCAAGGGAGGCGTAAATGGCCTCGTGGATGCGGCCGTCTGCGAAGTCACCTGGAGGACCAAGGCGGCTACGGACGCGGCGCGGGAGATGTGCGAACTGGCATCAAAGAGCACGGCAGAAGGTCCGTCGACATGCGAGAGCCTGATGCAGGACGTCAAGAACCGCTTCCCGGGGGGCGTTTCCAAAGTCGGCTACGTCGTTTCGGTCGACGTGAAGGTCGACGCGATGCTGCGTTGGCGCGAAGGGATCCGTACCCTGCTCTTTTCGTGCGCGGCGCTCAACGCGACCGTGGATCCCAAGGGCAAGGGCAAGCCGATTGAAGATCCCGTCGAAGTGCTGAAGACGTCGTGGCTGGCGGTGCTTTCCTTCTTTGTGCGCGAGCTCGCGGATTCGACCGACGAGGCGCAGCCCGGAAGCTTGAGCTCTGACAAGGCCGTGGCGGCGTCGCGCAACGCCTTCTCCCTGTTGATGAACGCGGCAAAGGAAAAGTCCGGCGCGTTCAAGACGCAGTCGGAGAGCGTCGGCTTGCCTGCAGGCGGTGGAGGCTGGGGCGGCGGACACAGCAAGAAGGCGTATCTGCATGTCCTGCAGAAGTACATCGATCAGCCGGAGAAGGTCAGGAGGCGTTTCTCCAGGTCCTGCGGATTCTAACGCTCCGCATGCAGTACACCCAGGTCGAGTACCACGACGACGAGGTGTGTTTGCACGGTTCTTGGTCGTCGACGCGTGCTGAAACAGCATCCCAGGTTGTTCTTCTGAGGGACGAGTACCCGAAGAGCGCGTGCCACTTTCTCGCGATGCCGCGCAAGCTCCGTATCGACAAGATCACCGAGCTCACCAAGGCCGACATCCCTCTCCTCGAAAAGATGCGCGCCATGTCGTACAAGCACCTCATCAGACCGAACAGCAAGGCGCACCTGCAATTCATAATGGGCTTCCATGCCGTGCCGTCGATGTACTGCCTCCATATGCATGTCATGAGCAATGACTTCCGCGGGCCAGCTTTGAAGCAAAAGAAGGTGGGATTCCGTTTTGCTCTCCGCCGCGGCATGGCTGACGGAGCTCGTGCAGCACTGGAACTCCTTCAACACTCCGTTCTTTCGCACGCTTGATTCGGTAGGCTCCTTGTCAATTTCGTCTCCCTTTTCCACCCTCACCATTTACAAGGTCATCGGCGAACTCGAGCAACACGGAACTGTTCGGATTAACGGCAAGCAATGCGAGTCGTGGATCAAAGGGCCAATGACGTGCCCGCGTCATACGGCGGCGGGCGAGTTCGCAAACATGCCCCGGTTGCAGGAGGTTGGTGCGCTTCGCTTTCGATTTGGCATCGACCAACGATTCGTTACACAGCATCTGCGCGAGGCACACTGACGAAGTGCTTTCATCTACACAATTGTCTTTGGCTCGGTCATCGTGGTTGATTTGCATGGGTGGCAGAAGTGGATTGATTTGCATGGGTGGCAGAAGTGTGATTCGACCTGAGTCTACTCCTACGATGTTCACGAATCTACAATTATCAACTGGCTATCACAGCAACACGCGATCACATATGCACGTCGAAATGTCGGGGTGTAGATGACGATCAACAAGTCCTACGCCTCGCCCTCAAGTCCTAAGGCTCTCTACGCCTCGCTCGGCTTGGCGACGTCCAGCCAGGCCACTCTGCCTTGCAGCGACTCGTACCTCTCAGCGTATTCTTTGACTTGGTCTCGCAGATCCCAGTTCTCCAGCTTGAGCACTTCGGCGTCGTTCTTGAGGTCCAGGTACGCCTCCGTCTTCTGCACGAGCTCACGCCTCAGGGTTGCGTTTTCTTCCTCGAGCTGATCCACCCGGAGCTGGAGGGCCTCGAATCTTTTGTGGATCTGCCGGGACGGATCCATCAGCTGGTTTCGAGCATGAAGAAGTTGCAAATCGCACCCTAATTCGAGCGCTTTCCAAAGCAAGGGCGATCTTGGTCTTCCCTGCATCCTTGTCCACATGCCTGAGGTTCTGGCGCCACTTCGGAAGCTCGTTGATATCCGATCCGCCGTCCGACGCCGCAGCGAGCTCGCGGGTTGCCAAGCTTGCCACGGAGCCCAGCGTCATTTCGGAGGGATGGTTCGCAAACGAGAAGGCTGGCAGCTCGGCCTTGATCTGTGGGGGCTCGTCGATCCCGCCAGCGGCTCCGTCGACCGTCGCTAGGAGAGCCCTTGAATCCTCCTCGCTCATGAAAGCCAGGGATTCGCGCTTGTCCGCATCGGGTGCATCCATCGTTTCCTGATCGAGCTCGACAATCGACCGAGCACCCAGCTCGTCCATGCCCATCACCTCTCCCTCTGACGCCTTGTGCGCCTGTTCGGGGGCAGTAATTCGCAGGGGCACTTCGTTCTGGGCGGCATCGGGGAAAGAGATTCTGTCCACAAAGCCGGGAAAAGGCACCGTGGATGCAACTGCAAGTCCTTCTGTGTCAGGCTCAAACATGGCAGAGCTCGTGTTGACCTTTCCCGCGTCCTTTGCGGGGGACACGTCCAGAGTCGTGCTCGGAGATGCGAAGGCGCCGGTCAAAGGAGGAAGAGAAATCGGTCCAAACGTGAACGACGTAGCAGGGACAGGCGGGGCCGAGAATGCTGCGGCCGTGAGCGCACGGTCTTCGGGAGCGTCGTCGAAAAGCCCTCGGGCTTGGTCCGGTAGCACGGCATCTCCTTGGCTAAACAGCTGAGGGATCGCTCCATTGTGCGCGGGAATGACGAAGCTGAAGGGCGCGGGCGTCTCTTGTGTGGTTCCGATGTGAGGAAAGGAGAACAGGGGGCGCTGCTGTTCCACAGGTGCCGGGGCAAGGAGCGGCTCCGCTGCGAGCGCTTTCGGGGCCTCGGACTCCTCTTGCTCAGCTCTCGAGACATTCGGCACTGTGGCCTCGCCTGCAGCTGCT
Organism: Hyaloraphidium curvatum; assembly: GCA_025558095.1. Lineage (NCBI taxonomy): Eukaryota > Fungi > Monoblepharomycota > Hyaloraphidiomycetes > Hyaloraphidiales > Hyaloraphidiaceae > Hyaloraphidium > Hyaloraphidium curvatum. The sequence continues at coordinate 274,612 of JAIVFI010000004.1, read as the reverse complement.
GCGGCAACCTCGGTCTGCGGAATCGTTTCCAGAATCGCGCCAGTGTTCAAGTCGTCGCTGCTGAACGTGCGCTTCCTTGCAATCTCGTGCACCATGTCGTTGAACGCAGAGAAAGTGCCTCCGCACGCCGCCTCAAACAACTGCCTGTCCGACTGCAGCTCGAAAGTGCAGGCGATCGTGACGACCTGTTCGTCCTCGGCCGTTCCAGTGCCACGCAGATCGTGAACTTTCAGGTAAACGGCACGTTCGTTGGCGGTGTAGCCGAAAGGCGGGGGCAACCGCATGCTAAAGCGCGCCACTTGGGTCGGCCCATCCTGGAAGGTCACGAAGAAGCTTTGGTCTGCCGTCAGGTAAAGGACCGCCTGCATGTCGGGCATCTTCCGCCAGCCACTCTTGGCCTCCGCATCTTTGACGGCGCAGAACGAAAGCGGATACTGAGCGACAAAGTCCGTGGCTTTGTCCTTGTCGTAGGTAGCCCAGCGGCGCGCCAGGGGGTTGGAGTGATTTGCGATCAGGTCGGGGTTCTGGCGGCAATCTGCGTCACAACACTTATGGAACTTGGGAAGGACGATATGCTTACGTTCAGATAGAAATATCCGGCCTTCGCAAGAATCGCCATCTGCAGCTTCTTCTCAACGGGATCTGGGGTTCTAGCTGTAAGCCGACGGCCCGGACGTCAGAAAAAGGTATTTGATGCCCACCTTCGTCCTCGACAACCTTGTACCCGTGTGCCTTCATGTTCGACAGCACGGCGTTTTTGTCGGCCTTCGACTTGACCTGGAAGACCTGCACAAAGCCGACAGTCTCGTCTCGCATAGCAATGAGATGCTTGGTGTTGGTCACGTCCCGCAGGTCGGTGATGTGCAGGTTCTGTTTGGAAAACGGCGGATACTTGAGCTTGAACGAGTCGCCCGCCTTGGGGTGCGACAGGACCCTGTCGAGAAGCGATGCGCCGTGCGCCGGCTCGGTGACGAGGATGGCATCGTCGAGGATGTAGACGGGTGATTCGGGTCCGTTGTCTTTCCCGTTCGAGTGAACGGTCGAGACGATCCTTTGCGGAAGACCCCGCAGGTCGTTCGCGCGAGGTTTGGTCAATTGAAGGCAGATGCGCTGGAGACAACGTCAGCCGATGTGCCACAGACTGACAAGCTGCTGCACTACCTCGTGCTGCTCGGCTTCTTCGCCGGCGCTGGGCAGAGCGACGCTCAGGCAACCCAAGTCGTTCACGCCCAGGAGGAGCTCGAGCTCCGCCATGTTGTTGAAAAGCTTCGCCTCTTCTGTCGCAAGCATGTTCCCGATCGCGTCCCCGAGGGTCTTGAGCAAGGTGTCGGGCCTCCGCATCTCCGTCCTGTTGCCGGTGACCTGGACAACACCGTTTGAGTTTCCCGACATAGGAAAGACAGCATCCAGGCTTACATGGACAAAATGGCGCATGTAGGACAGGAGTCGCAGGGGAGAATGCACAATGTCCGAAACGCTCTGCCCCTGAAGCGTGGATTCGTAACGTGTTACCGGGGAGCACGGAATGCACGAACCCCATGCTCAGCAACGGTCTTGGTCGTGCTCTTTTTGTATGCCTCGAAAAACGCCTGGTCAAAGCCCCCGATCTGGTTTGCAAGTCAGCCGTGATTGGGATCTACCGTGCTCTGACACGTACCACATTGCCGATGCGAGCATAAGCCTCTGCAATGCTCTTGACACTCGTGGCAATGATCCGCGTCTGAGCTGCGGCGTTTCCAATTTGGCTGTGGATCGTCCTTGCATCTTGAAGCTCAAGCGAAGCGAGGCTCTGTTGCGGTGCCATCAGTTTAGGCTTCATCATAGGCACACGAGTGGCACGGAAAAACTCACATTCTGGAAGCTGGTCAGAGCAGTCACAATGGAGTTGGTGTCCCGAGCGAACTCCTGCAGTGCACGGTCGTTGACGGCGTCGCGCGACGTGCCGGGGAACTGTGGCGACGAGCGCGTGAGCTTCTCGGCGGCATCATCAGGAGCCGACGCTCTCACGTACCTGAAAATGATAGGCGGACTCCACCGTTAGGGCCCCGTCCCACGTCGGAGCAACGCGGTTGGATTTCTGTGGCGACATCGGTGAGAGGCGACTTCGGCGGGCGCAGGCGTGTAAACCTTCTCGAAGAAACTCTTCATCGTCTTCATCGGCGACGAAGGCATGGACTGCCGGGCGAAAAGACGTTGGCGCTCGAAACATCGCGGGTCTCGAGGGGGACTGTGTGTGCCCACCTTCACGAGCTTTGTCGGCGAAGCGCCCGGGGATCCGGGGTTGGCCGGGCCTTTCCCGCGCGGCGACGATGGCAGAGTCGGAGCCATGATGCTGGCGCCGGGAGCCACGCGCTGGAATTGGAAGTCAACACGCGATGTTTGTCCGGCGCGTGAAGAATTTTCGCGTACTTGGCCAGACGGGTTTAGCGCGACCAACTCCTGCAAACAATCGACCGTCCCGAAACGTTTCGCGCAATGTCCGACGAAGCTGTGGTTGAGCCGGCACCGGCGGCCGAAGTGTCGGACGCTCCGACGGCGGCCCAGGAGCCGGAAGCCGCCAAAAAGGCCCCAGCGGCCGAGCAAGACCGCGAACCGTCGGCCGAACCCGTAGCGGATCCCGCAGAGGCGTCCCACGCGGAAGATGCCGCCGAAACGGGCGCCTCGGCCGACGAAGCGCATGTCGGAATCGGCGCGCGGCGCCAGAAGAGGGCGTCGAAGCCCGTGCAAGCGTTCGACCCGACCGCCGACGCGGGCCCCAAGTCCCACGCCGTGGAAATCGTCAAGGGCAAGGGCGTCGAGCTGGGAAGCATTGAGGGGATCAAACACGAGCTTGAGAAGAGAAAGGGCGGCGACGAGGTCGTCAAGCTGCTGCACCGGGTTCTCTTCAACACTCCGGGCGACCACCTCAAGGCGAAGGGCCATATCCGCTCCTTCTCCGGCTTTGTCTTCGAATCCGAAGCCGAGGAGAAGAAAGTGCGGCAGAAGCTTGAGAAGCCCAAGATGGATATCCTGAAGGATGTCGCGAGGGTGCTCAACCTTCAGGTAACCGGGATGCAGCTGTCAAAGTACTCCTGACCAACGTTTCTCCAAACCAAGCTGAGCGGAACCAAGGAGGACTTGATTGAGCGTATCGTGTCATTCCTGAAGGAGCCCAGCGAGTCGGAAACCTCCAAGAGGCGCAAGAGCGGCGGTGCCAAGGCAAAGTCCGCGCCCAAGAAGAAGGCCAGCGCGTCCAAGAAGCGAAAGGGTCGCAAGGACGACGACGACGATGAGGAGGACGAAGAAAGCTCAGAGGAACCGTCCGAGCCCGAGGAGGTGGAGGAAAAGGTTGGTCGGTGTCCCGCGCACGAGTACACATCGTCTAACAGTCCGCTGCGGCATGTCAAGTCTGAGGAGGAGAAGGTACCTTTTATTGCTTCTGAAACTGCGCCGTTTCTCGACTCACGCCGTGCTTTACACAGCCGAAGAAAAAGACGCCGGCAAAGAAAGCCGCTGCGAAGCCCAAGGCCGCCCCGAAGAAGCGCAAGTCGGAGAGCGAGGATGAGCCGGAAGAGGAGGAACCGGAATCGGAATCGCCGCCGGAGCAGGACTCGGAGGACGACAAGGTTACTCGAGGCTCGGTCGCGTGTTGCTGTGGTCTGACGCTCTTCCCGTCGCGGCCAGCCCAAGAGAAAGCGCGCAGCCCCGAAGAAAGCTGCCGCTGCAAAGGCGAAAGCGCCTTCGAAAAAGCGCAAGACATCCAGCCCTGTTGGTTTTGTCGTTTCTTACTCCGTGCGGTTGCTGATCCGCGGCCCCAACTGCAGAAGAAGGGCGAGCTGTCGAAGGAGCTGGTCGATTCCGACGACGACAAGTCGACGGAGGAAGAAGAGAAGCCCTCGGCCAAGAAAGCAAGGCTCGAGCCCGCGGACGAGAAGCCCGCAGCTGACGAGCCCGCGACCGAGGAGCCCGCCGGGGAGGCACCGATCGCCGATGAGCCTGCTCCGGTCGCCGAAGAGGAGCCGGCTGTCCAAGAGCCTGCTGCTGATGAGCCCGTTGCGGAAGTGCCCGCCGAACCGGTTGCTGCCGAGACACCTGCTGTGGCGGGGGCCGCTGCGGACGAGCCGATGGTCGAGGAGCCCGCACAGAAAGCCGATCCCGAGCCCGCTGCAGAGGAGCCCGCCGAGAGCGAGCAAAAGGAAGACAAGGCCAACGGTGATGTCGAGATGGCGGAGGCGGCAGCTGACGAGGCTCCCGCGGTGATCGAAACTGCGACTTCGACTCTTGTCGTGGAGAAAGTCACACTTCCAGCCGCGGACGAAGCCTTCTGAACGAATGGATTTGGCCACAAGAAATTCGAATCAAACTTAGTGTAATGTGAAACTTGATGAGACATGAGGAATAGTGCCACACTCGTCGCTCCGTTCCAATGACGCCTTCCACTACGTTGCCCGCTGTCCCGCAGGAACGACTGCCAAAGTGCGATTGCAGCGGGGGCAGACTGCAAGAGGCTTTGGTTACAACGAGAAAAGACAGAACAAGGTTCATACCCACTGTGTACCTAGAAAACCAACGAGCACCAGAAGTTTGACGTGGAAGAAGCGAAGGGAGAGAAGGAAGCCATGGTCAGACAATGTCTCACTATAGGAGCAAAAAAATCGGACCTCGTCGTAGCAGCTTGGCATGAGGAAGGGGCACAGCATCTGGTGGACAGCAGGTCAGCGGGGCGACAACACGGCGGCCGAGGCAAAACGGACCAGAGGCCAGCAGAAACACCACAAGAACATGCAGCAGCAGAGAGCTTGGCCTCCAGGCGCCTTCTCGCAGTGAGTGGTGACCCAATCTTGATCGTAAGGGCAGAACATGCGCAGCGCGTGGGTCGTGTTGACGACGACCCATTGATCCTGGACCTGAGGGAGATGGCAGAGTCAGAGAACCATCTCCGCCGGGCCAACACCACGACCGACTTGATAGTAGACGGGCTGATTGGTCTGCGGGTCGAAGATGGTCGGGCTCTTGGTCGGATCCGTGTAGATGGCAGTGTACGCGGGCGGGGGGGCGGTCTCCGAGGGATCCACGGCGCCGGGGGGAGGCGCAGCATAGGCAGGAGGCCCGTACACAACGTTCGCCGGACTGTACGGCTCTGTGTCAGCAGCAAGTCCTCGTCTCGAGGTCGCACGGGGCCACGAACGGCGGAGGAGGAGCCGGGCCAGCAAGCGGGGCAGTGAAGGCCTGCGGACCGCCGGCAGGAACTTGAGGAGCAGGAGGATAGTATACCTGGACGGAGAAAGAAGTGTAAGTCGCCGATTGGCCCGAGCTTGGGTGGCCGACTATCTGCGCCCGGGACGATGCCTCTCATGCCTCGGATCCCCAGATTTCGAGTCTCTGCAACCGCCGGTCGCGTGGAGCAAGCTATCCGACCGTCGGTAACGGCTGGCCGACAGTCGAAAGATGGCACAGCGACGCCGTGGCATTTCCAGGATGGGGGATCAATTACCTGCTGGGGCACGGCCGGCGCCGCGGCCACCGACGAAGTGCCGACGGCCGGGGCGGCGTAAGTAGGGGCCGCGTACGTAGGGGCCGCGTAGGTGGTGGCCGCAGGCGGCGGCGGGTTGCTGGCCATCGTAGCGCGGTGTGGGTGTGCGGGGGGACGCGGCGGGCGGTCGTCAGGGTCTTCGTCGGGGACTACTCATCGATCGATCGATCTCTCCGCCGGCGTCTAACAGAGAATGGAAAGCTTTGATCCTGAGCACCTTTATTTCGAAGCATCCTGTCGGTTTCTTCTGGCAGGGCGCCCGGCAACCTGAAGCGTACGGGGCCGATCTTAAGCGGGCACAACCGCAAGGGCCCAGTATCCACGCTCCATGCTCTTTGCTTTCTTCTTCGTTTGACTAGCAGTTGGCACGTGATCTGAAGCGTGATCGGGGCATGGCCGAGCAGCGTGATTGACGTGAGTGTTGTTGACTTCTCCCCCCCCCCCCCCACCTTCGTCTTCGAATTCGCCGCGCCGTGGGCCCATGGAACCGGACGACGCGCCAGAGGCGGCAATGCCGCAGACGCCGTCTTCGCGCGGCGGCAGCCGGGCAGCGCACACGCCGTCGGGGCGTGGGTCGGTCGGCTCCTTCCCCGCCACGCCGGCAGTCGACCGTCTCACCGCAATCGAACTGCGGTCGGCGCTGAAGGACGCGTGGCGCCTCGTGCGCGAGAAGGAGCGCGACTGCGCGCTGGCCGCCGAGATCGGCTCGAAGCTGCTCGAGGCGAACGAGCAGCTCAAGGCCGAGTACAACCGCGTGCTCGAGGACTACGAGAGCGCTCTGGCGCGGCAGCCGGCTGGCGGCGATGCGGCCGCCGTGCTCCCGACCCCGCCGGCTTCCCAGGGCGCGGGATCCAGGCATCGGGCGCCGGGGGAGGACCTGACGGTCAACCACCTGTTCGAGCTGGAACGGATCAACCAGGAGCTCCAGCAGAGGCTCGATTCGCTCGCATTTGCCAACGCCGAGCTGGAGAGGGCAAACCTGATCCACGACAAGAAGGCTAAGGACCTCGAAGCGGCGCACAAGGAGGAGCTGTCCCAGGCCCTGGTCGCGATCCGCGAGCTCGAGGCCGACAAGGCCCAGCTGGCCCGCGAAAAAGCCGAAATCCTCAAGCAGGTCAAGGAGGGCAAGAAGCTTGCCGGCACGGAGGCCGCCTACGCGGCCCGGATTGATGAGCTGGAATCCCTCGCGGAGGAGCTCGCGCAGAGGGCGGACCACGCCGAGGGGCAGCTGGACGGCCTGCGCCAGGAAGCGGAATCCTGGGCCCTGCGCTGCAGGGAGCTCGAGGAGCGCTGCGACGGCATGGAGACGCTCCGGGACGAGAACGTGCTGCAGCACAGCCGGATCGACGAGCTGGAGGGGAAGCTCGCCGACGAGCGGGATCTCGTTGCGAACCTCAAGGCCATCTTGAACGGCGAGAAGAATGCTGCCGCCGTCAATCTCGCCGCTGTGGACGTGTTCGACGACGACGAGAATGCCCATAGCCTCTTTTCCGAGGTCGAGGACCGCCGGCAGGCCCTCGAGTCACGGCACAACCAGCTCACTGCCAAGCACAAGGGGCTGATGCGTGTTCACCACCAGAACGTGCATCAGCAGGAGCGAATGCGCAACCACATCAGCCGGCTCACGCAGCTGACCCAGTCCCGGACGGACGAGGAGCGCTTGCACCGACTGGAGCAGGCGCTCGGCGAAAAGGACAGCGAAAACAGGGCGCTGGTCGCCCGGATCGCCGCCCTCGAGCGGGGTGGAGCAAGCGCAGAAGTACCCGTGGGGATGGACAACGGCATTGTCGGCGCTGCAGCCCCCAGTGCCAGCGATGCCCAGACGCTGCAGACGCTCCGGCTCCGCCTCTCGACCCTCGAGTCGGAGTGCGAGTTTCTCCGCGGGGAGCTGAGGACCATGAAGATGCTTCGCGTAGGGGAGATCGAGAAGCTACGTAAGACGGAGCGGGCGCTGGGCGAGAAGGAGGAGGAGATCGAGCGGCTCCGGAACGAGGCCGCAAAATGGAAGTGGGAGGCGGAGGAAGCCAAGGTTCTCCTGGAGGAGAAGGAGCAGCTGAGCAACCTCGTTTCCGAGACCGTGATCGAGGATGCGCCTGCGGTCTCGGGTACTGAGCGCCGCACGCGGCGCCACATCGCAAGTCAGACAGACCAGGAGCTCTCACCGTTGGATGTGGAACCAGCTCCTGCGGAGCTCCCCCAGAAGCTTGTGCTTGCGAGTGCTGTCGCCCTGGACACCGACCTGCCCGAGCTCCCCAGGCCTGCGGCACCGGAAACCCGGTCAGAACCCGATCCGCTCCCCGCAGCCGACAGTGACTCTCCGGCCGAGTTTACCATCCGCTCGGTAAGGCATGAGATCGACAGCGACACTTCCAGCTCGTCGGCCGGTTCCATGAACATGGAAAACACGTTCTCGAACGTGACGTCGGCCTCGCTCAAGACCGGCCATACGCAAACACGGTCTCTTTTGGTTGCCGTGACGACCGGCAACATGAAGCGCGGCATGGAGCGCACACCCAATTCTCAGGATGCGCCGACGCGGAGCCCTGCGTCTCCTCTGGACTCGGACCCGATCGCGGAGAACGCCTCTTCCGGCGGCGCTGCCGCCGGCCCGACGCCGATTCGGACGCTTGCCGATCGGAATCCGCTGTCGGAGATCCCGGGATCGGCTCTTGGTCACACTTTAAGCGCCGGGCCGCGCCGCCAACGAGTACCAACGGCGGAACGGGTGACCGAGGACCCTCCATCTACAGCACCCGGGACGAAGCGGCTGGACTCCGTTCCCGGCACGGGATTGGCTCCCAATGACTCGATCGGTGCGGCCGCGGGCGGCCGTGCGCCGAAGCAGGTGTTCGTCAACAAGAAGGCGGGAGGCAGCGCCCCGTCCTCGGCCGATGCGAGGAAGCAGGAAGCGGAATGTAAGCAGCAGTAATGCGAAGGTCTCCGGCCGTGCTCGTTTTCTGCCGATCTCACGTGCGGAGTTTGAGGCGGGAGCGCGTGATGGAGCGAGTCCGACGCGCGCACCACCACGTCTGTCCAGTCCGGAAACGCTCCTCAGCTTTCGCTCCGCGAACTACCCTCGTGATGTCGACCGTGCGTGTCGACGATGCTTCCATTTCGAAGCTCCGACAAATGCTCCTCGCCACTCCGGACGTGAACAAGGCAGACGTTGAGAAGCTCACGGACAGGGACCTCGAACGATTCATCGTGGCCCGACAGAACGATTTGGCCAAAGCGAAGCAGATGCTCGTGGAATACTTTGCCTTCCGCCGGGAATGGAAGCTCGACGACCGCGAGCTCTACTTTGTCGACGGACGTCCTGCCCTGTTTCCGATTCGGGGCTACGGGCCGCTAGTTAAGGACTCGAACGTCGACTTTTCGGACAAGCGCGTTCCTCGGTGGAACTGGCTCTCGAATCACGGCGGGGGATGTTGGCACAAGTTCGACAAGGAAGGGCGTCCCCTCGTCATCGAACTGCCTGGCAGACATGATGCCAAGGGCTTCCACGCGACGACACCGCCGAACGAGCTCATGGAATGGCATTTGCTCAATTCGGAAGCGCTGTTGGGACCGCTCATGGAATTCTCTGAGCAGCGAGGCAACCCTGATTCCCAATTGACCGCCCTAATGGACGTCGAGGGCCTAGGATTCCACCAGCTCCACACCCCGGCGCTCCAGTTGCTAAAGACCGTGACGGATTGCGACCAACGCGTATACCCCGAGCGCCTCAACCAGCTGTTTGTCGTCAATGCTCCTTACGTGTTTACGCTCGTAGGTTTCTCTTGACCCTTTGGCAACCTTTTTGCTGACTAGCTACGATACGTCAAGATTTGGCGCGTTTTGAGGGGCTGGCTCGACAAACGAGTCCAGGAGAAAGTCCACATCCTGGGAGGCGACTACCAAAAGATCCTCCTTCAGCACATTCCTGCCGAAAACCTGCCCGCGCGGTACGGCGGCAAGTGCACCTGCTCGCATATGGAGGGGGGCTGCGTCCCGAAGCTCTTCACCGAAGGCCACGGGCGGAGAACGTCGGTCGACATAACGACGGTCCACGAGGACGAAGAAGAGGAGCTGGAGCTCATCACGGACTCGACGCCGCTGGACTACCACACGCACAGCGTCCACTCGCGATTCGCCTTCAATCTGGAGATCATTGAGGAAATGCTGGACGGCAAGGGCAAGGCCGTCGCGACCTTCACCTTTGTGGCCGAAGAGCCGCTGGCCGTCGAGGTGACGAAGAAGTCGGACGGCTCCTCTGTGTTGAAGTCCAGCTATAAGGGCGGGAAGACGTCGCGATTCTCGTTCCCGGTGCCCACGGAGGAGAGCTACGACGTGGTGTGGACCAGGGCGGATCCGGGAACCAAGGACGGAGAGTTCGACCTCAAATTCGGAGTTCTGGTGAAGGAGTAGGGGTATCTCTGTCTTGACAAAGGGGAATCTATGCCAAACCCTGCAGCTCAAAGCCGGAACATTGACTCGTCGTTCTCCTCGTCGTCCGAGTCGTCGATCACAAACGGATCGACCAGCCGCGACCCCTTGCCCGCGGACTTGCCGCGCGGGCGCAGCGGCTTCGGGGGGTTGTAATGCAGGAGCGAGTCGTTCCTCAGCGAGTCCTCGTCGTCGCTCCCCACGCGCTGCCGCTTCGTCGCGCGAGAACGCACGGTCGACCGCGACACAGAGTGGGCGTCGTCGTCGCCGTACGCGCTCGCCCCCTTCCTGCTCTTGGCGCGCGACGTGATCGAGGCGTTGTCGTCGTCGAATTGCTCGCGCTCCTCGTCGTCCTCGTCGGGCTCCCGATGCAGCTCCTCGATGTTGCGGTACTGCATGCCCTGCGGCGCCGAGCCGGCCACCCGCCTCCTCAGCTGCGGGTCCTCGGCCTCCTGCAGCCACACGCGATCTGACCATTCGTCGTCGCGGGTCGCGACCACGCAGTTGATCGTCTCCCTGAGCACGGGATGGTTCCGATCGGCCTGCAAGTTCTGCGCCGCGCAAAGAGAATGAGCCATCAGAAGAGTGGAACAAAGAAGTCCGTCGCACCTTGCGGAACCTCTTGAAGTTCGGGATGTCCGTGGCCCCCTCCTTCTCCTTCCCCTTGCCTTTGCCCTTCTTCGGCGGCGCCTCGACCCGCGTGGGCTTCGGAGTTTCAAAGACCTTGGCGCCGATGGAGACCTTGATGGCGCCCATCTGCTCGTTGAGCTCCAGCAGCGCCCTGTCCTCCGGCCTCGCGTCCTTGCGCGCCTTGACCGCCTTGCGCGCCATCTCGGCCACCTTCTCGGGCTTCATGGTGAAGCCGGGCTTCGCCACTTTCGCGGTCTTCTTGCCCTTGGCGCCCGTCGCCGGCTCCATGTCTTCAAACCCGACCCTGTCGTCGTCGTCATCCGGGGGCTCCTCGTGCAGGTAGTCGTACCCCGGATCGCCCGGCTGCAGCGGCTTGTACATGCTCTCGGGGGCGTCCTGCCACTCGGGCTGCTCGTCCACGTCGATGGCCGCGTCCGGCGCCTCCTCGACCTCCATCTGCGGGCGGACCGTCTGCGACCACTGCCTCGGCTGCCCCGCCGTCGGCGCCGGCGCCGGCGCCGCTTGCGAGTACCCCCGGCCGCCCGTGAGCCGCCTGGGACCCCGCGCGGGGGCCACCTGCTCCGGCGCTATCTCCTCCTCCACCCCGAACACGCTGTCCACGGCGTCGAGCTTCGGTCGCTTGGCCGGGCGCGAGGCCTGCGAGCCCGAGGTGACGTGGCCCGAGTCCTCGAGCGACGCGCGGCGCTTGGCCCCGCCAGAGTCGTCCCCGCCCGAATTGCGCCCGCTCCGGTCCTGCGACGCGATGCTGTCGCCTTGGGGGAGCGACTGCGCCTGCACCTCCACCTGGTCCATGAGCGAGTCGAGGAAGTCGTCCATCTTGATCGGCTTCTTGGACGTCTTTGTTGCCTGCCAAAACGAGATCAAGTTGGAGGGAATCGGGGCACGGCACAGGCACGAAAACGCACCTTCTTCGGCATGCCGACCAGCATCTCGATCTCGGCCGCCTTGGGCGCCTCTTCCTGCGGCTGCTCCACCCTGTTCGACGGCCCCGCGGACGCCGCCCCTCCCTGCCTGCCCGACGCCTGCGGTCCCGCCGGCGGCCTCCCCGACGCCGCCGGCCCCGCGCCCTGCACCGCGCTCGCCATCACCGACGCCTGGCTCTGCCCCGGCAGCGGATCGTAGGCGAGCTCCGGGTTGCAGAACAGCTCCGTGGAGCAGTGCACCACCGCGTGCGCGATCTCCTGCTCCCCCACCAGCCGCGCGAACCGCGCCGCCATCGCCGTGCGCGCGGCCTCGGTCTCGTACCCGAGCTCGTCGCCGTTGGCGGGGTCCAGGGGGACGGCGTAGGGGATGCGGGCGATGCGGGTGACGAGCTCCGCGGCGGTGACGCCGGGTTCGGCGCGGACGAGCTGGATCTGGCCGCCGCCTGCTTCGACGGGGAAGCGCACACGCTCGTACTTGGGGGCAGTGAGCGGAAGGAGACGGTGCGTGCGTGCGTGCGGCGCCTCACCTGGTCCTGGAGGATCGAGACGAAGACCTTGTTCTCGAACAGCTTCTTCCTCTCGGGATTCGGGTGGAAGGCGGAAGCCGAGGCCGAGACCAGGTCGTCGGCAATCTCGGTGGGGCAGTAGCTGCGGAACACCTGTCGGCTTTGCCGCGCAGACGGCGGCGACCGGGCCACCCACTCCTTAGGGTCCGGCATCGAAAACTCCACCGTCGGCGCCTCCCTCAGCGCGTCGACGTACTTTTCCGTGACCAGCGGGAGCACCGACATGAGCGCCTGGACCACCTTGGCCGTGACCCTGAGGTTGGGCACGAGGAGCATGTCCGTGCCGGGGGCGATGCCCTTGCCCTCGTGGCACTCGATGCCCAGCTCGGCGCAGTCCTCCTTGACCTTGGCCTTCTGGGTTTTCCGGAAGCCGGACATGGCGAGCATCAGGGGCTGCCATTGCAGGCTGGGCGAGGGCGGTCAGGCGGCCGCGGGCCGGGCAGGGGAGGGCGGCCCACGTCAGGAAGACCGTGTCCTCGAACCCGGGTTCGCCCAGCTCGATCCGGTCCCCTTCCGCCAGCGGGGTGGTCTCGTTGATCTGAGCATTGTTGACGTGGCTGCCGTACTTGGACACCAGGTCCCGCACGGTCACGGTGGGGCGCGGGACGTTGCCGTTCTGCGGGGAAGTGGGGGCGTCAGGTGGTGCCGGTAAGCGAGAAGTGCCCACGCACCTCGTCCAGGGCCGCTTGGCCGACGACGAATTCCGCATGTGCCTTGGAGATGCTCTTCTGCGGGATGACGATCTTGTTGGGGTCCGCCCCGTTGCGGGTCGCTGGGGCGATGCGGGGGTGGGCGGGGTGCCCGGGGGGTGCGGGGGAGCGACTCACGCTTCCTGCCGACGACGAACTTGTTCCCCGGCTTGAGCCACACGGTGAACCTGCGGGCGGGCGTCGCTGCGGGGGGGTCAGCGGGGCGGCGCGGGGCACTGCCGCGACGCGCCTTCGCCCTCGCCGTCCTCGGGCTCGATGGCGGGGACGTTCACGTCGAGCAGCCACATCGCCGGCCCGCTAGCCGCGCATCGGTCGGCGAGAGGGGCGAGGCGGGACGGCGGTCGCTCCGTCTCCGAGCTTGCTCCGGACAATAAGGGAACGGTCGCACCACCCCCCTTCTCCAATCCACTTCCTGCCAGCGCACTGTGGGGTGTGCGGCGCCGGGATGCCGCAGACTCGGTAGCCGCCTCCCGCCCAGAGCACCGCGGAGCACCGGCCGCGGACTGGGCGGGATCCCCTCCGGTTGCCTCCCCCGCCGCGGCCTCTCTCCTGCCGCACCTTTGAACAAGCCCCCGCGGGCCTATTCCCCACTTCCTCACCTCGAATCGCGCCGCATTCGCGATGAACCAGATAAAGATCGGCCAGTACACGCTCCAGGAGACCCTGGGAGGCAGGTCGCCTCGTCGCGTTCCTGCAGGCGGAGAGATAACGGTCGCCGCCCCGCATTCCGTTCCACGCAGTCGGGTCCTTTGCCAAAGTCAAGCGTGGGTGTTGTTCGGGCCCCGAACTCACTCTGAAGCTGACGTGTGGTTGCCGGAACGCCGTGCCGCCGTCAACCGCTGCCCCCCGACGAACAGTCGCCGTCCACGCCATCTCGGGCCACCGCGTGGCCATGAAGATTGTCAACCGCCGCAAGATCGTCAACATGGACATGGTCGGCCGCATCAAGCGCGAGATACGGTACCTCAAGACGCTCCGCCACCCGCACATCATCAAGCTCTACGAGGTCATCACCACGCCCACCGACATCATGATGGTGATGGAGTACGCGCCGTACGAGCTGTTCAACTACATCGTGGAGAAGGGGCGGCTGCCCGAGGACGAGGGCAGGAGGTTCTTCCAGCAGATGGTGTGCGCCATCGAGTACTGCCACCGGCACAAGATCGTGCACCGCGACCTCAAGCCGGAAAACATCCTCCTGGACGAGTACTACAACATAAAGATCGCGGACTTTGGCCTGTCCAACATCATGGAGGACGGCGACTTTCTCAAGACGAGCTGCGGGTCGCCGAACTACGCCGCGCCCGAGGGTGGGTTCCGACTCGCCGCGTGCCCATTCTTGGCCTCACCTTCCCCGTGTCTTTGTTGCCAGTCATCTCGGGAAAGTTGTACGGCGGCCCCGAGGTCGACGTGTGGAGCTGCGGCGTCATGCTCTACGTAATGCTGTGCGGCCGCCTCCCGTTTGACGACGACTACATTCCCTCGCTGTTCAAGAAAATCAACGGTTCGTCGACCCTGCTGCTGTGAATCGATGTGTTCTCACACCCAGTTAGGCGGGATCTATACCCTCCCCTCCTTCCTCTCGCCCGGCCCGCGGCAGCTCATCTCCTCCATGCTGGTCGTGGACCCCCTCAAGCGGATCACCATCGCCGAGATCCGCCAGCTCGAGTGGTTTAACATCGGCCTGCCCGAGTACCTCCTCCCCGTGCCGCTGGAGCTCATGGACCACCCCGCGCCGGTGGACAAGACGATCGTGGAGGACCTGGGGAAGCGGATGGGGCTGCCGATGGACACGCTGTACCGCGCGCTGCGGGAGACGGTCAACAACCAGGTCAAGGTGTCGTACCAGCTGATCGCGGACCACAAGCAGATGGTGGCGGACGGTGCGTTGCTCGGGCTGCCGTGGTGCGGCCGACGCTAACCAAAGTTCGCAGCCGCGGCGTTCAATTCCAAGGCCGTGCAGTCCATGAAGGCCACGTTCTCGGTGGGTTTGCCGAACGCCCGGCGCCGGCTTTTCTGACGCTTCCGCCACCCACCAGGCGGACGAGGGTGCGACGGCGTCCAAATCCAACGTGCACGTGCTGGTCTCTACCCTGCCCCGGAGCGAGGGCATCGAGCCCCCAACCGCGACGGCCAAGCGAAAGGGCCGGACAAAGTGGCACTTTGGCATCCGCTCGCGCAGCGCGCCGGGGGACATCATGCTGGAGATTTACCGGGCGCTGAAGAACGTCGGGATGGTGGGTTGTCGTGCCGTTATCACCAGTCATTTGCGTGCTGACGGGCGGGACAAGGAATGGCGCACGATCGACCCGTACCGGCTACGGGCCATGTACATCTCCCAGATGGGCGCCGAGATCAAGCTCGACCTGCAGCTGTACCAGGTCGAGCAGGACAACTACCTCCTCGACTTCAAGAACGCGACGCCCCCGAAGCCGCAGAACCTCAACGCCATCTTTGCCCGCCCCGAGGAGGTCCCGCTCAACGCGCGGCGCCGGCCCAGCTCCGCGACGGGGCGGAGCCGCAGCCGCAGTGCTAGCCGCAGCCTGGGCGCGCGGTCGGACGCGGAGGACGAGGAGGAGGAGGCGGACGGGGCGCCGCCGCGGCCGCCGACGCCGTACTGGGAGGAGACGGGGGAGGAGGAGGATATGGTGAACCTGTCGGCGTTCGGATTCTTCGAGTGCTGCAGCAGACTGATCAAGGAGCTGGCCGCTGCGGGGTGAGGTCTTGGAGGCGCGGGGTCTCTTGCACGGAACGGAACGTATGCGAGCTTTGTCAAGGGTATTAGCTAGCTAATGGCTGTAAATACTAGTGCTCATTCGACCGGGAGAGGAGCTTGGTCAGGCATTGCTGCGCGCATCGTCTGTCAGCGACATTGGGGCACCAGATCGTTCGAGTCCCACCTTCAGTTTGTACCTCCGCTTCTCGGCGCTGAACCGCTGCTGGTCCCGTTCCTGCAGTTCCGCGTACGGCTTCTTCTGCTCCTTGGTCATGAGCTTCCACTCCTCCAGCAGCGGCCGCTCGCGCTTCCCCTTCCGTCCCGGTCCCTCCCTGGCGCGGACCTCCTCGCACCAGAAATGGTACGACGTCCGCACTGTCCTCGGCGCGTTCGGGTCCGCGGGGCCCTTGGGCTTGCGCGGGGTCTTCTTGGGCGCGATCGCGGGCTCCTTCTTTGGGGGAGGATCCGGGGGTGTCGCAAGGGGGAGGTGCGAAGCGGGCGATCCGGCGTCGGCGCCGGGCAGGGGCGGCAGTCCGAGGCCGGGCTGGGCAAGCTCTTTGCCGGGACTGGCTCCCTCAGCGGTTTCGTTCGCGGGAGAGGTGCGCGGATGCTCCGGCGCGGTGGGTGCGGGGAGGTTCGCACCGGGTCGCGGAGCAGCCGGCGGCGGGGGAGGGCGGGGGGCGCGCGGCCTGGTCAGGATCGAAGGCGACGCGGTGCCATCGTCGGTGCTGGAGTCGTCGTCTGAGTGCATGGCACGAAATCGGCGTTTGCTTCGGGGACGACGTGTCTCGCTCGTCCGCGGCCGTGTTGAGATGTCAAATCTGCGCTACCGTCTGCTCCGCCCTTGACGCGAGAAAACGCGTAGTCCGTTCGATTCAGCACTTGGCGGTCGATTTGCTTTTCGTGCTGGGCCGGAGTGGAACCGGAGAACGCGTTGCTACTTGGGGATTGAGGAGTGAGGCACTCCGTGGCCACGGACGATGGCTCCAACCTCGGGCGAGGGACGGCAAACTGTCTTTCTGTTCCGAAATCCGAGCGATCCGGACGCGCCACGAAAACGGCATCGCGATTCTGGCGGAAAGGATGGCCTCGTGGACGGGAATGCGGAGCACCCTTCGACACCGTCGCCGGCTTCAGCGCCGCAAGCTGCCATTGAGCCGGATTCGCAACCGGACGAGTACTCAGATGCCTTTGCAGCGACCGGACTGCGCTGTTTCTCGATTCCGGTTCTTGGACACCGACTTTGTAACGTCGACGAACTCGGTCTCCGCATCCGGACCAAGCAAAAGGAGTATTGCGGGGTCATTGCCACCAGCAAACGTGCAGTGGAAGCCTGGAAAGTGGCATGGGACGGCTCCCTCGCTGCTCTGTCTGGTGGGCTGCAAGCTTTGCGGTTCATTCGAACCGGAATTGATGCCCCTCGTCCACACGCTTCTCAAGACTCTGAAGCCAACTCGTGGAAAGAAAAACCTTTCTACGTCGTCGGCGAGGCCACTGCGGCGTCGGTAGCCGCTCTGGGATTCGTGCCGAGAGGGCAGGAGACCGGTGTTGCCGACCGCCTGGCCGATCTCATTCTCGACGATCATGCCGTCGACGATTTCAGAGCGGAGAAAAGGCTGCTGCTTTTCCTTACAGGGGACAAGCGGAGAGATACCCTGTTCCAACGCCTTGCGGGCAGCCCGGTGGAGATCGCAGAGCTGCAGGTCTACGCTACGTGCCCGTCCGAATCCTTCCCTTCGGATCTCGCCACAAGGACCGCCATCAGCGGGCCGCCGCAGTGGGTCGCTTTTTTCAGCCCCAGCGGCGTCGATATCGCCCTGCCAGAGTGCCGCCGATCGGCTTGGTGGCAGGGGGTCCGGATCGCGAGCATCGGGCCGACAACGACGGCGCGATTGAAGGAATCGGAAGCAGACGTAGCTGCGGAAGCTCGTAGGCCTAACGCGGGAGATTTGGCGCGGGCGATCTCGCAGCTGTGTATGTCTGCGGCAAATCGTTGATGCGTGTGTGGCTGGTCCCCAGGAGCCTGAACTTCAAAATCCGAGGAGCGGCAGCTCTGTCCTACCGCCCGTTGCGGCGCCGCAGCGATGGCGGCGTCATCGTACTTTCCAAAACCGCCTGTTGGAGGGGTCCTGGCACCTACACCAGAACAGAAGCGGACTTCTGACGACTCCAACTCAACCCTTGTTCCCCCGTCGTTGAATCCCGCGCCGACGTACGGAAGTGCCACTTATGCCCTTCCGGGCACGACTGTGCGGCGTTTCGACCCTCCCCTGGATCCTCGCGAGGTGGACATCCCGTCTTGCAAATGTGGACGGTGCAAAAGAGTCTTGCGGCAAATCGAGGATGGGCACGACGACAAATATTGTCATCTGAGTTGCGTAGACCGCGGCCCGAAGTGGTGGCGAGAGATCAAATGATACAGGTAACGTCTTTGTGCCGCAGCCGCACTGAAGATCGCCTAACCTCTTGTACCTTCCAGCCAGTATATCCTCCCGATCGTTCTTCTGAACGTCGTCATCCTGACCATCCTCATCGTGTGCTTGGTGGTCTTGATTCCCAAGCCCGCATGAAGGCACACCTCTCGCGGGCCCTTGATTGGATGATGCCCCGGTCAATGAATCCTTCGCGCCCAAAGCTACGTTCGCCCAGCGAACAGGTGCGGAGGCTGAGAACGGCCGCCGGCTCTCCGGGCAAAGGGCCCGCCCACACGCTTGTTCCATGGGGTATCGCGTTGTAGACAACAGAGTGCAGATTTCGAATGAGAATGAATCACTCATTTCCGATCCTCGACCTGGCTTGGAGCCATCAGCACCATCACCCCGTGACGGAGTCCGACACGAACCATGATTAGGTGATAGCCATGCTGGGTCTTCACAGGCCCGGCCATGACCGGCTTGTCGCAAGTCGAAGGCTTTAGGGCAAAGGCTGCCTCTTGGAACGCGCCGACCATTGATCCTCGAACCATCCAGCCCAACGATCCGCCGGCTTTGGCCTCTGGCGCACATCAATGAGCCGAGGTCTAGACAAGAAAGAGGCGAAACCGACTGTCTTCCGAATACGCTTCCGCGACCTTGTCGAACCGCTCTCCCGCCTTGATCTTCTCCATGGCTTCCATGATCTGCGTCCATGCGCTCTCGTCGGCCAACAGTCACGGAACGAACGCGGGTTCCCCTCCCACTCGCGAATGCTTCTCGCAAAGGATGTGTCTGACCTATCGAAGTTGGTTCGAAGTTGACCGATCCGCGGAATGGCGGGTATCGAAGTTGGCCGATCCGCACCGGAAGCCAGACGAATCGCGTCACGTCGCACCACATCAAGCAAAGATCATTACATGATAACGTCAGCCGGGAAGCAAAATGTTTCTACGCTGAGCTGGCTCGCCTTGATAGAGTTCGCGGGCTTCAACTTGTCCGACTTTCCGCCGCCGCCTCCATCCCCATCGTCCGCGGCTGACGACTTTGACTTTGCCGGCGCGCTTTTACTTTTCTGATCTTTCCCCATCGCTGGTACTGCTCTTCCGATTGGGCACCAGGAGCGAAGGTCCGGGAGTGTGTTTACTTGGTCCCGCCGCGGGGTCCCTTCTGAACCAAACACGCGCCACCCCGTCCACCGCCGCAAGCTCGCGGAGCACGATGGCGACCTTCGGAGGAGGTGAAAAGTGCGAAACTTGCACTAAGACCGTTTATGCCAACGAGAAGTTCGCCGTCGGTGAGCGACTCGCGCCGCTCGCCCATCGAAGCGTCGCTCATGGACCCCTATCGTTCCATTCCGCAGATGGACACCTCTTCCACAAAGCGTGGGTGGAGCGGGTGTCGGATGGAAGCTCTCTGTCACTGACACGGACCTGGAACCGCGCGTCGCCGGATCGTTTCACACCTCGATGCCGTTGGCCTCCAAAGCTGCTTCCGCTGCCAGCAGTGCAAATCGCTGATGACCTTGACCAACTACGCGTCGTTGGAGGGCAAGTTCTACCACAAGGTAGCCGCTCGAGAGGCTGGCGTTGCCTGCCGCGCGCGGGTTCTCACGGACCTCATCCCATTCAGAACTGCTACACCCAGCTGTTCAAGCTCAAGGGCAACTACGCCGAGGGCTTCGGCTCCGAGCAGCACAAGAGCAAGTGGTCGCCCGTCGTCGTCACGACCCCGCCGTCCGTGACGACGGTCGGCGCGTCGGCCTCGTCGCCCAAGACCGAAGGTCCCACGTCGCCGCGCAAGCCGGTCGGAGGCCTCAAGGTGCTGCCGTTTCCCGAGAAAGAGCCCGAACCTGCTCCGGCACCTGCCGAGAAGGTGGAAGCTGAAGCTGGCGCCAAGGAGGAGGCCCCTGCCGAGACGAAAACTTCGGAGCCGACCGAGGACAAAACCGCGGAGGTGAAGCAGGAAACCAGCGCTGTGGAGGCCTCTTCTGCGGAGAAGGCCCCTGAAGAAGAGCCCGCTCAGGAAGAAGTGGTCGAGGCCGATCCCGAAACCAAGAAGAAGCTTGCGGAGCTCGCAAAGGAGGCAACGGGCGGCAGTGCGACCGAAGAGACGGCAGAAGTCAAGGGCGAGGAGAAAGCGGCCGTCGAGGAGCCGCCAAAGAAGGAGGAAGAGCTGGCAGAGTCAAAGCCTGCGGAGTCAACTCCTGAAGAACCCAAGGCGAGCACCACCGAGGTCGAGAAGCCTCAAACGGACGAGGCACCTGAGAAACCGGCGGAAGAGACTGCTCCTGCCGAGCCTGCCGCGAAGGAGGAAGGTGCTGGGAAGGCTGAGGAGGCGCCTGCTGCCAACGAGGCCGCACCGGAATCCGCCGCACCCACTTCGGAGCCCGCCCAAGGGACCGAAGCTTCGAAACCCGACGAGCCGAACGCTGCCAAGGCGGAGGCCACGGAAGTCGTCGGCGCGGTCGAAGAGGCCGTGCGCGACGTGGCGGACAAAACGGAATCGGCTGTCGCGGAGACTGCCAAGGAGGCGGAGGCCGTGGTCGAGAACACAGCCGAGAAGGTGGCCGAGAAGGCCGAGGCGATCGTCGAGAAGGCGGCGGACGAGGCTGGAGGCGCGATAGACGAGGCGGTCGAGGACGCAAAGAAGGCGCTCGAGGAGGCCGTGGGGCACGAGTGAGCGACAAGGCGTGAAGCTCATGGGGGACCCAGCACGGGATGTTTCGAGACGACATGGTATCTATAGACCAAAGGCATTCTGCAAGAATCCACGGTTGTCTCACGCCTTGTAATCTTGTGCGAGAAGCTTGGCAATGGTCTGGAGCTGGATGTTGACAGTGCCCTCGTAGACTGCGGAACCAAAAAACGTCAACATCCGGTAGCAGAATCGCGCGTGCCCAGTCAACCCACTTGCGCCAATCTTTGCGTCTCGGTAGAATTTCTCCACCGGAACGTCCCTGGTGAAGCCAACGCCGCCCATCCACTCGACGGCCTTGCTGCTCGCCTCCTCCGCGACCTGCCCAGCGTACAGCTTGGCCATGGCGGCCTGCTTGATGAAGGGCAGCCCCTGATCCCTCAACCGCGCCGCGTTGTACGTGAGGAGCCGCGCAGCCTCGATGTTGGTCGCCACCTGCGCGTACTGGAACTGCATCCCCTGGAACTCGCCGATGAGCTTGCCGAACTGCTTGCGCTGGAAGAGGTACTGGACTGCGTGGTCGTACGCGCCGCGCGCCAGGCCGAGCATCTGTGCCGCGATGCCGATCCGGCCCTCGTTCAAGAGGCCGATGGCGTACTTGTAGCCGTGCCCGACGGTGCCGAGAACGTTCTTTTCGGGCACCTTAATCTCGTCAAAGGTCAGCGCGCACGTTGAAGACGCGCGGAGGCCGAGCTGAGGTGCCCGATTGGATCAGTGCCGGCCGGACGGAGCGTGGAGCGACACGAACACACCTTGGCCTCCTTCTTCGCAATCTGTACGCCCATGTCCTTCTCCACAACAAACGCAGTGATCCCTTTGTAGCCGGACGCCGGGTCCGCGTTGGCAAACACAAGGAACAGGTCCGCCTCCGCGGCCTGCGAGATCCACATCTTGCTGCCCGAGATGGAATAGTAGTCGCCCTTCTTCTCGGCCTTGGTAGCAAGAGCAAACGCGTCTGAGCCGGAGCCCGCCTCGGAGAGGCAGAAAGAGCAGATGGTGTCGGTGGCCATCCGCGTCAGGTACTTCTCCTTGATGTAGTCCGAGGCGTGCTTGCGGAAGATGGTGTTGACCAGCGTGTTTTGGATGTCCTGAACAGATTGGGACGTCAGAAGCAGGAACGAGAGGCAGCATGTGAAGCCGCGCTCGGGGACGCTCCGGGAGCTCGACTCCAGGAGCACCCGAGACCGGGTACACTCCCTCCCTTAGACTCAAATGACACTCACCACGACGATAGACACGCTGGGGTCCACGCGGCTGATCTCCTCGACCGCGATGAGCGAGGACACGAACGACGCCCCCGAGCCCCCGAACTCGGGCTCGACCTCGATCCCCATGAGGCCATTCTCGAACAGGGCTTTGAGGACCTCCTTGTCCATGACCTCCGCCTCGTCCATCTGCTTCACCTTCGGTGCGATCACCTCGGTGGCGAACTTCGATACCATGTCGCGCATGGCCATCTCTTCGTCCGTGAAAGTGTTCAGCGAGGCAATCTGGGGCACCTCAGCCTCCGACGAGTACGACCGGGCCTGCCGGCACGCCGCGGGGCCCGCCGCCGGGGAGGCGCGGAAAAGTGCGGCGCGCGGCGCCGCGGGGCCGGCGGCCCGGAGCAGCCGCGGGAGCGACCGCGAGGCCAGGGAGCGCGGGGCAGAGGACAGCATGGTGGCAGCGAACGGAAAGCGATGCGCCGTCGCGGTTCGCAGTGACCTCGTTTGGGAGAAGGCGGGTGACGTTGAAGTTCCGCAATGGACCGGCGTGATGAATTGGCCGGTTTTCCGCCCGATCAAGTATCAAGTCAAGGCCCGCGTCAATAGGCCGGAAATTCGGTCCAGACTCGCGACTCCAGACCCAACCCTAAACCAACCGTCTCCCCCAACACGAAAATGGCGGAGTGCCACCCCCGGCCTCGCCCCGTGGGCGGCACGTAGCCGGAAGCCCAGAGGCATAATGGCGGCGTCGCGAGGCGCGTCCGCCGCGTCGCTCGGCGTCGCGGGAGACTATTTCAGCAGACCGCCTACGGTTCCGACGAGTCCGCTCGCGACTCCCTCGGCGTTGCAGGCGTCGTTCGGCCTGGCGACGCCTTCGGTGGCGACGCCCGGGGGTAGCTTGCGGAAACGGAGCCCGGCGGACTTTGACTTTGGCGACTCCATCGGCGACGGCGCGTACTCGACGGTGGTCCGCGCGCGGGACCGCGAAACGGGCCGCGAGTTCGCCGCAAAGATCCTCGACAAGCGCCATATCATAAAGAACCGCAAGGTCAAGTACGTCAACGTCGAGAAAGCGGTGCTGAACGTGCTGGGCGGGCACCCTTTCGTGGTGAAGCTCTACTACACGTTCCAAGACGAGACCTCGCTGTACTTTATCCTGGACCTTGCGGAGAATGGGGACATGCTGGGCTTTCTCAAGAAGTTCGGGACTTTCCATTTCGACGTGGCCCGCTTCTACGCGGCGGAGCTCGTGGAGGCGATCGAGTACATGCACTCGAAAGGCGTCATCCACCGTGACCTGAAGCCCGAGGTGAGCCGGCCCCTCCGTCGCGGTGCGCCGGACTTTGCTGACGTTTGCTCTAACAGAACATTCTACTCGACGACCACATGCACATCAAGGTGACGGACTTTGGCACGGCAAAGATGGAGGCCGCCGAGCCGCCCCCGAACCCTTCGGAGCAGCGCTCCAACTCTTTCGTCGGCACCGCCGAATACGTCCCTCCCGAGCTGCTGAACGAGCGCTCCGCCAGCCCCGCGTCGGACCTGTGGTCCTTGGGCTGCGTGATCTACCAGCTCCTCGCCGGACGACCTCCCTTCAAGGCCGGGAACGAATACCAGACCTTTCAGAAGATTCTGCGGATGGAGTACGCAATACCGGACCTTTTCCCTCCGGACGCGGCGGACCTCGTGCGGAAGCTTTTGGTGGAAGAACCGGACGCGCGGCTCGGCGCCCCGTCCGAGGCAGGGGGAGGCTGGCCGGCCCTGAAGGCTCACCCGTTCTTCAATGGGATATCCTGGGGACATCTTGACACAGCAGAGCCGCCCCCGGTACGCTCGGGTATTCCCGTGCAAGCTCCTCCCAGCCGCTCGGGGCGCAGTTCGGCGGGCGGCACCGAGGTCAGCACTCCGGAGGCGGCCAACGGAATGATTGACCTGGGCAATCTTGAGAGGATGCTGGACAACATGGGGCCGCACGAGGGTGTGGGAACGGGTGCCGATCCCCTGCAGAACGGGAGCGTCTCGGCGCCACATTCGGCTATCCCTGCTGCCGCGCCGATTCTTGCCGCCGCTCCAGGTGCCTTGGGGGTGGTTGTTGCGGCTGCTTCCGAGCCAAACTTGGTGAACCAGCTGGCAATCCACGAGGAAGCGACGCCGCGTTCGGCTTCCCTGCACAACCTTGGCTCGACCGCTCCGAATCCCGAAGGGGACTCAGTGGCGACGGTCCCGCTGAGGCGGCCAATACCCCCCCGGACAGATACCTCGCGCCCGCTTACCGTGCCAAACAACCTTCAGCCGCTCGCTGTTGGCCCCAGGGTCGCATCGCGTGGCGCGTCGGCGCCGCTTGGTGCTACTGCGACCCAGAGCCTCGGTCGCAGCGGCCTTCCTCAATCTGCGGCTGCGGTTCCGGACCCGTTGGCTTCGCAGCGCAATCCTGCGTCTCCTCTCTTCATGTTCACATTGGCATTGGACCCCGGCGAGAGCATTGTGAAGGTCTCGCACAATACTGTTCGCCGACGGACCTTTTTCGGGATGGTTTCCTCCGCTACGCGGCCCTTGGTGCTGACGGATCGCCCGCGACTGCTCGCGTTCCAGCCCGACAACCACAGGAAGGTAAAGGAACAGTTGGACCTCGCGCAGGACGGAGTTTGGTGCGAGCTGGTGGACCGGACACGGTTTGTGGTGCACGTGCCTCGCGGCGGGGACTGGGTCATGGAAGACCAGTCTGGGGGAGCACAGGAGTGGGTGGACGTGCTGAGAAGGACCAAGGCTGACGCCGGATGCGGTATTTAATGTGTGTATCGAAGCTAGTTCTTGGTATCGTTGGAATCAGACGTGTTGCTGTCAAGAATCATCCTCCTTTGGCAGCTTAAAGTTTCCGACCCCAAGCCCGCCCAAAAGACCTGTTGCTGGCCCCGGAAGCCCCTCTTGGGCATGGAACGACTCCAGCAGGTTCTTCACCAGATTGTAGTCCAGGTTGACCGGCGGCAGCTCGCCGTTCGCGTCCGCCTCCGCAGGTCCGGTGCGCTCAAAGTCGTTTGCCAGCGCGGTTGACGCCAGCTCGCGGTCCATGGCTTCCATGTACCCTTCGATCTCGCCATCGACCGACCCGTCGACGGCGTCATCAGGCGCGAAGTCCGATTCGTCGTCGCTGTCCGGTTGCCGTGCCGGGTTCGACGTCATGGGGAAGCCCAGGGTACGCTTGACTTCGCTGACAAAGCGATCGGCGTCGAGGCTTGGCGCGCCCCGGCCGTCTTTCTTCCGCCTTTCGCTCTTGCTCGGTGCGGCTTCCTCCTCGTCGTCGTCCGAATCCTCGTCCATGAGTTCCTCAAACCTGCGTTCCAGGCCACCTTCTCCGTCGTCCTCCTCCTGGTCCGAAGTCTGTTCCGGGAACACGACACCGTCGATCCCGCTTTCACGTTCCAGAAAAGTGCTCATGCCAGTGACGAGCTTCCTCAGTTTCTCGAGCTCCGCGCTTTCCTCGTCCTCGTCGTCCGCATCCGACCCCGAGCTGCTCCCGCCCTCGACAATGTCGTCTTCTTGTGTCGCGCTGATGTCCTCGGCCGTCAGGGGCACCGATTTGGCCGCCACGAGTCCCTCGAGCTCGGCCTCGTCGATGGACATCCAAGCGTCGGAATCCTCGGGCTCCCGGTTCAGCGCTTCGTCGGGGAGATCGGGAAGAGATAGGAGCCGCGCAATCTCGGAAGCAGGATTGCGGAGCACTTCTACGGGATCCGCCGCCGTCTTTGCACGACTATGAAGTGTAGAGAGAGCATGGAGGACGTACTGCTCCTTCGCCAAAGCGTCAAGGAGGCTCGGGTCCGAACCCGGCGAGGCAAAGAAAGAGCGAGCCTCCAACGCCCGCCGGTACGAATGCCACTGCGGATCCCCATCGAAGTCGTGTGTTGCGACGGTCCAGCCGGGATTCTGCTCCTCGATCCGTCGCCAACGGGGTTCAGAAGCAAGCATTTCGAAACCGCAGGCAAGCTTAACTCCCGCCTGCCACGCCAGGTGATCCCCGCTCGAGGGCGGAGGAATGTGCGGGAGAAACTTCTTTGGCGGGTAGAACTGCTGGCTGACAAGCATCGCGTAAGTCATCCGCGAAAAGCGCACGGTCACCGGAACCGAGGTCGCCGGATCAAAGCGTTCCAGCTTAGACGCAGCTCGCATGCTGATCGGATCCCGGGTATAAAAGGTCTCCACGGCCGGGGCAACGAGCTGCGGGTTCCGGGCAAGAATCTCGGCGATCCTGCGGGGCACGAAGCACCTCGCCCGGTGCACGTTCTCCGCAACGGCAGCCGGATACCCGGATATTCGCTGTTGCACCGCGGCTTCGACCTCCGCGGGCGCCAGCGTGTCCAAGGTGCCGTCCAGAACATGGCCGATGGCCGCCGGCAACTCCAGCTTCCCAGAGGGGTACCTCCCCACTTCCTTCGGCGCCCGCGGCGGCCGAATCAAGTGCAGCCGGCCGGCATGAATCAAAACCCTGTTCTCTGCTGCCTCCGGCTCTACCCAAGCCGGCAGGACGGCTGCAGCCTCGATCAGCAGAAACTCCCCGTCGTAGTCCCGCACCGTCGCCACGGTGCCATCGAAACGCTTCGAGAGTTCAAAAAGAAGCCAGACTATGAGCCACTCGTCCTCAACGCAGTCGCCAACCCGTGTGCGGCCCGCCAAGTGGGCTCGACCTGGTTCCGAAACACACGACACGGACGGTGAGACACAACAAACGCAGTAAGAAGAAACCGAAGACCCACCTCCGGGACCATCGCCGACCACGACAAGCTGGAAGGTGTCCTTCTGCCATATGTGGCCCCGGGCGAGTACGGCAGCGTTGGCGAGCATCTGCGAAGCTCGGGCGTGCAGGTCCAAGAGCCGGTCCTCGGGGGACCCCTCGAGGCCGGGAAAGTGGACGGTATAGACGATGGCATCGTCCGGCTCCGCATCGGCGAGATTGGTGGGGTCCCGCTGGCCGTAGCGGCCCCGGAGATCGTCCATCGAAATCGTGAATCGTGAAGCTCCTCTGTTTTTTGAGACGCCGGCTGATTCATTCGCATCGCTTTGGACCATCCGCTTGCAGATCATCATGTTCGCTAGAATTAACGCAATTGTCTATTCCGGCCTCTTGAGGCTCACAACCGCATCCAGATAGCCCTCCAGGACCTCGTCGATCACCCCGGTCCCGGCCACGCTGGCCGAGGTCCCGTACACGGCGACGCTCGCCCCCTTGGTCCCCTCCGGATCCCGCTTGACCTCCTCCACCGCCGCCCGCAGGTCAGCAACGAGGTCGTCGATCGCCTGGGCGCCGAGCAGCGTGACGGCGACGTGCAGCCCCGGGGGGTTCTGCAGGCTGTTGACGTGCCAGCCCCGCTTGCCGAGGCAGTCCGCGACGGCGTAGATGTTGATCGAGGGATGGGCGCGGCTCGAGGTCCACGCGATCACCGACGTGAAAGGGTCGCCCATGAGCTCGAGCTCGGGGATGGAGTTTATGCTGTAAGGATGGGCGGGTGAGCTTTCAGTAATAGCAAAAAAACCAGCAAGGGCGACGAACCAGTCCTTCAGCTTCCTCGCAGCGCTCACGATCTCCCTCGTTGTGCCCACGTAGCCTTTGTGCCCCATCTTGATCATTGCGGCCCAGCAACCCGCAATGACGGACCCGATCCGCGACCCCGCGACGGCGTGGCTCGCGTACATCCCGCCGGGCCAGTCAGCGGCAATCGAGTACATGGGGTGCCGGTACTCGTTCGAGACGAACATGAGAATCGAGGTGCCCTTGACCTGGAAGTGTGACACGTCACTCGCCCGTCCATACACTTTCCAAGTCAAAACCGTACCGCAAAGCCGTACTTGTGGCTGTCACACGAGATACTCGTCACCCCACGAACACTAGAGGAGCCTGGGTTTGGTGATCCGAGACCATGATCATTTGCGACAGCCTTACCGGAAATCAAACGGCGCCATCGGGAACCCGGCGTCGTGCATGAAGGGCATGATGAAGCCTCCGAGGCAGCAATCCACGTGAAACCCAATGCCGTGCTTGAGTGCAACCTTCCCGAGCGCCGCGACGTCGTCCACGATCCCGTGCGGGTAGTTGGGCGCCGAGCACGCGACCATGATCGTGTTGGCGTTCACGGCCCTGTCCATCCGCTCGATGTCGGCCTGGAGGGTCACGGGGTTCACGGGAATCTTCCGCAGCTTGATCTTGAAGTACGAAGCGGCCTTGTCAAAGGCCGCGTGGATCGTGTTGGGCACGACGATCTCGGGCTCCGTCACGCCGCGGGTCTTGTAGGCCCAGTCGCGGTGGGCCTTGCAGGTCATTAGCAGAGACTCGGTGCCGCCCGACGTGACGACGCCGCCGGCGGTGGGAGGGGCGTTGTACATCTTGAGGACCATGGCGATGATCTCCGCCTCCATCTGACGCGTTGACTGGAAGATGTCGGGGTGGAGGGGCTGTCCGGCGCCGGCATGAGCGACAGAACTCCCAAAGTAGTCGCAAAACTCACGTTTGCGCTCGCAAAGGTGGTCGTGGCCGCCGTGGCGACTTCCAGGATCTCCTCCGAGGCGTGGTAGACCGCACCGGACACGCGGCCCTTGAGGTACTCCGTGTCATCCTTGCCCTTGTACCTCTGGATCTCGGCCTTGACCTCCTCGACCGAAAGGCCCTCGGCGGGCAGCGCATCGTAGACGCGCTCGCCCGGCGCGATCTTGATCAGGCCCTTCTCGATGTTGCGCACGCTGGCGGCCACCTGGTCGGCCACGGTGCGGCGCACGCGCGGGCTGACGGTGCGCAGGAACTTGAAGATGTTCCTCAAGACCGCTGCCTTGGACAGGGAGACAATCTCGCCGAGGGTCCGGTACCGCCAGTTGTAGTAGAATCGCTGGAGCGCCTTGAGGGTGACGACCCAGAAGACCAGCTGCTGCAGCGCCAAGAACAGGCGCCCATCGCGCAGCCGCACGGCGAGCTCCCGCCGCACGTTGAGCGGCGCGGAATCGGCCATTGTCGGGCACAGGAGAATCGTCGTGTTGTCGGGTGGCTGAGCACTCGGCTCTCCTCCCTCCTGCCGCCGAATTCCTCGTGAAAGGGGCCCCTCCCCGTCCCGCACGCTCGCTCGACGAGCGCCGCTTTGCTAGCGGGGCAGCCGGGGAGCGCGGTCCTCGCCGCCCGCCGGAGTGCGTGGACGCGCGGCCACCGAAGCGCGCGTCCCCACCAAACGCCGGACGGCGCTGCCGACCTTGCCGCCAGCTCTGGGACGCGTCAAACTAGAGCCTTTTGGAATTTGGCGGAGGCTGTTGGGGCGCGACAGGAACCGGCCGACACACTCTCGTCGCCTGACGGTCGCCGTGGCCCACCCGGACTCGCGGACCTCCACGCCGGACACGTCTTGAACAACTGGAAAACTTGGGCCACTCCTTTAGCACTTTGTGCCGAGTCAACGCGCTCGCAGCCGCGCGAATCTCTGCCTAGCCTGCCGCCGCGACCCGGACTGTTTCGAGGGGGCGCCTGCCGAGATGTACATCCAGGAGATTGTTCTCGACGGCTTCAAGAGCTACCAGTACCGTCAGGCTATCACGGGATGGGATAGCCAGTTCAACGCGATTACCGGCGAGTCCTTGCCGCGCCCCGAACCAGTGTCGGTCGCCTAATACTTGCCATTGTCCCGCAGGCCTCAACGGGTCCGGGAAGTTGGTGTTTGCCTCGAAAATCGCTGTGATCCGTTGTTAACCGGCCTGGCTGTTTAGATCCAACATCCTGGATGCCATCTGTTTCGTCCTCGGCATTACCAACCTTAGCGCGGTGCGTCCTTTCGGGCTCACCGTTCTGGGCGAGCGATCAACATCCCTCGCCGCCTTCAGGTCCGTGCTCAGAACCTCCAGGACCTGGTCTACAAGCGCGGCCAGGCCGGCGTGACCAAGGCATCGGTTACCATCGAGTTCAACAATGAGGATGCGGACAGGAGCCCTTTTGGGTACCACCAGTGCAAGACGATTTCCGTCACGCGCCAGGTGTGTACCACGCGTTTCCACGCCCCTGTCTGCCTGCCTCGACGCCGGCTCCCGCCAGATCGTCATTGGCGGCCGCAACAAGTGGCTCGTCAACGGCCACGCCGCCACCCAGCAGACGATCCAGAACCTCTTCCAGTCCGTGCAGCTAAACGTCAACAACCCGCACTTCCTCATCATGCAGGGCCGGATTACCAAGGTGCTCAATATGAAGCCGCCCGAGATCCTGGCCATGATCGAGGAGGCGGCGGGGACGAGGATGTACGAGGAGAAGAAGCGCAAGGCTCTGGAGACGATCGAGAAGAAGGACAAGAAGCTGGAGGAGATCACCAGGGTGGGTGGCTCCCTGCAGCCGGTCCCGGCACCGCGGCTTACGCCCCGCGCAGATCCTGGACGAGGAGATCATCCCCAAGCTCGACCACTACCGCGAGGAAAAGAAGAAGTTCCTCGAGTACCAGAGCATCACCAAGCAGCTCGAGTACACCCGCGGTCTCGTAGTGGCTTACGAGTACTCCAAGATCGAGGAGAAGCTGAGCCGCTCGGATGCCGACCTGAAGGAGAAGGAAAGCAAGCTGGAGGAGCTGGCGAATCTCGCCAAGGAGATGAAGAGGGCTGTGGCCGACATGGAGAAGAAGGCGGACGAGATCGAGAAGAAGAAGCGGAAGGTGGGCACATTGCCGGCCAACACTCGAAAGAGGGCCGACAGTCCGATCTCTGCCAGGACGGAGGCAAATTCGAGGAGCTCGATAACGCGGTCAAGGAGTTTTCGAAGCAGCTGGTCAAGATCAAGACGCAGTTCGACCTGAAGCAGACTTCCGTGTCGGAGGAGGAGGCAGCGAGGGACCAGATGGCGGCCAACGTTGCTGAGGTGTGCTTTTGCGTCTCATGAGGACGAATCGCGCTGACATTACGGGCCGCTCGTGTAGATCCAGCAGGGCATTCTCACGGCCCGCGACAAGCTCACATCGATGGCCGCGAGCTTCGAGAGGGAGAAGACCGAGTTCGAGAAGAAGTCGCAGACCCTGCGGGAGAAGGAGGACCTGCTCCAGACCCTGACGACCGGCATGGCCGCGACGGAGGGCAGGGAGAACGGCTTTATGGACCAGCTACAGGCCGCCAAAGCCGCGGCCGCGTCGCACGGATCCACGATCGAGCAGCTCAAGGTCAAGATCAAGGCGTGCGAGCGCGAACTCAAAGACCTGGAGCCCAAGGCTCGCAAGGCGGAGAAGGAATCGGCGGGCTCGCTCCAGGAGCAGGAGGCGCTCGCCAAGAAGCTCAAGGACGTCGAGACCAAGCTCGCTTCCGCGGGCTTCGACCCCGAGAAAGAGGTCGCGGCTCTGCAGCGCAAGTCGGCCAAGGCGGACGAGGTCGCCAAGCTCAGGACGCAGGTCGATCGCATCCAGGGCGACCTGGCGCGCTACGAGTTCTCCTACAGCAATCCCGAGCCCAACTTTGACCGGCGGCAGGTCAAGGGCCTCGTTGCGGAGCTCGTCTCGCTGCCGCCCAACAATGCCCAGTACTCGACCGCCTTGGAGATTGCCGCGGGCGGGCGGCTGTTCAACGTGGTGGTGGACACCGAGGTTGTGGGCAGCAAGCTGCTCTCGAACGGCAAGCTCAAGCGCAAGGTCACGATCATTCCTCTCAACAAAATCCAGGCATTCGTGGCCAATGCCGAGGTCTGTTGCTTGTGGCCATCGTTCAATGCTGCCCGCTGACCCCCTGGGACAGAAAATCAACGCTGCCAAGAAGATTGCCCCCGGCGGCGTCGACCTCGCCTTGAACCTGATCGGATACGACGACGAGGTCACAAAGGCCATGGAGTACGTCTTCGGAGGGACCCTTGTCTGCAAAGGTTCGTCCGATTGCAAACGATCCTTGACCTAGACTGAGCTCGCACTTTCGCAGACGCCGAAACGGCCAAGAAGGTGACCTTCAACCAGGCTGTCCGCCTGCGTTCCATCACCATCGATGGCGACGAGTACAACCCCACTGGAACGCTTTCCGGTGGCTCGAAGCCTTCTTCCGCGGGAGTCATCATCAACTTCCAAGCCCTCCGGGAGCAGCAGGCCGCCCTCGCGGCGCTCAACGCGGACCTCGCCAAGATCAACGAGGAGCTTGCGGACGTGCAGAAGTCGGGCAAGGCCGTCAAAGACCTCACGGCTCAAAAGGAGCTCCTGCAGCACGAGCTCAAGCTCGTCCAGGAGCGGATCGGCAAGAGCGCCAATGCGCAGCTCCTGCAGAGCATTGCGGACCTGCGGACCCAGATCGAGCAGAACACGCAAGCGATCGAGGACAACAAGGCGAAGCGGACCGAGGTCCAGGAGCAAATCAAGAGCATCGAGAAGGAGATGGCCGAGTTCGAGGACCACAAGGAGGAGAAGCTCAAGAGCATCAAGGCCGAGATTGCCAGCCTGAAGAAGGACGTCGGCAAGGGAACAGCGTCCTTCAAGGAGAAGCAGGCCGCGATTCAGCTCCTCAAGGCCGAGATCGGTGGGTTCTCACTTGCGTGCGGCCCGTCGTCGAGTGCTCACGAGACGCAGAGCAAATGGAGTCGGAACTCGGCAAAGCCAACGAGCAGCTCGCGAGCGCGTCGGCGTCTATCGAGGAGTACAAGAAGGAGGTCCACAAGCTCGCACAGCAGATGGCCGGCGTGAAGGTAGGGAAGTGTGTCCAACTTTCCGCGCCGCTAAACGACTCTGGGAGCACAGAAGGACCTGGACGCCGCGCAGGCGGAGCTGGACAAGGAGCGCAAGGCACTTGCAAAGTTCGACACGGAGCTGCAGCAGCTGGAGGCCGAAAAGAAGCGCTGCGAAGTCCAGCGCTCGGACGCCGAGCTCGAATCGCAGAAGCTGGCGCACGACCTGCAGCACTTCAAGGAGGAGAAGGAGACGGCGCGAAAGCGTCAGAAGGAGTTGGAGAAGCAGTTTGAGTGGATCCAGGGCCAGAAGCAGTGGGTATCTGGAGAACCGTCGTGATGCCTCGTCGATTGATCCGTCGTGACAGGCTCTTTGGCAAGCCGAACACGCCGTACGACTTTGAATCCAAGAACATTGCGGAGGAAAGGAAGAAGCTGAAACAGCTCGAGGACAAGCACGACTCCTTGCGGAAGAAGACCGACATGAAGGTCATGGAGACCGTCGATCGGTGGGTTCGGCGGCGCATAGGGATCTTTATTTGACTCAAACATGGCGGTTCCAGGTACGAGAAGAAAGAGACGTCCCTGAAGCAGATGCTCTCGACCGTGCGAAAGGACAAGCGCAAGATCCAGGAGACGATCGTGGAGCTCGACAAGCACAAGCTCGCCGCACTGGAGACTACTTGGAAGCAGGTCAACGGCGACTTTGGCGGCATTTTTGGCGACCTCTTGCCCGGCAACACGGCGAAACTCGAGCCGCCCGAGAACCAGGACATCACCGAGGGGCTCGAGGTCAAGGTCAACCTCGGAGGAGTTTGGAAACAGAGCCTGACGGAGCTCAGCGGTGGTCAAAGGTGCGGCTAGCTCTAGCATGCGACCAATCTCTGCTGACATGCATTCCCGAACTGCAGATCGCTCATCGCACTTTCGCTCATCCTTGCCCTCCTCCGATACAAACCGGCGCCCATGTATATCCTCGACGAGGTCGACGCTGCGCTCGATCTGTCGCACACGCAGAACATTGGACAGATGTTGCGAACGCGGTTCAGTGGCTCCCAGTTCATCGTGGTTTCGCTCAAGGAGGGCATGTTCAACAATGCGAACGTTCTTTTCCGGGCGAAGTTCGTGAACGGCGTAAGCACGGTGGAGGTGGGTGCCCGCCAGGCGTAGATGCAGGCGAATGCTGACACCCCAGCGTTCTTGCAGCGAATCGCCGAGCGGAATAAGCGGAAAGAGCTCGGCAAGGTTGTCAGCGCTCCGAGCCCGCGGCAACCAACGCCGCGCAAAGTGGACGCTGGGGGCACGGCAAAGGCCCCCAAAGTGGTCGAGCCGGCGGCGGGTAAGGAGAACCGCACGAGGGCGAGGGCGTGAAACTGCAACTTGGACATGGCTGGGCGTTCTGTTTCCCAGTGTAGCGGCGGAGTCCCGTGTTGGCGCGTAGAGTGTACATAGCTCGTTCATGGTCAGAGAAATCCCACATCACTTCCGCTCTATCTTCGCCGTGTTCCAGTCGATCATTGTTGGCCAAACCGGCCGGAAAAGCATCCATCGGAAGTTCTCGTTGAGACCGCGGTCGAAGCGCGACTTCTTGATCCCGTTGAACGCGCTCCGCAGTGACTCGTGGGTTGTGAAGCCGTTGGCGATCTGCGACACATGCATGAAGGCGAGCCCGCACAGCGACATCCCAATGAAGAAGCAAAACACGATCAAAGCCATAGATGCCGGTGCCGCTGCCAGCGCTTTGAGGAAGTCATTCTGTTCGTCCGTCACTATAGCGAGGTGGACGGCGGAAAACGTGATGTTGTAGACCGCCAGACCGCAGCAGCCCACGACAAAGAAGAAAAAGTGGCGATAGTTCCTCCTGCCGATGCAGTTGGCCGTCCACGGGCAGTGATGATCGTGCGCATCAATACACGAGTCGCAAAGCGAGCAATGGCTCGCCCTCAGAGGCCGGTACGTGTGGCAGGTCTCGCACCATTTCCTCTTCATGTGGTCCTTGCCCATTACGAGCACGTCCCTGTGGACTGCCATGCCGCCCGTTGTCGTCACAAATGGATAGTTGGGCGGAAGCGTCGACGTTGGTCGCGCGTCCTCGACCACCGTCACCTCGCCGACAAGCGGTTCGCGGGGCGGGGGCGGCGGGGCAGTTCCGTTGGACTGCCCGTTTGGAGCCGAGCTGGTCGAAACGGCTCCAGCTGCATGTCCGTCCGGGATTTGGACGATCGTAGCCTCGGGCGCGTGCGCTCCGCGGTACGCGCTCGGTTGTGCCACTTGTGCATTGCCAATGGTCGGGGGCGACGGGTCCAGGTCCCGGGGAATAATACCCGGGTCCGTTCCGGTTGTCCGCAAGAGCTCGACGAGAGTCTGAAGGACCAGATAGCCGTAGATTATGGGAACGGGATAGTAGCCGCGTGCCCACAGCGGCGGACAGCTGCGGCACGAACGTGGAGGCGGCCGGCAGCGGTGGAACACCTCCTTAGGCACGCATCGCAATCCCAAGGTACGGAAGGACTCACACAAAGATGTAGAAGACGATGCTCGGTGCAAGGATCAGGACCAAGGCTCCAACGAGGGTGAAGGCATCCTTGTCGCGCCCGGTCACGACTTGGACGCCGAAAACCCGGCAAACGCGGTTTTGCCCGCGGTACACATGTACCGGGCCAGTCGGTGCCTGCTCCATTCGGTCAACTCTCGACTACCGCTGCCGAGGACGCCGACTCTTCACGCTGTTGAGTTGCGGTGGTGGTGGCCGTGATCCCTTGGCCCTCCGCTTCCCTACCGTTGCGGGACCCTGTCGCGGGTCCGTCTCCCCCGTTAGACACGTAGATATCGGCCATCGCAGCTCTGGAACGATGAGCGGATCTACCTTTCCGCCGTCGATGCCGATTCTGCCGGAATCGCTGCCGAAACGGGCTTCATCGCTGCGAAACTCGCCAGCGTCTGCGGCCCCGCCGTCTCCGGCGCCGATCGCCCCTGTTGCTCCCGGCCAGGCCACTGGGACGCCTGCCGCCGTTGAGCTTACTCTGGACTTGGAGCAGAACCTTGCTGCCACGGAACAGGCCCTTCAAAGCAGCAGCACTCCCGGACCCGAGGCGCCGCCGGCGGCGCCAGCTCCGTTACCAAAGCTGGAGTCCAAACCCTCCTGGACGAAGAAGGACGTCGTGGAACCCATTTTTCCGAACAAACCCTACAAAGATGCTGCAGCGGCGGCGGCGGCTGCTCCTTCTGCGGCAGCAGCCCCTGTTCTCATGTCCCCGACGCCGGTTCGGGCCGGTTCCGTTCCCGGGGCCACTTCCTCCACCTCGCCGCAACCTTCGAATCAACCAGCAGCTCAACCATCTCCTCAACCGCCTCCCGCAACTGGACTACAACCCCCCAAATCCCCCGCACCGAGCACATCCAGCCGGTCGTCGGTCGACCAAGTGAGACCGGAGGAAATGGACATCTTTATGGCAGCACGTCATGGCTACGCGGACCGGGTGCGTCAGCTTCTTGATCGAAAACAGGCCACGGTCAACGATACCGATACGAGCTACGGTGGTGTGACGCCGCTGCACTGGGCGGCTCTTCACAACCACGCGGAGATCATCAACCTTCTTCTTCGTGGGTGCTGTGCGCTCCGACAATGTTCTGCAGCTAACGTTCGCTGCAGGACGAGACGCCGATCCAAACCGCAAAGCGGGCTCACCGACCGCGTCGCCTCTTCACTGGGCCGCCCGTGCCGGCCACGTCGACGCCGTGAAGGCCATGGTCAATCGCGGAGGCAACCCGAAGATTGCTGACGGCCAGGGTTACAACTGCCTTCATTTGGCCGTCCACGGGAACCACCCCAAAATGGTGACTTACCTTCTCGCGGACGCTGGCATGGACGTGAACTCGGAGGACCCGCTGGGGAGGACGCCGCTCATATGGTGGGCAACACCGTGATCCGAGAGCGTTCATTTCGGTCTCAAAGTGATCCTTTAGGGCTTCCTATCTGGGATCTTCGCTCGAGCTGGTAGATGTCTTGCTCAAACGCAAGGCCATGATCAACCTGCCGGACGCCCTCAAATTCACTCCTCTCCACTGGGCCGTTGGCGTGAGTGGAGCTCTTCTGCGTTGCGTTCCGCGTCTCATTCCTCAAACCGAACAGACGAACCATTTTGACATTGTCAAGAAACTCCTTCTTGCCGGCGCGGATCCGAATGCCAAGGACAGGGACGGCAAGACTCCCGGCGATCGAGCTCGTGATCTCGGCCTTGGTGCCACCTACGACGCTACGCTCAAGGTGGTCGGCAACCGGATGGAACGCGACCGGCAGGCAGAGACCGCCCCGAGCATCCCGAAGCCCAACTCGGCACCGGCCGTTCCCATTCCTTTCCGGCACTTCCAGCTCTACACGGGGCAAAATGTGCCCTGCGTCGGTCTTGGCACGGCGTGGACAAAGGTCATGGACCGCGAGAGGATCGCGATCATGATCAGCACGGCAATCGAGCTCGGCTACCGGCATTTCGATACTGCGCAGATCAGTGGGTTCCCTGCGCTCCCGGACGCGTCCATGTCGTTGACCTTTCTCCGCAGATCACAACGAGAAGGAGATCGGCGATGCACTAGCCGAGATCTACGCGAAGGGCAAGATCACCCGCGAAATGATCTTCCACTCCTCGAAAGCGTGGAACACGCACCATCGTCCCGCCAACCTCCGCGCCGCCCTCGAACAGACCCTGAAGGACCTCCGCTACGATTACCTGGACCTGTACTCGCTGCACTGGCCGATCTCTTTTCTGGGACCGCCGGACGTGGTTGGCGTCGATGTTCCCCGGGGCCCGATGGGTGAGGTCTGGCTCGATGTCGAGGTCAACCTCGAGGACACGTGGCGGGAGATGGAGAAGTTTGTCGCCGAAGGAAAGGTCCGCGCCCTCGGCATATGCAATTTCCCGCTCAACAAGGTCAAGTGGCTTTTGGACATCGCCAAGATCAAGCCTGCTGTTCACCAGGTGGGCAGGGGCGTGGTCCGTCACCATGCTCCTCCACAGTAACCACTTCCCCTGTCCTGTCCACAGTACGAAACTCACCCCTACCTCCCGCAACCCGACCTCCTTTCCTTCTGCCGCAAGAACGAGATCACCGTCATGGCCTACGCCCCGCTGGGCATCACCAATCTCCTGCAGGACCCCACCATCCGCTCCATCGCCGAAAAGTACGGCGTCTCCTCGGCAAAGGTCCTCGTTTCCCGCGCGGTGCAGCGCGGCACCTGCGCCGTGCTGCGATCTTCGGACGCCAAGCACATGGCCGAGAACCTGGAACTGATCAAGCTGGACACGGAGGACCTCGAGCTGATGGGCACAATGAAGACTCGGATTCGCTACATCAACCCCATTGAGCTATTTGGAGTTGATCTCTTTGCAGAATCGGACATGTCGTCGTCGGACATTGTCTCGCCCACGAAGCCGCTCGCGGCGAACGACATTCACCTCTCGGTGTAGATGCGAACTGAACTTCCGGAATGAGATGTATCCAGGATTGCTTGCTCTGTCTAAGAATAACTAATGGCGACAAAGAACGTTTCCTCGCGGCCCTTCCAAGCGGCCGCGTCCTGCCCATGTCACAGCGTGTCGTCCGCAACCCCGCCCCGCGGTGCGGAACACCGGCTCCACACGCCTCATCGGAGGATCTTGATGATCACCAGGACCACCATCAGCAGCCCGACCAGCCCCACGGTCGTGCACAGGCCCCAGTTGGACGACACGGTCTTGCGCACGACGTCCAGCCGCTTCTGCGCCGAGCCCAGGCGCCCCGTCGTCGCGTCCACGCGCTCCTCGGTGTCCTCCAGCAGCTCGATGTGGTAGTCCAGCTCCTGGTTGATCTGCACGCCGATCTGCTTCTGCCGCTCGATGACCGAGACCAGGGCGTCGAGCGACTGGTCCTGATCTGCGAGATGGGGCGTCAGACGGCGAAAAGCGTGGGCACAACCGGCCGCAGACGGACCTTCCATGATGTCCTTTTGCAGCTGGAGCAGCTCGGGGTCGCTCTTGTCCGCGTAAGGGTCGGACGGACGGCCCTCGTCGGGCTCGTCGTCCGGTAGGACGGTCAGGGTCTCCCGCTTCTTGGCCGGGGCGGCGAGCAATTCCGCTCTGCGGGTCCAGGACGTCAACCAATGCCTCTCCAAACGGTGTTCCGAGCTCCGCACCTCGCCGAAGCGTTGGAATCGATGGCGTTGGACGACAGGGCCACGTTCTCGATCCGCTCGAACTGCTTCGTCAGGTTGATGAGCGAGTCCTCCCACATCTTGAGGTCCCGGGGCGTCCTTCGAATTGAATGCGGCGTCAGGCACCGGCCGGACGGCGCGGAGCCGGGGACCCACGACGTGCCCCGCTCCTCGGCCAGCGACAGCATGCCCTCCAGCTTCGAGATTCCCTCGCGCGCATCCCGCATCAGCTCCGCAATCTCCGCGTCCTTCGTCTCGGTCGACAGGTTGAGCTTCGCGCGCTTGTTGCGCTCGAACAGCAGGTTCGCGGCGTCCTCCAGCTTCGCGGTGACGTCGCCCGTATCGGCGCGCCACACCGCCGCGTTGGGCAGCGCCCCCCGCGGCGGCGACTTTGACGGGCCAATCGACGCCGGCGACGGCGACGGCCGCGATGGCGCGGGCGAGGCCATGGCGGACGGAATGCGGAGGTTTGCGTGTTCGCAAGGGCCGGGGTACTCATCACCCGCGCGGGGTTACACTCGAGGTTTCAATATTCGGCGTCCGGCCATCCTTCCACTGAGGACACTACGCTCGTCTCGGCGGGCATAGTGAGGTGACCAGAAGGAGTTCGGCGGGCCGCATCGCCCAACGTGAGCTCTCCACGCTCCGGCCGCCGGGCGCAGGCGTCTGACGGCTCCATCTCCTCCCGCGACCTGGTCCTCCATCGGGCAACCCCCCCCGCCGCAATCACCGCTCCCTCGCCCGTGCTGTTCCGTCCGGAAATTTTAGGCAAAGATGCAGATCTTCGTGAAGACCCTCACGGGGAAGACCATCACCCTTGAGGTGGAGTCGAGCGACACCATCGACAATGTGAAGGTGGGCACGACGGGGCGTGCCGGCACGGAGGAACGGCCGTTCACGCGGCGGGGCTGCAGACCAAGATCCAGGACAAGGAGGGCATCCCCCCGGACCAGCAACGCCTGATTTTCGCGGGCAAGCAGCTCGAGGATGGCCGCACTCTTGCCGGTGGGCATCGGGACGCAGCGGCGGCAGTGGGCGCATGCTGACGGGGGCGGATGGGCGCTGCATCGTGCAGACTACAACATCCAGAAGGAGTCGACCCTGCACCTGGTGCTCCGTCTGCGCGGTGGTGGCAAGAAGCGGAAGAAGAAGACCTACACCACGCCCAAGAAGATCAAGCACAAGCGCAAGAAGGTCAAGCTCGCCGTGCTGAAGTACTACAAGGTCGACGACAGCGGCAAGGTCACCCGCCTGCGCCGCGAGTGCCCCAACGAGTCGTGCGGCGCCGGCGTCTTCATGGCCTCGCACTACGACCGCCAGTACTGCGGCAAGTGCCACCTCACCTTTGTCTACCAGGACGGCGCCAAGCGCCCGCCGCCGCAGCAGAAGCCCAAGGTCGACCCTGCCGCTGGTGGGCCGGATTCGCTTGCGCCCCACCCCGGCCCAATCGCTGACCGTCCCACCCACCTCCCCCAGCTGCCGCCGCTGCCGGAGGCAAGGACGAGGGCAAGAAGAAGAAGGGAAAGAAGTGACAGAACTTCCTTCTGCTTCTTCTCTGGCCGTTGCTGGGTTGTCGGTTGTACATGGTCACGGCAATCGATGGATCTCGCTCGACGCTCTCCGCACACTCCGAAGGCGGTCTCAAATTGCGGGAAGATTATGTGGCTTTCCGCGTCGCAACCCGCCGAGAGTCCTCGTGTTCGAAGATGCGGTGTTCGAAGATGCGTGTTGGGCCAACGAGACGCGAGTCTACAATCATCGATTCCACTGCCGCCCGTCCGGCGCCCGCTTCCCGGACGTGTGCGCCATCCCGCCGCGCTGCTTCAGAAAGTGCTCCTTCCCCTCGATCCTCTTTTTGCTCCCGTACCCCGCCTGCATGGACCCGTGCTTGCGGTTCTTGCGGTCCATGCGCCCCGAGGCACCGATCGTGATGTTCACGTTGGGCGGCACCCGGAAGCCAAAGGCCCTCGCGACCTTTTGCAGATCGAGCGAGGCGACGTCGAAGATGTTCTTGAGGGAGTGGGAAGCGTAGGCCTGGATGTAGGAGCGGTAGCCGTCCTTGGCCGACTTGTTCAGGTAGTAATTGGTCTCCACCAGCTTCTCGAGCTGCAATCCGGTCAGCCGCCATCCACGACCGAACGAAAGCAAGGCGCACCTGTCCCTGGATCTTGGCGATCTTGCTCGAGGGAAACTGGTACTCGTTCAGCGGCACCTTGGCGTGCTTCAGGTACCGCAGGAAGCCGAGCTCGCTGGGCAGCAGGAAGAGCAGCGCCCGCCCGCTGCTGCCGGCCCTGGCCGTCCGCCCGACGCGGTGGATGTACTCGCGCGGATCGTCCGGCGGGTCGTACTGGATGATCCAATCGACCTGCGGGATATCGAGCCCACGGGCGGCGACATCCGTGCAGCACAGGATGCCCTGTTCGGCGTTGCAGAACTCGAAGAAGGTGTTGGTCCGCTTCTGCTGCTTCTGCTTGCCCTGTTCACAGATCCAAAGTCAGCAAGCCGGCAGCGCCTCAGCGGCCGCCGCACCCACATGGAGGTCCAAGACAGGAATGTCGATGTAGTTGAGGAGTTCGGAATGGTACTTGACAGAGTTGCAGCTCGAGAAAAAGACAATGACTTTCTTCTTCAGGTTCTTCTTGAGGAAGGTGAAGAGGAGCAGGAAACGCTCCTCGGAGGGGCAGACGACGTAGCCCTGCTCCAGAAGGTCCACCGTCGCCTTGTCCTTGTTCTGGTCCACGTTGATGTAGAGTGGCGACTTCCTCAGGGAGATGCGCGCGAGATCAGACACCTTGGTGGTCTGAGTGGCGGAGAAGAACATGGTTTGGCGATCTGCGAGGCGGAATGTGGATCAGAAAGTGTCCCCTGATAACCTATAACGTCGCGACGGTCGGATGCCGCGACGCCTCAAACGCAGGGTGGCCGAAGTTACTCTCGCAAAACGCCCGTCAAGCGGGCCGATGGGTGAACGAGCCGAGGTGGGACCCAGCGGCACGTTTCCCGGTCTTGCTGACGATCCGATCGTTCCACGACACCAACCTTTTGGGAGCAGCTTCACAATCTGGTTCATCTCCTCCTCGAAACCAATCTCCAGGATGCGATCCGCCTCGTCGATGACAAGGCATTTCAAGTTCTTAAACACGAAACCCCTCGTGTTCTGCAGGTGGTCAAGCAGCCTGCCCGGCGTCGCCACGATAAGGTTGACGCCCTTCTGCAGCTTCTCCGCCTCGGCCTTCCGATTCGCCCCGCCCATGAGGATCCCGAAGGTTTGGTGGTGGTACTTCAGGAGCTCCTTGGCCACCCCAAAAATCTGCAGCGCAAGCTCCCGCGTCGGCGAGATCACGATGGCCCCCGTGCCGTTCCGCGGCTTGAACTTTGCCCGCACAAGGAGCTCAATGATCGGAATCAGAAAGGCCAGGGTCTTTCCGGATCCAGTTTTCGCGGCACCGAGGATGTCGCGGCCGGTCAGCGCAGGGGCGATGGAGCGGGCCTGGACCTCCGTCATCTCCTTGAACCCCATGTCCTCGATGGCCTTCCTGGTCGACTCCGTGATTTCAATGGAATCAAAAGATCGGTTCAGCTCCTCCGTCTTTTTTCCTGTGGGCGGGGGTGGGCGGGATCAGAAATCGCTTCCATGATTCAATGTCGCAGAACCAATCACCTTCCAACTCGTCGACGATCGACATTGCGGGCTCCTCGGACACTTTCGAAGGCTCAGCAGCATTGGTGTTGTCCTCTGCCTCAGAGTCGTCCGAGGAATCGCTGCCCTCTCCCGCTTCGGCATCGTCGTCCTCAGAACCGCTCTCCGATCCCCCATGTCCGTTGGCTGGTCCCGGAAC
Source organism: Hyaloraphidium curvatum (assembly GCA_025558095.1). Classification (NCBI taxonomy): domain Eukaryota; kingdom Fungi; phylum Monoblepharomycota; class Hyaloraphidiomycetes; order Hyaloraphidiales; family Hyaloraphidiaceae; genus Hyaloraphidium; species Hyaloraphidium curvatum. Next base: position 232,140 of record JAIVFI010000004.1, on the reverse strand, counting down.
CGCTTCATCATCCTCCGCACCGTCCTCGGACGAATCGCTAGCGTCGCTTGACGCCGTTTCAAAGGAGCCTCCCCCCTCGCTTTCAGAGTCTTGCGAGCTCCCAGCCGCCGAACAGGCTTCGGCCTGTTCTTCGTCCGAGGCGTCGTCCAAATTGTCCTCCGAGTCATCATCATCGTCTGATGCCCTCCGTTTGGCCGCACCGGAGCCGCTTCCGCCGCCGACTGCGCCGTTGGGCTTGGCACCTGACGGACCAGCTTTCGGCATCGTGTGCGGTGCCTTAACCGCGGCGGCAGCCTTTGGACGAGGTTCCGAAGGGGTGGCCAGTTTGTGCTTCGCTACGTGGCCGTTCGTCTGCGGTCGAGGGGCCGATGCCGCACCGCCATCGACTGGGAAAGACAATGAGCGAAACGGGCGGATGCTCCCCGGCAACCAGAGGCACGCACGTCGCTGCTTCTTGAAAGCCGGCTGGGGTGTTGAACGCTCAACGACGGACATCCCCGAGGGGCCCAGATGGGGCTTTGGCTTCTTGTCTTTGGCCATTGCAGGGCCGTCGCGAAGCGAGAACTGTGTTTTGGATTGTTTGGCTGGGGCCGCGGCCGACCGCATCACCCCGAGTGCGGCCTGGCCTGCGATCATCCGCAAGGAAAGATGAGCAACCTCAGCACATTGACAAAGCAATACATGAAATGGAATCTCTGAACGGGTATGAACCATATGGCATGTCTAACAGCATCTGGATGCCACAGAGTCAGACGGACGAGCGAGCGACAGGGCATGCGCACACAAACACCAACTCTTGCAGATCTTCAGTTGGGAAGTAGTTTCCGCTCGATGTTTTGGAGCTGCTCGAGGTACTCCTTGTAAGTGATCTCGAGCTTCTTGCTCTGGTACCGCGTGAGCTTGATGCCGGACCGGGTCTTGTCTGTTATTTTGCCCGCGTAGCCGCCCTTTCTCAGCAGAGAGTCGATAGCTTCCAGCTTGCTCCACCCTGAGCGCCAGCGATTAGCAAGGGTCTGCACCGGGAACTCCGATCCGACGAACCCTGCTCTTCCACGACCTCAGGTAGGTACGTCGCCGTCCGCTTCCTCCACATATCGTCGGTGAACTCGATCCATATGCCGTGCAGGCCGACCTGCATGCGACGCGTCAGGGCACGGGGGCCGGGTCCAGCAGGGAACCCCCGCACCTCCCAGTCCATGTAATCGGTCCCGCTCTCGAAGTCCGTGAGCAAGGACACGGCACAAGTCAAGTGAGGGACCTCGTGAGCAGCAATGGGCGAGAAACGTCGGTCGCGCAAGGCACTGTAGAGGTCGTGACCGGGTCACGCTTCAGCACAACTGATCCCGTTCCGGCGGGCCATGCCGCGCTTCACCTCGTCAACGAATACTCAGCCAAGCCCGAGTGGAGCGGCTGGGCATCGAAATTGCCGATGCAGCCCCGCAATCTTGGACTTCCGGAGGCGACCGAATGCCATGTAACGAACAGAGGGCTTCCGAGTGGCCGCAACGACGAAAAGGGGCCCGTCAGCGACTTTCCCAAACCCATCGAACAGCAGAGGAGCCCACTATTGATCGTCGGGAAAGTCCGGCTCGATGGGCTTGCGCTTCCCGCCCTCGAGGTGCCGCACCAGATTATCAAAGGTGTAGGCAACCATCGCCTTCGATACGGTGCATGACGACGATCCAGGGCTCTGCGAGTCCTTGGTACCACCTGGCATCGCCGTCGGCAGCTCAGGGCGGGAATCGGACGATTCGACTCGGCGTTGGTGTCGCGCGGGGTACGGTATGGAGCAGCCGCGCGTGGCAAAGTCGCACCACAACCCGTACGGTCTTCTCTGTTTCGGTCGTTCAGGGCAGGGAACGACGAGGCCGGGAGCTTGGGACCACGTATCGCTCCTCCCTAGGGGCGATGGCCCAGTGAGGACCTTCCCGGCGCCCCGTTCGAGTCGTGTATGGAACAGCCGTCCCGCAGATCGCTGGTGGCCTCGGACGCGGTCCGTGTGGCCTCGCTGCACGTTCCTCTGCCCAGATGGCTCCGAGCCTACTACTGGCCGTTTGCGATTCTGTACGCGGCTTACGCGTACAGCGTCCTGCTCCACCATGACCACGTCTACGGGTCGCCGGAAGCACGGAACCTTGCCTTGGTCATCCTGTGCAGCATGCACGCCCTTGTGTTCCTTTCCACCCACTGGAGCGTGACCGCAAAAGCATGGATGACGTGCTTGACCACCGTGGACCCTCTCCGAGCCAAGCTCATTCGTGTCATTCCGCACCGGCACCACGGCTCCGGAGCTCTGTGCGAAATCGAGACGCAAACAATCCCGGACGAGGAGACCGGCGAGGTTGGGCTTTGTGTCATGGATCGGTTTCACGGGCATTCACGGGCCTTCTCGCGTCGCAGCCTCGGGAACGCCGGTACTTCGTGTTCCAGAAACGAAAGTTCTTCTACGACGACGCAAAGCGGGCGTTCGTCAAGCTCCAGTACCCGTCGTCGAAGAGCTACCCGCTGAAGCACTTCTATGAGAGCTCCGGAATCGCCACGCAGGGGGAATGGAAGTTGGCGCTCGCCAAGTTCGGCGCAAACTTGTGAGTCCTGCGATTGCAGGCTGCCATTCGGAGCATTGATACCTTCAATCGCAAAGCTTCGACATCCCCATCCCGACGTTTCAGGAGCTTTTCCAGCAGCACATGGTCGCCCCTTTCTTCGTCTTCCAACTGTTTTGCGTGGCCCTGTGGTTCCTCGACGAGATGTGGTACTACTCCGTCTTCACGCTCATCATGCTTTTCGTGTTCGAGAGCACGGTAGTCATGCAGGTGAGTTTGGGCAGTCATGGCTGCCCGGCCGACGCCGCTGACGCATTCCTTCCTTAGCGGCTTCAAAGTCTTCGCGAGATGCGGAACATGTCCATAAAGCCTTACCGGATATACACCAGGAGGGGCAAGCGCTGGGTCATCGAGGACACGGACAAGCTCGTGCCGGGCGATCTTGTGTCGGTTGGGAGATCGAAGGAGGATTGCCCGGTGCCGTGCGATATGCTTCTGCTGGACGGATCAGCGATCGCGAACGAGGCGATGCTCAGTGGCGAGTCGACGCCTCTGCTAAAGGAGTCGATTGCCATGCGGGATCTGAAGGACGAGTTTGACGAGAGGGGCACGGACAAGCTCCACCTGCTTTACGGAGGAACCAAGGTCCTCCAAGTGACTCCGCCGACTGCGAAGACGGACTTGGCCGCGCCCGACGGTGGCGCACTTTGCTACGTGCTGCGGACGGGTTTCGGAACCACCCAGGGAAAGCTTGTCCGGACCATCATCTACAGCACCGAGCGGGTTACGGCGAACAATCTCGAAGCCTTCGTCTTCATCCTATTCCTCCTCGTGTTCGCAGTCATGGCATCGGCGTACGTTTGGGTCGAAGGGACGAAGAACGAGCTGAGGAAGAGGAGCAAGATCATGCTGGACTGCGGTAAGTGCCGTCCGCGCGGGTGAGAATGCATTGCGCTCTAAAGGCTCGTACCCCCTAGTCCTCATCATCACGTCCGTGGTGCCGCCTGAGCTTCCGATGGAGCTTTCACTCGCGGTCAACAATGCTCTGATTGCGCTCATGAGGGCTTTTGTGTTCTGCACGGAGCCCTTCCGCATTCCTTTTGCCGGGAAGCTGGACATTCTGGCGTTCGACAAAACGGGCACTCTGACGGACACGAATCTGGTGGTGGAGGGGCTTGGAGGCATCGAGGGCGATTCCATGGCGCTGATGTCGCCGCGGGAAGCACCGCTCGAGACGACGATCACTTTGGCTGCTGCGCATGCTCTGGTGCTCGTGGACGATGGGGTCATCGGAGACCCAATGGAGAAGACGACTCTTGAGGCCATCAACTGGGCCGTCGGGAAGAACGATGTGGTGTTGCCGAGGGCGGCGGCGAAGGGTTCGGAGGGCGGCAAGATCGGCTCGGGACGAGGGTCGATCCGCATCCTTCGGCGATTCCAGTTCTCTTCAGCGCTGAAGCGCATGTCGGCTATCGCTTCCTACTCGGATCTTTCGGGCAATACCTTCCAGTTTGTTGCCGTGAAGGGCGCTCCGGAAACCCTGAAGGGCATGATTGAGAATGTGCCGCCGGGCTATGACGCGATGTACAAGCACTGGGCTAAGGAGGGCAGCCGTGTGCTTGCATTGGGATTCAAGAAACTCCCGAAAGCGAGGACGGGGCCGGAGGTGGGCGTGCTATGTTCCCCCACTTGGTTCAGGGCTGACAAAACTCCAGATTCGTGACGCGTCGCGCGACAGCGTGGAGTCGCGCTTGGACTTTGCTGGCTTCCTTGTTTTCCATTGTCCTTTGAAGAAGGATTCCGTGGATGCCATCAGGAAGCTGAACGAGTCGTCGCATCGGGTAGGTTCGTGTCTGTGCTTTGAAATAGTTCTGCTGACGTTATTGGCCTCCAGACCATCATGATCACAGGAGACAATGCGCTGACGGCGTGCCATGTTGCGAAGCAGGTCGGCATTGCTCCGAAACCGGCGCTTATCTTGGACAATCGTGCGGGCGGTGAGTCCCAATTCAGCAGGCCCGTTGCGCATGCTGACTCTTTGGGAAAGATCTGAGCTGGCAGGATTTGGAGGAGACAGTGTCAATCCCGTGCAACCCCAAAAGCCGGACTTTGGACCCCGCTCTGGATGATCACAGCCTTTGCATCACCGGAGCAGCCTTGGCGAGCTTGGAGGGCACAGCAATGTACGCTGCGCTTTTGCCGCGAATCTGGGTCTATGCACGGGTCAGTCCGACTCAAAAGGAGCTGATAATCAACGCCCTCAATCACGCGGGGTACATGACACTCATGTGCGGCGACGGGACGAACGATGTCGGTGCACTCAAGCAGGCCCATGTTGGCGTGGCCCTGCTTGAGGGCAAGCGGGAGGATGTAGAGAGACAGGGCGAGATCGCACGGCAACGGCGGGCTCACGAGATGCAGGACAAGCAACGACAATTTGCGTCGCGCTTTGGGGTGCGGATGCCTGACCAGAATGGTGGTACTGCCGTGGCTGCCAATGGGAAGCCGAAGGACCCGAGGGTGGAGAGGCACGAGCGGGCTGCGGAACAAATGCAGGACAGCGTCAACAGACTATTGGACGAGATGGAAGCGGAGGTGCCGATGGTCAAGTTCGGGGACGCCTCAGTTGCTTCGCCGTTTACTTCCAAGATCTCTTCCATCATGTCTGGTATGCCCTGTGCCGTTCGATTGAGGCTTGTGATGTGATCGACCGCCTTGGACCAGTTCGGGACATTGTTCGTCAGGGCCGAGCTACGCTCGTCGCCATGCTTCAGATGTACAAGATCCTGGCCCTCAACTGCATCATCTCCGCTTACAGTATGAGCGTCCTTTACCTCGCCGGCATCAAGCAGGGGGACTGGTGGGTGGTGCTCAGGATCCCTTGGCTGCAACGATAACCTTGCTGAACAGGCAAGCAACCATCGCCGGTGTCCTTCTAACCGTCTGCTTCTTTGCAATTGCGAGGTCTACTGTAAGTTCACCCATTTGCCCGCCTCCGGCCGAACAACTGACGGCATGCACACTAGCCGTTGGAGGAGCTGTCGAAGCAGCGCCCTCAACCAAGCATATTCAACCTCTACTTCTTCCTCTCCGTACTTGGTCAAAGTGCTGTGCACGTCGCGGCCCTTGCCTACATCCGCAGCGAAGCGATCAAGTACTCAGAAGTTCTGTGAGTCGCGACCCTTGTTCGGCAAATTCGCGTCATCTGACTACCTTTCCAGCGACGAGAACATCAATCTCGATGCCGAGTTCAGCCCCAACCTCCTGAACACGGCAGTCTATCTGATAAGTCTCACGATGCAGATCGCAACGTTCGCGGTCAACTATCAGGTTGGCGAGAAACGCTCTTGCGCCCCATGTTATCTTACCGCTCTTCATCCTTTCCAGGGGCGTCCGTTCCGAGAGAGCCTGACCGAGAACAAGCCGTTGTGGCTATCGATTCGCATCGTGGGCAGCATCGCGGTCACGTCGGCGTTGCAGGTGCTGCCGTTCATCAACGACTGGATGCAGCTTGTTGGCATGCCCGTTCCGGTGAGGCATCGACGCTGTGCAGCTTTTGCATACGATACTTACTTCGACTGTTTCAGTTCCAGCGACAGCTGTTGGCTGCAATGGCCTTGGACATCGCCCTTGCATGGATCGTCGAGGACACGATGCGGACATTCCTGTCAGACGCGAAGCCGAGACCCAGCCTGATGCTTGAGACATGAAAGACGATGCTGTAGACCTTGCGCACGGTGGATAGAGGATACGAAAGCTTGACCGCAGCTTGCTGACTTAGGAGCTGACTTTGCCACCGACGGAGTTTGATCGGCCTTCCCATTTTGCACGCGTCGAGCTCCCTTCCTTCCATCCATGCCGAATGAATTAAGGATCACGTGGAGAACCTTATTTCAACGTCCCGTAGTGTCTGGAAGGACAGCTCCGAGGAGTGCGCGACGAATCGGGACATGCCTCGTTCCGGTCGTCGAGCGGGGTCCAGGGAGCGCGGACCTCCCGTAGCTCGCTCTGGTGCCAAGTCGTCGGACCTTCCCGCGTCTTTGTGGCTCCTCGTTCTCTTGTTTCGAGTCTGCAATTCGCTGTCTATTGCCACCTTCTTCCAACCGGACGAGTACTGGCAGTCGCTGGAGGTTGCACACGTTCAGGTCTTCCGATACGGGTACTTGACGTGGGAATGGAGGGAAAGGATCCGTAGCTTCGTGCACCCCAGTCTCTATGCCGCCTTGTTCCATGTCCTCAAGGTGCTTCAACTGGACGCGTCTGGGACGGAGCTTGTGCGTCTCTTCCCGTGTCGTGGCGCCGCACAGCGTTTCAGACATCAGTGTTCTCGCAGATTGTGGCTGCCAAGGTGCTCGGCGGCATCATTGCTGCGGCGGGAGATTATTTCACTTGCCGGCTGGCATCCGTGCTCTTCGATGCCAACACTGGAACATGGGCGGTAGGCGCCTGCCAAGCAGGGACTAGGGTCAAGCTCACTCGTGTTTACAGCTTCTCTGCTCAATAGTTTCCTGGTTCAATTACTTCTGCATGCCGAGGGCGTTCTCGAACACGGCCGAGACTGTTCTGACCACATTGGGCCTCTCCGTGTGGCCTTGGCCTCACTTGCAAGCGAGTTCCGCGCGGAGTCTTCCGCTAGCCTTGACCATCGCTGCTCTCGGATGTCTCGTGCGGCCAACGAACGCGCTGATTTGGGTTCCAGTTGGTTTGCACTTCGTCGTCTCGGCTCCTCGGCCGACCGGCATTCGGGCGATTGCGCTTGCCGCGCTGATTGGGTGAGCTCTGATGTCGGTATCGTCAGCTGCGTGAGCTGACCGTCGTGGGCCCGACAGAAGTATGGCTCTAGCCGTCGGAATGGTTGTCGACCGGTCCTTCTACGGAGTGTGGACATTGACGGCCCAAAACTTCTATAGGCTAAACTTGGTCGAAGGAATATCCCTGTTCTACGGCCAGAATCCATGGCACTGGTACTTGTCTCAAGGATGGCCTGTTCTCCTGGGGCCTTTGGCGTTTGTACCAATCGCAGCTGCGGTATTGCGCAGACGCCCCACAGATCATCGACAATCGGAGTTGATTCTTCTCTCCATCATCGCATGGACCACGGTCGCATACAGTTTTCTGGGCCACAAGGAGTTCCGTTTCCTGCTGCCGGTTCTGCCACTGGCTCTGATTCTTTGCGCTCGCGCGTGGAAGGCGATCGGGCTTCAACATCGGGCATTTGCCTTCCTCGTCGTCACTTTGAACGCGGGCCTTGCTTGGTACGCGACGCGCGTGCACCAGCGGGGCGTCATGGATGTCATGGACCACCTGCGATCCGGCGCGCAGGCGGGCACGGTGCGGGATGCGTTTTTCCTCATGCCGTGCCATTCGACGCCGTTCCAAAGCTACATTCACGTCGGACCGGGCTTCTCGATGGACTTCTTGACATGCGAGCCGCCGTTGGGGTGAGTGAGCGTGTTGGGCTGCGATGCCAATCTGACATGCCTTTGCGTAGAATCTCTGACAAGGCGAGCTATCTGGACGAAGCAGCCCTGTTCCACGCCAACCCCGTTGATTTCCTGGAACATCGGTTCCCAAGGAACGATTCGGCACGCCCGTGTGAAACCTTCGTCGTCTTTGAGGCTATGCTGCCGCAGATCGGCAGCTGGCTAGCCGATCATGGCTATCGGGAGGTCGCTCGGTTCTTCAACAGCCATTTCCACGACGATCGGCGAAGGCGGGGAGATGTCGTGGTTCTGAGGTGTTGACTACACTTTCTAGATTGCGATATTTACACGCCACAGTTCTGACATGCACGCACATTGCACAATTCCGTCCCAAACTACAGCTTCGCCTGCACAAAAGGTTCCATTCCCGGGGCAATCAGCCGGTCGGCCATCGCGTCGTCGAATGCCGCCCGCACAACGTCCGCAATCGACTTGGCGAAAACAAACTCGATCTCGTCCTTGACGTTCTGGAGACGGCTGGCGTGAACAACGGCAGTCCAGCGCCGGGCGGGCAAACTCACGTTGGGAATCTCGGTGAGATCCTTCTTGTTCCGGAAGGGCAAGATGATTCGCCGGATGCCGCCGCGGTGGCCCGCAAGAACCTTCTCCTTGATGCCGCCGACGGGCAGCACCTGTCCCCGGAGCGTGATCTCACCAGTCTGTAAAGATAAGGATAAGCAACGAGGCTCTGCATAGCGAAGAGACCAACGAACCATCGCGGTGTGCTCGCGAACCGGCTTGCCGGTGAAAAGGGACACCAGCGCGGTGGCGATGGTGACGCCGGCGCTCGGGCCGTCCTTGGGCGTAGCGCCCGCCGGGAAGTGGATGTGGATGTCGCTCTTGTCCAGCAGCAGGTCCGTGGCCTTGGCCGTGATGCCCAGCTCGTTGGCGTGAGCACGGACCCAGGTGACGGCGATCTGCGCCGACTCCTTGATCACGTCCCCGAGCTTGCCCGTCAGCTGGAGCTGGCCCTTGCCGGGCATCTGGGTGGCCTCGATGAAGAGGAGGCCGCCCGAGCCCGAGGCCGTCCAAGCGAGGCCGGTCACGACGCCAGGGATCGCGGTGCGCTCCGAAACCTCGTCGTCGAAGCGGTCCGGCTGCCAGGTTGCCCATCAGCAAATGCGCGTGGTAGAGCCTCCAGGTCGTTCTCACCCCAAGGATCTTCTCCAGCCGCTCCATCGTGACGACGGGGTCGTACGTCTGCCCGTTCTCCTTGCTCGCGGCGAACTCCACAGCCAGCCCGCGGCACACCGACGCGATCTCGCGCTCCAGGTTGCGAACGCCGGCCTCGCGGGTGTAGCCCGTGGCGACTTTGGTCAGGACCTCGTCCGAGATCTTGACGTCGTCGTCCGTCAGGCCGTGGCCGCGGATCTGCTTGGGGAGCAGGTAGCGGCGCGCGATGTGGAGCTTCTCCTCGAAGGTGTAGCCGGGGATGCTGATCGCACACAATTGTCAGCATTGGATGCCATGTCGGCGCAATAGGGCCTGGACGTACCGGATGACCTCCATACGGTCGAGCAGCGGCCCGGGGATCGTGGACTCCTCGTTCGCCGTGGCGATGAAAAGGACCTTGGAGAGGTCGAAGGGCACGTTGATGTAGTGGTCCGAGAAGGTATTGTTCTGCTCGGGGTCGAGCACCTCGAGCAGGGCCGACGACGGGTCCCCGCGGAAGTCGCGCCCGAGCTTGTCGATTTCGTCTTTGGGATCCGGCGCGTCAGCACAAACAAGCACGGCTGCAGGAGAGACGAACCGAGCAGGAAGACGGGGTTGTTGACGGCGCACCGCCGCAGGCCCTGGACGACGAGCCCAGGCAGGGCGCCGATGTAAGTCCGCCTGTGCCCGCGGATCTCGGCCTCGTCCCGCACGCCGCCGAGCGCGATGCGGTGGAACTTGCGGTCCAGGGCGCTGGCGATCGACCGGCCTAAGCTGGTCTTGCCGACACCCGGAGGTCCGAGCAGGCAAAGGATGGGTCCCTTGAGGTCCTTCTTCAGCTTCCGCACCGCCAGGAACTCCAGGATGCGCGATTTGACTTTGTCCAGGCCGTAGTGGTCATCGTTCAGCACCTTGCGGGCCTTCTCGATGTCCAGCATGTCCGAGGACTCCTTGGACCAGGGCAGCTCCGAGAGCCACTCGAGGTAGGTCCGCACGACCTGGTACTCCGCCATCGACGGGTGCATGCGCTTCAACCGCTTCAGCTCCCGCGTGGCGGCCTTGCCGGCCTCGGGCGGCAGCTGCGCGTCGTTGATGCGCTTGTTCAGGTCCTCGATCTCATCCTGCTCCTCGTCCTTCTCGCCGAGCTCCTGCTTGATGGCGTTGAGCTGCTCGCGCAGGATGTACTCGCGCTGCTTCTCGCCGAGCTTGCCCTCCACGGTGCTTTGCAGCTTGCGGGAGATCTTGAGGACCTGATTGCCGCGGGAGATCAGTCGAGATCAACGAATGCGGAACACGGATCGACGCACCTGAATCTGCCTCGCCAGCAGCTTCAGCACCTTCTCGATGCGCTCCTTCGGCTCCACCGTGTCCAGCACGCTCAGCTTCTCCTCGATGGTGAGGTCGATCATGCTCGCCACCATGTCGGCCAGCTTGGGCGGGGCCGTATCGTCGATCATCGAGCGCAGCTGGTTGACCACGCTCGCGGGGAGCTGCATCTGCGAGAGGATATTGGCAAGCTCGTGCGAGGTGTTGCGGAGGGAGAGGGTGAGGGCCTGGTTCTCGGACTCGTCCTTGTCGAAGGCTGCGGGCGGGTGGCAAACCGGCACCGGTCAGGACGTGCCCCCGGGCGTGATCTCCGCGCAAAAACGGGCGGTACGCACTCAGGGTGTGCTCAGGGAAGGGGGAAATCTCGGCCTCGATGTAGGGCGTCTCGCGCACGATGCTGTTGACGCGGAAGCGGGAGACACCTGGATCACCGGGCGTTCCGGCACAGATCAGCGCCCGGATCCCGCAGATCCCGACGAAGCAAGGTCCACGCACCCTCCACGGTAACGGAGTACACGGGGCGTGCGGTGCTGGCGGCGCCGGGCTTGCCGTTCGCAGCCGGGGCGGGGCCGTTGTTGACCTTCGAGATGGCCAGCACCCGCGCCACGCAGCCCATGAAGTGCAGCTCCGACGAGCTGAGCTTCTCGGCCTCCTGGCTCGCGGCGGCGATGTTCTGCGCCGGCGTGTTGGGCTTCTTGGGGTCCTCCTTTGTGCGCGACGGCGCGTTGGCCTTGAGCGGGCAGCAGCCGATGAGCGGCCGCGAGTCCTTGTTCTCGGACCACAGCGACTCAATGAGCTGCACGGTGTTGGAGCGGCCGATGTTGAGGCGCAGGACGACGCCGGGCAGCACCACGCTTTAAGGGGGCGGGTGAGTGGGAGTAGGGTGCGTCTCCCGCGGTGTTCGCACCGGTTGTTGCGCAGCGGGATGATGGGCAGCGTCTTAGGGAAGTCTGTCACCGGCTTGGAGTCGTTCTTCGCCATGGTGTGCGGCGGGGGGTGCGCGGGGCGGCCGGCGGCCGACTCCGGATCGGGCGCGGCCGAGGGCGTCGTCACGAGCGCGCCGCGCGGCGCGGCCTCGCGGGGGGGAACGGAGCGCGTGGCGAACGCGCTGCGCCGTCCGGCTGGGCTGCCGGGCCGCGGACGGGAGTTGGGGCACAGGTCAGGTGAGGTTCCGCGACGCGACCAGACTTGCGAGATTGCAGGCGGCCCGCGGCAAATCTCGCCGGGCCGTTCTCCGCCCCCCTTCCATGGCATTCTATCCAGCTCTGCTCTCGGCCGTCTCTGCATCGCTCAACGATGAGGAAAAGAAGCACCGCGGCCCACGCATCGATGCCTCGGCGATTGCTTGGGGTGCGAAGAGATCCCGCCGCGTCTGCGATCTCTTGACGTTCCCGTAGACCTCCTGGCCGTATGCACGTTCCGGACAGCGTGCTTGATAGACACTGCATTCCTTTCGGATGCACAGGTCCGAAGGATGGTGGCCCGGCTTGCAGTGGGTCCCCGAAACGCGCTTCCCACCCCGTTCCGCACCGACCGGGGCCGGCGTCCCCGCAGGACGTCGAGCAGGCTTCGGACCTACTCGCGCTGACGATGCCCGACGTCGATGGCTTGCTGTTTTTCGCGAACCGGACGCGTTTGCTCCGCAGGCTGCGGTCGGGGACGCTTCCGATCCTCGTCGACGTCTCGCCCGGGCGCGGTAGCCCGTCCATCATGCGCGATGGGGACTCGGCACCCCTGGAACGGACATTGTACGACTACGCTGCGAAGCTCGCGGAGCTCCTGGACCACTTCGGGTGGTCCCCGTGCTCGCTGGAGCTGCCTCAACCCCGGCCCCGGACCCTGATGCCGGCGGTCACGGCTCTGCTCGCCGGCTACCCGATCGCCTACGTGACCTCGAGCGAGACGGGCGACACGTGCCTCGCCAGGGTTCCGCTGCATCTGGTGCGCGTCTCGGCGTCGATCGCACAGGGGGAGCCCAGGCACGTGTTTTCTTTCACCTTCCCGGCCGCGGACGGGGACGGCGGGGACGAGATGATGCGGCGGGTGGGACAGTGGGATGAGGAGCTGCGGACGATGGCTGCCGAGGGCGTGGAACTCTCGATCGAGCGGAGCACGGTCGTCCACGATCAGGTCGTGATGTGACTTGGCGCAGAAGGAGACTCGCGTCCCAAATATCGACGGACCATTTCGGCCGTCCGAGGATGTCCTCACCACAGAAGCCCTTTTTCCAACGCTCCTATGCCCCCGTCGTGTTTGCCCTGGCGACCGCCGCGCTCCTGTGGACCTGGACCTCCCGCCCGTCCGCCGGCGTTCCGGGCCCCGTGTTCGCCCACGCCGACGTCGACGCCCTGCCGGACGTGGCTACGAGCCACGCGGACGAGATCAGGAAGAAGGTCATCTTTGGGAATTTCGAGGCGGCGGCGCGGGATGCGTTCAGGCTCAGGGGGATGGTCCAGTTTGCCCGGGCGTCGTTCCCGCCGGGTTCCGAGGTCAAAAAGCACGTGCACGCCGACATGAGCGAGACGTTCTATTGCCTGGAAGGTGGATTCGGCATTCGGCGCGGGATTCGTAAGTATGGGTTGACACGGCCGTTGCAGGGGAGGGTTTCGTCGACGCGGAGACAGACACGCCGGCGGGGCCGCGGACAGAGAGGGTCAGGTTGAAGCCGGCGACGGTGGTCAGCTTCAACCCGGGGGCGGGCCACCGCTTCGTCAACAACGGGACCGCGAATCTTGTTGTCCTGTACTTTGCGTTGAGGTCCTAGCGAGCCTCCCGGGGCGGCGATGGGGCCGGCAAAGTGGAGTTTAGGGAGATGCTTGTGTCACGGTAGAGGGCGGAGGCGATGGCTAGCAAGCATGGAGCGTTCTAGTGGACCAAGGACGGTGAAAGCGTGGCGGATCACAGTGCTGTCGGTGGGGCAGCAAGGATCTTGGGTGCTGCATGCCACTGTTGTTGTCGTTATCTATTCTGTATCTGGTTCCTGGCCGCGTTTGGCCCCTTCGATAGCTTATTGCGTCGAGCCCCTGGGGGTCCATTTGGTTGTGCGTGGCCGGGATCCCCGCGCGGGCGGCGCTGTTGACCTCTCCCGTCCACAACACTCCCCCTTCGCATTCGAGCGGCGGACCACCGCTGCGCCCCGCATTCCTCCTCGCCTCCGCAGGTGCGTTTCGGAGCCGCGCCGCGCGGGCGCCGCCCGTCGCGCGCCCGCCGCGGCGCCGATGCCGCGCGCAAACACGGAGCGCCCCGCTCACTCCCGGCCGCCCCGCACCGCCGCGCACCTCGCGCCCGCCCCTCCGCGCGCTGTTTGGCTCTCGCACGCCTTGCCGCGCCCCGATCGGCCGGCCCCGCCCCCCGCTGCCCCCCAACAACCCCCAGTTCGCAGCCAAGATGGTCAACCAACCCGTCATCCCGGTCGTGAAGAAGCAGCTGATGGGCCCGGTCGGCTTCTCGAACCTGCCGAGCCAGGTGCACCGGAGGTCGCTGAAGCGGGGATTCTTCTTCAACCTCATGGTCGTCGGTGCGTGGTGTCGGGGTCCCTTCCCCGTTGCGCGCTGAGCATGCCCCGTCCCCCAGGCGAGTCGGGCCTCGGCAAGTCCACGCTCATGAACACGCTGTTCAACACGCAGCTGTACCCGGAGAAGGAGGAGCGCAACCCGTCGGGCGAGACGCCCAAGACCGTCGACATCCAGGCCATCTCCGCCGGTGCGTGGCAGTCGGCCGCCGCCCCCATTCGCCGCTTACCTGCCCGCCGTGCAGACATCGAGGAGAGCGGCGTCATGCTCCGCCTGACGGTCATAGACACGCCCGGCTTCGGCGACTACGTCAACAACGAGGACTCGTGGAAGCCCATCCTGCAGGCGATCGAGTCCCGCTACGACTCGTTCCTCGAGCAGGAGCAGCGCGTGAACCGGAAGAAGATGGTGGACAACCGCGTGCACGCGTGCCTCTACTTCATCGCCCCCACCGGGCACTGCCTGAAGCCCCTCGACGTCGAGTTCATGAAGAGGTTGCACCTCCGCGTCAACCTCGTGCCCGTCATCGCGAAATCGGATACCCTGACGGACGAGGAGATCAAGCTGTTCAAGCAGAGGGTGGGCACGCTGGTCGTCGGATTATGGGGCGCCGACTCATCGTCCGGCCGCAGATCCTTGAGGACATCGAGTTCCACAAGATCCAGATCTACAAGCCCATCATCTACGACGGCGACGACCCGGAGACCCTCGCCGAGTCCAAGGCCATCATTGTGAGCTCGGATCAGTTACCTCCCGTGAGCCCGATTGACTCCCCGCCTGCAGGACCGCATCCCCTTCGCCGTCGTCGGCTCCACCCAGGAGTTCGAGAACAACGGGCGCAAGGTGCGCGGCCGCAAGTACCCGTGGGGCATCATCGAGGTCGACAGCGAGGAGCACTGCGACTTCACCAGCCTGCGGCAGATGCTCATCCGGTCCGTTGTTTCCGGCGACGTGGTGCGGGCTTGTCTCATCTGTTTGCTTTCAGCACGCACATGGAGGAGCTCCGGGAGCACACCAACCTCGTGCTGTACGAGAGCTACCGCACGCAGAAGCTCCACTCTTCCTCCGACTCGGTCACGGCCACGTGCGTTCTGTGCGTTCTGTCACCCGCCACGGCGTTAACAGACACCATTTCCTCAGCCCCTTCAGCAAGATCGAGGAGGAGCGCCGCGCACACGAGGCCAAGATGGCCAAGATGGAGCAGGAGATGCGGCTCGTCTTCTCGCAGAAGGTCGCCGAGAAGGAGGCCAAGCTCAAGCAGTCCGAGGACGAGCTCTACGGCAAGCACAAGGAGATGAAGGACCAGCTCGAGAGGCAGCGGGCCGAGCTCGAGAACCGGAAGAACATGCTCATGGGTGCCGGTGCCGCCCCTGCCACGCAGACCACCGCCTCGACGCCCGAACAGAAAAAGAAGAAGGCGAGCCTGTGGCTTGGGCCCGCTCCTGTGCGCTCGCCTGACGTAGTTCCGATCTGCAGATGGGCATTTTCAAGAACTAGCCGGCCCTGGACGGCGAGGGCGGCGGTCCGGCGGGACCGGCCGCGGCGTTCGGTCTGATGCGTATTGTAGCTAGATTAATGGCTCACGGAGTGTATGGGTTGATACCACCGATTCTATTGCTGTTTCAACGATTGATTCTTGGGCAGATCGCGGGCAGTGGGTTGGCAAGTTGGCCGATCTCCGGCATGGTGGTGACCGGTTGCGTTGCGAGGACGCGTTCGTTCCACACCCTGCTGCCCCCACGCCGCCGAGATGGAGGCGCTCCTCGGGCTCTGCGGAAAGGACTTTACGCTCATCGCGGCGGACACGAACGCGGCGCGGAGCATCGTCGTCATGAAGCGCGGCGAGGACAAGACGCGCGACCTCAACCGGCACACGGTCATGTCGTTCGCCGGCGAGGCCGGCGACGCCGTCAACTTCGCCGAGTACATCCAGCGCAACATCTCGCTGTACGAGATCCGCAACGGCATCGCGCTGTCGCCGTCGGGGCTCGCGCACTTTGTGCGGCGCGAGCTGGCGGACAGCCTGCGGAGCAGGGTGGGTGATCTCCCGCGGCGGGCGCCGCCGTGCCCGGGAAACGCGTGCACGCCTCGCAGTGTGCGGCGATCTGCGGTTCGCGTGGCCCGGGACGCGTCGGGAGCGCCCCCATCGTTGCACGCGTGCTCACACCCGCCCCGCGTCCAGAACCCGTACCAGGTGAACCTGCTCCTCGGCGGCGTGGACCCGAAGACCTCGGAACCGGCCCTCTTCTGGATGGATTACCTGGGCGCCATGGTGAAGGTGCCGTTCGGCGCGCACGGCTACTCGGCATACTTCTGCTCCTCGGTATTCGACCGCCACTGGAAGCCGGACATGAACCTCGACGAGGCGAAGGATGTGCTGAAGAAGTGCATCCACGAGCTGCGCACGAGGCTGGTGATCAACCAGGGGGAGTTCCTGGTGAAGATGATTGACAAAGACGGCATCCACGTGCTGGAGGCGATGTAGGCGGTTTGAGGGGCCGATCGAATTGATACCCGGTTGCGAATCATTGGCCACCGTTCTTTTCGTGGGTGAAATTCCATGTTTGGCCGGGCTAGGCGGGGTTCCGATGTCGTGTCAGTCGCGCAACCGAAGTGGAATCTTGAGAGCAATCATGGGCCGTGCAACTCGCACCGACCCGCGGCGCGACGTTGCGGGGCGATGACACGAGTCTAGGATGCAATATCGCGTGGTCTTGCCCCCGCTGAGCCTTGGTGACGGCGACAGCAGTGGGGCGGGTTCTCCGGTCCCGGTTGCGGAAGGCCCGGTCGAGCAGCTCTCGAAATGGGATCCGCCGCCTGCCGACAGCGGGCCGCAGAGAAAGAGGTTCCGTGCGGAGATTGGCGAGGACCTGAGGGCCATTTTGACGGACCTGCCGCCGGAGGAGCTGGGTGCGGAGGTTTCTGCGAAGCGGCCGCGTTTCCCGGAACAAGAACCGGTGCGTTATGTGCTTTCGCCTGGGCTACAGGTTCTTATTGTCTTTGCCTCGTCTTCGGTTCCGCAGCCTGCGAGCTCGCATCACGCGTCGGGGAGCGGCAGACCCCGGGCCAAGGAGCGCACGGGTGCCCCTTTGCCGCCGTTCTCCAAGGAACCATTCAAACGAAACACGGCGGAATTGAGCGGAGCCCGGATCTTTGTTGGGAACGACGTGCTTCCTTCTTTCCCGTCGTCGTGGGGAGACAATGCTGCCGGTTCCACTGTGGCTCCTTCGGCTGCGAAAGCCGCTGGAGCCGGGCCCTTCATCCTCGTACAAAGCTCCCAACAAGATGGATCGCCGGCGAAGCCCAGCGTCGCGCTTCCCATCGACGAGGACTCGGACGGGGACGACGCCGCCGAGAGGAGCGCGGAGCTGGACGAGGGCCTGCGGCGCGCGGCCGCGGACAACATCTTCCTGGCCCTGTCGCAGTTCGAAGCATCGCAGGTTGCCATGTCGCAGGTTGCTGCCGAGAAGCCGGGCTGGGAGGCAAACGGATACGTCCCGAGCTCCGTGCCCGGACCTGGTGCTGCAGAGGACGATACGGCCTTCGCCTTGACCTTTGCTCCGGTCTCGCAAGAGGCTCGCAATCAATCCCTCGGAAAATCGCTGCTTTCCCGCGATACCAACACCGTCGAAAGCAGTCCCCCGGCGTCTCCAAAAAGGATACCGGTGACTTCGATCGCCCGAACAGCGGCGGCGACGCGCACGCCGCAGGCCGACGCAAAGCGCACAGAGGCGCCGCCAGACTTCCCTCCGCGATTGTCTGCAGACGATATCGTCGACTCGGGACCCTCGGAGGACGAGATCATTGCCCCTGTGGAGTTTCCTCGGCATGGGACGCGGCGCCACACCTTTGCCAGCCCGGAACCGCTCCGAACACTGCGGCCGGACGAAAGAGAGCTCTGGTGCTTCGTTTGCGTCGTCATGCAAATCAATACTTTGGAGACCTGGCATAGACCGGATGGTTCGGAGGTCCATTTCCGGTCGATCGGCGTGGGCGACCCTGACGTCAGCTTCTTCGGGTTGACTCTGTGGGGAGGCAGGGTGAACTGGGTCGCCGATCGGGGCCAGGCGGACCGCTTTGAGATCGGGGACGTCATTGCCGTGGAAGGGATGAAAATCCGCTCGTTCCGCAAGAAGGGGAAGGACGTCATGTCGGCGTCAACGACGGGGGCGGCTTCGGCGGCCAAGCTCCTGTTTCGATACTCCTCCAAGCGCGGGTCGTATGTGCGGGTGCCCGCCACGCTTCCTTCTCATCTGGCGACGAGAGCCGCCGCGGTCGTGGCATGGGCTGCGTCGGACACTTTCTTGAGCGCGCATCGCTCTGCAGTTAAGAACAGCGAGCAGATGATGAGCAAGCCGCTGCAGAGGGTCGGCCAAGCCTTGGGCCGGGACACCATAGAGGACGTTCTTGCTGGACTGAGCACTCAACTTGTGAGTTACGTGATTGCGATCGGACTTTTGCGGCGTTGACAGATTGGTGCCAGCGATGCTTTGTCTTGGGCATCCACCGGAAGGGGCACGGTGAAAGCGCAGGAGTCTTGCCCTCGCCCTCACTACCTGGTCAGAAAGGCACTGACATTGTGCTTGAAGTGGTTGACTCCCGTGGCAAGCGCGCAAAGATTATCTGGTACGGTAGAAGCGTCTTTGCGCATCATCGCGATCGCCTCACACTGTCCTATTCAGCCCCGCTGCCGTGTCCACCCTGGCCAATCAGGCCCGGTCACTTGTCGACCGCGTGGTGGATCTTTACGGCGTAGACTTGCCGTCCTGGACTCTGCCTGGACGCCGCACCTCTCGTCACGATCCGGGGCCCACCTTTGCCGTGTCGGAGGCTTCTCGGATCGACGCAATTGACGGCGCAATTGCGGCCGATTTTCGGTCCCGGGTTGATCCCGCGGAGCACGCTCGCGTGGTTGAGGACTTCTCGGAGCTTACCGCAACCAAACATTCGGGCCTCGCGGTAATCAACGGGATTCTCGAGGACGTCAAATTCTCGCGCTCCAACGCAGTAATCTGCGCCAAGGGCTTCGAGAATGCGCTCGAGGAACTTGAAAGCAGGATTGAGGACCTTCCCGCTCCCTGGTGCACCAGGTGCCAGCGAGGGATCAAGTTGGCCAAGGATGGGATCGCAAGGTGCACGAACCATCCAATCTCGGAACAAGCTGTGGAGTGGTCTTTCGCGCCGCTGTACCTTGTAATCTCCGGCCGCGCCCCGAAGCCGCGACCGCGCACGAGCTTGGAATCGCAGTTTGCCGCCCCGGGGGCGAGCATCCGGGCGAGCTTCCCTCACTCCATGCAGTCCAACGCCTCCCTTATGGACTCGCTCTTTGGCAGCGTTCGAAGCGCGAACTCCCCGCAGTTTGCGATTCCGCTAGATGATCGGCAACGACTGTCGTTGCAAGTGTCTGGCGCGGAGGCGGCAGCGTCGTTGTTTCCGGGGTTGCCGCCGCAAGACCTGAAGCAGACAGGGGGGTCCTTTGCAAAGGCAAAGGCCGCGCTGTGGACGCGTCTCGCGGAGCTGGTCAACACGAAAGGTCAGGCACCCGAACGACGTTTCCTAGTCTCGGTCGCGGTCGAGGAGGATGATGCGGGGTACGTCAAGACCCAGAGAGCCATACTCAAGCGGCTGCTCGATTGATCTGAACATCTCTGTCTTGAACATGTAACTAGTTAATCTAATCATGCGGACGTCGACAAGACCCCGCTCGTTTCTTCGGCTCGCAAACACCGGGATCCGCGCTTCCCTCAGTTATGCCGGTACACCTTGAAACCGACCCAGTTCACGACCATGAGTATCACCGTCACCGGCAGCGTGAGTGGCACCAGGAACGAGTAGTAGCGGTCCTCGCGAATCAGGTCCAGTAGCTGAGTGTCGCGGCATGAGGGAAGGGGATGGCGAGGCAAGCTGGAGAGACGACCAACCTTTACCCCCGTTTCCGGCATGAAAGGCGCGATCACCGCCGCGTAGAGGCCAAAGACAAACACGAACCCCGAGAGGGCGAGCAGCGCGAGGCCCCAGAGCCAAGTCGAGTCCTGCTCCGCGTCTGCGTCCTCCGCCGCCCCGAAATCCGTAACCGACCTCGCGGTCGCCAATGCCGGCCCGCCGTCCTCCCTCAGCGGCCGCAGGAAGGGAAAAAGCCGCTCCAACTCTTCCGGCCCGAGCGTGTCGGGATCGTTCAACGGGGAGGACGGCTGCGGGCTCGGCGGGCCAGGCGGGACGCCGCGCCGCCTCAGCGACGGCGGGAGCGGCGACGGGAGTCCGGTGGCCGACATTGCACGGTCCTGAGGCGCGCCGGCGGGGTCATCGCGGGCGGGGCATCGTGGGTAATGGAAGGGGACGGCGGTACCGGCGACACTGACGCGATCGCACGGACAAACACCGTTGGACCTCATCGGACAACAGGATTCACGGAAGCGAGTTGTAATGAAGGACTTTAATGGGGCATCTGCGTTCCACTGCCGCTGTACGCCTTTGGGGCACGATCGCACTACCCTCGCCCATAGAGTCTTCTCAAAGCTGCCGTCGGACCGAATCCTCCTTGCAATCGCTCCCGCTACATCGAGAGGCCATACCGCCATCCAATTCAACCTCCAGATTGGCCCTTCTCCTCGAGGCCAGGCGTCGATCTCGGTGAAACTTTTTCTTTGTGGCAGAGCTCCGCCGCACGTGTTTGTCGGGCCGATCGGTCCCCCAAGCCGAATCGGCCGCACGCGACCCTTCGGGGAAATCTGCCGCAAAACCTCCGCCTCCAAACCAGCATTCACATGATGCCTCCCGTCTACATAAGCCCGGCGAGGCCGGGGTCACCGCCCATCTTCGCTTCGGCGCCCGCAGACACTTCGACTTTCTGCCCTCGAACCGCGGCACTCTGCCTGCAAACCACGGCACCCGCCCAGCGATCCGTCGCTCCCTGCCTGCAACACCGCCGACATGCGCTTCATCGCCGCCGCGTCGGCCGCCGCCCTCGCCGCGCTTCACGCCGGCTCGGCTCTCGCCGCCCCCCTCGCCGTGAACACGATCGCCCTGGCGAAGCGTGCCTACAGCGGCGATGGTACTGTGTATTTCCCTGGCACCGGCGGCCTCGGCTGGACCGGCGCCTGCGGCACGTACCTTGACCCCTCCGCCGGGTGGTGCGCGCTCGGCCACGAGCTTTACGACTCGACGCGGCCCGCCGCCGGCGTGCCCAGCTCGCTTTGCGGGGCGACCGCCGAGGTGTGCGGGCCCGCGGGATGTTCGCGCTGCATCATCGCGGATCGGTGCCACAACTGCGCCGCGAGCGACATCGACATGACGTTCCCGACCTTCCGCGGCGCCGTGGGCGAGAACCCGACCCGCGTCCGGGTTTCGTGGAGCGTCGTCGACTCCTCTGCCCCCGCACCCCCGCCGCCGCCGCCGGCCCCGCCGGTCGAGAGCCACATCCCCTCGGAGCCTCGTGCCCCCGGGGGCGCGATCGACTACGGCGGCTCGGGCTTCTCGTGCGTGCGGGACGGCAACCCCGTGCCCATCCTCTCCCCCGTCAAGATCACCGCCGCGGGCGAGGCCGCCTGCCTGTCTGCCGACTCGGTGCACTGCATCCTCGCCTCGAGCTACGAGGAGTGCGACAGGCTCGCGGCCCAGGCGACGACCTTCTCACCCTACCTTGAGTGAGTTCGCATCGCACCGCACCAATCTGGGCAAGCCTGACCATCATCCCCGTCTCCAGGTGCGGCGCAAGGCACGCCGAGGTCTGGGGAGGAAGCACCGGCTACGAGAGCGGCGACCACTGGTGCAGCCGCGGGCGGAGGGCGCTGACGGGCCAGTAAAGAACACGCCTAGACCAGACGATAGATTGCTGGGCTTAGTGCAAGCCCGATCGGCACTGTGCTGATAGAAGACCTTTCTCGTTTATTCCATCTCCGTTTTTCTTCGGTCTTGTCTACTCTATCGCTGTGTCTATCCCACGAAAAGCAGTCTTGCTCCCAAAAGACCCGTCCAGCACAACAAAGTCCTACCATATGTACCTGTAGTTCAGCGCCCGGTCGCCCAGCTTCCGCGAGTCGGTCTTGATGTACTCGTCCCTCTCTTCGCCGCTGAGCTTCTCCCACTTGCCCTGGCGCAGCTTGTTGAGCCACTGCAGCTGGAGCCGCCTGAGGATGACGATGCCCGCGGCGACGGCCACCAGGACGATCGAGACCGACAGCGCACGGCGGAAGTACGGCCTGTCATCGTCGCGGTACAACCAGACGCCGAGAGCGCCGGCGATGTTGACCGAGATGATGTACATGCTGCGTTGGGGAAGAGATGAGCTATCGTCCGAAGGGAGCAGCACGGGCGAGCGAACCTGAAGACGATGGCGCGCTTCCCGGCCGGGGCGACGTTGGCCGCCTGCCACGAGGCGTTGACCGAGTGCCAAGGGAGGAAGAAGCCCACGGTGATGATAGAAGCCACGTAGGCTCCGGCCTGCGATCTCGTGGCCGGGATGCAGATGTTGAGGATGTATCCGAGGAGCAGACCGCCGAGGCCGAACAGGATGACCTGCCACTTGATCCTGAGCCGGTCCGAGATGAAGCCCGATCCGAGGCCGAGGATGAGTGCGACGATCTGTGCGAGTAACGAGGTAGGCAGTAAGCAGGTGTGGTAACAAGAGGGGGGATTGCGCACACCTGGCCGGGAATCGTGAGCAGGTTGCTGTTTAGCGCGGAGAAGCCGAACGATTGGATGATGAGCGGGAGGTAGAATCCGTAGCCAGAATTGATCAGCATCACGATGAACGCGAACAGAAGCTGGGAGCCGCCAGGTCAGAGTACGATCCACCGCCAACCATGACAACCAGGTACTAACATTAGGCCATACGTTCCAGTCCCCGACCGCAGCCCAGACCTCTGCGAGGCTGACGTGGGCACGGGCGCTGCCGCCCTTGTGCGGGTCGTCTCGGATCAGCCGGGTGACCGCGATCTGCCGCTGGCGTTCCGTGAGGGCCTTGTTGTAGCACGGGCTGTCGGGCACGAGCCAGAAGCTAGCGATCCCAACGAGGACCGTGGCGCCGCCCTCGAGGGCAAACAGCCTGCGCGGGCGGTCAAGGCAGATCAGCACGAGTGTCACGAGGATCGGAGGTAGGCAGAAGACGACGCACCACTGCCAGCCCTTGAGCCCGGCGATGCCGTTCATCTGCAGGATACCGTAGGCGAGGACGCCCGAGATGGCGGCCGAGACCTGGTTGCACGACCAGAAGACGGCGAGGCGGGTCGCCAGCTCACCGCGCTTGTAGTGGAACGAGAAGTACAGGACCTGCGAGGATCCGCGCGTCAGGATCGATGGCAAGGCATGGGCGATGAGCGAAGATGCTCACCACACCGGGAATCCATCCGGCTTCAAAGGCGCCGATGAGGAAACGCGTGATCAGGAACGAGGTCGTGTCCGTGATGAACATCTGCCACACATCCGGGACCGTCGTTAGTCGGCATCCGCGGTCCGTCAGCAGTCGGAAGACAAGGAGGCAATGCACGTTCGCACCTGGAAGGTCGACACCAGGCCCCAGCACACCATCAGGAAGGGAAGCCATCGCTGAAGGGAGCCGCGGCTCAGGGCATGCATGCGATGAGGTGCGCCGTCGACTCACGTGAGCACCAACGCGCATAATGACCATGTTGGAGGGGATCTCGAAAACGCAGAAGCCGACGAGCAGGAGGGTCGCGCCGAGGTTCATGGTGTCCAGGGTGGCTCCGATGTCCTTCATGATGCCTCCCGTGAGCGCGTTGGATATGTTAAAGCGGTCGAGATTCAGAAATAAGAACTTGAAGAAGATGATGGGCTGCATGCGGGACGGTTAGGGAGTGTGGGGGGGGGTTGGGGGAGACCGCGGTGCGCACCAGGAGGTGCCAGTCGATGTACTTGCGGATCGCGGCCTCTTCCTCGGGCGTCCAAGTGAGGTCCGGCACCCATCCCGGAGTCGTAGGGTCTGCGCCGATGGCCGGTTAGCGGACTTGCTCGGCAGCGCGGGCATTTGGGTCCACGCACCGACGAGCTTGAGGTCGTACTCGCTCTCCTCGAGCGACTGCGAATCGCGTTCCTTGTCCGACGGCGGATGCTCATACGCGTTTTCCACGTCCTTGGTCGCCGGAGCGAACGGCGGCTCCTTCTCGTTGATGGGTGCAGACATTGGTTGGCCGGGGGCGGGCGAGCGACAGGGCGACGAGATGCAATTCCGGAGCTTCGTCCGCTTTCGCACCCGAGCCGTTTGCTTTATCTTCCTCGCCGGAGTATTGCGCGAAGGCAGGCACGTAATTTGGCCGACGGGCACGCCATCCCCTGTGCCCTTGCGTCGGGTTGACCCGGGGCGGGGTCTCGGAGGCACCACTCGCAAGGCCACCCGAACGTCCCGCGCAAAGCACATGGCCGAGGAAATGTCATTTCGTCCATAGGCGGCGACGGCGGGGCACCGGGGTACGAAGTAGCGCGATGAGTTCAATAGTCATGTTGCACCGCTGCCACCTCTGCGTCGTCCCTCGCTATCGACGACACGATGCCCGAATTCCGCCGCGTCCGGCCCGCTTCCCTCTTGAAAACCGGCCCCGATCGCACCTCATCGCATTCCAGGCACGTGTTGAGCTTCCGCCCGTCCGTGTTGGATGCCTCCCCGGCGATCCACGAACGCATGCACACGGAGAGACAGACCCGCGCCGTGTTCCGCATGTTGGCATACCAGGTCCTCGCGCACGCCTCGGAGAACCCGAGCTTGCGAAGGCAGGTCATGGCCAGCGGCCGCACGGGCGACAGGAGCCCACATTTCCGCACGGGGGCGGTGAGGTCCGGCCTGCCCAAGTAGACGGCGAGATCCTGCAGCGTGGAGCACGTGCCACACCTGCCGTAGTGCGTGACGCGGGCGCCGGCAGCCTCGGCGGCGGCCGGGGACTTGAAGTCCTCGAGCGCGTACGTCGTCTTCGCGTCGTCCACGAAGCGCAGGCCGCACACGTGGCTCGGCGGCGGCGGCAGCAGCTCCGTCGGATGCGCCGCGTAGAACACGTACGGGTCGGCCCGGCCCGCGGGCGCGTTGGACGCGTTGAGGGACGCGAACCGCGCCAGCTGCGCCGCGTCCAGGCCGGGCACCGGCGGCGGCTCGCCGGGCATCAGCAGCGCAACGCCGCCGGCTAGGAGCACCGCAAAGAGAGCAGACAAATGAAGAATCTGCATCGCGAATGGCCAGGCGTAGGACGGCGATCCGCAGCCTCTTGGAGCTCTGTTTACAGCCGACCTCCTCCTCGAATCACCGAAAACAGTAGATAGCTTGTCGCCCTCCCCAGGGGTTGAGAGGGAATCAAAAGCGTCCCTTCTTACTTGTAGACCTTTTTGAGGAAGCCGAGGATCGCCTCGTTGACCGGCTCCGGGTTCGTCAGGTTGGCGGCGTGCGCCCCGGCCACCTTGACGACACCGTCGCAGCCCGACAGGCCCTCCGCCAGGATCTCCGCCCTGTCCATGGTGATGGCCGTGTCGTCAATCCCGTGGACCACGAGGGCGGGCACCTTGATCTCGCCCAGCCGGCTGGTGATGTCGTCGCGCCCCGTCAGGCACCTGCCCGGCTCGATGATGCCCTCTTTCGGCCTCGAGCGCCAAATGGAGATCCATTTTTCGTTCGCGACTTTGTCGTTGATGATAATGAAGGCCACCGTGTTGGCGATCTCGTCCACAGGGCCGTTCGCCGCCCATCCATCGATGAGCTGCCCGTAGGCGACCTTCTTTTCCTCGTCCTCGACGCCGGCCTGGGTGTCGAGCAGGATCAGGCCGAGGATGCGCTCGGGGGCCGTCAGCGCCGCCCTGAGCGAGAGGAATCCGCCCTGTCGGCGCCGGTCAGCCTGAATCCAATCTCGTCTGCGCCGTAATGCCCACCTGGCTCATGCCTCCGATGACGGCCTTGTCGATGCCCAAGTGGTCCAGGAGCCCGATCAAATCCCGGGCAGAGTCCCAGTACGTAAACGGCTTCCCGTCAAACTCGGTCTCGCCGAACCCGCGCTCGTCCCAGGTAATCACGCGGTACTTGTCCTTGAGCGCCGCGACCTGCGGCGCGAACATCGTGCGGTCCATCAGGAACCCGTGGGACAGGACGACGGGAGGGTTGGAGCCGCCCGTATCGTCGAAGCGGATCTTCTGGCCGTTGATCGTGGCGAAGGGCATCGCGAGGTGTCTCCGCGGTGCGGAAGGAGGTAAAAGCGTGGAGATTCGAGGGCGCGGGACCGCGATGGACGGAAGGGCGGGGCGCGAGCGGTGTCTCCCAGGGGAGTGACGATCGACCCTTGCGCCATTTGTCAGATACGAAGCCCCTCAAAATCAACCTCGCCGCTGGACAAGCCGATAATCTTGCACTACAGAAGCATTTGCCTCTTTTTTTGAATGTTTCACAAGGTACAGTGGACGTGCGGCAGCCACGATCACCCGAGAACGAGAATCAATCCGTGATTGACCGATTCAGCTTTTAGCAGAGGATGATAAGGCGTCGAGGAGCGCAATAACGCCCCAGGTCGTCGCACTAGGTAGGCTTGGCCCGCGTGATGAATCACTCCAGCGTGTGCATTGGGATGTCCTTGTCCGCCGCCAGCGCGTCCAGCTCCGCCCTCGTCTTGCTCGCCAGGAACGCGGCCACCGCCTCGCGCGTCCGCCCATCCATCATGTCCGCCCCCGGCACCCCCGCGGCCTCGCACAGCCTCGCGGCAAAGTGCTTCTCCAGCGCCGCCACAGCGACCCGCCCGTCCTTGCACGCGTACACACGGTAGCCCGCGTGAGCCCCGCCGACGGCGCCCTCGGGCGTAGTCAGGCCCCACCGCCGCGGGGCCGCGAGGTAGCCCGCGGCGTCCGAAAGAGCCACCTCAAAGTACCGGCCGACTTTGCTCCCCGAGCGGGCGAGCAGGGCGGCCTGCAGCACGGCTTCCGAAGCCATGAGCGAGCCGGCCATGTCGGCGTACAGCGTGGGCGGAAGCTCGCTGCCGGCAACGAGGCCGTTTTCCGCCATGTACGTGAGGTCGTGTCCCGGGTCCTCCGCGGCGGCGCCCGGCCCGCCCACGATCGCGACGTGCGACAGTCCGGGATGATTTTTCTGTAAATCCGGCCAACCCAAGCCCAGCTTGATCATCGCCGAGGGGCGGAACGACGAGAGCAGAACGTCCGAGCGCGCGAGTTGGGCGTGCACCGCGTCGCGGCCCTCTGGTTTCTTCATGTCCGCGGTCAGCACGTCGACGCCGACGTGCATCTCGGCGTACGCGCGCGGCGAGTAGCTCTTCATCGGGTCGCCCGCCGGCGGCTCGACCTTTGCGCACGCCGCGCCCATCGCGCGCAGCCGCTGCAGCGCCGCCGGGCCGGGCAGGTTCAGCGCGAGGCTGACGACGCGAATGCCGGACAGCACGCCGGGCTGCATCGCGCCTTGAACCGAGGGAGAACGCGCGATTGCTAGTGGAGGGACGCCGGGGTGCGAGGGTCGGCCGCGAGCGGAATTTGACTCGGGACACTCGGTGTGGCGAGGGCCGAGCACGCCTCGTCGAACCTGCCTGCAGGAATGTCAGCAACTAGTCGATGATGCATCAATAGGTGAGCCAGTTACGCTACAAACAGCTGATCGAGTGGTTGACCGCGATGCGGCGCTCGGATTCCTCGGGCACTTCCCGCGCCACCCTGACGCCCCGTACGAGGCAATCGCCGTCGTCGCGGTGCACGATCGGCACGCCCTGTACGCCCGCTACGCCGCCGACACCAACGACGGGTGCTGCGTGGGCAAGGACTATGTTACCTGGTTTTGCGCGATCGCCGGCCCGGCGGTCTGCGCGCGTGCCGACAAGCCGAGCGAACTGGCGGCCTTCACCGGGTCGCCGCCGCTGGCCTGCAACCGCGCGACCGGGGCCGTGGGGTCGGGCGACGGGGTTTGCAAGTATGGGGGAACTGCGGCGGGCCAGATCGGAGGGTGCTGCTCGGCGGCGTGATCTCACTGCGAGTGCTGCTCTAGACTTGGGAAGTTCGCTTTACATGGACGTTTGGTCGCATTGCGCGTGGATTTCATCATAATAGACTGTGGCTTCGACAGGTAGGTACACAAAGACGGAGCTCGAAATCCAAAGGCCAAAGACAAAAAGCTGCAGCTCGAACGTCCATCCACCCTATCCCCTCTTCGTGATCGTCTTGATCCGCGTCGTCGTCTTGGTTTTGGTCTCTGCAATGAGCATCGCACTGTCACTGCACCGCTCCCTTCCTGTTCGAGAATGCACCCACTGAAGACCGTTTGCCTCACTGTCTGTACCCGGTTGACGGTGAATGTCGTGGGCACCACGACGGTCTGCACGACGGTCTGCACAGCAGTGACGGTCGTGGGCACTGGGACCACCTGGAAGGCCGTGGAGGTTGCGGTTGTGACGGTTGTCTTGACCGAGACCGACACCGAGGTCGTGGTCGTGGTGGTGATGGACGCCGCGTTGATGCACCTGCGGCTGTGCGGAATGGTCAGCTCGGCACCCAATCATCCCCGGTGGCAAACCAACTTCGTCACCATCAAAAAGTGCACATCCGTGACAAACTTCTTTTGTGAGCCTCCGACACCGATCCAGCAGGCCCCGTTGTCATCGGGGTAGCCGGGATACGGGAGCTGAGAGTATCCGATGAAGAAGTTTGAAGAATGACCAGGCCCGAGGTGCTCGGATCCTCTGGCCGCGCAGATTACTCGATCAGAACCAGGGTACGCCGGGACGGTGCCGCCGGACACGAAGGAGCCGCGGGGGAACCTGAACTGCTCAGGCGGGTCCGCGCCCACGTTTCCTAAACTGACCCAGTTCAGGGTTGCGCTGAGGCCGGGCCCCAATTTCGTCAACCATTGGGAGGAAGGCGGATCGCCGGCCATCTCGATACCGTTGTAGCCTGATGCCGGAACGATTGGCGTCATCACTCCAGCAGATGGCAAAGGGCACACACCGATGTTGCAGAACTTGATTGGCTCGAGGCTGGACGAGTATCCGGGAAGGGGAGTACCGCCGGGGGCGTTGGTGAGCCTGCACGGCCAGAACCTGCTCGTGCCTGCTCCGACCGTGGCAAACCCTCCCGCATCCGGTCCGGGCCAGGGGTCGCCGGAAGGTGGGGTGCTGGTCCACGCGAACAGGCCGTGGATGTCCTTGCATACGGGGGGTTGATTGATGATGGCAAATTGGGTCTGAGCCGAAGCCGGGCGCGGCCCCGCGGTCAGTGCCGTGGTCAGGACGAGAAGCAGAGCGATCGCGTGGGAGAACATCGTCCGCAGCCTGCGGAGGGAGCCGTCGGTGAGTTTGATGGTCCGACATCGTGACAGGCGACGAACCGTTTCGGCACGTCCAGTACTTGACAGCTGGGGGCCGCCGCCGCAGAGGGAAGCTTCGCAGGCCCCGAAATGTGCCTTTCAGTCGCAGCGGTCTTTCCTTTCGGTGCCGCTCGCGCAGCACAGTGCTTTCGAAACTGTGTCGGTCGTCGGTCAGGCACGCGAAAGTCAGTCAGTCAAGCGAAAGTCAGTCAGTCAAAAGTCCCCTTCCCGATATGGATTACGAACTTATGGATCGGGGGCTTTGGATGCATGGAGAGCGCGATTGAGTGCGAGAGACTACGATTCCGGTGCCGAACTTCCGATGCCGCTCCGAATTTCTGCGCCACGGGGCCACGTCGACGTGTTGTGCAACGGACCGCAGGGTCCAGGACGACCAAAGCGCACCGATCCACGATAAGCCCATAGCAGCGAATTTCGGTCTCCAACAAGCTTCGGAAAAGTGGTATGGATTGCCGATCAGTCCGCACGACTCTGGTGGTGAGCCGAATCACGAGGGATTTGGGGCGGCAAGAAGATGGAAGATGGACGAATTATCCGTGGAAGCCCCATACACACGGCCGCCATGCTAGTGTAGCTTCGTCTGCGTTGCTCAAGCTAGACTAGACGGCAAAGCGAAGCTTCCAGGGGCCAGCCATCTCCTCCCTACTGTGACGCGGTTTCGCCCGCCGCAGAGCTAGCTCCGGAGCCACCAAACAACACCTCCCGAATCCCGCGATGTCTGCCGCGCAAATCGCCCCCTCCCGCCTCCGTGAGCTCCTGGCTCCCGCTCCCGGGCGCTGGTCGCGCCTGCGCTCTGTGCTCGCGTCCCCGGGCGCCGCGCTCCCCTCCGACCCGTCGGCCGTCGAACCCCTCTGCGAGGCCCTGGAATCGGCGCTTTCGGGCCCGGACCCCGAACACGGCACGGAACTGATCGCGGCGGTGGAGTGCGGCGAGGGCGCCGGGCTGCTTTCGGACCGGTGCCGGGCGCGGTTGGGGGAGAGCAGGGGCTGGGTCGGGGGCTTGCTGGGGCTGCTGGAGGGGGAGCCGGAGGAGGTGCTGGCGGCGGCGGACGTGTTGCAGGGCGTCGTTGTTTGGCCCGATGGGTGCAGGGTGGGTTTTGGGCCGTTGCCCAGGTGTGCATGGAGTTGGACCGGAGCTGACCCATGCGGGCGGGCTCCAAGGTGTTTGAGGAGCTGGGCGGTTTGGCAGTGGTTTCCAGACACGTGAAGGAGGCAGGCAAGAGGAGAGACGTGAGGTTGGGGCCTGCTGGACGGCCTTCTCGACAAGCATTGACTGTGCTTCTCTCTGTTCCCCTGCTCAACTTCAACGAATCCGTCGGACCTTTCACAAGGCACAAGCTCTGTGAGCTCCTGCACTTCTATTTGCTCCCCGAAGCCGGCGAGGGCGCCCGGGCCGCGGACCAGAAGGCCGCGATGCTGTCTGCCCACGTCGGCGACGAGCGGATCGTCGCAGGTCTACGGACGGCGTTCGACCACATCCTGCGCGACGAAAGTGGGGATTTGAATCGGCTTGGGATTTCGGCCAGCCCGGAACCGGCCGAGGAGGACGTCGAGATCGAGGGTCTTGCGAGGAAGATCGCGGCGGACACGCTGGTGCGCAGCCCGCGGCGACGGGCCAGGCCAGAAATGTAGGCTGTTGTCTCATAGCGGACTGTGTATGCCACAAGGACGGCGGGTAAATGCGTGGATGGGCGGCGATGACTGGCGGTGATGAAAGCGCTGCGGCGGTGTCGTCCCTCGCCGGCCCGGGGCGTAAACAAGTGGGACCACTCACGCCTCCGCGCCAGTCCGTGGGCCGGGCGGAGTGCCCCGCGGCTTAGGCCGCCTATTTATAGCGCCGCACGGCGCGGGGTGTCCGGGCCGAGGCGGCGACGGAGGATAGAGACCCGCGCCCTGAGGGCCTCAGCAGGCGATGGCGACCTGCGAGACGTGCGGCCGCAAGGCGTACCCCGCGGAGAGCATCACCGTCAACGACAAGACGTTCCACAAGCTGTGCGTGGCGCCGCGCCGCCCGATGGCCCGCTCTAACCGCCGCGCCCGCCGCCCGGTTGCGCCGCCGCGCCCTTTCCTCCCTAACCGACCACCCTGCCACGGTTCTCCTATCTGCCTTTTGGAACTCGCTTTTGCAGCTGCTGGAAATGCACAGAGTGCGGGACGGCGCTGAAGCTGGGCAACTATGCCACGCTCAACGGACTGTTCTTCTGCCGCCCGCACTACCAGCAGCTGGCGAAGGAGACCGGCGGCACGATGAACCGCAACTCGCGGTCGTCGTACCCCGGCGGCCTGTCGCCGGCGCAGACCCGCCCTGGCTCGGGCGCACCGTCGCCGTCGCAGAGCCGCCCCGTCTCGGGTGCGCCGTCGCCGGCAGCAGAGCCGCTGAGCACGGAGGAGAAGCTGCTGCGGTCGCTCGAGGCGCCAAAGACGGTGTACGTGCCGCCGCCGGCCGCGCAGGGCGACGAGTCGGACGTGTTTGACCGGCTGTCGGCGATGAGCGAGGTCGACCCGCGCGCTGGGTACGCGGAAAGCACCATGACGGGGACCAACATGGGCGTACCGCCGCCGTCGGCGGCATCGCCGGTACCTTCTGTGCCGGCAAAGACGCCGGAACCGGTGCCCGTGGTGGAAATGGTGCCTGCCTCAGCTCCGGCAAGGAGCATTCCCTCGCCTCAACCGCCATCGCCTCAACCGCTGTCGCCTCAACCGCCCTCCCCTCAACGGCCTTCGCCCCAACCGGCGATCTCTGCCCCGACTTCCCCCGCCCTGGCGCCGGCCGCGGTGCCCTCTCCTTCTCACGTTTCACAACCCGCGACGCCGGCTTCCTCTCTTTCCGCCGCACCTCCTCCCCCGATTGCCAAGAGCCCGGAGGTCGCAGTTGTTCCCCCATCGCCGGCGCCGAGCCCGGAGCCACCGCGCACCCCTACGGCGGCCAAATCTCCCTCACCGGCCCCGTCGGTCGCTTCGAGTTCGGGGCGCAGCGCCAAGCCTTCGGTGCCGGCGTCGGTGAGGGATGTGGAGGAGAAGGCGGCGGCCTTCCCGTCGCCTGTCTACGCCCCTCCGGGGTCGCCTGTGCCTTCGGCCGCCGCCTCGGCGCCCAAGTCGCCCTCGGCTTCGCAGATGGGCTCGGGCGTCTCCCCTTCCATCCAGCCGGAAGCGTTGACGGCCGCGGCCGCTGCTTCCGTCGCCGCATCTGCCGCTTCCGCATCGGCCCATGACCGCGACGGCTCGCCTGCCGAACCCTCTCCCGGCGGACTCTCCCCAGCGGCTCCCTCCCCTGCACCGCCTTCGGTCGCACCCACCCCGCCGCCAAAGGACTCTCCGACCGAGGGCAAGGGCAAGGAACCCGCCAACCCTCGCGCCGGCAAGCGCAGCGAGCAGACCCAGGCCGAAATCGAGCGGATGCGGGCCAAGCTGGTGGCCATGGGGATTATGCCGTCGACGGAGAAGGAGAAGAAGAAGGCCGAGGACGACGAGGCGACTGCGGCTGCTGCGGCTGCGGCAGCCGCGAGCACCTCGGCCGGCCCGGCGGATCCCGCGCCGGCGCTGGCGCCGTCGCCCGTGCCCTCGCGGCGCGCACCCACGCCACAGGACCTCCGTCCCGTGGAGCTCGCCAACACCTCGCCCTCCCGCGCCGTGACGGACATTGAGCTGCGCGCCCTGGGCATCACGCCGTCGGAAAACAACCGGGCGTCGGCTGCCTCGCTGGCCCCGTCGGCTGTCGCTTCGGGCCTTGCGGACGGGCAGGGCGCGGTTTGGAACTCGCCTGGGGACTACGATCCCGCGGGCGCCGAGGGTGGACCTGGTGCGGATCTGCAGAGGGGGGATACTGTCGGCTCCGGGGTGACCTTCAGCGCGCTCGTTGGCGACTACGGCGGCGGCGGAGCGGAGGAATCTGTGCTTGGCGGGTATGCCGCGACCAGCGCCGGGCCGCAGGCGACGCAGGGGCCCGAGTCTCTGCTCGCCGGGTACGCCCAAGGCAGCGAGCTCAACTTCCCCGGACCCGGGGGACCCGAGGCGAGCTGGGTCGGTTACGATCCCGAGTCGATCCTCGGCGCGCCGCCGCTCCCGCCCACGTCGTCACCGCTCCCCGGCAGCAAGGCCGGGTCGCCGGAGCCGCCGGCAGACTGGACGGGAAACGCTGTGACGGCGATGGCTGTGGCTGGGATCGGGGCCATGGATGGCGGCGGCGAGCCGCCGTACGTACCCCCGCCGCTGGCCCCGTTGCCGCCGGCGCCGGACCCGCTGCCGATGCCGCAGGTGGAGGAGGAGATGGACGACATCCTGGCGGGATACGATGCCGCGACGCAGACGTACGATCTCCAGAGGTTGGTCACTTGCTTCCAGTGGCTGTGAACGCATCTGATCCGCGCCCGCAGGATCGTCAGCTTCAACAAAGGCGAGGAGGAGGACGAGTACACGGACGAGGACGAGTCGGAGTACACCGACGACGAATCTGAGTACACGGACGACGATGAGGAGACGGTGGACGCCATCCCGGTCGGCCTGCCTCCGATCGCCCCGATGGGACCGGGGAGCATGCCCCCGCCGGCGGTGCCCGATCCCAACTTCGGGGTCCGGGAAGCTCCCCTCATGACCGAGCCGCTCAAGGACGAGGAGGCTGAGCGGCGCAAGTGGCTGCGGCAGCTGGCGATGATCCTGCTCGGCGTGCTCGGCCTGCTTGCGCTCCTGGGCCTGATCGGCGGTGTGATCGCGGGCACCCAGCTCAACAAGGGCTACCCGACGGCGCCGCTGAACACAACCACGACCCTGACGGCCACGTCGCGGAGCACCTCGACCATTTCGTTTTCGCGGACGACGACGACCAGGACCGGGCGTACGACGACAGGAACGACCAAGAGCGGGACGACAACCAAGTCGGGGACGGCGACGGGAACGGCCACGGGCAAGACCACGTCGGCGACCGACACGAACACGCTGACGCCGACCCTGGACACCTCATCGACGTCGGTGAAGACCACAACTAAAGCCGCGACGGTGGGTTTGCCCCTCACGAGTCCGCTGCGGGATCTGATCTTCGTTCGGTGATCTTCAGACAACGACGACGCTGTCTCCTACCACAAAGGTGTGTCCTTCGTTTTCCTGAACGTCTTTTGTGCTTTGCTGACCACGCCTAACCTGCAGACGACGGTGCCCACGACAACGGTACTCTTGCCACTTTCGTCTTGGCGTCGAACGCTCATCCGTGATTCCCGCAGACGACGCCGAGCCCTACGACGAAGACCACAACCACCGTCAAGACGACCACAACGGTGCGTTTCGGATGTTGCTTGCTGCCGTTGCGTGCGTTGACTCTTCGAACATGCCGGCGCGAACAGACTACTACAACGACGACGCCGACCACGACGAAAACAACGACAACAACGACTACGGTAGGTTCTCGCACGCTCGTCCGTTTACCTGAGGCTGACTTGCTTGCAGACCAAAACCACCACCCCGACTCCGGTAGGCCTTTGCTTCGTCATGGCTTTCTCCCCTTGTTTCCGAAACTCATGCTTGCTTCCTTACCCTCTTCTCAGACAACCACCAAGACCACGACGGTGAGAATTCCTCGGTTCGAAATCGGAAGTGCCCGCATCTGACGCCGCGTGTTTCGATCAGACTACCACAACGACCAAAACAACGACCAAAACCACAACGCTCTCCACAACTACGACTACGGTACGTGTCGCACGGCAGCTCGGATCGGTCTCCAAGTTGCTCATGCCGATTTGTAGCCCGGAAACCCGTTGACGGAAATCGCGTCCAAGATCACGGTCGCGCCTCCGCCGACGACCACTGCCACCCTTCTCCGACGCATGGCTCCTCCGGGTTTCTTCAAGCGGGACGGAGCACGGGTTGCTGCGTTGCGTCGGCTGGACAGCAGTGCGGAACGGGAGCCGGAGCGGCCAACACCGACGGGCGAGGACCCGACGGTCCCGAGCGAGGACTCCGCCGGCGGCGCCATCGTTTCGGGGGCGCCAAAGGCGTCGTGGGGCTTCCGACGATGGACCCCGAGGCTGCTTGCGCGTTTCGGATTCGGGGAGCGGCTGGACCTGGAGCGCTGGAACGTCACGCGTTCCGTCAACTCGTTCAACCGCGAGCTTGCTACAGATCCGACGAAGCAGACGTCCGATTTGGTCATGGCGGTTCGGTACCCGAGGGGCTCGTGGGACCTGGTGTCGGGAGGTGGCACGTCTTTCTTGGCGAGACCGATTGACGTGCGCGGAGCTCGGGGCATCATGCTTGAGTACGAGGTTTATTTCGCGCCTGACTTCGACTGGTTCGGCGGTGGGAGACTGCCGGGTCTGCTGGGTGGGCCAGAGGAGTGTGCCAAGAAGCACGACGGGCCTGAATGCTTCTCGACTCGGTTCATGGTGGGTCGATCACGGGTGTCACCTCGCAACTGGATATCTGACCATCGATTTTGCCGGCCCTCAGTGGCGACGAAATGGCCAGGCCGAGGTCTACATGCGCGGCCCCCGGTGGCAGGATCCCGAGTACTGCTACTTGCCGCCTTGGAGCCTTTGCGGGGACGCATACGGAGACAGCCTCGGCCGAGGCTCCTTCGCGCTGCAGCCCGGGCGTTGGAACCGGCTGCGGCAGTACGTGCAGCTCAACTCGTTCGACGTGGACGGGCGGCCCGTGCGAGACGGCGTGCTCGTCCTGTGGGCGGCCGCGGACGGTGCCGAGTTTCCCGAGCGGCCGGCAATCGACTTCCGGAAGCTGGTGCTCCGGACAGAAAAAGCCTCGGTGTTTGCCGGCATCCGCTTTGAGACTTTCCAGGGCGGGCGGACCGAGGACTTTGCGGCGCCGCGGTTGCAGCGGGGCTACTTCCGCGGCGTGAAGCTGTGGGCGTACTGATGGATTGATCTCTATGTCTGTATGCAGGATTGTGATTTAGAGGAGTTATTGAGCAAGAAGTGCTCGGTTTTCCAGGGGTTCGAAGTCGGGCGACGCGGACCGAGGGGGCTGCTGACACCTTCGGCCAAGGCCGCGCCATTAGTTCGTCCGTCCCTGAAGGCGCGGACAACTGCGGGCCGAGGAATCCTGAAATGGTCGTTTTCGATTCGCGGGCTCCGAGGCCGCTTCCTGGCGCCGTCGATGAGAACCGGGACGTGCTGCCCCTGCCTCCCGGGTCGCTTCGATTCAACAGGCGACGCGTGAAAGCGCTCTTTGACGCGCTCGACAAGGACGGCAGCGGGTTCATCGATGCCCAGGAGCTCCAATCGTACTTCCAGCGGATTGCTGATGAACCGCCGGAGGATGCAGACTCGCCGGGCGAGGCTCATGTGCGGACGCGGCGGCGGGAGCGCAAGGCCCAACTCCGGGACAAGACGGCCGCTGACAAACTGTCGCACGAGCTGCTGCAGGAGTGCCACGCGCAGGAGGGACAGATAAGCTTCCAGCAGTTCCAGGACTTCGTCCTGCAAAGAGAGCTTGAACTGTGGTCGCTATTCCAGACCCTGGATACGTCCGGCGACGGGCGGTTGGACCGGGAGGAGCTCAAAGCTGCCCTGGCGGACGAGCTGGAGCTGTCGCTCCACGAGCAAGACAGGTTTATCGATGGCCTGGAAGCCCACTCTATCGACGGCAAGCTGTCTTTCCCGGCGTTCCGCGATATTTTTCTCCTCAACCCGGACGAGCATACGTCGCTTGGTGGCCTCTACGAATACTATGCCGATACACACAGGTTCGGGCACTCTGTCTTTGGACTGGATTTGATTGTGCTACCGCCGGAGGCGGCACGGGCGGAGGAACTGCAATCAGGCATCGTCCTGGCCACCGGAATCTCGGCCGCCGTGGCTCGCATTGTGACTGCTCCTTTGGACCGCATCCGTCTGTTCTACCAACTTGGGGGGATGCCGATGGCACCGCATAGGGCGCGACGGGGAACTCGGATCTACGCGAGGCCGCACTCGGGCTCCAAGCTGGCTGTGTCCATCAAGCAGATCGCCAAGGATGGTGGACTCATCCGAGGCTTATGGCGCGGGACGGCCATCAACCTTCTGAAGCTCCCGCTCGAAGCTTCCTGCCGAGTGTTGACTCTGGGCTACTTTCGGTTCAAAGTCGCTGAGTACGAGGGCCGCCCCGACGAACCGCACGACATATCTCGCCGCGGAATGTTCGCCGCCGCATCAGCCAGCACCGCTGTCGCTGCCGTACTTTTGCAGCCTCTGGACAACATTCGAACGCGCATGATGTCGGGCGTGGAACGGATCGCGGATGCGGATACGGACCTCAAGGCATTGACGGACAAAGGGAGGAGCAAAGCACGAGCGCCTGCACCGACTCTGCCGGGCCGAACTTCCCTGACGATGGCGCAATCTGCGGCGCGAATTCTGCAGACGCAGGGACTGCGAGGCTTCTGGAAAGGAACCACGGCCACGCTGTTCTCCACCGTTCCTTTCATGAGCATGTCGGAGGCGCTTTACGACAGTTTCGAGAAACGCTGGTTCGACAAGAATCCGCCCGGACCCAGCGGCTACGTAGGTTTTGCTCGGTCAGGTTGCGTCGCCCGAAGTAGACAGCTGATTGCGTCTAATACTAGTCGCCACCGCCGATCCATCTCGTCCTTTCCTTCGCGGCAGTCGCAGCCACGGTCTCCGAGCTGTGCTTCTACCCTCTGCTTCTCGTGCGAGCGCGCATGATGGCGCAAGACACGCCTCTCCATCCGTACTCATACAGGTCCACAGCTGACTGCATCGCCTCCATATATCGCCGTAATGGGCTGATTGGCTTCTTCCGAGGCGGAGGTTTCACGCTGGCCAAAGCGGTGCCGACGGTCGTCGTTGGATATGGCGCCTACGAGATGGCGAAGCGCGGCTTGGGGCTCAAGTGGAACCAGGCGCTTGGAATCTGGGAGGATCCGTGGAGTTTGTAGCGGCGCGGTGGAAGAGGTGTAGCCGGTCGTCGCGGCCTGCGAGTACGATCGTTGCCGCATCCAAGGGGACGGGGCTAGAATACACTTCCGCGGAGCACCCGACAAAGAAGTCTTGGACTGAGCCGTCTTCAATGTCCAAAAGAAACACGTGGGCGTCCGTATCCGCAGCGAAGACGGTCTTCCCCAAGATCGACACGCTCGCATAGACTTGAGAGTAGGTAGAAAAGCTCCAGACTTCTCTGCCACCAGGAGATAGAGCCGTTATCCGCTTGGCATGAGAGCCAAATACGATTGTGCCCGAGGGGGAGTGCACGACAGGAGTCGAGAAAATGGGAGCTCCTGCGGAGTAATTCCAAAGCATTGACCCTGCCGCATCCAAGGCCGAAAGAGTGCCGCCAACAGTGCCAACGTAAACGCCGCCGCCCGACCTGAACGCCGGGGCTGCGAAAATGGGCTTCCCCATATCAACGCTCCACAGCTTTGCTCCACTGGAGGCATCAATGGCAAAAACAAAGCCGCCGAGCGTGCCAACAATGATCCTCTGTCCATCTCCGTCCACAATGCACCCGGGCCGAGCAAAGATCCCCGCTCCGAGGTCCAGCTTCCACACCACTGACTTCGAGTTCGGTGAGAGGCGGTAAAAGAAGTGATCGTGCGAACCAATGGCTACATCGTCTCCGACGGGGCAGGGCGAGCACTTGACCAGATCTCCCGTTTCGAACGTCCAAAAAAGGGTGCCAGATTCGGCAGAGAGGAAATAGACACGGCCATCGTAGCACCCTGGTTGTCATCAGCTGCGCGACACGCAATCCGCGCGCGAAGACCCACCGACGCAGACTAGATCCCCCACCAAACAGGCTGTGGACTCGATCCTGCCACCGAGCTGAGCTGTCCATCGCACACTGCCGTCCAGAGCGACGGCCGAGAAGATCCCCGCGTGAGAACCGATAAAGATTGTCCCACTGCTTCCCTGACGTACAACCAGTGGCGAAGCGTCTACGCACGCCTTCAAATCAAGGTCCCAAAGTTCGATCCAAGCCGCAACAGACGACAGAGACGTCGATGCCTGGGCGTCCGCTGCTCGTGCCGAGGCTCGCTCGAGCACAACCACATATTCGATCCGTTTGCGCTTCCCAATGATGGAGTTCGCGGCAGACGCTTCGGCACTCGAACGTGGAGCAGATTCAGACGGCTCGTGCACTTCAATCGATTCCCCGTTTCCGGAAAGCTCTGTGCGAAGGTCGATGACGAGCCGTGCAACGTCGGCGGCGGTTCCATGTAAGACTTTGTCCAAGAGCCTGGTTGAGGGGCAGTCAGTACGTGAGCGGTCGAGGCGCACGAAGAAAATGTCACTTTTGGCGCTCGAGCGACCTCTGCTCTTGACGGCTGCCCGGGGCCCTCAAGACTTGCTCGACGAGAAAGGAGGCAGATAGGCTGTCACCGCCTTCCGCCAGGAAGTAGATGTTTCCCAAAGGGTGCTGATCCGCATA
This sequence comes from Hyaloraphidium curvatum, assembly GCA_025558095.1. Lineage (NCBI taxonomy): Eukaryota > Fungi > Monoblepharomycota > Hyaloraphidiomycetes > Hyaloraphidiales > Hyaloraphidiaceae > Hyaloraphidium > Hyaloraphidium curvatum. The sequence continues at coordinate 192,459 of JAIVFI010000004.1, read as the reverse complement.
TCCTTGCTTTTGTAGCATGCTTCCGTAAAGAGAAATGAGGCTTCGAAGCACGTCGGGTAGGCTCCAGCTTTGCACGTGCAACGCTGGAAGAGGAAGAACAGGCTCGAGAGATTTGGCAAGCTTCCTGAGTTCCGTGTGGTCAACCTAGAGAAGCAAACTCGTCATTATCGATCGCGTCGGTAAGCGCAGTCACTCTTGCCTTGCCGTTAGCTGTCGCCGGAAGCTCCTCTAGCAGGAAATACGAAGAAGGGAGGGCATGCGCGGGGAGCTTGAGGGCCAAAGATCGGTGGAGAGCTGCGACTTCGTTCATGCGGGGCGGAAGCAAGAATGCGGCGAGCTCCGAGCTGCCGTTCACGTGCAGATCGACGACCCTGATGCAACATGCGTGAGATTCCGAGTCGTGGGAAAGATGTCCGATCGGCTCACTCGCAGTCGACCCCCAACTCCCGGATCGCATGTGAAACCTGGCTAAGATCGATACGCCGCCCTTCAATCTTGACCTGGGCATCACCGTCCCGCCGTCCGACGTACGCCAGCCCTCCGCGGACCTTGCGCACGACGTCTCCTGTCGGCCTCAGGAGGGGCGGTTGTCCCGCAGGATCGCCGTCCACGTAGGTAATCCGTGCTTGTCCGCCAAGGTAGAGTTCAAACAGTTGCTCTCCGTCTCGTCCCTCGACCTCGATGGGCTGCAGCTCCAGCTCCGTTGGCCCCAGCGGATCGCCCAACAGCGCTTCCTCGCTGGGTTCCACCTTCCAAATCGTCGCCCAGACGCTGCATTCGGTGGTTCCGTAGATGTTGTACACGTCGACGGCGTGCGATCCGAAGAGCTGCTGCGGGAACGGCTCGCCGCCGAGCACGAACATTCGCACGTCCGTAGCTCCCGCCAAGATTTCGGCGCGGTGCTCGTGAGAAAGCCGTCGAAAGAGCGACGGGGTGCAGAAGATAGCGGTGCACCGCGCCAGGTGCGGGAAGAGCCGGTCCGGGGCGATGAGGTCCTCCCGGGGCAGGATCACGACGGTGCCACCGAGAACGAGGGGAAGAAAGAGCTCCACGAGCGAAGGATCGAACGTGAGCGGAGAAACGAGCGGAATGATCGGGGTCATAGCTGCCCCGCCGGGAGAAAAGAGGCGATCGCGTATGGACCAGAGATTCGTCAAGAAGGAGGAATGCGGTACGCGCACAGCGGTTCCAAAGCCCGTTCTAGACGTCGTGCCGGAGGTGCGGATCACGTAAGCGATGCGCTCGTCGGTCGCCACAGCAACTTGGCCGCCAGAGAGGGTTCCCAAGAGAAGTCCTGTGTCCGACATAGTCTTCAAGTCGAGTGTGAGGCCTGCAGCACGCACTGACTGCAAGAAAAGTGAGCGGAACCGAACCGCGAGCGACAACACAATTCTCACGTCGGCGCCGCCACCGTCCGAGATGACGAATCCCTGGCTTGCCTTCAGGATCGAGACGGCATAGGAACGGGAATCCATCGGCAGCGGCACATAAGTTGCCCCTGCTTCCCAGATTCTGCGAAGATCGAGGTTCTTCAGCATTGCGACTAGTCGTCGCCACGGAGTAGACCTCACGCCAAGATAAGGACCACCACATCGATCCCCGGAGACAGAAAAACGTGCACCTGCGAACCTTCAGAGACCTGGCACGGCGGAAGCCGCGTCAGATATCGAAGGATTGCAGCCGGAGTCTCGCGACACCAACCCCTCCCTCCTTCAGACTCTCCACCAACCGATTCACCGCTTCCACCAGCTCCAAATAGCTCAAATCTCGCGCCCGAGGCCCATTCCGAGTTCCAGGGAAGCGAACTGCGACCGCGCCGGGATTCGCGGCCGAGAGGGCGGCGACGCGTTCAAAGACGCCCGAGACGCGTTCCGCAGACCCAGGACCGGCGACGCGCGCGTCATCGGTAAAGAGAGATGTTCCGCGCGCGTCGGAAGACATCTGGGCCGCGCATGGAGCCGCAGCGCGCTTGGTTGTGGCGGTGTTTCGCTCCAAAGCTCCGATCGCGATTCGACCTCGATCCTCCCGCCGCAGCGTGTCAGGGCCCCTGTCACCTCAAGTTTTTCGGTCTATGGAGATCCATATGGAGGTCACCCTAGCACGTTTTGGAGACGTGGTGTTTATGGAGGTTTATGGAGATAGTTTATGGAGATCTATCGAGGTCGTGGACCTGGGAGGGACGCGGGACTGGTGATCCTGGGAAGGAGACGCGTCCTGGTCGTTGTAGTCCGTGAATTGAAGCTCCGGCATTCTTCCATGCAAGACCCATGCCGCTGCCCCGAGCCCATCCGCGCCTAGAACCCGCACGACGTGCGCGGCACCCGCCCCTCCAGGTCCTCGAGCACCTTGAACTCGTAGCCCGTCTTGGTCTCCCCCACCGTAACGCTGGCCAGCATCTCCGCCACTTTCGAGGGCTCCCCGTCCCGTTCCCTGATCCTGATGACCATCTCCCCGCCCGTACCGCCGTCACCTCCCCTCACCACGTCGCACGCGTTGGCCCACCATTTCGGTTGCACCCTCCACCAGTCCGTGCACGCCACCTGCTCCGCGAACGGCTCGCACCGCCCCGACGGAATGTCGATTGCGGCCTGCAGGTAGGTCCCGTTCGCGAGGGCGACGCCGTACAGTTCCGCTCCGGGCGAGCCCGGGCCGAAGCTCGCATTCTGCCAGTTGCGCCAGCACCCTTCTCCGCACGGTTCGAGGTAGTAAGCCCCCGCGACAGGGAGCTCGGCCAGGGTGCCGTCGTACCGGAAGCCGAGCGCGTCGGAGGGGAGCATGGGGGCCGGGAGTGGGACGAAGGGCCGCGTGCGCGGGAGGGAGAGGAGCGCGAGGAGGGGGCCGGCGAAGAGCGGACGCATTGCTGGTGTCGGGACAGGCGTCCAGGCAACGGTGCGACACGTGGTCGACGCGCAAGGAGAGTAAACACGAGCGAGTGATCGGAGTCGTTCGAAGCGGCCATCTAGGGAGGCCCTGGGCAAGCATGTATCCATGTCTGTACAATCTAAGTGCTGATCTGCCACCTTCCCGTGTGAAGCAACGCATTCGCGACCCCCAAGGGCGCCTCACTCCTCCCAGTCCCAAGCCGCGTTGACGCACGCGATCTGCTTGTCGTCGGCGTTCTTGAGGACGGCGGCGACCTTGTACTTGCCCTGGAGGCGTGGAGGAGGGAGATGGAAGTCAGAGGGGGTTCGTGTGCCGGGGTGGAAGGCCTAGATCCGAGATCGCGTCCGAGTTCGGGCGACCAGGGAAATCGAACGCGTCTAAAACTCCAAGCAACCCATCGATGGGCAGCAGAAGACGGCAGAAAGCAGCCCGCCGACGTCCACAGCGACGCACCTTGGGAGCCTGCTCCGGGATCGCGACTGTCTTTTCCAGGGCCCGCTGCCCCGGCTGCACCGGGCAGTCCTCCCCCACGAGCTCCTTCCCCTGGTCGCACAGGTCCAACCGCGTGTCGAGCAGCTTCACGACGCCGATCTTGACGACGACGTCCGCGTAGGCGCCCTGCACGATGGTCTCCTTCAGGTAGCCCTCGACCTTGACGGTCAGGTTGGTGCCCTTCTCGGGCGGGTCCGGGCTGATGGTCAGGCTGCCGAGCGTGAAGATGTCCTCGTCGGTGCCGCACCACTCGAGCGCGGACGCCGGCCTGGGCGGGCGCGGCGGCTCCGCTGGAAGGGCCAGCCGGTCGCCCTTTGCGGGCACCGCCGCCTCATCGCCGCGGCGGGCGAGCCGCAGCAGCACCGGCTTGGCGAAAGCCGCCGGCGCGAGGAGCAGCAGCGTGAGCAGGACGGCGAATCGCATCGTTGGCCGTTTTAGTTGCGCGATCCGCCGCGAGCTATAGGCCGCGTCGTCACGCCAATCGAACCGCCAATCAGCGGCCACCTACGGGCAACGGAAAACTGTCCATCAGAGGGTTAGGACACGTGCCTTAGGCAGAGGAGATGTCGAAAGCACGGACAGGACGCGCACAGCCGCCGCCTGGCCCGCCCGCGACGCGCCCGGCCTCCTTCGGGGAGTACTACTTGGGGACCGTGTTCCGGCCCCGCCGGACGTTCGATGCCCTGGTCAACGACCCGCGGCGCGTTCTCCTGGGCTTCCAGGGCCTGTCGGTTGCCATCGCGTGCTACCTCGCCGTGTACTTCTTTCTCTCTCGAAACGGGGGTCGCCCGACGGTGTTCAAGCCCTGGCTTGCTATCGATCCGGAGGTCTACTACCAATGGAACCTGTACCTGACCACGCCAGGCTTCCTCCTGGGCTGGGTTGCCGCGGCGGGCTTCGCGCAGATTGCCGCCCGCGCGGCAGGGGGCAGCGGCGCGTTCGAGGCCCTACTTTCCACATTCGGTTTCGGGATCGGGGTGGCCACATGGGCAACGGGGCTGCACGACGTCGTCACGACGTTCCTGGGTTACATCGGGGTGGGTCCATGGCGATTTTTTGGCCCGATCATGGCCTCACCGCGTCACACACGTCGACAGTTTCTCAACCAGCGGGAATACGAGGACGCCCTCAGCTCGTCGACCGCGCCCGGCTACCTGCTCCGCGTGCTCATGACCGTGTACCTGGTCTGGTTCCTCGAGCTGTTTGCCAAGGCCGCGGGGGCGGCGCACGGGTTGGGGACGGCAGCGGCGGCCGCGGTCGGGACGCTGGGGTTCGCGGTGTACCAGGTGGTGTTTGTGATCTTCAACCGGTGAGGTTGGATTTTAGGCTAATGGAAGAACTTGAATCGAAAGCCAAAGAAGAGCAACACCATCGCTAGATCCAAACTTGTGCAACGATCGTGATTCCACCTTCCCAGCACTCACTTGCCGCCCCGGATCACGCCGTCGACGATCCGCATGGCAGCAAGACACTTTTCCTCCTCGAGCCTCCTGCACACCACCTGCACGCAGACCGGGGCGCCCTCGAACACCTCGGCGGAACCCCACGTCTCGGCGACCATCTGTTCGTCCGCGTTCTTCGGCTCGTATCCCTCCGGGTATGCGTCCGTGGCCTGCACGAACGAGTGCGGCACGATGCCCGCGGTAGCGTCCAGCAGGTTGAAGTGCCCGGTGTAGGAATAGTACGTCATTTTGTTGTGTGGGGGCGCGGGCCACGGCGCAGGGGGGAGGATGAGGGCGTCGATGCCGCTGGCGTTCCAGGCTTCCAGCCAGCGCCGGCGGATCACGTCCTTCTGCCTGTTGAGCTGGCGATCGGCGGAATTGTGAGCAGCGGGTTCGATCCGCCGTACTGGCTATCCCACCTGCCAGAAATCGTAAGCGTCGATGCCCTTGCCACGCGCAGCGAGGACCCAAGCGAGTGCCGGGACGTACGGCTCGCCGCCCGCGTCCACGTCCCTCGTGATGTCCTTGCCCCCGTCGGCCGCCCAGATCCTCAGGACGAGCAGCGCACCTTCGTTCCTCCCCACCATCTCGAACGGCTTCACCTCGTACCCGGCGGCCTTGAGCTTGGCCACGGTGTCCGTCACCGCGCGTTCCACGGGGGGCGTCACCCGGTCGAGATTCCCATCACCGACCAGGTACCCGAACACGGGCTTTCTCCCCTCCAGCGACCCCGCCGCAGCTTCGTTCCACGGGATTCGGAGGCAGCTCGGGTCGTGCTGCCACGGCTCCTGCCCCAGCACCGCGCGGACAAAGATTTCGCATGCGGCGAGGTCCTCCGATATCGGGCCGAGGGCAGAGACGATGCTCTCCTGCCCGAGGAGGGAATTGGCGGCGAGGCCGTAGGGCAGTCGGTTGTACGAGGGCTTGAGGCCGTAGAGTGAGTTGAACGCTGAGGGAATTCTGATCGATCCGCCGCTGTCCGACGCATGGCGATGCACACGATTAGTCGTTGCGACGATCGAGGGCCACACTTGTACCGACATGTCCGTCCCGACGCCCAGCGGGCTTCCCTTCATCGCGATCAGCGCCCCTTCCCCGCCACTCGACCCGCCGCATGTGAGCGTCCGGTTCCGCGGGTTCGTCGTCAGACCAAATATCGGATTCATCGTCTCGCCGACCATGAGCGATTGCGGGACGTTCGTGCGGACGTGGAACACCGCCCCCGCCTTTCGCAGGGCGACGACAAGGTCGCAGTCTTCCTCTGCGGGCTTGCCGGCCCAGGCGGAGTAGCCCATGGTGGTTTCGATGCCCTTGACGGAGAACTGGTCCTTCAGGCTGATGGGCAGGCCGTGCAGGGGACCCTTTGGCTTTCCGGTCGCCTTGAGGTGCGCGTCGAGCTCCTTCGCCTGCTCAATTCCCATGTCGATGAACACCTCGGTGAGGCAGTTGACCACCTTTCGGAAATGAGCACGGAAATGAGCATCCTCATAGCGGGATCGGCGCGTCGCCAACGGACCTGGTCGGCGATAAGAGCCCGCTTGCCGAATGCGGTAACCACGTCCACGGCGGACAGCGATCCTGATGCCATTTTCTCCAGCAGCTTCGAGGCGGGTGTCTCGGTGATCTCCAGCTCCTCGGCCGTAAGTTTGCCGCACTCTCTGGGAACGTCCATCACGTTCTTGCGAGATTCGGGGACGGAGATCTCGACGCCGAAGCGCGCGTAGGCCGCCTTCTTGGCCGCGAGCTTGGCATCGCGGACGGATTCCCAGGACTCAGATGGCATGATGAGGGAGGAGAGATCGTTCGCGGTGCTCTGAAGCGCGTTGTTTCAACAAGGGAAGACAGTTGCGATTGTGGCAAGGGCCGGCCAGTCGAAGCAGAGATCGCCAATCTTCGCCAATGCCGTGTCCACGGGGTGGAGCATCAGTCGCGGTTAGAATCGTGATCAGGCAAGCTGATTGATTGGTTGAGCACGTTGATGCCAGTACTTTGCATCCGGCGCACCGGACATGTGGGAGTTAACCTGTTAGTTCTTGACGGATCTGCAGTGCGCCTTCGGACTCTTGGATGAGGACAAGCATCAACGATCAGTGCCGGAGATTGCAGTTAGTTATCTATTCCTTGCCGAAGATGTAGTCACCCACGCGCAGCAGCACCGCGTGCAGCGCTTGGCGGATATCGGGCGTGATGTCCCGCAGTAGGGTATTCACGAAGAGGGTATAGAAGACGGGTATGTGCCGCGCAAACTGACGTGCAGCTGTAGTGAGCAACTCGGCATCGCCGCCGCCGCACAATCCGCAAACCAACCTGCTCGTCGTCGAAAAGCGCGATAGAGTTGAGGAACATAACAATAACCGGTTTCCATGCCGCAATGTTCCGCTTCTTCGTCTCCGGGTCGAAACCGTTGAACTGCTCGAAGATGTCGCTCGCGAGCCTGACGAGGGAAGGCATCAGCAGAGACTCGGCAAACTAAGCCTCGCCAAACACTCACGGTGCCACGCGCTGCTCCACCATGGCCTGCATCGCGGCGCCCCTCCCCGAGTCAACGAAGATCTTGAGCAGGCCCGCCGCGTAGCAGGACGCGGCGGTGGTCTCCTGCTTGAGCAGATTCGGGAGCTGCTGCATGTACCCGGCCCGGTACAGCGCCAGCCGGAGCTCCAGGTCGTTGTTAAACCGCTTCGCAAACTGGAAGCTCCTCTCGAAGCAGTCCAGGAGCGCGAGGTACGAGGCCGTCGGGATGTTGCCGTACACGACCGGGTTGCGCGTGAGCGTCTCGTGCAGGGTCTGGATGAGCAGCAGCTGGATGACGCATTTGCTGATGGTCTGCTGGAACTCCTTCTTGCTAATCGGCGGGCGCTCCTGCGTCGAGGCTGGTCCGGTGCCCCCGACCGGCAAGTCCTCCGGACTCTCGGGCGGTGTGTCGGGCTGCTGCTGCTCGGAAGTGCTCTGGCCCGGCTTCAAACTTTGCTGCTCCAGGCCCTTCGAGCCCTCCTCCTCCCGGATGTTGCGATCCAGCGGAAGCCCAGGTGCGAACGTCATCGCCTGCTCGCGAAGTTGGAAAAGTCCAGCGGGTGTCGTCGCCTGGAACAGCCTACCAAACGCCCCGCAGACCTTGTCCCAGGCTTCGGCGTCGAACTTGGCGGCGTTCGTTTCCACGAACTGCTGTATGCAGCCGGCGCCGATCCTGGCCAAGGCTTCGTTCTCTGATCGGGGAACCGCAACAGTCAGCGCAACGCATCCAGGAGCTCATCCCAGCGGACCAACCCTGCGTGACGCAGAGGGCGAGGAGGTCCAGCAACCCGTCCATCATGAAGCTCAACGGCTCGTAGAAGACGTCGAACAGCGCGACGAACTCGTGCAGGGCCTTGATGAGCGTGGTGGACAGCCATATGCTCATGTCTTCGCGGTTGCCGAACTTGGTCGTCTCCGACTTCGACATGCGCAGGTCGTCGAAGATGGGGAAGAGGACGCCGCGGCACACGACCTCCCAAAAGTCCTGCTGGAAGGTTCCGCCGTACTCGCGCAGCGTCTCGAACAGGTAGTTCAAGGCCCTGAAAGTCCGTGAGCCCGATCCCAAGCCGCCAACCCGTCCGACACCCACCTCGTCCGCACCTCGAGCTCGCAGGTCATGACGATCTCGTACAGCCCGAACAGGATCGGGAACCAATACTTGAGCATCGGATCCTCCTTGCGCTGCTTGGTCGCGGTCGCCGTCTCGGCCTCGCCGCCCGCGGCCTGCTCCTCCTCCCAGATCCTGCGCACGCGCGCGCTCTCGGCCACGGCGATATCGGCGATCCGCGGCACGGTCGCCTTGAGGATCTCGGTCGCCTGGAGGCTGATCTTCTCGTACCGCGGGTTCTTGCAGAACTCGACGAGCGAGTTGATGAGCTCCGGCGCGGCCTGGTTGGCGACGACGGTGTCGAAGAAGGAGGTGTGCAGCGCGCGCACGATCTCGAACGAGTAGTTGACGACGCTCTCGGACTTGTCCCGCCCCGCGCGCGAGAGGGCCGAAAAGACGGTGCGCCAGCCCGACTTCATGTTGCGCGACTTGGACTGGATGAGCTGGTGGATGCAGCGCAGCACCATGTCCTTGATGCCCTGGTCCGGGTTGTTGCCCAGGATGTAATCGTACGGCCGCAGAAAGTCCTTCTGGAACTTGAAGTACGGCAGCTCGTCCAGGTCCATGAACTTCATGGCCAGCTGGTGCAGCTTGTCGATGGCGAAGAAGCCCACGTTGGGGTTCGGGTGGCACCCGACCTGGTTGAGGTGGTCCCCGAGGATGGCCCAGAGGTTGGTCCACTCCATCCTGATGCGGTTCATGTTGTAGTAGCTCATCTCCACGAGCCGCTGGAGCGAGTACATCCGCGGGTGCTCCCACGAAGACGATGACTGGATCTCGTCCCACGAGACGGCGCACAGGGCGCGGTAGAAGTCGTTGATGGCCGACCCCGAGAGCTGCACGCTCCCCGAGAAGATGCGGTCGATGGCCACGGTCATGTCCGGCGTCGCCGTCTCGAGCGCGGCCTTTTCCAGCACGGCCTTGCCGGCCTTGGCGTCGCCCGAGCCGGCCGAGATGCTGCTCCGGGACATGATCCGCTTGATCCCCTCGTCCCCGGCGCCACCGCCGCCCAGCAGCGCGAGCCGGTCCAGCTGGCTGATGCACGCCGCGACGTCCCTCCAGCTCTCGCCGAGGAAGTTGCCCTCGGCCAGGGCGATCTCCAGCAGCAGCTTGATGGCCTCGATGTTCTTGGGTCTGATCTCGCCCAGGTTGGCCAGCTGCGTGAACCGGGACAGCGTCGACACGAAGGCGCGCCGCTCGAGCTCCATTTCGGGGAACTCGCACGACAGCCTGATGCTCAGCCTGAGCCCCTCGAGGCACAGCTGCAGCTGGTCCGGGTCCTCGGTCTCCTGCAGCGGCCCGCTGACGGCCGTGAGCACCGGCATCCACACCACCTCGAACATGCCCCTGACGTGCTCGTGGTGGCTGGCCCGGAACCACACGTTGCTCACCCCCGCGCGGTCGCCGACGGCCTCGATCGAGTTGCGCGAGGCCGACTCGGCCAGCACCGCCGCGGCCTTCTTCTTGCGCCCGCGCAGGAGCTTGAACAGCACGCCCTCGGTCTTTTGCGCCATCTGCTCGCTGGCCAGGCTCGGCGCCGGCGCGCGCTTGCGCGCCACGGGGACCAGGCTGAGCAGGTCGAGCCCGAGCGCGGGGGGTTCCGGCGCCGCGGGCTTGTTCTCGTGCTCCTCCTTCATACGGATCTCGTTGGACGCGATCTCGTCGTATATGGTCTCGAGGAAATCCTGGTCGAGGTCCTTGCCCTCGTCGATGCCGCGGTTGTTGCGGATGAACTCCTGCTTGGTCATGTGCTTCTTGATCTGCGGGTTGTGCAGGTCCGTGTTGAGCATGACGACCGAGTAGGCGAGCACGTAGGCCGTGTCTGGAAGCCGCGGGACGCGGTAAGCTCGAAGCCAATGTGGCGCGCGCTGCCGGATACCGACCTGCGCTCCCGAACTTGCCCGGGTTGTTGGCCAGGTACCTCTCCGCGAACTTGAGCATGAACCTGTCGATCTTCTGCGCCTCGCCCGGCAGCCTGAAGCTCTGCAGGAACTCCCGCAGCGCGTCCACGAACCGCATCCCCGCAAACTCCATCCCGTCCACGAACGCGTGCATGATGGCAATGTGCTCCTCGTCGCCCTCCCCCAAGTACTCCCCGAGCACGCGCTTATCCACCCCCTCGGCGCGCAGCAGGAACCTCGCGATCTCCTTCGGGTCCGAAGACGGCACCATCCCCGTCTCCAGAAGCATCCCCACCCCCTTCTTGGGCTTCCAGTTGAACCTCCTGACCCCCTCCTGCGCGAGCATCTTGCGCCGCATGCTCTGCTCGAACACGCTCGGCACGTCCGCCGCGGGGGGCTGCCCCGCCGCCGGCTCCTCGTCGTCCTCCGCTCCGGCGCGGGGGGTCCCCGGGCCCCCGGACTCGGCCTCGCGGGCATCCTCCTCCGCGCGCCGGCTGCGGACCCACTCCGCCAAACCTCCCAAGACGCCCGTGACGAGCACCTCGAGCGCCCTCCTCCGCAGCTCCGCCGCGTCGCCCTTGGACGAGTAGAGCTGCGACACCTCGGTCTTGCTGAGCTGCGCGAGGTGCTGCGTCGAGATGAAGGCCTGCTCGCCCGACCCGGGGGGCCGCTTGTCCGTGGGCGTCGACGAGGTGGGCGTGCCCGCGGCGCCGGATTCGGTGCGGTTGACCACCCGCGCGAGCGCAGAGACCATCCGCTCCCATACGTTCTCCCGGCCCGAGGCTTCGGGGTCGCAGTCGTAGTTGAGGTAGATCTCGACGAGCAGCCGCGGGCCCTCGGGGGAGGAGAGCAGCCGGCCCAGGTGGCGGAGGAGGGAGAGGCGCTGGTGGTAGGTGACCGAGGTGGGGGGCTTGGATTCGAGGATGGGGAGGAGGAGCTCGGTGAAGAGGACCGAGAGCTCCTTCTGTGGGCGCGAAAGGAAGGAAAACGGATCAGCACAATGCCGGTCCGCAGCCGCACCGGAAGCCCCACCTTCAGCGACCCCCTCACGGAACTCGCCGCCACGCGCACGAAAATGTCCAGGCTCGCGTCGTACACCTGCGGCACCGCCGAAGCCAGGTTCCTCGCCAGCCCCACGCACAGGTACTGCTTCACCGCCTGTACCATGGTCCTGTCCTCCCCGCCCCCCCTCGCAAACAGCGGCCACGCGTCCGTCGCCAGCACGTGCGGCGAGGCCTGCAGGACCGACTGGACCAGGGACAGGGAGAGCAGCTTGGAGCGCATGGGGTGCGAGCGCAGGTCCGGGTCGCCGGGGGGCAGGGGTTTCATGGCGAGCTTGAGCAGCGCGCGGAGGAGGAGGAAGGTGTCCTTGAGGTGGGTCACGGCGAGGGGTTCCCGCGGGGCGTGCTGCGGGTGCTCCGCGTGCGGGGAGCGCGGAGGGGAGGAGGCGCCGTCGGGCGCGTCGGTGGCCGGCGCGGGCTCCAGCGGGGGCTCGTAGTCGCCAAAGTCGAAGCCTTCCTTGGGCACGCGGCCGACGACGATGGCGACGCACTGCGAGAGGCCGCCCTGCGCGACGACCTGCACCTCGGCCTCGGCGCTCAGCAGGAAGACGTTGTACAGCGTGCGGATGCACTTGAGCAGGGTCGAGCCGTGCACGCCGCCGGGGGAGGAGACGGCGGCCGAGAGCGCCTTGACGATCTGGAGCTGCATCGCCGGCGGCGGCAGCGGGGTGGTGAAGCACGCCGAGACGGCGTCGACGACCATGTCCGGGTAGTTTGCCGAGCGCTGGGACGGGCCCGAAGGGGCGTCGGGGACCGGGGGCGCGGCGTCGTCCAGATCGTCGATGGACGCGCGGCCGGGGTCGCCCCCGTCGGCGGCGCCGCGGCCCCAGTAGTCGTAGGCGAACAGCTTGCCGAAGCAGTCGACGGCGACCGAGGCCAGGGCGGTGTTGCGCGAGCCGCAGGCGGCGGCCAGGGGCGCGTACAGCGCGGCCAGCTCGTCGGGGGTGCGGCCCGAGCCCGAGACGGGGCCCTGGTGCGACGACAGCGACGAGGTCGAGGGCACGCGGCGGTGGCCGTGCGACGGCGGGGAGTCGAGGACGGCGAGGGCCCTCCTGCAGTCGTCCAGCAGCGCGGGCACCTTCCGTGCCTCGCGCATGCCGGCTATGCGCTCCGCGGCCAGACGGATGAACAGGTCGCCGGGCGCCAGCGCCGACAGCGGCACGGCCGAGCCCGACGGGCGCGGCAGCGACGCCGACGCGCGGAAGGTCGCCGAGGCGCGCGACGACGGCGCGACCGACGGCGGCTGCGACGGCGCCGCGGACGGGGCGCGCGACGACTCGGACGCGCGCGACGGGCCCGACGACGTCGAGCGGCGGTCGGCGTCCGCGCCCGCGACGGGGTCTGCGGCCGGGGTGCCCGCCGCGCGCCCGCCGCCCTCCGCGCCGCCGTCGCCCTCGCCGGCATTCCCTTCCGCCGCGTCGTTGGGCGCGTCGCTTGCCGCCTCGGAGGGCCCGGCGGGCGGGGCCTCGGCGTCCCCGCCCCGGCCCTCCACCTCGTCCTCGCGGCCCTCCACAGACGCGGCTCCCGGATCGGCCTCCGCCGGCGGCACCGCGCCGCGGCCGCCGAACAGTCCGCGGAACATTCTAGCCGGCCATGTAGCGGTGGGCTGGGATCGCCCGAAAGTCCCGAAAAAGTGGTGGTGCGTGTCCGCAGCCGCGGCGACTGACGCGAACGCACACGTGCCGGTGGCGATCTGCCCCGGTCCCGCTCGATCCCGATCGGCGCGACTCGCCGGGCACTAAATTACACGTAGGCTCTCCATAGTTTACACTCCGGCCCCATCCCGGGCACGTCCGCCCCGCCCCATCTCGCCGATCGCAAATACAACCTCCCTCCCCATTCAGTCGTCCTGCGGCGGCGGCGGCGCGTGCCGTTCCCCCTGGCTGTAGTCCGGATTGCCCGCATTGGGCGTCCCCCTCCTCCAATGGGTGATCTCGTCCCGCACCGCCGCCTCCCCCACGGGCGGGGCCACGTCCGCCGGCAGCGCCTCGCCCACCCTGAACCCCCTGAACACGGGCCTCACACCCGCCCTGCGCAGGTTGTACGCCGCGACGTGCAGTTCCCCCGCGCCGAGGCACGGCCACGCCACCACCGCCGTGAGCTTCTCCAGCGCCGGCGGGACCGCCCCCGCGAGCAGTACGGTCGGCAGGTACCAACAGGTCACCTCCTTCAGGTTCGTCCTCGCGCACAGCAGCGGCCAGATGCGCGCCGACCGCCTCAGCATGTCCGCCACGAGCTGCCGCTTCTCCTCCGTGGCCCCGTCCGTGGTCGACGAGTACTGGTAGTCCAGCACCGAGCGCGGGTTGAACGCCGGCCGCGCCAGCATGGCTTCCAGATGCACCAGCACGTGCTCGTCCTCGAAATGGTCGATCAGCGCCACCGCCTCGTCCGTCAGCGCCGCGGTGGCCCTGGCGTCGCGCAGGGTGAACCGCACCCGCATCCTCTCCAGCCGCGGAGCGAGCTCCGCGATCCTGTTCACCGTCCCCGCATCGACCCCGCTGATCCCCGTCAGATCCACCTCCCTCAGCCGGGGCATCTCCCCCGCGGGCATCCCGACCCCCGCGTGGTTCGAAAACTGCAGCGACACGAGCCCCGGCACCGCAAACGACCGCGCGCCCTTTGCCCGCCGCACCTCGATCGCGCGGGGGCCGGTACCGAACGCCTCGGCGGCCTTTTCGTCCCTGACCGCCAGCCGCTCGAGCCGCCACGTATGGCGGGCGACCTCCTCCACGTCGCGGAGCTCGTTGGCCACCTCGAGCACCTCGAGGCGCGGCATCCCGGCGAGCAACGGCACCGCGTACCCGGGCAGCCCGTCCACGCTCACGCTCGACGCGTTCCTGCACAGCGAAAGCAGCCTCCCGACGGCCGCCCTGTACCCCTCCGAATCGAACTCCCTGTCGCCCAAAAACCGCCCGAGCTCCAACCTCTTTGCGTGCGCGAACTTGTCCGCCCCCAAAGCGTCGCCGAGGAACCCCTCCAGCCGCCGCATGATGGCCGTCCGCGGCAGCGGCGGCCTGTCGACGCGCTGCACGATGCGGCACAGCCGCACCACCGACATGCGGCGGGGGAGCAGCAGCACGTAGATCGCCTTGGACGCGAGCGCGAGGCGGAGCAGCGTCCTGCTCGTCGGGTGCAGGTGCTCGGAAATGGCCTTGAAGAGCTCGACGGGGAAGGCGCGGGGCGCGTCGGGGGACGGCTCCGCCGCGGCGCAGGGGGATGCAGACCCGTCGACGGGCTCGGGACGCTCGATGCGCCGTTTTTTGCGGGGAGGAGGCATGGGATTCGTCGCGTACGGCGGAGGGGAAGAGGGCGGTGATCGGTGGGTGAGGAGGGACCGAGGTCGCGGGCCGCGCTAGTGGAGGGAGCTCCGGGGTCGTCGGATGCTCGATTTGGAAAATGCAGAGAACGACGGAGGAGGATGGATGGAGCTGAAGCGATGGCTCGGTGGCATCGATCGCCCCGCGGGGCTCGGCGTGACGCCCCGACCTCTAGCCTCGTCCCGAGCCACCGCGCGGCTGCTCATCCGGCACGCCAAATCCGCCTCGCATTGCGAGAATTACATCATCCAAGCGACAAACAGCCCGAATCCGAACACCACGGCCGCGTGGAAAGCCAGCACCTTGACCACTTCCTTCGCGAACGCGATCCCCGGCCCGCCGTGCGGGCCGTTGTACCCCAGCCCCGCGCCCAGCGCGGGGTTGCCGTGGTGCAGCAGCGCCTGCTGCACCGGCACCGCATCCCCCCCATCCGTCTCCTGCCCTTCACCCTCCCCCTCGGCGGCCTCCTCCGGCCCGGCGTCCACGCTTATGTAGACCACCTGCGCGTTGAACAGCACCCACCCCCCGTCCGACGCCCTCGCGACGCTCTTGGGCGGGTACATCTCGGTCTGCACCATCCTCACGCAGCGGGAATGGTGCGCGCCCCCCGGCCTCGCGGCGCCGAACCAGCCGCGGGACCCGCCGGCGTCCACGTCCCCGACGAACCGCCACGCCATCCTGTGCCCGTCGAAGAGAACGGTGCCGTCGGGCGAGTGCCGCGCGGAGAAGCGCCGCGGGGAAGGGCCGCCGCCGCCATCGGGCCAGCCCAGCCAGCCGGCGCCGCGGAAGCGCACGTCGAAGTCGCAGGCGGCGAGCTCGGAGGGCGTGACGAAGGTGCGGCGGAGGTCCCGGAGGAGGACGTGGAAGGAGAGCTTCCACGGGGAGGAGAAGGGCGGTGGGGAGGGGGCGGGCGCGAGGAAGGCGGGGAAGGTGGCGAGCAGCAGCCGCGACAGGTCGGCGCGGGCCTCCACGGCGTCCGCGGGTGCGAGGGAGTCGAGATCGGCGAGCAGGGAATCGACCTCGCGGGCCAGCGCGGCGGGCACGAGGCCGCGCCTGCGGCGCTCCCGCAGCGCGCCGGCGAGCGGGCCGGGCGGCGCGGAGGAGAGGACGTCCGGCTGGCCGCCAAAGTCGATCAGGAAATGGTAATCGCAAGGCTTGGGCATCGTCGCGCGCTGCTTCGGCGCGAGCAGCGCGGCATAGGCGCTGCGCCAGGCCGCGTTGTCGTCCGCGGCATCCCGCAGCGCGCGGCACGCCCCCGCCAGCCGCCGCAGCGCCGCCGCATCGCCGCGCAGATGCCACGCGATGCGCAGGTGCAGCTCCGGCGGGACCGACAGCAGCGAGGGCGCCGCGGGCTCGGACATGTATGACGGTTTCGTGGGGGACAGCCTGAACCATCACCTTCACGTGAAAACCCGTGCAGCACATCGTTCAACAGCCAGCACCTTGGCCACGGCTCCTCGCGAGCTGAAGATACAGGTGCATCGCATCGCATTCTGGCACTTGATCAGCCGTCTTTTGACTGCTTCGTCCATACGCTCAGTCACATATCATCGGTCCCCGCCGAACCATCGATCCCTGCCGCCCACCCGCACGGATGGATATCCAGTCTATCTAATCCCAGGCCGCATCATGCAGATTGTTGCACAATCGCTGGCGAGGGATTGGGGCTGACTCCGTGTTGTCGCCCATGCAGCGCGGCGCGATCGACTTTCCGCCGTCCCGCCTTCCGCCCGACTCACTCTCCTTTCCCGGCCCGCCTTTCCGCTCTTCCCGCCCTTCTCCCCTCCGCAACTGTTGCCGCGATGGCCGCCCTCCAGACGCAGATCACCAAGGTGGCCCCGCGGGCGTCCCCCATGCCGTCTCCCACTGACCGACCCCGCCCGCGCAGATGTTCGGCATCAAGCACCCGATCCTCCTGGTGGGTCGTATCCCCGGGCAGCGGCGATCTCGGACTGACCGCGGTACACACAGGCCGGGATGAACGTCGCCGCCGGCCCCGAGCTCGCTGCCGCGGTCACCAACGCCGGCGGCATGGGCGTGATCGGCGGCCTCGGCTACACCCCCGAGATGCTCCGCGTGCAGATCGAGGAGATCAAGTCCTACATGACCGACAAATCCGCTCCCTTCGGCGTGGACCTGCTGCTGCCCCAGGTCGGCGGCAACGCGCGCAAGACCAACAAGGACTACACGGGCGGCAAGCTCCCCGAGCTCATCGACGTCATCATCGAGGGCGGCGCCAAGCTGTTCGTCTGCGCCGTCGGCGTGCCGCCGCAGTGGGCCGTGGACAAGCTCCACAAGAACGGCATCGCGGTGATGAACATGGTCGGCGCTCCCAAGCACATCCCGAAGGCGCTCGCGGTGGGCGTCGACATCATCTGCGCTCAGGGCGGCGAGGGCGGCGGGCACACGGGCGACGTTCCCACTTCGGTGCTGATCCCCAAGGCCGTCGACATGGTCCGCGGGCACAAGTCCCCCCTCACGGGCGAGCAGGTCCCCGTGATCGCCGCCGGCGGCATCTTCGACGGCCGCTCGCTCGCCATGGCGCTGTGCTTCGGCGCGCAGGCGGTCTGGGTCGGCACGCGCTTCGTGGCGTCGCTCGAGGCCGGCGCCCCACAGAGGCACAAGGACGCCATCGTCAAGGCGGACTACGACAGCACCATCAGGACCATCATCTTCTCGGGCAGGCCGCTGAGGGTGCTCAAAAACCCGTACGTGATGAACTGGGAGGAGAATAGGCGGGACGAGATCAAGGACGTGCGTTTTCCCCGGGCTCTCGTCGCGCCTCGCGACTGACGACCGGCCCTTTGTGCAGCTCACCTCCAAGGGAATCCTCCCCGTGAGCCACGACCTCGAGAAGATCGAGAAGGAGCAGGGCGAGATCCCCGCGGACGTCATGATCAACAGCCGCAGCCTGCTGATGGGCAGCGTGGGTTCCGTGTCTCCGCTGGTGTTTGGTCGTCCTTCTGACCGCCGATTCCCCGATGACAGGTCGCCGGTGCGATTGGCGACGTGCTCCCCGCGAAGCAAATCGTCGACGAGATGGTCGCCGGGGCGATCAAGGTGCTCCAGGAGGTGCCCAAGGCCACGATCGTCGGCGCCAAGCTTTGAGGCGGCTGTGGGGGCAAAAGGGTGCCATACATAGGCCGGAAAACGTGCACATTCAAGTTTCCTGTATAGTCAGCCCAAAAATCCGTTTGTTGCTCTGGCTTCACATTCTGACGGTGCGTGAACGTGGGCGGCTTCGGCGCGCCGTCCGGGCCGGACAAACATCCCGGCCCGCTCCACGTCCCCCGCTCGTTTCCCGCCGCAATCTCGTTCCACGGTCGCCGAAACCCCATCCTCATCCTTCCTCGGAACCTCTCCCCCGCGACCGGAACCGTTCCAAACCCTCAAAACCCCCACTCGCCCCCATCCTTCCTCCTACTTCCCCCACGCGACCGGAACCGCGATGCCCGCCTTCCCCAACCCCAACTTCTCGACGGATCTGAAGGGCCAGGTTGCCCTCGTCACGGGCGCCTCGGCAGGCCTGGGCGTGCGCTTCGCCAAGGTGCTTGCCAAGTGCGGCGCTAAGGTCGCCATCTGCGCGCGGCGGATCGAGGTCGGGCCCCTTCTCGCGGCGTTCAATGGCGGGAGACGCTGATTCCCGCGTTCTGGCAAACAGAACCTGCAGGCGCTGGCCAAGGAGATCGAGGCCGAGGGAGGGGTGGCCCTGCCGATCGCCATGGACGTCGTGGATGCCCAGCAGATCATCGCCGGGGTCGCCAAGGCCCAGGAGCACTTCGGCCAGCCCGTGCAGATTTTGGTCAACAACGCCGGAATGTGGGAATGGCGCCCGAACGAGGGTTGGAAGTGGTCTGATTGCTCGTTGCCGGCAGCCCCGACGCGCAGCGCGCCCACAAGATGTCGGTCGAGTTCGTGGACAAGGTTCTTGGTGTTAACTTGCGCGGTCCGTGGATCCTCGCGTGCGAGGTCGCACGCCGGTTGATCGCCGCCAAGCTGCCCGGCCGGATCGTCAACATCTCGTCGACCGCGCACTTTAGCTACAACGGGACCGGGGCGGCGCTGTACGCCGTGACCAAGACCGCGATCGCGAGGATGACCGAGGCGCTTGCCATGGACTGGGCGCACTTCGGGATTAATGTTAATTGCATCGCGCCCGGCGCGTGGGTTTCTCGCCCTCCCAACCTGTTCCCATCTCACCCTGTTCGCCAGGTTCGCCTCGGAGATGATGGACGGCATGCTCTCCCGCGTGGGCGACATCACCCAGGCCTTCCCTCGCAAGCGGATGGGCGACCCGGCGCAGCTCGACAGCACGCTGCTGTACCTGGTCTCGCCGAGCTCCGAGTTTGTCACGGGGGCGACGATCCGCGTCGACGACGGGCAGGCGTCGAGGGCAAACCTGTGAAGGGGCGCAGGAGGGGTGGATGTAGCTGCAGGGATCAATGATCCTGCCTTTCAGTGAACATCATTGCATTTTGTCCGACGATCCGTTCCGAAATGCATGACGACGCGAGCAGCTGCGCGCCCGTAAACATGAAACCGCGGAAGACGCAGTGGATTTTTCAACGCCAGAGGCGACGGGCGGCCTCTCGGGCGCGGAGTGGCTTTGCCTTCTCCCCGCCCCGACGTCCCCCTCCCCGAATCTCTCCCGCGACTCGCCCGACGGCGCGGCCGAGCACGACCCCGGAGTGGACGCCAGGAAGACGTCGCCGTTGACGTGGACGGATCTCTTCCGCGCGTTTTCGGGATCGCTGGCGCACCGCGCCTTGCTGCGCCTGAGCAGGCACAACCCGCCGCTTAACGGCCGGTTCTGGGAGCGCGCGGCGCTTTATTCCGTCCCCCGGGCCGCGCTGATGCTGGTCACTTTCTGGCCTTTGGCGGCGGACTCGGGGTCGTTCTCGACTAGGGGACTGGCGGCAGGAGCCGCCGCATTCTTCGTCACCGAAATCAGCTTCGCCGTGTCGACGCCACCAATTACCCAAGCCGCCGAGGCTGCCCGCGCCGTTCTGGACCGGCATCCTTACGCCCAGTTTGCACGTTGGAAGCAGCTGTGCCTGGCCGCGGCGGCTACGGACGGATCGGATCCGGAACCGTCCGGGGACGCCGCGGGATCCCTCGTCGCGCACGAGGAATCGAATCCCCTCTGTCCCTGCCCGGCGCCGTCCTGCGCAGGCCCGATTGCTGGGACCTCCGCGGTGCTGCAGTGGGCCGTGCTGCTGCTCAACCTTCTTGGGGACGCCTTTGTTTACGGGCCGCTGATGTTCTGGACGGCTGTCGTGTCGTTCGGGCAGCAGACGTGGACTTCGCCGTGGAGAGCGGCACTTGCGGCATACGTGCTTGCAGCAAACACCTGCATTTCCTGCAGCATGGTCCTGGATTCGGTCGCAAAGGACGTCGCCTTGCAAGGGCTCCAGCCAAGGCTGGAAAGCCGTGCAGCCGTCCGCGCCCTCTCTGCGTTCCTCTCGCGGTGTTCCGAATCCGCCTTCAAGCCTGTCACCTGGCCGGCAGTCGAGCCGTACGTCGAGGTGCACCTCGCCCTCGTGCCCTCGTGGCGTGCGCTGAGCGGTGCAACGACGACCACGGTAACCGCGATCGTCAGCCTCATGAGCTTCGGCATTCTAGCCATGGCCATCACCGTGCTCGGCTCGGGCTGCATCCCCGCCTACCTCCTCGCTTCGACCTTCGGCATCCTCGCCGGTCTCCTGCTCCGCTTCCTTGCCAGCGTTGCCGCCGCCAGCGCCGGCGCGGTGCGCACCGCCGCGCTCTACTCCCGCGCCCGCAACGAGCTGGACCTCCTCCTCGCCCGCGTGCCGGGCCACCCGGAGGCCGCGCGGCTGCGCGCCAACGCACGGGTGCTGGCCGGGTTCCGGGCCGCAGCGGAGTCGGAGCGCGCAAGGGTGTTTGGGTTCCCGGTGGACTACGGCGTGCTCAGGGGCTTGCTCGTCACGGCGCTGACGGTCGGAGTGGGGTTGTACGGGATCCTGAGGGGGGCGGGAGTGTGGGTGACGGTGCAGTCGGCGTGTCCGATCGCGTGACGCGTTGGTATGTGTGTCGGTGGCTTTTGCGCGCGCCGCGCCGGTGCTTTGGGTTCGATGGGCCGCTTGTCACGGGGGGGACAAACGATGGCCTTCCGTATCCATTCGTGCCGCATTGGCCAAGCTGCTGTGCCCAACACGCGCTACTCCACCGGAAACGGCTCGTAGATGTTGCTAAAGCCGTGATTGACCTGGCTGCCTCATCATCGCTGACCAGTGCTACAGCTTCTGCTTCCCCTGCTCCCGCTTCCGCACGTCCTTGATCTTGGTCCCCACCTTGGTCTCGGTCTCGAGCAGCGCGATCCCCGGCGGCGACACCGTCAGCGCCGCGCCCCTCGGCAGCTCATCCGCGTGGTCTACGCAGTAAATCATCGCATCCGCGACGTCGTCGGTCTGCATGATCGCCAGGCCGCGCTGGATCGCCTTGGATTGGTTGAACTCGCCGGCGCCGGGCACCTTGGTGGCGCCCTTGAGGTTGGTCTGCACGGCGCCGGGGCAGATGGTGAAGACGTGGATGTTGGGATACAGGGTGCCCAGGGAGCGACCGAGGTGGTAGACGGCGGCCTTGGTGGCGGCCTTGAATCGGCGACGAGTAATGGAGCAAATGGACATTGTGTACGGTGATCGGCCCGGAGAGAACGAAAACGTGTGAGCACAGCAAGGCTGTTGCGGCAGGGGGCAACCAACGTAGACGGGAAGGGTCGGCGGATGTCGAGAGTCCCGAACCGCTTGATGGCCTCGTCGAACGCCGCCTTGACGCCGGCCGGCGTCGACAAATCGCATTGAACGAAGGGAAAGAAGCCAATGTCCAGCTCGCCCGCGTACTTCTCGTCCAGCTCCGCAGAAAGCTTCGTTCCGCGCTCCGCATCGCGGTCCGCAAGGACGACAATGGCACCCTGGGTCGAGGAATCGCCCGCGGGAGACAATGTGAAGGTGCTGCGGCGGAAGCGATGCGCAGGTGGCGCGTCAGGAAGCTCCTCGGCCCAAACGTAATCCGCACCATACCCTGGAAGCAAGCTGTCGCGAAACGGCCTCCCCGCTGGCAACGGAACGCGTTAGGCGGACCTCGTGCGGCTCAGACGGGATCCCAACAATCCGCTCGCAGCACCGGTCACGAGGCACACTTTGCGCGTCAGGTTCGTCCTGTGCTTCACTGGTGCAGCACCGGCCGGGGCCATTTTGGCGACCGAAGATGGGGAACTCGAGCGCGGTAGAGGGTTGCGGTGCTGAGTTGGGAGGCAAGCGGCCGATCGAGATCGACGCCGTGACGCGGTCCTTCTGGTGAGATCTCTATCACAGGCATCTCTCGACGCAGACCAACTACTCGGTGCAGGAGTAACGTCAAATTCCTCGGAAGGCGAATACACACTGTTTCTTGAGCCGAACGCTTATGGCCGCGGCGCTCCGGAGCTGAAGTCGGAAACCGAGCTAGAACGCCGACATCGAAATGAAAAGATGGCTGTCGTGGTTCCTCCCGCACGTCTTCACGCCGAACCTCCGATCCCGCTCCTCCATGATCGCCCGCCTGCCCGGCTCCCACCTCCATCCTTCCGGCCCCAAAGAATCGGTGCAATCTCTGCATCGCGGCCCCGCGGCCTTCAAAAAGCCCCGCATGTTGGAAGGCGGAAGGGTGCCGAACCTCCAACCCTTTGGCGTTGACCTCCACGAACTGGGCCCGGGAGCCCGGGGCGAGGCCCAGCGGTTTCGGCGAAGGGGCTGGGAGGGCGGTGCAGAGCATGAAGGACGTGAGGGTGTCGCCCGGGAGGGCAAAGAAGGGGCCGGGGTGGTGGGAGTCGGTGGTGACGCGGCCCTCGATCGAGTGCGGCACATAAGGACGAGCCGGAAGAGGGCGGCGGAAGAAGAGGGGGGAAGCACGGTTGCGCGGATCCAATGCCTCGGGCGTGAGGACGGGCGCGGCCAGGACGTCCCGATGCAGATGGTCTCCTCCGTCTCTGGGTTTGACATGACCCTCGCCGATGCGCTTGACTTTGGTCGCGGCCGTGGCCTTTGAATCCGAGACTTGCGTAGGATGGGCCGGGATGGCCACGTTTCCGCTGGAACCCCAGGGCGTAACGACGACTTGCGCCTGAATCCCGAGGTCCTTGGCGAGCTCGAGTACGACCTTCCCTTCCCGCGACAAAGTGGCTTCCCTCAGGGTGAGAAACTTTGGATCGCGTCGTGCATTGTCCAGCAAGAGACCCGGAGTGACCTGCTGCAACGTGAGACCTTCGTTCGAGATCAAAGAGGCGTTGCTGTTGTAGGCGTCTGGAATGAATTCGAGCCCGAGCCCCGAAACAGCGTCCAACGTCTGCCTCGTCAGCTCCGTCTCCGCGTTGATGAGCGAAACCAGCAGAACCCCGGGGACACCTTCGTAGTCGCAGATCACGTTGAGCGCGGGGCAAACGGTCGTAGCCTGCGACTTGGGCCGTCCGGCGGTTCCGTGCGTGAAGCCCAGGCTCAGGTTGGCTCCCACGACGATGACGGCCCATGCAAAGTCGAAAGGGTGTACGAGAACGCCGCAAGCATCGCGGTGCGAGGGCCAGTGGCTCCGCTGGCACTCCTTACTGCAGTAAGGAGCGGTCTGGCAGGCGGCGCATCGGCGCAGCGGAACGTCGGCGCGCTTGCAGGCCAGACACGCTGTCTTGATCCACAGCTCGCAGTCCTCCATGCACATGATGGCGTCCGGGCGTACCACGCGGCGTCCCGCCCGAATCGCGGCCGCGGCCTCCTCTTCGGTCCGAGCAAACTGCGCCATCGCGGCCCGATTTTCGCGGAACGCACACTGTTCCAAAGCGAGTCCGGTGCTCGGCAGCTGCTTCGCTCGAGCTTGAGCCGGGGGTCGAGCGGTGACGGTGCGTGAGGAGCCGCCCACAACACACGCGCGGCGGGTGTGATCGATTGTGATCTGATCGAGGGAGACAATCTGTCAACATGCTTGCGGGCCGCTGGACGTTCCGTGTCCCCGGCATGCCGAAGCTCGGCACCCTGGAGCTCGTCCCGGCCGCATCCGACGCGCTTTCGGGCACCTACGCGCTGCGCGACCCGTCCGAATCGCGGGGCTCGTTCGCGGCGGAAGAGTCGGCGCCAGGCACGGGGATCCTCCGATTGAAGGCCGACGACGGCTCTGCGCACGAGTTCGAGTACGCATATGCTGGAGAGGACGCTCTGGAGGTTGATGGAGGGCTGTTTGGAGGGCGCACTGTGCTGAAGCGAGGAGTCTCGAACGCGTCTGGGCCGTCGGCGTCTCCCGACAGACCACCTGCCCCGGAAAAGCCGGCGAAGCGAAAGCGGGGCAAGAGCCCGGCCGTGACCATCACCGATGCGGACGTGAACTCGCTCCTCGCGCGCGCCGGGGTGGTTTCAGCACGCCAACCCCCACCCAATCCGACCGCCCTGGTCGGACGCTGGTGGACCTCGGACAGCTACCGCGGCGGCACTGGCTACGACGGCTCGGGCGGATACTCGTCCGAGACCAGGCTCATGCTCTCGGGGGATGGGAGCTACGAGTCGCGGGCCGAGTCGCTCGTCTCGATCAACGTCCCGGGGCTGGGCGGGAGCAGCGTGCGCAGCGAAGCCGAGAGTGGGAGCTGGAGGGTTGTGGACGAAGGCTGGATCGAGTTCCGGCCGGAGGACGGAGGTGAGAGGAGGGCACAGTTCTTGCTTCGCGGAGGCGAGCTCGAGCTAGACGGTTTGAGGTTCGGGAGGGTGTAACTCCAGGATTCGATGTGCGTCTCGCGTGAGTATGGATGTCGATCGCCGTTGCAGTAAATCATCGATGTTCGCCATTCAATACACTCAACACGCGTCAGAGTTGCCATCGTCAATCTAAATGTCACCTTGGGTCCTTGGAAGTGCCGAGCTGCTGCTGCACTACGAGCTCGTAATAGAAGCCCTTCTGGTTGTACAGCTCCATGTGCTTGCCGCGCTCCACGATCTTGCCGGCCTGGAAGACGAGGATCATGTCCGCCCCCTGGATCGTCGATAGCCGGTGGGCGATCGAGAGCGTCGTCCGTCCCGCCGCCGCGGCATCCAGCGCGGCCTGCACGACCTTTTCCGATTGCGAACTGCGGGAAGGCAAGTCAGAAAAACAAGGACCGTGCTTGCACCGACGGGGACCCACTCCAAAGCGGCCGTCGCCTCGTCCAACAACAGGATCTTGGGCTGCCGCACCAGAGCCCGCGCGATCGCAACGCGCTGTTTCTGGCCTCCGCTAAGGAGCGCTCCGCCCTCGCCGACCGACGTCTCGTAGCCCTTGGGCAGGGACTCGACGGTGGTGTGGATGTTGGCGAGCTTGGCCGCGGCAACGATCTCGTCCATGGTCGCCGCACGCTCCGGGAGGCCGTAGGCGATGTTTTCGGCGATTGTTCCCTCGAACACAATAGGTTCTTGAGACACTATGGCCAGAGAATGCCGTAGGCTTTGGAGGTTCCACTCGCGGACGTCGGTCGACTCCACCCGCACGCTCCCGGCGCCGACGTCGTAGAAGCGTTCGATGAGCCCCACCGTCGTCGATTTGCCGCAACCACTGCAGCAATAGGTGAGCAAGTATTTGGAAACATCAGCTCCGGCCGGCCTCACCTGGGTCCCACAAGGGCAACCGTCTGTCCCGGCTTCGCCTCCAGGTCCAACCCCTTGAGGATCATCTCCAGCGGCCGGGTCGGGTAGGCAAACTCCACGGACTCGAAGTTGACCTGGCCCTTGACCGAGGTCGGCGAGAGGCCGGAGGGGTTCGTGGCGTCGATCTCGGGGGTGCGGTCGACGATCTGGAAAATGGAGATGGCGGCGAGCTTGGCCTTGGTGATGCTCGGGGCGTTTTGAGTTGCCTGAGCGAGACCCATGGCCTAAAAGACCGCATGAGAACTCGAAGCAGCACCACAGGGCTTTGGACTACTCACCATGAAAAGGATGGTGAAGATGACACCCTGCACGCTCTGGGCGTCATACTCTCCCGAAATCATGAACTGCGCCGCTTGCAATCAGCTTCGACATCGAGCGACAAAACGAAAGCTCACCTTTGCGCCGACCCAGTAGGCCAACGCGTTGACGAACATGCGGGCGCCGTTGCTGAAGCCTTGGCCAAGCGACGAGACAAGGACGCCGTGGATGGCCTTGTCGTAGCTGGGAAGCATCTCGCGCTTGTATTCCTCGAAGAAGTGCTAGGGGGATCAGGGTTTAGCACTTGCGCGAGTGCATTGTGGTACCGACGAACCTCTTCTTTCGTGATCGTCGCGACCGTGCGAACGTTCGAGATCGCTTCCGTCGGAACGGTGTTGCTCTCCTCGTAAGAAGTCTTGGAAACCTGACCAAACTTGTGCTACAAAAGCATTTGGCGTCAGCAATGGTTGCCGCGCAACGCATTATGAGCCCAACCTGGGTCTTGAATTGCAGGTACCCCGCAAAGGCGACGATGGGGATGGTCGCGAGGATGATGAAGGCCAGCTTCCAACCATACCACATCGCGAGCCCGATGCCGACGGCGGTCGTGACCAGGCTCTGCACCAGCGAGCCCAGGAGCTGCCCAAACAGCCCCTTGACCTGGGTGGCGTCGTCGGCGAGCTTGGCGGTGAGCGTGCCGGTGCTCTGCTTCTCGTCGTCGAACCAGCCGATGTTTTGCCGGAGGATCGACTTGTAGCACATGAGCCTCATGCGCATGGTGAGGAGTTCGCCGGACATGGTGAAGAAGGAGATGTTTAAGAAGAAGGTGATGAACTGTGGGCCAGTCAATGAAGGCTCGCAAGCCAGCCAGGCAAACCTACTTGGAAGATGCCGAGGCAGAGGAACATCAGGGCCCAGAACCGGGCTCCATCCTGCAGCTCTTGTCCGGTCTGGAAACACTAGTTAGCACAAAAAGGAACTCCAAGCAAGTCAGAACCGTGCCTTGCCGAACGTCGTGAGCATGCTCGAAAAGATGAGACCCCACAGCGGCATGACGGCACCGGATCCAGCGGCGCCGGCCGTCCCAATGAGCAAGTACTTCGTTTCGGGCTTGTTGAGCTTCACGACCCGCAACCACACGTTGCCACTCTTCGGGTCCTTTTTGAAAAGGTCGCCCAGCGCCAAGATGCCCTTTTTCTCCTCTGCTGGTGGAGGGTCGGCCGAGGCAATCGACGAAGCGGTCATCGACTTGACCGTCGTGACACCAGGGGCCACGTTCACATCCGTCAGAGGATCCATGGGAATCGCCGTCTCGGTGTCGGTGTCCGAAAGAACGTTCGATGAGACCCGCCGGTCCTTTATCGAAATGGGAGCTGTCGACGCGCGCCGCAAGGGGTTGGCGGGCGGCATGAGCTGCTGGGGCAGCTCTTCCTCCTCCGGGTCCTCTTCGTCGTGGACCTCCGCCGACGTGCGGATCTCCTGAGCCTTGACCAGGTCCGCATAGGCACCACCGCGAGCCACCAGTTCCTCGTGCGTGCCCGACTCGACGATCTTGCCGCGCGACATGACATAGATGGCGTTGCTGTCCCGGATCGTCGAAAGACGGTGCGCAACGACAATCGAAGTGCGGCCCTTGGCGGCCTCGTCAAGCGCTCGCTGAACAAGGCGTTCGGAGGCGGTGCTGCGTGGCAAAAGATGATCAGAAAGTCGGAGATGGTCAAAGAGACCGGAGAACGTACTCAAGGGCAGCTGTCGCCTCGTCGAGGAGCAGTATAGGCGGGTTGCTGATGATGGCGCGGGCAATGGCGATGCGCTGCTTCTGCCCTCCGCTGACCTGTATACCGCGCTCGCCGACCTGCGAGTCGAGCCCCTCGGGCAGCTTGTACACAAAGTCGGCGTTGGCGATCTTGATCGCGCGGTGGACGAGCTCGTCCAGCGCCTCCTTGGAGTGGAGGGAGGCGTCGGGGAGGCCGAGGAGCACGTTCTCCCTGATCGTACAGTCGAACAGCGTCGGTTCCTGGGATCGTAGCGGCGTCGGGGTTAGAAGACAGTCCAGCTGGCCCTTTGATTCCTCTCTCACCTGCGAGACGATGCCGAACTGCTGCCGCAAGTAACGGACGTTGATCGAGCGCAGCTCGTTCGAGTCTAGGGTGATCGAACCGCTCTCCGGATCGTAGAAGCGCTCGAGGAGCTTCACGATGGTGGATTTGCCAGACCCGGAACTGCCCACGAGGGCTACTTTAGTCCCGGCCTTGATGTCCAAGGAGAAGTTCTCGAGAACCTGGACGTCGGGGCGGCTGGGGTAGCGGAAGTTGACGTTGGAGAAGGAGATGTTGCCGACGATGGGCGAGGGCTTGGTGCCCGAGGGATCGAGGGGATCGATGGGGCTCTTGCGGTCCACGGTCTTGTGGATCTTGACCGCGGCGCCCTGGGCGGTGTAGAGGGCGGAGATGTTCGGTGCCATGCCGAGGATTGAAAAGACACCAATCATGAGAGCTGGAGTTTGCGCGATGAACGTCGGGCATGGAACACTAGCATCGGAGAAGGCTCACCGAAAAAGACGTTGAGCACCTGCCCGCCATTGTACGTCCCAGCCAGAATGAGGGTGGAGCCGTACCAGAACGCGAGCCCGTAGACGCAGAACATGATGGCGAAAATGCTGCCGATGCCGACTCCGGTGATGAACCCGATCTTGATCCCGTGGTCCAACCCGACCTTGATCTTCGCCTCGTAGCGGTCGACCTCCCGCTGCTCGCCAGAAAAGGCCTGGACCGTCCGCACGGAGCCAATGGCCTGCTCTGCAACGCCGCCGGCATCGCCGTAGGCGTCTTGCGCGAGCTTGGTGCGCTTCGTGAGCTGGCCGGCCATCAGGCGGCCCGCGACACCAATAAGCGGGAACACGCAGAGGAGAATCAAAGAGAGCTGCCATCCGCGCGTAAAGGCAACTGCGGGCACGGTTGGTGAGCTCCACAAGGTGAATACGACTGAAGCGCTTCACGCACTGATGAAGCCCGTGAGGAAGCCGCCGAGACTCTGCACGATGACGCCGAGCTTCTCCCCGATGCCCTCCTGCACCAGGTTCACGTCCGCCGTCAGCCGGGCCGTCAGCTCCCCGGTCATCCCCTGGTCATGCCAGCCCACGTCCTGTCTCAAAATCGCCAAGAAATAGGCGTCCCGCATCCGCTTCGTCTGCCGGATGGCGGAAATCTGGAGCGACGCGTACATGATGTACGCGGTAACGAAGGAGACGCAACCGAGGATGGTGAATCCGATAGCGCCGCGGGCGATTTCCGATTCCAGGTACTCGGCCGACCCCGGGCGGCCGGGGGGGATGGGCACGGGCGGGTTGTACTGGAACGAGATGATGGCGTTGGTCACGTCCCCCATGATGACAGACATGTAGGGCATGGCGGCGCCCGACGCGAGGGCGGAGCACAGGCCCAAAATCGTCAGCATCCTGTCCGAAGTCGTCCCGAAGCGGAATAGGGATATGAAGGACACGGTCTCGGGCTTTTCCTTCGGCGGGCCGCCCTTCCCTCTCCGGAACCTCGCAAAGAAACCCTCCTGCAGAGTTCCGAGCAGACCGGGTCAGCCCAAAGTCCTTTAGACCGGACAGGGGTTCGGCGGAAGAACGTGACCCACCGATTTGACCCCGGCCTCTGCCGCCGCCAGAACCACAGGGTTCCCGGGAATCTCCTGCTCCAGCTCGTGGATTACTTCGTCCTTCACGGCAGCCGGCACCTCCTCTGCCTTCGCGGCGGCCGGCACTTCGGCGTCGGAGGCCTCGTTGCCGGCGGTGGAGTGGGTCCCGTCCGAATCGCTTTCATGACCAGGGCCGGCGTCGACCACCGCCCCGGGCTCCACGGGGGACGCCATGCTCTCCCGGGCAACTCAGAATTGCAATCGCGGGTGCGCTGGTGGCGGTCCTCGGGGAGAGAAGATGTCCTGTGGCGCGACGAGGTGAGGGGGAAGTGTTCACCCGATCCCGCCAAAGTTTCCGCGCTTCGCAAGCATCGTTGCGTAAGTCCCAACGATGGCTTGGGAATAGCATATTGACTAATGCTGCTGTACATCACGAAGTACCTGCAGCCGTGTCAAGGGTCCGATCTTTGGATTGAGCGTCCTTCGTCCTTGGCGTGCAGAGTACGAACATGTGACCGCGATCGGCTGCGGTGGGTGGCCACGAGCAGCTTTTTCCAGGGGGGGATGGCATCTAGATCTCATTCCCATAGCAGATCGGCGATTCGGAAGGTCGCCGGGACGGTCCTGGGTGCAGTCCGGCCCTCCCTCCGGTGCTGCGCCGCGCAAGTCAGTGAAGCCCGATCCAACAGCCCGAACACCCCGGTCCGAAAGCACACGCATCGCGGGCCCGCCCCCGGCCGCCCACCGCGCGGACGTCCGGCAAACACCGAAATCTGCACGCCGCCCGCCGCCGCGAGCCGCGTCCGCCCCCCGCACAATGCGCACCCGCCTGCTGCTTGCCTGCCTCGCGGCATTGGCCGCACTCGCCGGCGTCTCCGCCGAGCAGATCCCCATCGGGCAGCCCGCGACCAGCACCACCGTACAGTCGTGCGGCATCGACACGGACCTGTTCCAGCTGGACTCCATCACCCTCCAACCGGATCCGCCTGCGAAGGGCCAGCCTCTGCGGGTCGTGGTGAAGGGCCGGGTTCTCGAGCCCGTCGGGCAGGGTGCAACAGTGGATGTGAACGTAAAGCTGGGACGCTACATTACGATTCTGAAGAAGCAATTTCAACTCTGCGACCTTGCCGGGGAGTTTTCCGAGACCTGCCCCATCGGTGCGGGCGACAAGGAATGGGTCAAGGAAATCGACCTGCCGGCGGTGATTCCTCCGGGCCGCTTCGTCGCGGACGTGAGGATGGAGGCCGCTGGGAAACGGGTGGCTTGCTTCAGCGCCGACTTTGCGTTCTGAAGGAGGCATGCCCACTTGCAGCCCGTTGGAGACCGGACCAATGTTGGCCGCGAACTCGTCACACGAATCTCGTCACATGGACGTCGGAAACAGTCGTTGTAGATACAATTTGCCTTAGCATGCTGGTCGAAGAGATTTGCTCTACCTTCTTCCTTTCTAAGGTTTTCACCGTTCGGCCATGAGTTTCAAGCCACTTTGAAGTCATCTGCAAGTGGAAGTTCCCCATAAGCGTAATCAGCAGATCGGAAACTGTCCAGTTGGGGCTTCCTTCGAGCCTGA
Source organism: Hyaloraphidium curvatum (assembly GCA_025558095.1). NCBI lineage: Eukaryota > Fungi > Monoblepharomycota > Hyaloraphidiomycetes > Hyaloraphidiales > Hyaloraphidiaceae > Hyaloraphidium > Hyaloraphidium curvatum. The sequence continues at coordinate 161,622 of JAIVFI010000004.1, read as the reverse complement.
ACAGACGCGGGGGGAGTAGGTCCTAAAATCCGCCAGCCGTCCCACGCGCCCACGGGGCCGCATCACGCCCGATGGACTCCGATGGCGACCATTCGGCGCGGCCAGCGCGCCTTCGCCGCGCGCGGCGCCAATCGGACGCGCTCAGCTCGAGCCAGGGGGGATCGCAGAAGCGCAAACGGGACGGGTCCCCGACGCCGCCGTCGACCCGCCAAAGGCGGCCGGCGAAACGCGTTCACGCGTCTCCAGAGGACGAACCTTGGAGCCCGGTCCTTGGCGCCGTCATGGAGACGGAGGACCTTGTGCTCGACCGCGAACCGGGACTCGAGGAGCGCGCGGCGGAGCTGGAGGCTCTTCCGCCTGGAGAGGATGCACCACTGCCATGCAGGGGGTTCTTCGAGTTTGCCCTTTTCGACCTGGCGAACGACAACTTCATGAGACGCATTGCCGACCTGGGTACGAAGCGGAGCCATAAGTCATGGAATGTGGTCTTGGAGGGATGGATGTATCCGCTTCTGACCAATTCGAACGGTGCAGTGGGTCAACGGAGCCGGCGGCTCCTCTGCTGTTTGCTAATTTCGCGCTTTGGCAGACGGACGATGTTGTGGACGAGACCGTCGAGGACTCGGACGACGAATCGGACTCGGGCGGAAGCGCGACGTCTGCTTCGGAGCCCCCTCAGCGCATCTACGTGCAATCGTCTTCGCCATTTTACTACTCGTTGGACTTCCGCGCCAGGGGCGCCCAAGTCTGGGTCAGGACCGCGTTCTCCTGGCTGCTCCTTGTCAAACCGCACGAACGCTACGAACCCTACTACCGGCCGCTCGCCAAGGCGGCGAGGTTGACTTGGAGAGTACTCATGGTGTTGACATTTGCTCCCGATACCGAACTCGACGAGTTCATCGAGGTCAGCGCATGACTATAACATTAGCCGATGCTGCTGCTTTCCTGACATGCCCTTGCAGCACTGCCTTGGGGACCCTTTCCGAATCCCGGGTCTCGAAGAGCTTCCGACTGGCGACCGCACGACAGACGATGAGCGGTACTACCCGCTTGCTCTGGACGCTGACGATCTGAAGGCCCATGCAGCGTTGATTGTCGAAGAGGTTCGAGTTGGACGTCGCCAGTCGTCTGCGAACCACTTTGACGGCCGTTTCAGGTCGTCCAGGAGATCACCGAGGGGCGGGCATGCCCGGATCTCGACCTCTCCAAGTCGCGACCCCCGCTGCTCGTGGCCCTTGAGAGGTTGGCCGGGAAGAGGGTCTCGCGCGGCATTCGGCGCGCGCGGGGTCCCGGATCCGGCCTCGACAGGGACCTCAAGAAGGAACGCCATCGGAAGACGTCGGCGGTGACGCCTCGCGTCAAGGCTCTTCACCGTGGCATGTTTGCCAAGTGGGTTCATACTTCATGAACATGTGGCGCTTGCTGCCGCTGACCTTGCTCAGCACGGTGTCTCTTCCCGGTGGAGATTCCGCGTCGGCGAGTGCCCCTTACTCCATGCCGGAAACCCCGCCTTTCGCAGGGTGGGGACTGGATCTGGACATGAAGTGGGTCGGTGGGCCCCTCTCGACCGGAAAAAACAGGACCTACTACGCCGAACTGCACCTGTCGGATGGGTGGCCCGACAAGATCGTCAAGATCCGCGCCGAGACCGATGTCGTCGTCGCCGCCGAGAGCCGAGTATCGTGGATCGGCCGCGTCGCGTATCTGTTCGAGGAACGGGGTCGCAAGTACCTCCACGTGCGTTGGTTCAATCCAGCTTCGACGACTGCGCTACAGGAGCTCGCGCCGCCGAGGGAGCTGGTGGTGCTGGACCCACTGAGCAAGCAGTCGTGCGGCGACATCGAGGCGGTAAGCGTCACATTTCGTTGCCCGAGGGCAGCCTCCTGATCCAACAATGGCAAAGGACACCGTCTCCGGCGTCGCCGACGTCCGATTCATCCCACCTCCTGCACCCGTCGACGATCCGTCGGATTCCTCGCTGCTTCGCGCTTCCCTCCTCCAGTCCTCTGTGCCGGATTGGGCCGACGACCCCTGGCCCCAGGACGATCCGACCGAGCCGGCGAACCTGGGGCCGATGTTCTACCGGTACACGAGCTCTGAGAAGGAGCTGTGCTTCACAGTCGCTCCGGCCCCCGTGGACCCTTCCAACGCGACAGCAGCAGCCTGTTCCTGCTGCGAAGCGAAGGAGGCCCATCACGCCTCCCGACTGGCCTACTGGATCCGGGACGATAGGAAGCGGATCGTGGGCGTGCGGGTCCGGGGGATCGACGTATACCTCCACGACACTGTGTACTTGCAGCCGGAGTTGCCAGACATGCCGTTCGACATTATGGCCATCACGAACTTCGAGGAGGGCGGCGCTGAGGACGAGAGCTTTGCCGCGGTCGACAACCTGGGGCCGGTGACGGTGGACAGGGAGCCCGTGGCGCCGGGCAGCGTGGTGCGCGGCATATCGCTCGATCGGGCGTGCGATTTCGAGCCGTCGATCTCGTGGCACAACGAGATGCTTGTCCTGGAACAGGGACCCGACGATGTTCCGGAAGATCATGCCGCGTTCGACGAGCGGGAGCTGATGGTCAGGGTGTGGGGCTCGTTCCCTCGTGCGCTCACTCGAATTATGGGCGTGTGCCGTGTCGTGCATCGTGACGACGTCAGGAACCTGGACAGGTACAAGGACGAGTTGGTTCACAACTTTTGGTACGACAAGAAGCTATTGGACGTGGACCTCTGCAGGCGGGCTACGCGCGCCGATCTGCCGTTCAGCCGGAGGCGGATGAGGTTGATCGAGGAGCAGCAAAGGCTCGAGCGGGAGTTTCGCGCGGCCCACGAGCCTCTTGCCGGGCTCGGAGCCTACTCGGGGGCGGGTGGTTTGGATCTTGGGTTGGAGGAGAGTGGCGTCTTTGCGACCAAGTGGGCGGTCGAGGTCAATCCGTCGGCCGCGGCGACCTTCGCGTCCGTCTTTCCGGAAGCCATCGTGATCAACGAGGACGCCCGGAGGACGCTCGAAGAGGTCTGGGGCCGGGACGTGCTGGGCAACGACGACGTCACGTCGGACATGCCGAGGATCGGCGAGGTCGAATTCACCGCCGCTGGGCCACCGTGCACGCCGTACTCCAAACTCAACCAAAACAAGAAGGTCGACGACCCGAACGGTGCCATGATCGCCGTGTTCCTTTCCTACGTCGATCTCTACGCCTGCTCGTCCAAGTTCAAGGGCTTCCTGCTGGAGAACGTGCCGGCCCTGGCGGAGTTCTCTCCTGGAGGAACCATGGCGGGCACAAAGATGAAGGGCGGCATCCGCAGCGGGGTCCTCAAGTTCATCGTCAGGTTCTGCCTCGACCGCGGCTTATGTGTGCGGATGGGCTTGCTCCAGGCCGGCCGCTACGATGTCGCGCAGGGCCGGAATCGTTTGTTCGTGATGGCGTGGCGGCCCGGCGCGCACGGTATCATGCCCGAATTCCCGCACCCGACGACCGTCTTCGACATCCCCAAGAAGTGGGACGAAGATCTGCAGATCGGCGAAGGGCACAACAAGATGAAATTCGTGGCCAACGCCGAGGCCGATGGGTCCTGCTGCGCTCCGCACCAGCGGACGACTGTGCTGGCCGCCATCTCTGACCTGCCCGGCTTCGAGTACGAGGATCCGGGTCTCGTCATGGATGCCTTGCCCAACAGGCCCTTCTACCGCGCGTACACGACGCAGGAGACGGACCAGCTCGGCTTCGCTGGTTCCGAGGATGCCGCGTACCGCAGCGCGCCCAAGACCAACTTCCAGCGGCTGGCGCGCAAGGGGGCCCCCGAGCTCGTCAAGGGCCACCTGGCCAAGGGGTTCGCGTCTCCGGAGCTGGTCGAGAAGCTGTGCAAGGTGCCGCTGATGCCCGGCGCGAGCTCGAGAAGTGGGTCCGGCGGCCGCTCGGGGTTCCCATCAGCTGATTCCGACCGTCATGCCGCGCAGTGCATCCGAGAGAATTGGGCGTGATCGTCCATCCCCATTCCTGGAAATGGAAGGGGATGTTCGGCCGCGTTGGCATGCTGGGCTGCTTTCCGACCACCACGACGACGCTGAACCCGGGCCAGAAGCAGGGGTAGGCGTGCCTTGGCATCCCGTTTGACGCCGATTGATGATGCTTTGTGGTCGCTGCAGGGCCATCATGCACCCGGCGCAGCGGCGGACCTACACGGTGCGCGAGCTCGCACGGGGGCACGGCTTCCCCGATCGGGTGCAGTTCCACGCCCGCAAGGACCAGTGGGGCCGCATCAGGATCGACGAAATGATCAAGCAGATCGGCAACGCTGTAGGTTTCGGCTCTGCTGTGGGTTTGATGGCCGGCTGATCGGTGCCGCCGCGACAGGTCCCTGTGCCGCTGGCGCGGAGCCTCGGGCTCGCTTTCCGGGACGCAATCTTCAAGGCATGGTTGAAAGAAAGAGCGGGATAATGATGTTTCTTTGTAGTTTCCGGCTTGCCGGAGCCTGTTGGCATATGATGACGGAAATCGACTGCGGACGTCCCTGCTTGAGCACCGCCCGCCGTTTCCCTACGACATCCCCCCCTCCCGAACCGCGCCGGAAGCACCCGGCGCCCCTCGATGATGCCCGCTACGGGCTGCCTAGGCGCGATTTAGGTCGCCCCCGCGAGATTCGCCGTCGATAGCGGAGTGCGGCGATGGGCGACCCGCAGAACGTCACGTCGTTCAACGCGGCGATCCGCAGCCGCTCGCACACGCTGCAGACGCCGCTCGACTACCAGCGGTCGCTGCCGCGCGTGCCGGGCGGCATGGGATCGCTCAGCCGCGCGCTGCCGGGGCTCCCGGCCGGCCACGGCTCGCTGCCGCGCTCAACGACAGACTCGCTGCCGCGCGGCCACGACTCGCTGACCCGATCGGGCTCGCTGGGCCGCCGCATGTCGGGCACGATCTCGTCGCTGGTGTCGAACAACCAGTTCTCGTCGTCGCTGCCGCGCCAGCTGTCGGGCGTGCTGCCCGGCCCGCTGCCCACAGAGGCCGAGGAGCTGCTGACGAAGGAGTACACGGAGCTGGAGAACAGGAATGGTGTGCTCACGCAGTGGGTCGACGACCTGCAGAAGCAGAACGCCGAGCTGGAGGCGAACCTGGAGACGACCGAGGAGGAGCTCGAGCGCACAAAGAAGCAGCTCCGCACCGCGCTCGACAAGTCGCTGCGCGACGAGCACGAGTGGAACATCCGCGTCAAGGGCCTGGAGGAGAAGCTGGCCAAGACGGCGAAGAAGCTTGAGGACAAGGAGGAGGAGCTGCGGGGCGTCAACTACGAGTTCGAGGAGATCAAGTGAGTGGGCGGCCGCGCCCATCGCGACGTCGGGTTGCCTGACCGCCAAGCGCCCGCCTTTCAGGAAAGCGCGCGACACGCTGGTCGCCGAGAAGCGCCACATGTCGCGCCGCCTCGCCGAACTCGAGGTCCGCATCGCCTCGCAGGCCATGACGCTGCAGGAGGCCGGGCTCGACGTCGTGCCGCTCCCGAACCTCGGCCCCGACGGCCCCGGCGAGCGCGGACCCGACACCCCGAACCAGCTCGAGCCGCCCGAGGTGCCGGCCGCCATCCCGTCCCCTTCGCTGGTGCCATTCAAGATGAAGCAGGCCATGTTCGCCTCCCTCCCCAACAACACCAAGGCACTCCCCACCGGCCTCGTTCCGCCCGACATGGTCCGCGCGGTGACCGCGGAAGACGACTATCCCGTTCGGCCCATGACGCCCGGAGGGGTCGAGGAGGGCACCAAGAGCCGCGGCCCCTTTGCCTCGCTCGGCCGGACCTACAGCGTTGAGGCCATCCGCTCGCGGGCGCTCAAGGCCGAGTCGGAGCTCAACCAGACGCAGCAGCAGCTCTCGACGGCGCTGGAAAAGGTGTCGAGCCTGGAGGCCGCGCTCAAGACGCGGACCGGGGAGCGGGACGAGCTGTCCAAGCAGATCCGGACATGGAAGGGCGAGCTGGGCGGGCTGCTCAAGACGGTTGAGGAGCTGGAGCGCAACGTCAAGGTGACCCGGGAGCAGGACCTCAAGAGCCGCGCCGAGGTCGAGGAGATGCGCAAGCGGGTGCTGGAGCGCGAGGGCGAGCTGGAGCAGGAGCGCGACAACATCCAGCAGCTCAACCGGGTGCTTTCGCTCCTCGAGCGGCAGACCGAGGCCGCCGAGCACACGATCGACGAGCTCAACGGCAAGATCGCCTACCTCAAGACGAGGAACGAGGCGTACAAGCAGCGCCTCGCGGCCCTGATGCGGCGGCCGGGCGAGGCCGGGGAGGCCGCACGGCTCGAGTTTGCGGGCTTCCAGACCTTCACCGCCAACAACCTCAACGCGCTTTCCACGGGCCACAACTCGGACGAGGATGAGAGCGAGACCTCGTCGGCACTGGAGCGGCAGAAGGAGGAATCGCTGGCGCCCTTCGTCGAGGAGCTCCGCAAGGTGCAGTCGGACTTGGTGCTGGCGCACAAGCAGCTTGTGGAGAAGGAGGACGAGCTCCGCGCCATCAAGCTCGAGCGGAGCAACATGCGGTCCGAGCTCAAGGCCAAGGAAAAGGCGCGCAAGGAGCTCGAGGGGCAGCTGGAGGCCGCCAAGGCACGGACCGCCGAGCTCGAGGCGGAGCTGGAGAGCATCCGCAGCGGCGAGGGCGGCCCGCGCAGGGACCCGACGCAGCTCGAGGCCGAGCTCGCCAAGGCGCAGAAGATGCTCCGGGCCAAGGAGCTCCAGATCGAGACGATGATGCGCGAGGCGAGGGAGCAGCTCAAGGCCTTCATGGAAAACCCGGATGCTGAGCCGACGCCCATGGCGTTCCTGGCCAAGTCGCCCAGCCTCGTCGGGTCGACCTTCAGCAACGCGCGGAGCCTGCCCGGCGTGCCCGAGGGGCAGTCTTCGCCCTCCCTTCCACCGATCCCGAGCGAGTCGTCGGCGGCCGGGGTCACGGGCAACGACAGGCGGGTGGCGAGGCTGCAGGAGGAGCTGGAACGGGTCAAGGCGGAGGCCTCTCGGGCCATGGACGCGCGCTTGGGCCAGCTGCAGAAGGCGCTCGACGACGCGCTCAAGGGTCTTGGCGAGGCCGACGCGCGGGCCGCACAGCTGCAGGACGAGGTGGTTTCCTTGCGGGCCGCCGCCGCCGCCGCGAGGGGCTCCGAGGGCGACGCGGAGAAGCTGCACGAGGCCGAGACGAGGATCGCAGAGCTCCTCGGGGAGGTGGAGCGGCTGAGGACGGATGCCGCCGCGGCCAGCGTTTTGCAGGGCGGCATTTCGACCGACGGCGAGGCGGCTCGGGCGGCAGAACAACGCATTGCGGAGCTGCATGCCGAAGTCGAAGAGCTCAGGGCGGAGGCTACCGCGAACCGCGTTCCGCAATCGGATCCCGATGCCTCCGAGCGGGCCGAGGCACGGATCGCGGAGCTGGAAGCCGAGCTCGCGAACCTGAGGGAGCGGGCGGAGGCACCGGTGCTGGACGAAGCGGAGACGGAGAGATTGCGCGAGGCCGACGAGCGGATCGCGCAGCTCCTCGCCGAGGTGGAGAGGCTGCAGGCCGGGACACAGGGCGGGGAATCCGGTGCAGCTCCCTCGAGCGACAGCCGTGTTGCCGAACTCGAGGCGGAAGTCGAGCGGCTTCGTGCTGCTGCGGCGGCTGCCCGCCTTGCGGAGCGGATGGGCGAAGCTCAAGCCGTGCCGCCGGAGTCGGACGAGGTCTCTGCCACAGCGGCCGCGTCGGAGGAGCTCGAGGCACTGCGGATCGAAGTCGCCAAGACGGCCGAGGAGCTGAGCGCATCCCGCGCCGCGCTGAAACGGGCCGAGGAAGCACGCCGCGCGCGCGAGGACGAGTTTGCCCAAATGGAAGCCAAGCTCCAGGAGGCGTCGAGGCTCGGCGAGAACCTGGTCAAGGACGACGAAAGCCGTCGCGAGCGAGACGAGGAGATGGGCAAGCTGCAGGCCAAGGTGGCACAGGTGTCTATGCTCAACGAGCAGCTGCAGAGCTCGATCAACGAGCTTGAGGGCCAGCTCGAGACTCGGACGGCCAGGGTGGGGGAGCTCGAGACGAAGCTGGCGAAGGCTGTGCAGTTGGAGACCGAACTGGAACAGCTGCGCGGGCAGGTTCAGAGCGCCGGCGGCGCGGAAGCCGAGAAGACGGCCGAGCTGGAAAGCCTGCGGAGCCAGATGGCCTCGCTGCAAACCGAGCTCCAGCAGTCGCAGGCCAGGATCGCCACCCTCGACGTCCAAGTTTTGGAGCTGCAGCAGCAGCATGCCCAGGAAATTGCCGCCCTCACGAACCAGCTCGGTGAGGCGCAGAACCAGAGAGACGCGAGCGTGGCCAAGGTCGCGGCCCTGGCCGCCGTCGCCGAAGCCGTGGCTGCCAAGGACGCGGAGATTGCCCGGCTCAATGCCCAGCTGGCCCAGACAGAGCGCGCGGCGTTTGAAGCGGAGCGGGAGACCTCGGGCCGGATCGCGGAGCTCCAAGCGCGTCTCAACGCGATGCAGGCCCTGTCGCAGGACCAGTCTCGGCTTTCGGTTCAGAGCGTGGCCTCACGGTCGCTGTCGCTGCCCCGACCTGGAGTCCAGGAGCCTCAGCGTATGGCCACCGAGGCCAAGATCGCGGAGCTCGAGCGGGAGAAGGCGGCGCTGCAGGCCCGGATCGCGCGCGGTGAGGCCGAGGACAAGATCGTCATGGCCAAGATGGTGGAGCTCGACAAGGCCGGGGCGGCAGCTGTGGCGAGGGGTAATCAGCTCGCCAAGCAGCTCACGGAGCTCCAGGCCAAGTCGGAGCAGGAGCGGGTGGAGCAGAAGAAGGCGCTCGCGACCGCGGAGGAGAAGCTCGCGGCCATGCAGAAGAGCCTGCAGGAGCAGCAGAAGGCCGCGGAGAAGGCGCTCAAGGAGGCCGAGATCCGCGAGGCCGCGCTGGCCAAGACGGCTGCGGACAGCAAGAAGAGCCTCGACGACCGGATCAAGGCCAATGAGGCGCTCAAGGCCGAGAAGAAGGTGCTGGAAGCCCGCATCGTCGAACTGCAGTCGGAGCAGGCCAAGCTGGAGTCGGAGAGCGGGACCCGGATCCGCGAGCTGTCGGCACAAATGGTTGCGCTGTCGGCCGCCCGGACGTCGGACCAGGAGAAGATTGCGGACCTGACCAAGCGGCTCGAGGTGGCCAAGCAGGTCGAGGAGCGGCTGCGGGCGATCGAAGCCAAGAGGCCCGAGGCGGAGGCGGCGATCGCGCGGGTGGTGGACCTGGAGGGCGCCCTGAACGCGCTGCAGGAGCGTTGCGAGGCCCTGCGCGTGTCGGAGGAGTCGCTCAAGGCGCAGCTTAAGGAGCTCCGGGACGGAGGGGCGGCCTTGCTGACCATCCCGGCCGTGGCGGCGCTCAAGGACGAGTTCGACGCGCGCGGCAACGAGCTTGCGGCCGCCAAGCAGGCCAAGAACGGCATCGCGGCGGACGCGGAGAAGCTCAAGGCCCAGATGGCGGCGCTCCAGGGCAAGGTGGACGAGGCGCAAAGGGCTCTGCTGGACGCCCAGCGGGAGCTGGCAAAGGAGCAGCAGAGCAACGCCTCCAAGTGAGTCTGGTGCGAACGAGTGGGACGTCATTTTGCTGATTCGTGCCGTGCGTTTCAGCGAAATGCTGCTCGAGGACCTGAACAAGCAGGTTGGTCTGCTTCAGGACCAGCTCGTGGCCGAAGCAGGGCCGTTGCAGCAGCAGGCCATGGCGCTGGGTCAGCAGTTGGAAGCACTCCAGGCTCAGCACGCCGCGGCGCAGAAGGAGATCGAGGCCCTCCGGACCGCCAACGTGGCGATAGCCAAGGAGAAGGACGCGGCCGTCAAGGAGCGCGATGCTGCGGCCGTGGCCGCGGATGCGGCGCTCAAGGACAAGGATTCGGTGTTGAAGGACAAGGATGCTTTGCTCAAGGAGCGGGAGGTCGGCATCCGCCAGCTGGAGTCGCTGGACAAGGAGAAGGAGGCCGCGCGCAAGGAGAACGCCGCGCTGCAGCAGCAGGCATCGGCGATGGAGCAGCAGGCGGCGGCGATCCTGCGGCAGAACGCGGAGCTCCAGTCCCAGCTCGAGGCCTTTTCCCTGCAGCTGCGCGAGGGCGTTCGGGCGGCCGAGGCGGCGTCGCAGATGCAGGCCGAGATCGTGCGGCTGCAGCAGTCTCTCGAGAGCAAGCAGCTCCTGCAGCAGCAGCTCCAGGACCAGGTCCTGCGGGAGCGCCAGCGGCGCAAGGCCAAGTCGCAGCTGCTGGCCCGGATGAAGGCCGAGTTCGAGGGGCTCAAGCGGTCGCTCGAAGAGATGGACGACCAGGAGGAAGCGCGGATCGCCCGGACGCTCAGCGCGCTGCAGCAGAAGCACGAGAAGCTGAGGCAGTCGGCCGAGAGCGCGGGCAACCTGAACCGGGTGCTGGACCAGCTCGCCGCCGAGAACGAGGCGCAGGCCCGGGACGTCGGCAAGACGACGGCGGCCGACGCAGCCCAGGCATCGTCGGTGCCGCCCCCGATGCCGCTGGGACAGTCGACCAAGCCGAACCTGGCCGTCCAGGTGCCGCAGCGGGCTTCGATCCCCCCTCCGGTGAACGTGGCGCCGCCGAGCATGCCGGTGCAGCAGCTGTCGAACCCCGCGCCCGCCATGGAGCCCATCACCGTCACGTTGCCGACGCCAACCGCTTCCGCGCCGACCGTCGAGATCCCCCAGCCCGCGCCGGTCTCCTCCCCGCCCGCCGCGCGGGTCACCTCCCCCGCCCCGGATTCGCCCCTCTCCTCGTACTCCTCCTACCTCGGCATGCCCGCCGCTCCCAAGTCCGGCGGGGGATCGGCACCCGCCCCGCGCACGGGGCCGGCGCCCAGGGTCGCGGTGCCGTACCAGCCTGCACCTGCACCGGCGTACTACCAGGCCCCGCCGGCGCAGGGGACGTATCCACCGCCTGCGCAGCAGCAGCCGTATCCAGCGACGCAGCAGGCGGGGCAGTACGCCAAGGCGCCGCTGCCGAGGAAGCAGACGGCGCAGATGTCGGTGCGGTGATGGGGAGGCGTGGGACAAGAAATGTAGAGCTTTGTCAGATCTTTGTCGTTGTGCTATTTCTTCATTAGTGCAAGAATGCGTTACATTTACCACACAGTGGATGCTCCACCTTCGCACGCAGCACTGTGTTGTGCGTCCCGTCCTTAATTGAGCCGCATCGGGTTCAGGCTGTGAAAACCGGGATCGTGCGCCTCGCCTTGCCGGCCGCGGCCATCGACTGCAGCCGCTTCGGGCCCGTTGCGTCCATCTTCTTGAAGTCGATTTCGAAAATGCCGTTGTCGTAGAAGCCGCGGAAGTAGTAGACAAAGTTCTTGGTGTCCGCAATGCAGGTCCAGAGATTGTACTCGGTGCTCTCGGTCTTGGTCTCGGCCTCGATGTTGCGCATGACCCCCGGCGGGATGTCAAACAGGTTCATGACGTGCCAGGCGATCCACACGGCGCTCTCGCCGTCCTCGCCGGGGTAGGTGTCGCGGGCGTACAGCGACGCGCGCACGAAGCGGTCGGGCGGGTTGCTGCCGCCGGGCATGCCCACGTAGCCGTTGCCCATTGTCAGCTTGTAATCCTGCGAGCCCGGATGGATGGGGCCCGACGGGTTGTACGGTGACAGGTGCTTGAAGCGGTTCCAGTTGTTCACCTGCCACTGGTAATCGGGGCTATTCGTGATGACGCCCGTCTCGGAGTGGTACACCTGGGGCAATTCGCCCGCCTTGTGCCACTCGAGCACGATGGTGTCACCTGACGCATCGCCCACCCGGCAGTGATTGGGGAGGATTGCGGGGGTGCCGGGGAACGGGAAGAGAGTGTCCGCCACGACAAAGTCGGACTCGGCAACCGCCTTGCGAACTTCCGCGCACGTCTTGAAGTTGCCGAGAATGTACGGAACCACCTGCCAGATGGCGATGCACTTGTCGCGGTTGGCGTCAGTGACCCGCGTGAACTCGGTGAAGCCCGGGAGATTGAAGATGCCGCACACGAGTCCGTGCTCGTTCATGCCATCGTCGCCGCCGTCAATGTTGACCCCGTTCATCTCGCTCTTGAAGACAGAACCGCCAAAGGCGTGGGCATTCTTCCACTTGCGGCCGTCCTCGCCCGACGCAGTCACGCCCACGAACGACTGCCCGCGCGGCACGTAGCTGAGAGCGGCCGGGAGCGGAGTGTCGAACTCGAGAGTCCTGGCATAGACGACGTCGCCGTTGCTGGCGATCAGGCGGATGCCCGTGCACATGGTGCGTGAGTCAGGGGGGACCTTGACCGGCCCGGCGTGGGCTCCAAGGCAGTCGCGGGGCTCCGGGCAGTCGGCAAACGACCGTGTACCCGTAACGTCAAAGTCCGAGTGCTGCCCGGCGTGAGCGCGGTCCCTGGGGGTCGTGGGGGAGCGAGGGACGCGAGTGCCCCAACGAGTGCCGCAGAACCACAGCGGCTGGAATGGTTCGTAAACACGGCAAAGGAAGATTCTGCGGGGCGCTGCACAACTTCAGCGACAGGTCTCTGCCCGATGTGGGGAGCGAGGCTGCGGCGGTCCCTTCGCCCGTCCCTGCGCTGGTCCCTCAAAGTTGTGCCCGTCTAGTAATATTCGGTATCTGCACAAGAACCCCCTGCGGAGAGTCGTCAGCAGAGCGATTCCGTCAAAGTCTTGGTGCAACCCAATCATATCATCCGCGTCCGCTTCGTCATCAACCGCCTGATCGTCCCTGGCCAGTCCACAGCCCCCTCCTCAGCGTCGTCCGCTCCCCGGCCGGACGTCTGATCATCTAGCCACAGCCGGAAACGAAAGTGTGTTCGCCGGTGTATCCACTGCCATTACATAGATCACCCCCTACCGCCACCCATCACCGATACGGCTCCGGCTTCCACCCTCCATTCCCCACCCTCGGCCACACCGCCGCGTGCGCGAGGAACGCGCCCACCGTCGTCCCCAGCGCCCCGGCGAGCACCTTGGCCGCGAACTCGCCCCCCGTGAACCCCGCCGCCGAACCAAAGTCCGACAGGGCCTGCTTGAGCGAGAGCCCGCCGGGGACGATGAACTGGAACGCCATGTAGACGATGGGAAAGGCCGAATGGCGGGTGAGGCGGGCGTAGATGAAGGCGGGGAGGCATGCGGCGGCCGAGGCGACCATGAGCACGAAGCCGAACCCCGTGACGCCGGCGTTGTTGATGCTCGGGATGAGCTGGAGCGCGTACCACGCGCCGAACGCGAGCCCGGCGGGCGGTACGGTGACGAGGTACCCCAACGGCCAGTGAACCTCCAGGGCCATGCAGTGCAGGATGCCAATGAGGGGGAAGAGGAGGAAGAACCAGAAGCCGTTGACCTGCGCGGGGACGCAGTTGGGCTGCGGCTTGGCGGGGAGATCGAACAGGAGCGAGAGTTCCAGGCCGAATTCGAGGCCGAAGCCCAGGAGGAAAACCGTGAGGATCGCAAAGGCGAGGTTGGAGGTGCCCATGCTGACGTCGGCCGAGGCCAGCTGCATCGTCGATAGCACCAGCGGGATCCCGGGGATGCACCACACGACTCCGGCGAGGCCAATGGTGCCGAAACATACGCCCTGGTTGGCAAAGGTCCCCGAACCCACGATGCATCCCGAGAGGAGGCCGACCACGGCCGCGGTGAGGAAGCCGTAGAGGTGCGACAGCACGGGGTTGCCGCCGTTGATGGCGTGCTTCACGATGCTCTGCACGTAGCCCAGCGGCAGGGCGAGCACGCACGAGATCCAGGGGCCGTTGTAGAACATGGCCGCCATGCCGCAGCTGATCAAGGGCAGGACGAGCCAGTCCTTTGCCCACGCGGGGACCTGCGGCGGGAGCTTAGCGATGTCGTCCAGGCGGGTGCGGATGGCGTCGATGTAGGCCTCGGACTCTGGCGGCTGGCCTGCGGGGCCGCCGGCGCCGGCGAGGACGTCGTCGATGAGGACCGTGACGCGGTCCAGGCGACGGAGGTCGAATGCGCGGGTGGTGGCCAGGAAGCGGGTTTCGAGGTGCTCGCGGGCAAAGCGTGCTGCCTCTCCGCCCTCGTCCTTGTCCGGCGCCGCCTGCGCTGGAGCCCATCCCGGGTCGCCGTCCACCTTGAAGAACCGCACCAGCAGCACGCCGCCCGAGGCGAAGGCAAACTCGCCGGGCACCCGCAGCGCCGCGGCCATCGCCACGAACACCGCCGCGTCGCCAAACAGCGAGCCGCCGTGCGAGAGGAAGGCGCGGCTCAGGTCCGTGGCGAGCTCGCGGCGCCGCGCCGGCGGGGCGGGCGGCGACGGCGTGGAGACGGGCACGGCACACGCGGCGGCATCGGGGGATGCCATGGGACAGGGGAACGGGGGCAGAGGGGTGGAATAATCTGCCGCAGCGCCACCTGACCAGACCTGCACAAGGGCGGGTGCGGTGCGGCAAGGACGCTGGCTGGCTAAACTGTGCCGTAGTCTCGTTTCCGGGCGCGCACGCTTTCTTTGTTCGCTTTTGTCCGTTCGCCGCCGCGGCTGCCGCGCAGTGCTGGTCGTCGCGTGCTGCTCTGGAAGAGGGATCGTGACCGGGACGGACGAGGCGGCGCTTCGGATTCTGAGCATTGATTTCGGAACAACGATGCGAGTACATGCTTATGCAACTACGACATGCGACGCGCTACGGCTGCTTCCATGCGTGCGTTCGTATATCCCACGTCCCTCCCGCCGAGCGCATGTCCCTGTTCAGTCGTACAGCCCGCTCGGCTCCGCGTCCGGCAGCACCGACTCCTCCTCCTCCCCCCCGGGCATGCGGATGAACTCGTCGAACGCGTCGCAGGCGGGGGCGGCGGCGAGCAGCGCGCGGATGCAGCCGTCGCCGAGCTCGGCGCGGAGAAACTCGAGGTCGGGGGTGGGGTTCTCGGTGACGAGGGGGGGGAGCGGGAGGGGGAGAGCGGCAGGGATGAAGGAGGGGAGGGAGTCGGCGGAGTCCTTGGCGAGGGTGGGGACGAGCGGGGCGTCCGGAAGGGAGAGAGACATGTCGCAGGGGAGGTGGAGGACCGGGGGCAGGTGGTCGCCGGCTTCGAGCGAGGTGGGTCCGGCGCCCTCGAGGGGCCACCCGGGATCGCTGGCGTCGTCCGACTCGTCGACGAAGAACTCCACCGGTTCCTCCCGGGGCGCGGGGACCACGCGGTCGGAGACCACCCTCCACCTCACCTCCCCCATGGCCTCCCTGTGCGCCCTCCCCGCGGCGTGCCTGAGGAAGTTGTTCCTGGTGGTGCTCGTCGACCCGCATGCACCGCAGCGGTAGTGCTTGCGCCCGCAGTGCGCCTCGCCGACCAGGTGCGCGACGGCGTTGCCCGATGTGTCGCACTGGCCCCTCGCGAGCCTGGAGTCGCCGTCGGCGGGGTGGCAGGAGCGGCAGCGCAGCGGCCTGACTGCGGGCACGGCAAAGGGACAGAGGTACAGGCACATGCGCCCGCGGCACTTTGTGCAGGTGCCCTCGTGCCGCAGGCGGTCCATGTGCCCGGCCTTGAAGTGCGCGGCGACGAGGCAGTCCGTCTTGTCGTCGGCCTCGCGGCCCAGGAGGAGGGTGCCGCCGGCGCCGGTGCCGAGCACCACCCTGACGGCGAGGCCGGGCTTGCCGGCGGCGGGCACCGCGAGCACGGGCAGCGGCGGGGCACTGCTGCACTTGGCGAGGGCGGCGTCGCAGCCGTGGCATTCGTTGGATTTGGGGCAGGCGGAGGGCGCGTTGCGGGGGCGCGGGGCAGGGAGCGGGGCGGCGCGGGCGCGGGCGCGGTGCGTGCGGCGCGGCGCCATCGCGGGTCGCGGGTCGCGGGCGGCGGATCGGATTGGAGGAAGTGCGAAGGCGGTGGCGTCGGAGGCGGCGCGGGAGAGATGGCGCGGGACGGCGCGGGACCGGCGTCCTTTTGTCGGGGGCGGCTGGTGCCCCCAGTTCGCTGTGCCTCTCCCCTCGCTCTAAGCCTCTAAGACGCGGAGTCGTCCAGTCGGCCGTCGAGCAATTGAGCAATCCCTACTTGTCGCCAGAGTCTGTCGGGAGTCGGGATGGGACCCCGTGGAGCCGCGGATCCCGAGTCGTCGGAGGACAGCGAGGAGGAGGAGCCGCGCCGGCCGCGGGGGAAGTCATCCGGGCGGCGCTGGACGGCCGTCGGCGGGCTCGCGGCGGAGGACCGCCGCCGCGTCGACGCGGCGCTGGACGGCGCGCCCGTCGGCTCTCTCCCGCAAGTGCGGTCGCTGCCGATCGGCAGTCTGGAAGTCTACAGGGCCGACCGGCGCCACATCGTGCCGCACCTGCTGCGCCGCCCGCCCGCGTCAGGCGACAGGGACTTCCTCTCGGGGTGCTGCCGCTGCGTCATAGAGCGCACCGTCTCGACAAACGACCCTGGCTGGGCAAAGAGGCACAAGGGGGACGTCTGCCCCGCCGACGGGCCGAGGGCGCCTGGGCGCAAGCGGCCGCGGACGGCGTCGCCCTCGCCCGCACCCGAGCCCGCCGCTCCCGCTCCCGCCGCCCCACCTGCGCTCCGGCCCCGCCCCCCGCCGTTCCAACCC
Organism: Hyaloraphidium curvatum; assembly: GCA_025558095.1. Taxonomy (NCBI): domain Eukaryota; kingdom Fungi; phylum Monoblepharomycota; class Hyaloraphidiomycetes; order Hyaloraphidiales; family Hyaloraphidiaceae; genus Hyaloraphidium; species Hyaloraphidium curvatum. Next base: position 145,132 of record JAIVFI010000004.1, on the reverse strand, counting down.
CCTTCAACCTCCCTGTACCGCCCCCCTGGCCCCGCCGCACACGCCCGCCCGCGCCCCTCGCCCGCCCCCCGGCCCGCATTCACTGTGGGCCGCCCGGTGCCCGTTCCTTTCCCCGCCCCGGGCCCCGCGCCGCGGCCCGCCAACGCCGGCCGCCCACCCGCCGCGCCGCGCTTCCTCCCGCCGCCCGAACCCGCCGCGCAGGCCGACCCCGCCTCCGCGCGGGCGAGGATCGCCGATCTGGAGGCCCAGCTGGCGGAGCCGAGGGCGCAGGCCGGCATCCCCCCGCCATCGGCGTGGGTTTCCGACGGATGGGCACCGCAGGGCTGGGAAGACTGGGAATCCCTGCCCGTGGGCGAGCTGCGGCATGCTTTCCGCGGCATCCTACAGGAGAACTGGGAGCTCAAGACGCTTGCGGACGTGCTGCTCGAGCTGTACTGGCACACCGCGGGGCCAGACTCGGGGATTCCGGTGGAGGACCAGCAGTCAGAGACCGCGGCGGACCACCACTCGGAGACCCTCGCGGACCCGCCCTCGGAAAACCCCACCGACGTTTCCACCGCCGTTTTGCACCCCCCCTCCCCCGCTCCCGACCCCCTCCTCGACCCAGTCCCCCTCGCCACCGTCTCCGACATCTCGCGCGGGCGCTCGCGGCCCCCGCGCGGCCCGCCCCCGCGGACGACGGCGAGCTGGCCGTCCGCGGCGGCGGACGGCGGGGCGGAGGTGTGGAGGAGGTTGGAGGAGATCGTGAGGGCGGGGCACCCCGCGACGTCGTCGTCCTCCGGCCCGCCCGCCGCGGACCCCGTTCCGGGTCGCAGCAGCCCCTCGGCCTTCGCGGAGCCCGACGATCCCACCTCCCCGCGGGCCTTGCCGCATGCCTCGCTGCAGGGCGACTACGGTCGCGTGCTGGAAGCCAAGCGTGAGCTTGAATCGCAGCTGCGGGCCAAAGACAAGGAGATCGACCGGCTCCGGGCCAAGCTGCGCGAATACGAGTCCGCGGAGCTCCCCCTCCCGGCCCGCGACCCCGCCGACCACCTCCGCGGCGACGCCTTCATGCCGCCCCCCGGGCAATCCTCCACCGGCGCATCCATCTCCTCGCTGATCGACTACTCGCGCGAGCTGCCTTCCCCCATCGGCCCCCATCCCCCGGAACAGACCCCCACGGCGGCCTCGACGTCGTCCTCCTCCGACGCGACGCTGCCGCCGTTCGCCGGGCCGCCGATCGGCTCCCTCTCCAAGGCCAACGAGGCGAGCCTGCCGCCGCTGGCGAGCATTCTGCTTCCCGATCCCAGCGCGGTGTAGGATAGGGAAGGGAAGGGAAGCGGAAGCGGATGGCGGGTCCAATCAAACTCAGCCTCAACGAGTGCTGTGCGACTGGGAGCTCCCAGAACCAGCCCGACCACGGTCCCGCGCCACCATCCATCATCCATCACCGCCCGATCCCCGCGATGGCCCCCCGCCGCACGCAGCGCCGCCCGCGCCCCCCACCCGCCCCCGCCGCCCGCCCCCGCAACGCGCCCTCGGGCTGCCGCAAGCACAACTCGTGCCGCGGCTGCGACCTCGCCCGCTTCGAATGCCGCGGATCCCCGGCGGTGCCCGTGCTCGCGGTGCCCGCCCCCGGCGGCGACGGACGGCTGGCGGTGCGCGGGGTGCGCGGCCGGGACGCAGCCGGCACCCTCCTGCTGGGCCGCGAAGCCGACGACAAGGAGGACTGCCTGCTCGCATCGCACTTCAGGTCCCGCCACATGGGCAGCGAGCAGCGGAGGGGCGACATGCACCGCGGCGGGCGCTGCCCCGGCTGCGGCGCAAGCCTGTGCCTGTACCTCTGCCCCTTTGCCCGGCCGTCCCCGGACCCCTTGCGCTGCCGCGCCTGCCACGCGCCCCCGGCGGGCAGCACCAGGCTCGAAGCGGGGGAATGCGACACCTCGGGCAACGTGATCGCGCACCTGGTGGGGGAGGCGCACTGCGGGCGCAAGCACTACAGGTGCATCGCGTGCGGGACCATGTGCAGCACCAGGAACAACCTGCTCTCGCATGCGGCGGGGGATGAGCACAAAGCGAGGATGAAGGAGGTGAGGTGGAGGGTGGTCGGGGACGGCCAGGTGCCCGAGGGGATGCTGCCCGCGGAAGAGCTGCCCGAGCCGGAGGAGTACAGCCTCGACGAGGAGTCGGACTCGGAGTCGGACTCGGATTCGGAATGGGACCTCGACGGCGTCGGTCATGCCTCCCCCGCCCCCGAGGAGCCCCTCTCTCTCCGGAAGCATTCCCTCCCCTTCGAGGGCAAGGGCCTCCCCGGACCGGCGCCGGCGCCGCTCCCCCGCTTCCCGGTGCCCCCGAAGGAGGGCCCTTCCTGGGTTCAGGGACCTGAAGGCGACGACGCCTTGCTCGAGGAGTACATCCGCGTGCGGCCGGGGCCAACGGGGCCGGTGCCGGTGCCCGATGCGGAGCCGAGCGGGCTGTACGACTGAGGCAAGCGGGCAGGGAGGAGGAAAGTAGTGGGGGAGCGCATCGAATCATCAATAGCTTTCCCATGTTGTCATTGCCGCATAGAGTTCGTTCGACCGAATCCATGCTCCGAAACTCCTTCTGCAACCGGCACATCGTCCGCCAGCTACCGCTTCGTGGTCGCCCTCCTCTTGGTCGTCGTCTTCTTCTTGGTCGTCGTCCTCTTCTTGGCCGTCGACTTGGCGGCCGCCTTCTTCGTGCTCGTCGCCGCCTTCCTCTTGCTGGTCGTCCTGCGCCTCTTGCTGGTCGTCTGTTGGATCGGAACCGCCATCAACGTGCTCTCGATGAAGTCCGCCCTAAGAGACGTCCGTATGAAGAACGAGTCGGCCGAGGCGGTCGCGCAGCCGTCAACCCTGAACGTCGTGACCCCGAGCACCGTCGGCTTGCCGCCGACGGTGGCCAGGGCAAAGGCCCCGGGGTCGCCGGCGCAGACGGCGGCGACGCCGGCGGCCTTGACGCACATGAAGGCGACCGGGTCTATCCGGCCGAGATCGGGGTCGACCTGGGTGCAGTTTGCCACGGCGGCCACCTTGGACCGGAAGAGCTGCAGGTTCTGCGGCGCGTGCGGGAGCGTCGGGTTTCGGACACCGCCGGACGGCGACACCGAGCGTACCTGCGGGTCGACGTCCGGATCCAGCCGCGTCAATCCGAACCCCAGCACTTGGACGTCGGTCCCGGGCGCCGGCAGTGCGGGATCCCTGTTCCACGCGGCGGGCAGGAGCGGCTTGCCCCCGTCGAAGATCTTCCTCCCCAGCTGGACCATGCCGATGTCCCCCGCGCGCGGCATGAAGACGGCCCCGGCCTCGTACAACGTGCCGCCCTGCGCCTGCGTCGTCGCTTTGAGCACGTTGTGGTACAGCGCGAGCTTGCCGCCGCGGTACATGCCGAAGGCGCAGTTGCCGGATGTGAGGACCCATTTTGGGGAGACGAGGACGCCTGGCCGGAAGTCGGGGGTCAGCGGGGCCAGGCGGGCGGGGCGGGGGCGCGCACCGGTGCAGGCCGAGATCTCTCCGTCTCCGCCGATGAGCCGCACGGCGAACGGGTACGCGGAGAGGTCGGTGACGTTGGCGGTGGCGCCGATGAGGTTGGGGGAGAGGGCGCGGGGGGCGGGGGACGCGAGCGCGGCCGCGGCGGAGAGGGCGGCCAGGCAGAGCGGGAGCGCGGCGCGGGCCATCGTGCGATGGGGGTGTGGAGGTGGCGGCGACGGCCGACACGGAATGGCCGCGGTCGGGGAGAATTTTCCACAGTGACCGTCAGCCATGGTCGTTTCTAGCCCCGTGCGGCTCGCCAAAACCTCGTTGGACAGGGCATTGCCTGTGACTGCTGAGAGCAAGCTTCGGAGCTCAGGCTCACTCGATGTTTCGGCCGCTGTGTCAGCGCCCTGCATCTGCTTTGTGCTCTGTGCACGCTCGGGGCAACGTTCGGGAACCCGGTCGGGCCGATTTTCCGGGGCGGGCGCTTACCTCCCTCCTGGTTGGCGCTGGCCGGCAATATGCTCTCCTTGCTCGAAGCACATTATAGGGAGCTTCTGGACCATTTCCAGGGTCCGGCTCGAGTGGGCGAGGCGAGTCGGAGAGGCGGCGGCAGCACCGAGCGGCGAAGCCGGGCGGCTGATGGTCATCGACCCGAAGGCTGGAACTTTCTCCCCCCGATCGACCGTCAAAAGAAGCTTCCCCGCGCCCTTCTACGCCGCCGACGCCAAAAGGCGCAGGCTAGCCCGCTTTCGCCGCCACGCACGCCGCCACCATGGCCTCCGCCGCCGCGTTCGCCCTCCTCCTCGCCACAGCCCTGGCCGTGCCCGGCCACGCGTCGCCGCTCGCCGCCCCGCGCAGCCTCGCCCCCCGGCTCCTCGGTGCGACGGAGAACGTGACCGATCTGTCCGCGTACCCTTGGGTCGTGCGCTTCTTCCGCGAAAGCGACGGCCAGATCCTCGCCTGCACAGGTGGGCGTCCCCCGCGGGTGGCCGCGGCCTCGGATCTCACGTCGCCCCGCGCCAGGCGCCCTGATCGCGCCCACCAAGGTCCTCACCGATTTCGAGTGCGCGATACAGCTCGACAAGGGCCGCGCGGCGCTGTACCACGCCGTGCGCAACGCGACCACCCAGGCCCAGGGCGGCACCGTGTTCAACATCGCATCGGTGAACCCCGATCCCAACAGCCACCTCGGCATCGTCACCCTGGGCTCCGTCGTCTTCGATGGCGGCAAGCCGATTGTCACCGTCGCGTGGAACAGGGCCGCGGGCGTGCCGGCGGCCGGCGCCGACGTGACCGTCCTGGGATTCGGGCACACCCAGATCGAGCCGACCACCGTCAGGCCGCAGGTGAGTCGGCATCCCGCGCGCTGTGACCCCGCGCCGCTGATCCGTCTGTCGCAGAACCTGCAGCGCTACACCGGCAAGATCGGCGTCTACTCCACGTGCAAGCCCAGGGACATGGTGGAAGCGTGCCTGGTCTCGGAATGCCTCTGCGTCACGGGAGCGAGGGCCGGGGCCTGCACCGGTGATGGGGGGGCGCTGGCCGTCGTGAGCATCGGGGGGACGCCCACGGTGGTCGGCTTGTTCGCGATCCCGGTTTTGGGCTGTGCGCGCGATGCCGCCTTCGCCAGCGACTCGTTCTTTGCCCGCACTTCGTACTCGGCGGCATTCATCCAGAGGCAGATCGACGGGCCAGCCAAGACCACGTCGAAGAAGGCGGCGGCCAAAAAGACGACCTCGAAGCGGAAGACGACGACCAAGAAGACGGTGAAGAAGACGACGACCAAGAGGAAGCGGACGACTACCAAGAGGAGGTAGAGAGCAAACGGACGCCGCGCGGATTTGATGCGTTGAGTGTATTGGACTACGAGCGAGGAACATGGCGGCAATCAAGTGCTCAGCCCTTCACGGCGGGACAGAAGGTTTCCACGGTCAGGAAGATGGCGTTGCCACGCAGCACGGTCCACAGGCCGACCCCGATGGTAAACAGCGTCACCAGCAGAGCGCGAATGACCCCCCCGGTGATCGGAAAGCCGAACATCTTGGCCCTGGCACCTTCTGCCTCGTCCGTGTACCACTTCAGCACGCGGTCGTGGGCCGACAGCCGCGCCAGCAGCGCCGTGCGGGAGGGATCCGTGCGCGCCGCCAGCGCCCGCAGGTCCCCGCGCGCGTCGGCGTAGAGCCCCAGCACGGCCGTGATTTGCGAGTTGGCCGAGGCGTAGATGCTGAGCTCCACGGCCGCAAAGCAGAGCGTGTGGATGAGCCAGCCGAGCTGCCATGCCGCGACGCAGGAGCCCGCCGCGGCGTTGAGCACGAACGCCACGACGAGGGCTATCGCAACGAGCAGGAAGAGGGCGCGGGTGATAATGTACAGGTTGCCGAACCTCACGCCCCATGCGGCGACCAGGGCGCCGTGGAGGTGCATGTACGGATCCGGGTCCGCGGGAGGGGCCGGGGCGAGATCGGCCTGTGATTCCGCCTCGGAGTGCACGCGGTCCAGTAGATCGGAGAGGGCGGCGCCGACGGCGCGCTCCCGCATGGCCGTTTCGAGCGCGAGGCTGGCAGAGACGGGGATGACGGTGGAACGGAGGCAGCCAACGACCAGGCCGTCCGCAAAGAGCTCGAGCGAAACTGGGTAAGCAAGTCGAATCAATCAGCCTGGCGGAGGCGCGATATCGCGGGAACACGCAACTTACCGGCTAGAATGCCGACAAAAGCCATGTACGGGGTCCTCCAGAAGGTCCCCGCGTACGTCACAAAGGGCGTCCAGAACGTGAGCACGAGCAGGCTGATCTGCGAGCCGGCAAAAAACACCCAGTCGCCGAGCCGCATCACCGCATCCAGGGCGAGGAGCCGCTCGGCGCAACCCGGCCTCGGGCACGGGCACGTTTTCTTGCCGTGGGCGTCATCATGGGCGAGAAGCGGTGAATCGGGATCCTCGGCCACGAGCTGGTCGTACCGGACCGTGGCGGCAACTGCGGCAAGGCCCCCGACGAAGTGCCTCTCCTTGGGAACGGCGAACAGCCTCCCCTTCCACCAGAACTGGCAGTACACGGCAAGGACCACGAGGAGCGGCAGCCACGCGGCAAACGTGCCTATGACGGCCGCGCGTACGGGGAATTCCCCGTCACCGATGGCGAGCACGCACCCGATGGCCAGCACCGAGCGGAAAGAACGAAACGAAGAAAGTGTACACGTCCGGGTACGCGAGCTTGTAGCGGAACAGGGCAAAATACAGCCAGCGTCCCTTTGGCCGCAGGTGGTCCAGCACGGAGCGGGCCGACAGCGGCTCGGCCTCGCGGAGGTCCGCGGGGGCCGCCGGCGCGCCCTTCCACCGCCGCGGGGCTGGCGGTACGGGGTAAGGGAATAGAGCCAGCCATTCTCTCGCGCTGAAGAGTTGCTTCCCGGCCTCCGGTGCCATGCGGTGCGGTGGAAGTGGCAAGTGGTGGCTCCGAACCTTCCGTCGAACCGTCCCCCAGGGCGGCGTCCTGATGATCAGGATGACGTCCGCCCTTAAATCGGCCAATAGAGCAATTGTAGCACACCAGGCTCGACTCCCCGCCCACTTTCTTACCGTTCCTCGCTCGGATCCGTGCGCAAACCCGTGCGGGACCCGCCGCATCCCTGCGACCTGCTCAATGCCGGGTCCCAGGTGGAGCTGGCGCCCGGGGAAATGTGGCCCGAAGCAGGCATTTCTGATTTCCTTGTCCGTCTCGTCTTTGCTTCCGGGCGGAGCTCGTTTGGATTCGTGTGCGAGCTCATGCGAAACCCGTCCCGGATGTGGCTGTATGCAAGCCCAACTGCCGAAGAGATGCGCTGTCGTGCCGACGCTGTATTCGTACGTAGCTAGCGCATCATGCCCGGAACCAAACGACCGACCGGAACACATCCATCTCCAACCCCTGACCTGCCATCCACCACCCTTCTACGCATCCAGCCCAAACACCCCGCTCACCGCCCTCCTCAACCCCCCACCCCTCCTCCCCGTCCTCGGCGAAACAACCGGCCACCCATGCGGCACCGCATCCGCGAAACCCGCCTCGCTGAGCCCGTAGTCGTCCCACTCCCGCACCCCCTCCGCCAGCGCCCTCCTCTCCCGCACCGCCGCGTCCGCGGGGCTCGACGCGCACTCGGCCAGCGCGCGAAGGAGCTCGCCGCGCTCCCTCGGGCCGTCCTGGGCGGGCCGCAGGCGCAGCGCGAAACCGGGCCACCCCTTCCCCGACCCCCAACCCCCGACGGCCCGCAGCAGCATCCCCCCTTCACCCAGATCCTCCACCCCCGTCGCCGTCGCACCCAGCATCCGGTCCCATCCCCCTTCCCCGCCGCTCAGCAGGACGAACGCGCCGCCGGTCATCAGCGCCAGCCGCGCGGGGAACGGCTTCCTCGCCTGCTGCGGGACCAGCCGCGCGCGGGGGCGGGGGGCGTCGGAGAAGGGGAGCAGCTGGGCGTCGACCGTAAAGAGGAGGTCGTGCTGCGAGGGGTCGGGGAACAGGCCGTGGTTCGGGCGCGCAGAGACGAGGGAATCCCACTGGACCTCCTGCCGTCCGAGAACCAATCAGCTCCCAACCACGGGGCGCAGCACGGCAGGGCGACCCACCGTCCCGGGCGCGAAGCCAAAGTACTCCCGCGGCAGCACCCTGCACTCCCTCACCGAAGCGAACATCCCCGCCGCCGCGTTCTTGGCCTGCAGCCACCGCGCCTTCCTGTCCACCCACGCCAGCGCGGCCTCGATCTCCTCCAGCGCGAGCACTGCCGCGGCGCGGTCGGCGTGGTCTTCGGGCGTCACCGGCAGGAGGCGCTGCACCGCCGTCAGCCGCGCCGGAACGTGCCCCGAACGACGGAGGGACCCACCAGCAGGAAGTTCCTGTACGCCACCAGCCTCGCCCCCGGCACCTCCATCAGCCCCTCCATCCCCCCCTCCCCCTCCCCCACCCTGGACGCCATGTCCGCCATCCTCACCACCAGACCCCCGTTCGCCTTCCTCTCCTCCTCCAACCACCTCATCCTGCCCTCAAGGGTGGCGTCGTAGCACGCGTAGCTCCCCGCCGCCCCCGCCGCGCGCGCGACGAGGTCGCAGAAGAGGCGGAACCACTGCGTGCCCCGCACGGAGGACTCGCGGCGGCGGTCGTCGAGGGCGAGGAGGAGCTGCTCGTGGGTGTCGCGGATGCGGTCGAGGTGGGGGAGGCAGAAGAGGGCCGAGATGGAGCCTGGGGGCAGGATGTCCTGCGCGGCGAGGGGCTCGATGTGGTACTGCGTCGACAGGGGGCCGGGGGAGCGGTAGGTCAGGCGGGGGGATGTTACAAGACTGGGGGGGCGGGGGGGGGGGGGGGGGCGAAGCTCACCGCGTAGAGGCATGCCAGGTCGCGGACGTACTTGCGCTCCGAGTAGACCAGCTCGTTCAGGATCTCCTGCCTCTGCTGCTCCGCCGGCGGCATGATCTGCCTCACGTAGTCGGGCGCCGTGGCCTTCCAGTCCCTCCGTGGCTCCATCCTCTTGAGGCTGCGGATCCCCGCGAGCGCCGACGCGCGGTCGCGGGGGCGGGAGCCGATCGAGGCGAGGGAGTGACCCGAGGGGGAGGCGGGGAGGCGCGGGGAGGTGCGGGGGGAGGCGTCGTACGAGGCGGCGAGGCTGGGGACCAGGGAGAGGGAGGAGGAGGCCTGGTGCGGGAGCGGGGGGCGGGTCGCGTCGGCGGGAGAGGCTAGGGCGGAGCCGCGGCGGAGGCGGGCCGGGGTGGCAGCCGGGGCCAGGTGCTGAGGTGCGGCGGCCTGCACGGGCATGCTGGCGGTGCTGACGATCGACAGGGGCCGCGGGCGGGGCACGACCCTGGGCGAGCCGGGCACGCTCTCGGCCAGGAAGCTCATGCGCTTCATCGCCGGGTCGGCCCAGTCCGCCAGCGACGCCGAGGAGGACTGTGCCGACAGGGCCGGGGGCAGCAGGGAGTGCGACGAGCCTGCGGGGGCCAGCGTCGAGTCGGAGCGGTACTGGGTGGCGCCGCGCGGTGCGGGGGGCTTGGACGCCGCGGCAAAGGCGTCGATTTCGACGTCGAGGTCGAGCTCGGTGAGCGACCTGACCAGCGCGGCGTCTGGTTCCTCGTCCCTCGCGACGGAGTGCCTGGCGTGCGCCGCGGGAGCCGGCACCGCGCTCCTGGGCCTCGCGGCAAAGACGTCCCGCTGCAGGTTCTCCCGCTGCGGCGAGGCGCGCGTGTTTGTGCTCTCGGGGAGCGGCGGCAGGCGCGGCGGGGCCGCCGGGGACGCGCCGGCCGAACGCAGCCCGCCCCCCGCCAGCGACGCGCTCCGCAGCAGCGGCCTGTGCGGCGGCGGGGCGGGACCGGCGTCCCCGCGGAGGGACGGCGACGGCGGGCCGCTCTCGGGCGCAGGCCGCCCGCGGAACGACTGGCTGAGTTTGCGCATGAGCGACGCCGTGCGGCCCTCTGCGGGGGGCGCGCCGGAAGAGAAGGACGATTTGCGCGACATGGCGTTGCCGGGGGCCGGGCAGAGACCCGGGAGCGGCGCGACGATCCGGCGGTTGCGGGTGTCGCGCCGTGGGCGCGCCCAAACAGACGGCCACCACGCGGACCGCCCACTTCTACAACACCACTTTCAACGTCTAGCAACAAAAGCATCCCACTCAGTAGTGCTCATTGAGAGCTTGTGTTTTAACCGGAGGACGGGCCAACGCTGCAACTAGCATGGGACGTCGGCACGCATTCTGCTTTGCCGCATTGCATGCGGGTGCAGTGACGCGCAACCAGGGCGCTTAGAAGTCGGAGAGTCAGATGTTGCCGATTGCCGGAGTCTCGTCGCCCCGCGCAGTGCCGACCGGCCGCGCCCGATCGCAGACAGAGGCCTTGCCTGAGAACGCATCATCCCGAGCGGAGACCGAAGGAAAGACGGCAGACGGGAAATCGGTTTGGGAGCCGCGTTGCTGATCCCGCGATGTCTGCTTGGAACAACTTTACTGAGCTGTTGCGTAGAAATCGCGTTTCTCCGAATCCGGGACACCTTCTCGTTCGTTCGTGAACTTGGCGGCTGGCCCGGGCGGGGTGGCGCAGCGTGGAGTCACTCGACAACTGCAGCGATCAAAACCCCCTTCCACCCGTTCAGAACAATATCCGACCGTGTCTCAATGACACAGCGTGTCGCCTGCGACCTTCCTGCGGGGCCGGAGGGCTCCGCGACGTCCCGGGGCCAACGGAGTTCCAGGGACAGCACCGCCCTCCCCAGGACCCACCGGACTTGGCCCGCCACCTCCCTCGCCGTCCTCCCTCCCCTTCTTTTCGCCCTCCTCATCCCCGCTACCGTCGCCCACCACGGGTGGTCCGGGCAGACGGAACTTGTCGATCCCAACAGCGGATTCGTCGTCTGCCGCCAATTCTCAGGCAGCGACTACGGCGGCGGCAGCGTTTCGCAGTGCATCGGCAGGTGCGCCGGCGGCAGCTACACCGGATACGGCCGGCGAGCTCTCGGCCGTCGGAGCCCGTCGGACCCCGGGACACACCCTCCCCACCTCGCCCCGCGGCAGCTTCCCGAGGGCTACCGATGCCTCGCCGGGCACAGCTGCATCCGGAGCCCCTCGGAAAAGTGCAAGTGGCTCGTCGTGAGCACGCTGTCCCATTCCTCGGGACCGGGGATCGAGGTATCGGACAGCACCGGCTGCCGGGGACCCAGAAGGGGCGAGTGCACCCTCTACGGCGACCCTTTCTGCACGGAACCCATCAACAACCCTCCGGGGCTCCTCACGGACGGCGACGCGGTCTCTTGCACCGGGCTCGCCGGCAACTGGACGGGATGGTGCCTCGATGCGTACCGGTACCTGAACGACCGAAAAGTCACGGGATGCCCCCCCGTTGACGCCGTCTTCGACCCGGGCCCCCCGTGGTTCGGCAACTGGACCTGCGTGCGGAGCTGCGCGGACAAGGGCAACTACGTCAGCGTGCGCCGGGTGCACACGACGGTCGCGTGCATGGGTCCGTTTTCGGGCGGTCCCGCCTGCTCCTGGTGTGGGTATTGTGTCAGTGCTGCTCGGGCGAAGCCGGAAGCTGACGAGATCCGCTCAGATTCGGACGCCAACTGCACCGAGCTCGCGCCGGGCGAGCCCGAACCGCAGCCTGAATCTCCCGGCTTCAGGTACTCGGGGGGGATCACGTGCGCGCAGACCACGGAGGGATGGTGCGGCGCGGCGGCCGACGTGGTGATCCGCAACCTCACAGGGCCGGCCTGCAACAACACGGCCGTCAACGGCACGTCGCCGGGCGCTTTCGGGGAATGGATCTGCGTGCGGAGCTGTCCCGACAAGGCCAACTACGTCAAGGTGCGGTCGGTCGGCAAGGACGTCATGTGCCTGGGCACCGTGGGAACCTACAACGCCTCGACAAAGACGTACCAGGGAAACGCCTGCTCGTGGTGTGGGTTTTGCCGCCGTTCGGACTGCGCAGCGCTGACCCGTGGTCCTCCAGTCATGGAAAGCGAGTGCTACGACCTCGCCCCCGGCGAGCCGGCACCGGAATACGGCGATGGCGTCGTCACGGGCGGCTACACCTGCACCCAGACCTCGGCCGGCTGGTGCAAGACCGCCGCCGACGCGATAGCGGCGGGTGTCGGCCTCTGGGACCCAGACTGCGGCATCCGCCCTTCGACGACGACCGCCGATGTTGTCCCGACGGGTTCGCTCGTGCCCCCTCCATCCACGTGGCTTCCGCCGGGTCCCTTCCCAACGACGCGGTCGGCGCCCTCGGGGGCCAAACGAGCTGCGGATCCTCGGGCTTTGGCAGCCCTGGGTTCGGTGATTGCATTGTGTGCGATTGTGGTCGTTTGATGCATTGGAATCTATTGCACTGCGGCGACAACACGCTTCGTGAGTCGCGAACCCTCGAACAGACCGGCCACCTGGTGCACGCGGCACGCGGCCTCGGTGCAACACCACAGACAGAGTCTCTGATCCGCGGCACGTGGATAGCAGGCGATTGAGCTGTCGCGAGCTCTTTGAGCTCTAGGCTCGGACGGATTCGCCGAGCATAAGAGAGATTCAATTCCAGATCAGTCAGTCAACCGCATTCAATACAGAAAAGCTACGATACCGTCGCAACCAACGGGCTGATCCGCGCACTGCGATCGCCGCCCTCATCCCCCAGGGCCGGCGGTCACGTCCCGCACACGTTCCCCGGGCTCACGTACAGCCCCGTCCCCCTCAGTATGGTGTACGCCGCCACGGCGACGGTGACGAAGGTCACGACGGCGGTCCGCGCCACGTCCGCCGAAACGACGTACCCGACGAAGCGGGACTGGTACTGCCTCCCGTCCGCGTAGGCCAGCAGCAGCCCCTCCACCTCCCTCGCCGTCCCGGCGCCCGACCGCAACGAGGCCTCGCGCACCTCGATCGAGGCCTGCCGGAACAGCGCCGACAGCGCGGCGATCTCGGCGTTGCTGGCGGCGACGAAGAACAGGTCGGCGACGAAGATCACCGTCACGTGCAGCATGCCGAGGATGTGGCCCAGGGGGAGGCAGCCCGCCCCGGCGGCGTTCACGACCGACGCGGCGAGGTACGAGGCGAAGAGGGCAAAGAGCTCCGGGCGGCCGACAGACAGGTGGGAGAGCCTGTCTTGCCAGCTGCTTGCGAGCCGCGAACGGAGCGCCACGAGCGCGTCGACGGCCGCGAGGAACCCGGGGTCCGCGGGGTCGGCGGCGCACTTTGGCGCGCCGGGATCGAACCGCGAGACGAGCTGCCGCAGGACGATGCGCACGGCGCGGGCCTGCAGCCGCAGGTCCAGGCGGACCGTCTGAGCGTTGCCGCTGGTGAGGCCGGAGTGGGTGGCGAGGGCAAAGAGGACGACGGCGAGGAGGTACAGCACGCCGCAGACGGCCATCCAGGGGTTGGGCCAGAAATCGTGCGAGTAGATGGCCAGCGCGGTGAATTGCTGCTCGAGGAGTAAAGCATTAATAAGATCCCTCGAGTGGAGCCCAACCAGGACCATAGCCACCTGGAAAAAGAACTGCGTGAGGAGGAAGCAGATCATGATTGAGTATTCAAAGATGCGGTAGTAGGCCGCCCGCATAGGGAGCCCTCCGGAGCACCCAGGCAGGGGGCAGGGACAGGCGAGCTTGTCTGCAGGGTCGTGGGCCGCCAGCCAGAGGCGCTGCGTCCCGCCAGGTTCCTCGGACGCGCCCGCCGGTGGCCCGGCGCGTACCATCTGGAGGTACCTGACCAGGCCCGACGCGGGGTGCCTCACGAGCCCGTCCTGCGGCGTCTCGGCGGCCACCTTGGCGGAACTGTTGATGGCCAGCATCGCCGAGATGCCGCCAACGATGCACAGCACGGCGTAGCCGGCGACGGCCACGGCCAGGTTGCGCGTGCCGGCTTGCGGCCACGCGAGCTGCCACGTGGCGACCCACAGCCCCACGGCCGGCAGGATCACCGCGGCTGCGGCGGCCTGGTTGCGCTCGGCCAGCGGCTGCAGCGCGAAATTGTACCGGAGGACCCCGGCGAGGAGCGGCGATGCGCGGCCGACCTCGCGCAGCACCGTGGCGCGCCCCAGCGGCGCGGCGTCGCGCAGCGCCGAGGCGGGATCGCTCCGCGGCAGCGTGCGGCCGATCGGGCGGGGAGGCGGGAAGACGAAGGGCGCCAACGCGAGGTGCTCGGCGGGCGAGAAGTCGGCGGCCGCCACGCCGTTCGCCGGCGCCGCCCCGCGCCACGCCAGCGAGGACATCGTCGCCGCCTCCATCTCGACGGGCTCGTCCACCGACGGCGCCGAGAACGACATCTTAAGGGGATGAGTCCGGGGGCGGCCGCACGGGGACCGCCACCAGAGTCGGGCCTTCCCCTTGCCTGGGCCCGTGACTTGAAGCCACCAGAACGTTCCTTAAATCCCGGAACACTCCAGTGCACCTTTGCGCAGCAACAACGGCGCTAGGAAAGGCGCAAAGATCGCCTCGACGCACTTCGGCGCTGCCCATGCAAGTTTGCGGTGCCCAGGGCGCCGTCCGACCGGCGGCGCGAGTGGCCTGAGTGAGTGCCGTTCCCAGCGATCGGCCGTTTGCTATTTGCCACCGAGCCGGCTTTCTGCATCCCGATGGCCCTACCGATTCCATTTCGACACATCCAACAAACAGGTCTTTGCGCACCGAAAAAGTACCGCCACCGCCCTCCCCGCATCACGCGCCCTGCACCCGCACCCCCCCCGCCTCCGACTCCCCGTCCCTTCCAAACCGCGTCCCCACCCCCCCGGGCACCCAAAACACCGAATCCGGATCCACCCCCCTCTTCACCTCCAGGAGCTACCCGTACCGATCCCCGTACAGCCTGCGCCGGGGGTGCTCCCCGACCGCCGCCACGGAGCTGAACTCGTTCACGTACGCCGCGCCGCCGTGCGCCCCCAGCGCGGCGGCGGCGGCGGCGACCCAGGCTTCCTCGGCGGCGTCGAGCGCGGGGGATGCCCACGAGGAGAGGGGGACGAGCAGGCACGCCGCGGCGCGGATGCCGGCGGGCACCGCGGCGCCGGAACGGGGAAGCGAGGCGGCGCCGCCGAGCGCGCATTCGTACCCCAGCGTGCGGACGGAGAGGGCGGATTCGGCGAGGGAGGAGACGACGGCCGCGGCGTCGCGGGTGAGGGCGGCGCCGAGGTGCGCGGCGGGGACGGCGATCGAAGTGAGGAAGTTGCGCGCGGGGAGCTCGTTGGGGTCGAGGGAGGAGAGGTACCGGGCAAAGGGGAGGTAGTTCGAGTGGTTGGCGTGGTCGGCGAGGCTGAAGGCGTCCGGGTGGGAGGCGGCGAGAGCCAGGAGCGGGGCGAGGGCGGCGTCGGCGGCGGCGTGCGAGGCACCGGCGTACAGACCGAGGCCGGTGCCGCCGGGCTGCTCGCCGCCGAGGAAGAGGTGCGTGCACGAGAGGCAGTCCGGGGCGCCCGGCTTGGCGGGCCGGGGGCCGGCACCCCCGGCGGGCTCCCAGAAGGAGGCGTTGTGCAGCACGGCGCGCATGAAGTCGGGGGCAAAGTCCGGGGTGTGCTGGTACAGCAGGGAGCGGTAAACGGGCAGCTGCGGATGCGCCCTGATCACAAACTCGACGGCGACGGCAAAGGTGCCCCCGCCGGCGGCGCGCATGACGTCAAACAGACGGCGGTGGTGATGCTTGTCGGCCACGACGAGCGAGCCGTTGGCCAGGACGGCGGTGATCTCGAGCACGTTGTCGGCCCCCAGCCCGAGCGAGCGGCTGATCATGCCGAAACCCCCGCCGAGGGAGAAGCCGGCCATCGAGACCGACAGGCTGGAGCCCGCGACAACGACCAGGCCCGCGGCGTCGGCGGCCTCGAGCACGGCGCCGGTGGAGGCGCCCGCGCCGCATCGCAGCGCCGGCCCGCCGCCGCTTTGCGCCGCTTCGGCGTGCGCGATGCGCGACACGTCGACGATCAGCGCGCCCTTCCTCGTCGACGCGCCCGAGTACGAGTGCCCCGACGATCGCACGGCCAGCGGCAGCGCGTGGTTGCGCGAACCGCAGCGCGCGCGCCGCACGTCGCCCGCATCGGCCGCGTACGCGACGAGCGCCGGCGCCGCGAAGAAGTTGAGCGAGCGCACCGCAGCGGCTCCAGGGCGCGAGCACCGCCGCGGCGGGGCACAGCGCCGCCGCGAACGCGTCGACCTCGGCGCGGGACGGCATCGCGGCCGCGGCTGGGCCGGACGCGTGGCACAGGACAAAGGCGGTGAAGGCGGCGGCGCGGAGCACGGCGGAGAGCATGTTGGACCGCGCGTGTCGGGGATCGTGGTTGTGGGGTTCAGGGCCCGGTCTGAACCAATTTTCGAACGTTCCGAAACCGAGAGCGCCGGCCGGATCCTTTTCCCGATAATCGAGCCGGCGATCGATGTAAGAAACCTGGGACGGCATCACCACTGCCCCGTCCCGACCGTCCCGCGCCGTGCAGATCAGGATCGTTTCCTCGCGTCGTGCCTTCCGGATCGCGGATGAAAAAGAGTTCCACACAGGAGGTAATTCGGACGGTTTTGTCCGCCGACGCAGGCTAGGAAACTTGCCGGTGTTGTTTGCCGGTGCTGTCGGCGGCGGCGGTCCAGAGCAGCTTCCCACGCCTCCACGCCCCGTACGGCCTCCTCCGCGGATGAATCCCGCACCGGACTGGGAAAAGGGAGCCAAACGGAACAGGAGCTGAAAGACTGTTCGCAGCTGGGCCGCGTGCAGGCCGGAGGTCCAACCAGCATCGCCTGGGATGCCAGCCACTTGTCGCCGTCATCTTCCTCGCCGACGTGGATGGCCTGATCTGGAATTGAATTGCATCTTCAGACTAGCTCCTGTGAGAGTCTCTCTCCCTTGCGCCGACCCTGTGCGATTGTAGCGACGGCAACGCGGAGAGCCCGAAAGGTGATCTGCCGTGTTTGCTTCGCATTGGGACCAACACCCTCACCGATATTGCACGGAGGTGGCGGGTGCCGCGTGCGGCCGACCTTCCTTCGGTGTTGCCGACTCGGCCTTTGACTGGGACGCCGGCCCCGTTGTTTACCTTTCCGACCCACCGGCCGCGTTCCCCGCACGGGGCCCTGATGCGACGCAAGCAACAAACCAGCCGCGCCGCAATTCAGGCCATTTCAGTGCGTTGTGGTGCGTGGGAGACGGTTTCCCGGGTCGGACCCCTGGGGCGGGCGGGACGGGGCGGCCGGAGGCCTGGGCCGCGCCGATCGGCCCTAGGGACGCCGCCACTCGCCGCCTTGGGATGCGCCGCGCCGCCTGCGCGCCCCCCGGACAATGAGAAGCGGCGCTCCCGAGGCGCCGCCGGGGCGCCCGGCGGGCCCGGCGGACCCCCGGCCGCGAATGCTGCGGGCGGCGGTGGCGCGCTACTGGGAGTTCCAGCACCCCGTCGTGCCGCTGCTGCACCGGCATTCCCTCGAGCACGCGGTGCATTTGCCGGGGGACGTGTACGCCGGGCCGCCGGTGGCGCTGGTGCACGCGATGGCCGCCGTCGGCGCGCGGTGGCTCGGGCTGGAGGACCCGGCGCGCGGGAGGTTCGCCGCCTGGTGCGCCGCGCGGGCGGCCGCGCTGGCCGACGGCCGCGAGGACATCGAGGCCGCGCAGGTGCACGCGGTACTCCTCGAGGCCGCCGGTGCTGCCGACGCCCCCGAGCGGCGGGCGGGGCTCGTGAGCACGGGCTCGCTGCTGGCCGACCGGTTGTACCGCGCCCTGCCGAAGGGCCGCCCCCGCACGCAGACCGAGTGGATCAACATGGAGCTCGTGTGCAGGCTCCGCATCGTGCTGTGCGCCCACGGGCTCTCGCTGGACGGCGGCCGGGCGATGCAGGTGGACTACTTCAGCGAGGACGGCTTCCCCGTCCCGGCCTCGGAGCGCTTCTTCGACGCCGAGCCCGCCGCCGCCTTTTCCGCCCTCTGCCGTAATTGGGACGCCTCGGGGCTCCCCTCCCTCGTGCATACGGCCGACATCGGCCCCGCCGCCGAATCCCTCGCCGCGCACGCCGCCGGCAACGGCAGCGCCCTCTGCCTCCTGCACTACGCCTCGCACCTCCGCCACGCCCTGGCCCAAATCACCCTCCGCCACGCCCTCCAGCCCGGCACGGAGCCCGCCACGGGCGCCCGCCACGCCCTGCTCGCGCTCTCCCTCCGCGCCTCCGCGACCCCCTTCGACGCCGCCGACCCCGCCGACCTCGCGCAGGGGAGCATGCCGCACCCGCACCGCGACCCCGGGCCCAAGACCGGCTGCGCGCTGCTGCAGTTCCGCCTTTTGGGCTGCGGCGTCGCCGCCGAGGCTTTGGCGCTCGCGGGGTACGCCAGGTCGGCGCTGGCAAAGGCGGTGCTGTTTGCGCGCGGCGCGAGGGCGCTCCTGCACGAGGACCCGCGGCTGGAGGGGGGGACCGCGATGCTGGTCGCGCCGGCGTACGGTGCGGGGACGGCGCTGCTGGCCGCCCTGCGCGGCGGGGACGGGGGGGACGGGGAGATGGAGGAAGCCGCGCGCACGGTGGCGGCGGTGCTGGGGTGGTTGGGGGAGGGGTACAGGGGGTCGCCGCTGGCAGCGGCGAGGAGGTTCGGGGAGGAGATGGCAAAGGCAGGGGTGATGGGTGCGCCCGTTCCGGGGGAGGAGGACGGGTGCGCGAGGATCGCGCAAGGGGAAGGATGGGGCGAGCAGCTGCCGAGGGGGCCGTCGGGGCTCGTGGATGCCGTGCTGTGGGGGAGCACGGGGTCGGACTGGAGCGGGTCCGGGTGGAACTGACGCAGGGTGCGGGCCGTGCGAGGAGAAATGGGCTGTAGTGAATGCGTCAATCACGCCAAAACACCAACGCCACCGCTGCTGCTTCGGATCCCCTGGTCCAGTTCTCCCCCTCGAACGCGCAGGCGGCGCCCTGTCCGGAGCCGATGCCGGCCATCATCAGCGAGCCGCGCGCGAGTACCTTGCCTTGCTCCGAAAGCAGCACCGCCGCGCACATGACCTGCTCGGCGGCTAGTGGGCCGTGTGCCCACGCGAAGAGGCCGCTGGAGGTGGACGCGGCGCCGGCGTCGAAGCCGGGGAAGAGCGCGGTGGGGGGAAGAACCGTACCCGGGCGGATGCGGGGCGCCGGAAGGATGCGGCAGCCCAGGATGGTCAAGACGCGGGGGATTATCAACTTCAAGCTGGGCAAGAATTGCATGCAGAACTCGCGGTCGTCGGGGGAGAAGCCGTGTGAGAGCTCCAGCAGGCGGTGCAGGTGAATGTTGTTGTCCGGCGGAAGCGGCGGGCTCAGGAACGCGGGCAGGCCCTCCCTTCCGGCCGGGTCGAGCGGCTCGACGGCGAGGTTCGCGGGCCACGTCCGGCTCTCGGATCGCTCCGGCAGGGTCAGCAGGTGTTCCAAATCCGAACTGGGCAAAGACTCGGGCTTCTCCCTGCCGCGCGCACTCCCCGACTTCGCCATCCCCATGGCGTCGCGCCCGACGTCCCCGAAGCCCTCCGAAAAGCCGGTGCGAATGCGGCGGGATTCGGTGGCCTCCGGTGTGGGCGTCCTCGGTCCGCCGGGCGCGGGCAAAGACGCAGAGGAGGGATCCGCGGGACGCCTACGCTTGCGCGTCCGCGGGACCATGTTGAAGCACGTCCCCGGCGTGCTGTGGTCCTTCATGAAAGTGCTCCCCTTGAGCTCGCCTGCATCCAAAGTACGTCCAAACCAGGAAAATGACGGGCAGGAAGTTCGTCAGATCTCCAGAGGATCAGGCGACGCCGCGGCCCACCCACCTAGGTACTGCTTCCCGCACCTCCCGCAGGTCAGCCTCACCCTCTCCGGATCATCCACGTTCCCCGCGTGCTCCCTGACGATGTGCGGCACCATTGTCGTCCTCTCGGCAAAGTACACGAAGCCCCACCCCTCCGGCGGCCGGCCCAGCGGGCCCAGCGCGAACGCCGCGTCGACGCGGGAATCGTGCCCCGCGTTCTCGCCGCGGGGGCGCCACGTTCGCGAGCCGTTGAATTGCGGTGGCACGGGGGGCGGCAGGGGCGGGACCGCGGGCGCAGGGGCCGAGCCGACGGCGGATTCGACCGAGTCGGTGTACTGGGGGTCGACCTCGTAGGTGGCCGCTGCCGCCGCGCCATCGCCTTGGGCAGAGCTCTTCAGTCGCCCGGCATCCCGCGCGGGATACGGGGCGGTGGCCGGGTGCTGAAGGTTGCGATCGTAGCCGAAGTGGCCGTGGCCTGCGCTCGGGGGGCTGGGTGCCGCGGTGGGGTAGGTCGAGAAAGGGTGCGGCGAGGCGGCGAGATCCCCCGAGGCGTGGTACCCGACGGGGTTGGCGGGGCTGGTCGGGCTGGGGAACAAAGAGCTGCCCGTGCGGGCGGCGTACACGTCGAGGAGGTGCGGGCCGTTGCGGCCGTCGTAGTCGCTGTCGTCGTCGTCGCGCCGGCGGGCGCGGCGGTCCCGCGCGCGTGAGGGGTTCTTGGTCCGGGTCCTGGCGGGGGGCACGACCCTGAGCAGCTGCGGGTCCTGCGTAAGGATGGTGCATCAGCGCGCGATCGCGGACGCGGCGGACGGATCGGTGCGTACGTTGGGGCGGCGGTCCCACGCGCACTTGTCGGGCGTGCAGTTACGGTGGCGGGTGTAATTGCCCGCGGGCCCTTTGCTCATGTTGCCGTCGGGCACGCCCTCGTGCAGGCCAGGGTGGCAGAAGACCGACACGAAGCGCAGCTGGCCCTCGCCACCTGCGGGCGCAAAGAGCAGCACGTGCGGCGCGCACTTGTAGAAGCAGCACGACGGCAGCTTCTCCAGGAGGGCGGTGAGGTCGGTCGGCCAGCCCGGCTGGCGCGAGGCAGCGAGCACCGCGTGCACGGCGGGCCATGTGTCTGCGGTGACTGCGGGCAGCGAACGGTGCACGCGGCCGAAGCCGGGGCGGCCGCCCGCCGAGATGAGGTAGACGGCGTACTGCGGCTCGTCGGGCGGCGGGAACCCCGAGGCGGGCGAGCCTGACGAGTCCTCTGCGGCGGCGGAGGTTATCAAGCACTCGCTAATGGCCTCACACGACGCATCCGGGATGCCACCCACCGGAGGACTGCTGGCGGGCCGAGCGCAGTCTTTTCGGTGGCCCCTTGTTCCGGTTCAGAAGGTCTGCGAGCGCGCTGGCGCAGTCGTCGCCGATGGAGTTTCCGTGCAGGTCCAGTTTCTCGAGCACGGAGTTACCCTTCAGCGCCTCGGCAAGCGCGCCCGCGCCCTCGTGCCCGATGGAGTTCTGGGACAGGGTCAGGGACCTGAGCACCGACTTCCCCTTCAGCGCCTCGGCAAGTGCGCGAGCGCCCTCGGGCCCGATGGAGTTCGCCGCCAGGCCCAAGGAAAACAGCGCCGTGTTCCCCTTCAAAAGTTCTGCGAGCGCAGTGGCGCCGACGTCCCCGATGGAGTTTCCGCTCAGGTCCAGGTCTTTAAGCACTGAATTCCACTTCAGGGCCTCCGCAAGCTGACGAGCGCCCTCGGGCCCGATGTTATTCCGGGGCAGGAGCAAGGACCTCAGCATCGTGTTCCCCTTCAACGCCTCCGAGAGCGCGCGGATCACGCTGTCGCTGTCCCCGATAAACTCCTTTGTCGCGTGTAGGTGTGTCTGTCCCGCGAGCCTGCTGCGCCAGTAGTCCGTGTTCGAATAGTCGGCTGCCAGCGGTCCTTGGTCGCCGCTACGGGGCAGGGCCAGCTCCATCGGTGCCTCGACGCGGGAATCGTGCTCCGGGATTTGGTCGCGGGGCCGCCCCGTTCCCAAACCGGGGAATTGCGCCGGTTCGGCGGGCGCGGGACCCGGGTCGGCGAGGGATTCGTTCGAGGTCGTGGGCTGCGGCGGGGTGCGCGGCGGCGTCGCCGGCCGCAAGGGCGGGTCCTCCATTGCGGCGGCGCGGGCTCGGTTCCAAAACGGCGAGGAAAGACTCCAGTATGCAGCGGAGATCTGCTGCCGGCCGGGTAGGACGAGAATGTCAACCTTTCAGCGCGGCGGCGCAGCAGAAAGTCAGTCACACAGACCTTTTGAGACCCCTTTCCTGCTCGGGGTTGAGACGCTGTGCTCGGTTCGCGTTTTGAAGTTGGCGTCGTCGTACGCCGAGAATTTTCTCGCTTTCCCGGAGCACGCACAGGTGCGGTTGCGTGGACGAACACAAGCCGGCGGCGGCTGTCTCCTCCAACGACTTCGACCCGCCTTCTCAACGACCCCTGGGGACATCGCAGCCGGCTTTCTACCGGACGGGCCCGCTGCTACCTCTTCCGATGCGGACTTCTAACTATTTCGTTTGGCCGGGCGCAAGTCCGACCTTCCTACGGCAACGGCGCGGGCACGTATACCGGGACCCGGCAGCATGCCGAATCTCGCCCGCGATCATCAATTCTCGCTGGAATTCGCTGGAATTCAGAGCAACGAGGTCCATTTGGCAGTGCTACTCGACTTATGCCAACGACCGGATGCGTAAGCTGGACGCGCAGGCAAGAGGCAGCGGCCAGGCCGCGGATCGGAAGAGTACTGTAATGTGCAGCTATTCTGTTCATCTGCTATCGGGATGCCGTTTTCCGTCTTTGGAGCGCCGGCCTTCGGTCGACGACGGTTTGTGGTGTCGAGTTAGCGGTGGCCAACCTTGAGAGATCTTTCGAAACCAATCAGCTTCCTTTCCCGCACGCCCCGCAGCCGGCAGGTCTCCCCTGCCCCTCCCCCGCGGTATGTGGACCCACGGTAGCGGGATCCGTTCGGCCCGGGCGCTCGCTGACCGCCGCCGGCCCGCATCAGGCCGCGCCCTCTGCCGAGCTCGCTGCCCGTCGCCCAGCTGCCCCGCGGCACCCGCCGCCGCGGCCATCGAGCGGACGCCTGAGAGCCTTTTCATTATGACCAAGAAAGCTATTGCCGGTGGGATTCGCTCCGGCGGAGTCGTCGGGAGCGCGCCGGAATTGCCCCGCCGTGTTCGCGCAGGAGTCGGTCGGTCGCCGCACCCCCCGCACGATGGCACCCCTCGTGCCCCTCCGGCGGCCGATGTCGACCCGGCCTTCCCCGCGGCGCACGGAACCCCGCCCGATGGCCTCGATGGCCCGGTGCAGCAGGCCACCGCTGTTGATGAAGGTGGCCCTGTGCCTCCCAGACTCCCCCGGCACGTTCTGACCTCCCGGCCCCGCAGGGCGCGCCGTATCCCCGCCTACGCCCGTCATTGGGCCTGCCGGTCACCCAGCCGCGTCGTCTGCGGGTTTTCCGGCCGCTGCCGACACCCAAGGCCCCACAGCCCACGTGGCCGGCCATCGCGAGGGCGAGCACGCCCTCGCTCCCCATTCAGCCCCCGCATTCGGCTTCGGGCAACCTCTCGACGCTGCTGCGACTCATGTTGCCACCGGGACGCGCCGTATTGCCCGTGTGGGCACCAAGCCCGCCCCCGCCGCCCTCGAGCCGGCCGTCACGCTCAAGGCCGTCCCTGCCCTGCCCGAGCAGGCCGAGCGCCCCGCCAAGCGCCGTGCCGACGAACTTCCAGCCTCCGAGAAGCCCGACGAGCGCGCCAAGAAGGCCAAGACCGCCCCCGCTCCGAACCCCGTGCTGGCCCCCGGGCGTTGCCCCAAGGACGGGCCTGACTGCTGCAAGAAGGCCATGCGCAAGTGCGCCGAGCAGGAGCGCGTCGAGGTAATTAGGGTCCGCGCGGACGGCAGCGTGGGCGGCACAAGGAGCAAAGCGCGGGCCGGCGGGCACGACCGGGCGGCCGGCGCCCGACGCGCGCCGCGGGTCCCCGGGACCACCTCCTTCGTGCAGTTCACCCCCCGGCACGCCCGCGAGTGGCATACCGGCGTCACCACCGAGAGAATCCCGACGAACCACATCCCGTGCGAGCTGGTCAAGCACTACGCGCAGGATCACATGAACATGCCGGGCATGTGGGTCCGCCGCGCTTCCCCAGGTGCGGCAAGAAGCTGGGCGGCCATTTCTGCTCCTTCGCCACCCCCTCGGCGGACCCGGCACCGTGCCCCGACTGCCGCAAAGCCGACGGCGTCGTACCCGCCGGGGACACACAGGGCCGCGGCGAGGTCGACTCGATGCACGACGTGCGGCAGCACCTGGCAGGCTACCACTGCCACTCGGCCGGCGGCGGCCACCTCAGGTGCGTCGCCTGCGGGACGCTCCACTCGACGACGAGCACGTACGACGCGCACACGAGCACCAAGATGCACAAGGAAGAGGTCACGCAGATGCCCGTGTGGTTACGGCGGAACTGCGGGCTGCCGGTCGCGGAAGGGGAAGGTGGGCAGCCCGCTTACCCTTTGGGTCGAACTGATCTTTCGCCGAGCAGTCGACGAGGAAGACCGCGGGCTTGCTTACCACCTGTGGATCCAGCGCCGCAACAGCCGCCAGGCTGCCGCAGGCACGGTCCGCGCGCCGTCTTTCCGCACGATCCGCTGATTTCTCGCCGCGCAGCGCCAATCGTCCCCAACCCCGTTTCCCGCGCCTTGTTCCCGCCCGGTATCGTGGATACGACGGATATTTTCGACGCCGGGACACCCGGAATGGCGAGCAAGGCCCGGCCCGGCCCCAAAGCGGGCCGCAAGCCCGTCGCAAGGCACGAGCCTGAGGTGATGGAGTTCACCGAGGACGAGGACGAGGACGGGGAAGAAGGCGAGGTCGGGCGAGGTCCGTCGCTCGCCGCTCACCCTGGGCGCACCTGACCCCGCGGCAAACAGGCGAACACTCTCCCGACAGAGACGTCAGCTTCCGTGGCTGCCACCCCGCGCCCGACGGGTTGCGGATCCTCGAAGTGATCGAGTTCTCCGAGGACGAGGACGCGGAAGAGAGGGCGTTCATTGGAGATCTCGCCATCAAGGATCGGGAGGAAGCGAACAACGGCCACGAGTGGCCAGGTGAGCCCTTCGCCGCCTCGATCGCCCGCAATCGGCTTGACCTGCCCTCGGTACAGGGGACTACCCTTTGGCCTTCCAAAACAAGATGGAGCTCACATTCGACATGGCAGTCGCCCTGGAGGCCGCTCAGCTCGCCGACAACTGCGGACCCAGCGGCCTGTACTCCCCCGGTGCGTTCGCCCGCCGGCGACCAGCCGAGCTCCGACCGATCCGCTCCGACCTGTCCCGCGCAGCCCCGAGCACTGGCTCCTCGACCCTCTACGACCCGCCCTCGGCCCCCGCACCGATGGGCGATACCGGCGATGCCGACCCGCCTTCGCTCAGTGCGTTCCTTCCCGCTGGTGACGGGAGACTCGTTGACCAGGCCTTTCCGCGCAGCTCCAAGCCGCGCTCTCAGCCTGGCGCTCGCGGGATCGACTGCCGTCGGAGGGCCCAGCCGCCCGGCTTTGCCCCGTATGTCCCGCACTCTTGCGCGGGCTCCGGTCGACATGCTGACGCATTCTTCCGAACAGGGCCGACCAACTCCTCCTCGATCCTCCGCTACTCGCGCCTTGCCGACACGGACGAACCCCCAGCGCCCCGCGCCACCTCGGCCAAGGGCAAGGGGCGCGCGGAACCCCTTTCCGACGCCGAGCCGAACGAGCAAGCCACGGGGTACGACGCGCCTCCTTTCAACGAGCGCGACGTGCCCCCCCAAGAGCCCGGTCATAACCCTCGCCCCGGCCCGGTGCCGGGCGAGCCTGCCTTCGGGCAGGCCGACGCGGAGCCCGTTCTGCCTCACGGAGACGCGGGCTCGGAGGAGGACTGGATGGAGTATTTGTTCTTCGACTAGGCCGCGGGGCTGTCGGAGTCGGAGTCGGAGTGCGGCCGTGGACATCCGCCTGCCGAGGTCTCCTGGTGTAAATATGCGTCTGATATCTGCCATGCAACGAATATGTCTGAACAATGTTTGTCATCTGCATCACAGTAACATCGCATCGAAGGTCAAGTAGTCGTCACAGGGACCTTTGCGACCCCTTCCCTGGTCGGGTTGAGACCCTGTGCTCGGTTCGCCTATTGAAGTGGACGTCTACGGACGCCGATTGCTATCTCGCCCTCCCGGAGCGCGCGATGGTGCGCTTGCGCGGGCGAACTCCAGGACGCCCACCGGGCGGCGCCGCACCAACGACTCGGCCCGGCTTCCGCTTTCTCAACAACCCCTGGGAACATAGCGGCCGGCTTTCTTTCGGACAGGTCCAGCTGCTACCTCGTCCGATGCGGACTTCTGATGGCATCTGCCGGGGCACGAGGAGTCGGACCTTGCCTTTCCGCAGCAATGGCACGGGGACAAAACACGCGGACCCGGCATCCTGCCCACTCCTTCTCACCACCATCGACGCTCGCAGGATCCCACGGGCGAAGCGGGTCGGCTCGGCATCTATGGGTTGGGCAATCAACTACAAAGGACGGAGCGACATTGTGACTTCGGCGGGCAGGAACGAGGCAGCGGGCAGACCCCGGGATCGGAACACTTCTTTGCTGTGCTGCCATTCCGCGGTCTCCGCTCGGGATCGGGATCACCTTGTTGGCTTGGAGCGGTCGGTTGGTCGATCGGTCTGGTCAGCGGTCGGCCGACCTTCAACCTTGCGGTTCAACTTGCGGCAGGTCGCCGCCAAACCAATCCCACACCTCGAGCCCCTTCCCGCGACCCCCCGCCGCCGGCAGGCCTTCCCTCCCCCTCCCCCGCGGTACATAGCCCCGGCGCAGCGAGATCCGTTCGGCGCCGGCGCCGTCTGCCCGCCGCCGCCGCGCATCAGGCCGCGCCCGCCCGCGAACCCGAGCGCCGGTCTCCCCGGCAGCCCCGCTGCACCCGCCGCCGCCGCCATCGAGCGACGCCTCCAAGCCTTTTCATTATGGCCAAGAAAGCAAGGGCCGGTGGGATTTCCGGCGGCAGCATCGCCACGCGTGTGCTGACGCTCGCCCGCCTGGGCCTGTTCCACAGTATTGGGACCGCCGACGCACCCCCCCGACGATGGCCCCGCTCCTCCCCCTCCGCCGGCCGATGGCAACCCGGCAGCGACTGCCGCGCTCGGCGCCCCGCCCGATGCCCCCGATGGACCGGCGCTGCCGTTTGCCACTGTGCAGCAAGGTGCCCCCGTGCCCCCCGCGCTGCCCCGGCACGCGTGCTGACCTCCCTGCCACACAGGACCCGCCATATCCCCGCCTGCTCGGGCCACCGGTCGCCCTCCCGCGTCGTCGGCGTCTCTTCCGGCCGCTGCCGACCCCCGCGGCCCCGCAGGCCACGTGACCGGCCACGGCGACGGTGCCCACCCACCCGCCCAGCATTCGGCAGCCGAATTCGGCTTCCGGCAGCCCCCCGATCCTGCTGCGGCCCAGCCTGCCGCCGAGACGCGCCGCAGCGCCCGCGTGGGCTCCAAGCCGGCCCCCGCACCGCAGGCCGTCCCGGCCCTGCCAGAGCAGGCCAAGCGACCCGCCAAGCGCCATGCCGACGACCCTCCGACCTCCAAGAAGCCCAGCAAGCGCGCCAAAAGCAGCAAGGCTCGCGCAGCCACCGCCCCGGCTCCGCAGCCCGAGCCAACCCGCGCAGAGTGCCCCCAGCACGATATGGACTGCTGCGAGGAGGCCAAGCGCGCGTGCGCCCGGCAGAGCCGGCCGGACGTGATCAGGATCCGCGAGACGGCCGCGGAGGGAACGGGTGGCAGGACGCAGGCCGGCAGCAAGGACCGCGGCCGAAAGGCCGGCCCCAAGCAGAAGGCCGGCACCTGCGCCAAAGATCGCGTCCCCGGCAAGACCTACATTGTGACGTTCATCAAGCCGGACGCCCTCGGATGGTCCACCGACCTCGTCACCGAGGAGCTTCAGCCCAAGGACCTCGGCAGGGTGTGCAAGCTGGTCAAGCACATCGACAAGGAGCACATGAAGAGGATGTGGGATCTGCCTTTCCGCTCTCCGCCCCGCGCCGTCTGACGGACGCCGTCCCACTCCAGGCACTACGACGGCGGGCACTGCCCCAAGTGCGGAACGAGGCTGGCCGGTCTTTCGCCGCGCAGTGGACGAGGCGGACTGGGGAGCTGCCTATGCCGACTGGATCCTAAGGCGAGATGGCCGCCAGCCTCCGGCAGGTACTAAATCTCGGGCGCGCTCCTGCCTCGCGAACCGCTGATTCCGCGCCATGCAGCGCCCCTCGCATCAACCTGCCCCGACGACGAGGTGGTGGAGTACACCGAGGACGAGTCCGAGGACGGGGACATGGAGGGCGGCGAAGGTCGAGGTCGGTTCCTGTCTGCTTCCCCTCGGAAGTACCTGATCCTCCGCGCAAAGCAGCCGAGATCGGTCCCGGCCCCGACGCTGAAGACGACAGCTACGCCTTTGCCTTGATGCGGGAGGCTGCGGAATGGGCCAATGCCGGAGGACCGAGCCGCCTGCCTTCCCCCCGTATGTCCCTTGCGCGCGAATGGCGGTCGACTTGCTGACATATGATTCCGAGCAGCCCCCAGGAGCGGCTCCTCCACCCTCTGCAACTCTCCCGAGATGGAGCCCGCCGAGTTGATGGAGGAGGCCGACGACATTCCGGCGCCGGTCACCGCCTCGGCCAAGAGCAAGGAGCGCGAGCACCACTTTCCCGACGCCGACGCGCACGAGCAGACCACGGGGCACGATGCGCCGCCTCTCGACGGCCTCACGCCGGGGCCCCTGCTCGCCGGCCTCGCCGAGTTCGCGTTCATGGCGTTCCCGCCGCACACCGTGGCGCTCGCCGACATTTCCCCGCCGACGGACCCCCGCGACGTCCGGGCGGCCTGGTGGGTGGCACCCGAGGCGGGTGCCGACGAGGATGGGGGGAACGAGTCGGAGTAGGTGTGGATGCCGGCGGAGGGACGCGCTGTACATATGCAGGTTGGATTATCTCTATGTAACATATCGCGTCGTGTGCAATACCGGAACGCTGTTTATGCCGCCGGCTCGGCGAGGAAGCTCCGAGGGATGGGGCGACCGCCCGGACAATCTTCTGGACCGTAACGTGGCGCTCCGTCCACTGTTTGCTGTGGTGAAGTCGCCGGCGGACGGAAAACTGAAGGGAGAACGGGACGGCGTTGTCCAGGATTTGGAATACTCCGCAGACGTGCATCTGCTGCTCTTCAAGGCTCGTACGGGCCCCGTTCGAACACCACCCTCGACCCGCTCGCCGCGCCCTCCGCCGCCAGCTCCCCGAGCGTCCTCGCGGTGTCGAACCTCGCCCCCTCCGCCGAGAACAGGGCCAGCAGGTCCCCCGGATCCGAAGATACGTTGTTCCGGTTCGCCACCTTGCCCTGCTTGGCCAGCAGGTCGACGATCCGGCCGACGGTCCAGTCGCGGTGGAAGAAGCACGGCTCGTCCGCGCCGCCGGCCTCCTTGGGCATGCGGACCGTCAGGTAGACGCGCGACTCCATGGGGACGGCGGGGTCGCCCTTGGCCCGCTGCTTGAGCTTCATGATCTCGATCTGCAGGTTGAGCTTCTTCGGTTTCGGGGGCGGCTTGGCGGGGGCAGCGGAGGTCGTCGCGGCCGGCTTCCCCAAGGCGGTCCCCATGTGCTTCCCCACGAAATCCTTCGCCTCCTCCTTTTTCTTCTCCTTTTCCCTCTCCCGGTCCCCCAATGAAGCGCAGGCATGGTCCGCCGCGTGCCTGTGCGCGAGGCAGTACGCGCCCCCGCACCCGGCACACGTCGACAGGAGCGTCCGGACCTCCCGCACGCCGCACCCCTCCCTCCCGCAGGCCGCCTTCTCGCTCTCCCCCTTCTGCGCGTCCTCCGCGGAAACCACGCGGTCCGGGTCCCCGGGGCACGCGTGCGACGCGTAGTGCCTGTGCGCGGGGCAGAACGCGCCGGGGCATTTCGGGCACGGGAAGGGGAGGAAGTCCAGGGCGGTGCAGGAGGGGAGGGAGCAGTGTGCGCCGAGGGTGGGGAGTTCCATCGCGGGAAAGGGGAGGGGCGAACGGGAACGCGGGACGTGTTTGGAGCCAGGACCGAGCAGGGCGAGGGGCGCAGGCGCGCCGCTCGACACCCGGGACTGCCTTGTGGGGGCCACACCGGCACCGAATGAAGCGGGAAGCAGTTCAGAATATGTTGCAAGCAACGATTGGCTCGATTCGGCGGGATTAGCGTCGGATCAGAGCCCGAGGTCGACACGCGATCGCTGATTCATCCGTCAACCAGAACGGCCGCATTCCATGCGAATCTCTCCCAATTCCCTCCTATCGTCACCGGCACATTGTCGATCGTCATACGGACCCCGTTTCCGGGTGGCCGCCCGGGGTGTTTGGGACGCGAGCAGCGTCCGGCGGTCGACGAGACGCCGCAGCACATCGCGTCATATCGGCCCGGCGGTGCCCCATGGCGGCGGCCGACGCCGTGGCGGCGCTGCTCGCCGAGCTGCGTACCAAGGACGCCGAAATCGCGCGGCTGCGGCGGGAGGGCGAGCGGCACCGGTTTTTCTTCGAGTCGGCGGCGACGGCGCAGGCCGTCGTCGACTGGACGCCGGGCAGCCTCTATAAGGCGAGGCTGGCGGAGGGCGGATCGGGCGCATCGGACGCGGAGGACCCCGAGGACGACGAGTTTGCCGTGGCGGAGGTGAACGCGGCCGGACTGGCGGAGATGGGCGCGCTGCTCGCGGCGGCGGTGTCGCCGGCGACGCCCAGCACGACGCCGCGGGCATCGGACTCCTCCAAGACGGGCGGCTACTTCGACCTGCCGCGGCAGACTTCGGCGGGCGCGGCGCTCATGACCCCCGGCGCGGCGAAGCGCGACCTCGCCGCCGGGGGCCCCGTGGCCCGCCGCAACCCGCTGTACCGCGTGTTCCGCGAGCAGCGGGCGCAGTTCTTCGAGGCCGCGAAGCTGGCCACCTCGGGCGCGACGGTGCGCTTCCAGGCGCCCAACCTGCCCGGCGCCCCCGAGCCGCCCGTGCGCCCGGACGTGGTGATCCGGTGCGTGTCGGCACCCGGGGACGACGATGGCGAGGTGCCGCGGGGGACGGCTAGGTTCTGCATCACAAGCACGGCGTCGCGGGCTGAGCACGACTCGGCACGGCAGCTCAAGGCGGCGCTGGACGCCGCCGAGGCGGCGAACAGGGCAAAGACGACCTTCGTGGCCACCATCAGGTGACTCTGTTGGCCGACGTCACGCTTTTGGACAGCAACTGATGGTTCCTTTGTCAGCCACGAGCTACGAACGCCGCTGACTGCCATCATCGGCTTCTCGCGACTGCTCGAGGACGCCGAGGGCCTAACGGAGGAGGAACAGAGCTGGGCGCTAATGATCCGCAACGCGGGAGACAGCCTGACTAACATCATCAACGATCTCATCGGTAGCTCTCCCGTGCCGCCCCACCCCGCCTCTCTGCTGACCCCCGCCCCAATCAGACGTCTCCAAGATCGAAGCCGGCAAGATGGACGTCCAGCTCGCCCCCTTCCACCCCCGCGAGTTCCTCGCCACCGTCCACGCGGTGCACTACTCCCGCGCCCGCGAACTGGGCATCGACCTCCGCGCCGAGGTTCTGCCCCCGAGCGCGGACCGCCCCGGCTCGGCCGAGGTCCCCGAGATGGTCGTCTCGGACGAGCTCCGCCTGGCGCAGGTGCTGCACAACCTCCTGACCAACGCCAAGAAGTTCACGCCCGCGGGGGGGACCATCTCCATCGCGGTGCAGGCGTTCCTCCGAGGGGAGCAGCAGCCGGCGGGCACCGCGCCGCCGATCCCCGGCGGCCGCCGCCGCTCGAGCCTCGCCCTCGGCCCGTCGGACTCGCCGAAATCGCACACCCTGCGGATCTCCGTCGCCGACACGGGGATCGGCCTGGCGCGGGACAAGCTCCCCCTGCTGTTCAAGGAGTTTTCGCCGGGGGACCCGTCCTACGCGCGGCAGTTTGGCGGCACGGGGCTGGGGCTGTTCATCTCCCGCCGCCTGGTGGGGCTGCTGGGCGGCCGGATCGGGGTCGACTCGGAGGGCGAGGGGCTCGGGTGCACCTTCTGGTTCGAGGTGGACTACTCCCCGGAGGACATTTTCAGCGTGCCGATCGAGGAAGGCCCGCTGAGCAGCCACGTGCGGCGTGTCAAGAGGGGCAAGCCCCGGCGCGCGCGCAACACCGAGGGTTCGGCGTCCGGGGAGCGAAGGAAGGAACAGAACGGCGGCGGGGGCAACGAGGTCACGAGGCACGCGAGCCTGCTGGGGAACCACCCCCGGCGGAACAAGGGCGCGGACCGGTACCGCGACATGGACCGCGCCAACGAGCAGCTGTTTTCCTTGGTGCCCGATGGCGACGGGCCCGTGCCCCCCGTCGCGGACCCGGGTGCGCAGCCCCGCTCGATCCTACCCTCCCCCGCCGACGCCCCGGCCATCGTCGCGCCGACGGCGGAGCCCCTGGCGCGGAAGCTCCCCGTGCAGATCCTCGTGGTGGAGGACAACACGGTCAACCAGCGGCTGGTGGTCAAGCTGCTCTCGAAGGAGGGATACGCGGAGGGGGAGCACGTGGCGACGGCGCGGGACGGGGAGGAGGCTGTGAGGATGGTGCTGGAGAGGAGGCACAGGAACCCGTTCGACGTGGTGCTGATGGACGTGCAGATGCCGGTGGGTCGTGCTTTGTTGATGGGGAGCTCCGCGGAGGCTGACATTCGTTGCAGGTGCTCGACGGGTTGGAGGCGACGAGGATGATCCGGCACGAGCTACAGCCCGCCGAGCAGCCCGCCATCATCGCCTTGACGTGGGTCGCCCATCGGTTTCCCCCTCGCCCTCCTGACCCCGGTCCCCTTCCGGGCAGCGCCAACGCGATGCTCGACGACCGCCAGAACTGCTTCGCGGCGGGCATGGACGCGCACGTCGCCAAGCCCGTCCGCGCCCGCGATCTGTACGCCGCGATCGAAAAGTTCGGCATGATGCGGCGGTACGCGGTCATGGCGGACGTGTCGGCGCTCAGCTTGGCGAGCGACAGGAGCGGGAGGAGCTGGGCCTCTTCGGACGGGCAGGGGGGGCCGCCCGGGGGAGGGGTGCCGCTGGTGTGAGGCGCTGGGAGGAGGGAGAAGTGCATGGGTGGATGTGCTGTGCATCTGATTCACGGTATGGAGTAGGGTATTCGTTGGCCGCACAACGTGGGATTGCGACCGAGTCCCAGAACATCCTCCCAAGCAAAGCTGACCCCGCTGCATATGTGCAGGTTAGCGATTCTTCTGGTCGTTTCTGGCGGGTTCGAGTGTCGAGGGTTGAGGTGAAGGATCGGCCGATTTTCCGATGTTCCGAAACGTCCTCAAAGGCCCCCCGCTCCGCCCCGGAATCGCCTTTAAACCCTTCCTATCCTGCTCTCCGCTTGCTCCGCTCCATCGCAGTAAACCGATGGACGCCGCGCAGCCCGCCGCGGCCGCCCAGCCCCCCACGACCGCGCCCGACCCCAAGGAACCCCCCGCGCTGACGCCCGCCGAGCGGCAGCAGTACACGCGCGTGGCCCGCAAGATGGACATGTTCCACGAGCACTTCCGCCGCACGTGGGCCTACCTCCACGGCGCGTGCACCGCGGGCTCGCGGCCGCCCGGCGTGTCGATCCGCGAGTTCCTCTCCGCGGGCCTGGGGTTCCTCGAGAACCTCGAGGGACACCACGACATCGAGGAATACTACGTCTTCCCCGCTCTCGCGCGGCGGATCCCGGAGTTTTCGAGTGCCGGGGTGCTCACGGCGCAGCACGGCGAGATCCACGCGGGGATGGACAGAATGAAGGCGCTGCTCGAGGCCTGCCGGAAAGGGGAGAGGGAGCTGCGGCTGTCGGAGCTCAAGGAGGTCATGGACTCGTTCGGACCGGCGCTGATGCGGCATCTGGACCAGGAGGTGCGGCTGTTGGAGCCGGAGAATCTGAGCAGGTACTACCGGGTGGACGAGCTGGGCTTGATTCCGGGACTGTCGTGAACGGGCGCAGTAGATCTCGCGACGACGACGTCTGAGGCATGGTGGACTCGTTGGCTATGAGTAGACGATGTTGGGGATTGGACGCCCTCGCCCACGCGGACCCGCACGGACAAACCCGGGCCTAGCTGGATACGACCAAAGATAGCGATAAATCCCAGGCAGGCATCGTGCCGTTTGATCGTCGTTTGATCGACGGCAGTGTCTGGACAGTGCCTGGACAGCGTCTGCTGTCTGAACAGTCTGAACACCAGTGCACCAGCCCCGGCCGGTAGAAGACGCCCTCCATGTAGACGAGAAAAGCCCGTAGCCAGTTGTCCGTGAGCCCATGGTGAAGCAGTCCGCTGCCGACACTCCGTTCCTGAGACAGGCAGGGTTTGCTTGTCGCCCACCTCGCGCCGCCCACGCTTGCGCTGACATCGACTACAAAAGCCGGCCATCCGGGTACGTCCATGAAACGCGCCGCAGTCGGGTACCTGAGAGTGGGTTAACCTAGGTTAGCGAATTACGAGTTAGGCCCGAGACGAGTGGGTCAGCGCGCGCGCCGCCTGGCTGCGGTGCCTGGCCAACCTTTCCCTGTCTACCTTGCGTTCGCACCCCCGCTCCCCCATCAGCCGCCCGCCGCCCCAACGCCGGCAGCAGCCGAGATGCACGCTGCCGGTGAGATCCGCCGGCTGCCGCGCGGCGCCGCATCGCAGCGCGGCAGGAGCCCCGTGGCCGGCTGCTGACGGTGCCGCGGTCCCGCAGCGTCCCCCGCGCCGCCCCCCGCGCCGCCGCAGGCCCGCGGCGGCCCGCGCTTCTCCGAGCCGCTGCGCGCGTCGCTCGCGCCGCCCATCGGGGCCGCCGGCGCGCCGCACGCTGAGGGACGGCGCAGCCCGCGCTTGACAACCGGCGCACCGCCCAGGCCCGCGCAGCCCCCCGCAGAGCCCGCTGCTCCGGCGGACAGCTCCGGCCCGCCGGCCTGGCTTGGCACGCTCTATAAGGTGTTGCTGGAGCTCGCCGCCGATGGCTCCGTCTCTTTCCGTGGGTGTGCCGCCATGGTCCGGTGCGAAGGACGTTGCGCTCACCCGCGGAACCGCTCCCGCTGCCAGCTCCTTCCTCCGATGGCCAGCCTATTTCCGCCGACTTCGACTGGACCTCCCTCATCGCATTCCCCGAGGGCACGCCCGACACCTGGCCCATCGACGCATCCGAAACACCCCTGCACCCCATGCGTCGCCCTCCCTCCCCGCTTTCCATCCTCGCAGACGACTGGGCCGCCAAGGACGCCGTCGGACCCCGCCGCGGGGATCCGACGGAGGTGGACAGGGACGGGGTGTGGAGGCCGGTGGGGACGCTGGGCGTCGGCGCGGGCGCCGAGGCCGCAAGGGGAGTCAGGGGAGAGTAAAGGGGACCCGGTCGTCGGACGATATCCAATTCCCTGCATGTAGCCACGATATCCTATGCATGCTTTGTTTGTCGCGCCCCGGAGTGGTCTCGCATGGAGAATCCGCGCACGGTCGCATCAAGTCTGCAAAGGGGAGCAGGTCAGCCCCCCGTTGGTTTGCAGCCCGGGATAATGCACCCACCACGTACGTCAGCGTCGCCGTGGCCGTGAACGAGAACGCGGTGGGCGTGACGGGAAGGTCCCCCGCGGCGTTGGTGGCGAGCACCGTGAACGTCGCGACGGGCGTGAGGGTCCCCTGCGAGTCGGTCACGTAGGTCGCGTACGCGGTCAGCAGCGCGTCGCCGCCGGCGGTGATCACCCCCGTGGGCGTCGGGGCGGCGATGTCCCAGCTCGCGGTGCCCGACTGGGGGCCGATGGAGATGGCGGTGACGGTCATGTCCCCGTCGCCGGGGTTGAAGATCGTGAGGGTGGTGGCGAGGGACTTCGCTTGGGCGGACGTCGAGAACTGGCCGCCGTTGTTGAGGGCCACCATCGTCAGGGTGGCCTGCTTGGAGGCTTCGTAGCGCCTGTAGAGGTGCTGGCTGTCGGCGTGGCCGACGCATGCGACGTGACCTTCGGGGGCATTGGGGTAGGCGAACTCGCTGGATCCCCGGCCGCGGGCGGAAGCGCCGGGCGGGAAGGCGGAACGGAAGGGGGGTGGCCGGCGAGTGAGGCGCGGTAGCAGCGGCACGGGCGGCAAGGTGGTCAGCGGCATCGCGGGCAAGCAGCTCAACCGTGGCGTACCAGAAGGCGGCACTGTCGCACTCCCCGCAGGAGCGCTTGAAGACGACGGGGGCCTTCCCTCCGGGCGCCGCGGCGGCCCCGGCAACAAGGAGGATCACGGCGGCAAGCAGGGAAAGCAGCGCGGTGTACACCGGGCGCGACATAGTGGTGTGGGCACGGGGGGCAGCCTGGAGAACAGGTTGGGGGATTGGGAGGCGTCGGGGAGAGTTCGATTTTGAGGGATCGAGGGACACTAGATCCCCTCTTGCCTCATTCGGAAGCAACCTCGTCAGATGCATTCGGCAGATGCATTTGGACCCGCAGCAGGACGGACGTGGCGGCGAACGTTTCTGTGATTTACGGCAAGGAGGGACCGGTGGTCCCAGGATGCGAGATTTGCGCACCTTGGCCCGACCTGGTCTCTTCCACGAATGACTGATCAAGATGCCCCCAAGATGGTGCGGCCCAGGGACCGAGCCGCTGAGGAGTTGCGGAATTGCGCGCAGGCGGCGTAGGTCAGGGAACTCAGGTGCAGATCCCCGCGGCAAGGACGGGGTGCTCCACAGCATGGAGCAGACGGATGGCCGGGTGACTCAGTCGGCGATGGGATATGTGCCGAGTGACTCGCTCGGCGACGTGCGGGATCTGTGCCGCGGATCGTCGGGCCGTGACAGGACGGGTGCTGCGGCAGGTGGCGGAGCCAGGGGAAGCAGGCGTCGCACATACTTCGGGCGCAGCATCGTGCGACGGCTAGGGAAGTCAAGGGGGATCCGTGGACCGGGGACGCCCGAGGGTCCCCTCTTGCCCGATCCACCGATTCGGAAACCAGCCGTTTCGGAATCGTATCCTGGTACGCTAACGGAGCGACTCGTAGCTTGTCGTGTTGCCCCGCCACGACAGCCAACATCAACACCCTCCACTACCCTGCCCGAAGCGGCCAACCCATCCTCTCATGGCGGAGACACGCGCCAAAATGGAATATCTCGTGCGCCCAGCTTGCTTCTACCGGGCCGTCAAGGACGTGCTTGACGCCGAAGACGAGGCGAACAGTGGCGTCCTGTCCGGCGAGGCTCCAACGTTCTCGGGTCGGCGCGAGGTCATGGTTCGTTGCCGGTTCCCCCGATGGACGGGAGCGAGGAGCCCGCAGACGCGGAGCAGAGGCTGGCGGGTTGCGACTTGAAGCTTCACGGGAGCCAGTGGAGCATGGAAGCGGGAGGCGGCCCGCTCTACCAAGAAGTGCGAGAGAGGGCACTGAAATTCCTCGCCTTGCCGAACCCTGATCTAGTCTCGTGATCTCGAATTGGAAGATTTCTTTCTTCGCTACAGGCGACCCTATGCATCCTTTGTTTGTCGCACCCGGAGCGGCGTCGGAGCCCACGGACGAGCTGCAAATGGTCCAGATCACGCTCGACGACGTCCACTTCCGCTTCGCGCCTCGGAGCAACCTCGCGAGCCGATCGCCCGCTGGTCCGCCGCCAGCTTGGGCTTGACATCTGTGCATGTGGACGGCACGTGTTGAAGCGCGATCGCGTCTCCGACCTTCCTTTGCGCTCGACCGATCTATCCGTTCTATCGCGTTCCCCGCCCAAGTACCCGTCCTGCGGCGGTTCCACCACAACAAACATTACGAGAGGCACTACGTAAGTGAGAGAAAGTGTCCTGCCGAACCAGGTCCGAGCCGCCGCCCCCTCAGGGCTTCCTCGCCGAAAACACCAGGTACCGCAGGTTGTCGTTGGCCAGCGCCTCGGCCTCCCTGGTCCCCGGCTGCACCTCCCTCGGACCCTCGGAGCGCAGCATCGCCCTGTCCGGCCGCACGTGCTGGCCCACCTCCACATCCACGTAGCCGACCTTCTCCAGCAGGCGCCGCAGCGAGGCCCCCGAGTGCAGGAACCGCGGCCGGCCCGTGCCGTCGGGGGTTTCCCACCACGACTGGCCGTCCTCGACCGCCGTGCCGACGCAGGAGCCGAGGAGCAGGCCGCCGGGGGCCATCAAGTGCTCGAAAATGCGGGACAGCAGGCCCTCGACGTCCTCCTTGGCCAGCACGTGCAAGACGGCCGCCACCGAGACGACGGCGAACGCCCTCCTCGGCAGCGGGTCCGCGAACCCGGGCGGCGGCGAGGGCGGGAAGAACGCGTCCTCGAGGATGTTGCCGAACGCCGTGGGGCACGCCAGCGTGCCCGCGTCCCCAAACAGCCGCAAGCCGAGGTCCCAGTACCCGCGGGTCACGTCCAGGCAGTGCACCTGCGCGGCCGGCCAGCCGTCCAGCACCAGCTTGCGCACGTCGGCGCCGAAGGCGCAGCCGACCTCGAGCCACCGCGCGGCGGGGTCGGCATCCAGGGCCGCCATCGCGTCGGAATATTTCGGGTGCCGTGCGACGCGCGCCGTGAGGAACATGAGCTCCGCGACGCAGCGGTAGACGTGGAGATTCTGCGAGACCGCGGAGTCGCGGACGGCGAGGGCGCGGGCGCGGCACTCGGGCAGCGTGAGGCCCGTGTACTCGGCCAGGAACGAGAGCGCCTCGTCCGACGGGCCGGCCGGTGCCGCCGATGGCGGCCGCGGGCCGGCGCCGGGCTCGGGGGACGGCGCTGACATGGTGTTTGCGGCGGCAACGCGGGCCGCTGCGGGCCGGTCGCCGGTCGGGACCCCGTCGGAGAAACTTCGCCTCCAATGACTAACCCGCACCGTCCTACGGCCAGCAACTGCCATGATACCATGCACGGTGTTAAAGCATCCCCGTCCGGGGTCCATCCGCCCCGGGGTCCTCACACCCGCCCGGCAGCCCCGCGCCGCCACACCCGCATCGGCGAGGAACACCCCTTCACCGTGAGGACCAGGTTGTCCTCGGGCACCACCTCCCTGGGATCGCAGAGCAGCTCGAACTCGTACCGCGTGACAAAGTGCGCCAGAAGCACGCGCATCTCCTGGACCGCAAAGTTCTGCCGCGACGCCAAGGCGGCACCGTCAGCTCCGCCTTCCCAGCAGCACCCGGGACGCCCACCTTGCCGATGCAGTCCCTCGACCCCTGCATGAACGGCGCGAACGCCGCCCTGTTGCAATCCAGCGGCCCGTCCCCCTCCTTCCCGTCCCCGGCATCCCACCTGTCCGGCCAGAACTCGTCCGCCCTGTTCCACAGGGCGGGCGACCGGAGCAGCGCATACATGGCGATTTCGATCCACGTCCCCGGCGGCACCTCGACCGTGCGCCCGCCGTGCTCGATGGCGAAGCCCTCGGGGGGCACCTCCCGCGCCAGCAGGCCGGCCCCGGCGACGGGGTACATCCTCAGCGTCTCGTTGATCAGGTTCGACAGGTTCCGCGCGCCCTTGAGCTCCGCCAGCGGGATCGTCCCGCCCGCCCCCGCGAGCGGGTCCAGCTCCGCCCTCAGCCTTTCCAAAAACGAGCGGTGCTGCGTCAGCGCGAACAGAGCCCAAGTCATCGTGTGCGCCGTGGTGTCGCTGCCGGCGCCCATGAAGACGAGGGCGTTGGACATGACCTGCTCCCGGCTGAGCTTGTACTTCGATTCCTCGTCCTGCGCCGAGATGAGCGATTTCAAGATGTCGGCGGGGACGTCGTCGGGGCGCGAGGCCATCTCTCTCTCGCGCGCCTCGACGAGCGACTCGGTGAACTCGCGCTGGTACTCGAACGTCCTCTTCACGGGGAACCATTGGTAGCGCTTGCGCAGGAACGGGAAGATGACGAACAGCGCGGTCCACTTCATCGACCTGTTCATCTCCTCCACGAACGGGTGCCTCCCGCCGATGGATCCCAGCGAGCGCCCGAACGCCGTCAGCCCGATCACGTCCGCGGCGAACGCCTGCATGATGGCCACCAGGTCCACCCTTGCGCTCCGGTCCGGGGAGCTGGCCATCTCCCCGTCGAGCGCGCGCCTCAGATCGTGCCACACGGCAAGCATCTGCGGCTCCAGGTTCGAGAGGTACCGCACCGAAAACGAATGCGACAGGAGCTTCCTCTGCATCCTGTGCGGCGCGTCCTCCAGCGTGTCCAGCACGCTGCGCTCCCGGAACGTCGGCGGCACCAGGTTCGAGTAGATCATCGCGGGTTTGGGCAGGTCCAGGGTTTTAGCGATGCGCGCGACGAGCGCGGGGTCGGCCACGGAGAGGGTGCCCGGGGCGACGCGGAGCACGCCGCCCTTGCGCGCGTGCTCCCGGCAGAGCTTGGCGAACCGCCGCTTGCCGAGCTGCTCCGACACGCGGGCAAAGGGGTTCCACGCGCCCGAGACGGCGGGGAAGTCGGAGCGGAGCAGGGGGAGGAGCCAGAAGTACAGGTAGAGCGCGAGGGCGAGGAGGGCGGCGGCGGCGAGGGGGCCCATCGCGGCGCGCGGGGGAGGGGGAGGGATGACGGTGGCACGAGATTCGCGCGTTTGCACGCGAACAGACGCGATTCGGAGGCTCCGGTTGGGGGGAACGCGCCGGTGATTGCGGGTCGCGTCTGTGACTCGGTCGGACCCGGTCCGGCGAGCCTCGTTAGCCCAATCCCCGACCGGGGTCGGATGCCCAGTTCCTTTGAAGCAAGTTCCCTGGAGGAGTTTGATTCGTCGCGTCTGTGATGAAGAGGACGGGTGCGACACTGGATCCGCGAGCGAGGCGGGTGGTTGCTTCCGCGATCCATCGCGCCGAGCTCCCGTCGGATTCGCATCCGACGAATCGGACGTAGAGCTGGAGGTTGAAGACTTGTCCGCTCTTCTCGAGGTGCGGAAAGTTCGGGGTCGCCGCGGCAGATTGGCCGCACAGTTTCGTGATCGCGCGATCCTTTCATAATCCGACGGCCGCACGCCAACGCCAACAACCGCCCATCGGCTCGAGAAACAACCTCGCCTCCTCTGATTTGCACCGCCGAGATGTCCCAGGTGCGTTCGGTGGCCCGGGCGCGCGGCGGACGCCCGCTGACGGCCACCCCGCGCGCGTGTCTCCCAGGCGAAAGCGGCGTACGATTTGCACTACTGGTTCGTGGTCCGCGCTCCAGGGCTGTCTTCTTCGTGTTCCTGACGCGTTGCTCCGCGCAGGCCGACGCCCAACGGCAAGAAGGTCGGTTCTCGGGCCAAGGCCGGCATGCGTCGGTAGCTGATCCGCCCTCCCTCTGCCGTTCGAAGGTCACCATCCTGCTCGAGGAGATGGGGATCAAGTACAACGTCGTCGACTGCAACATCATGCGCGGGGACCAGTTCACGCCCGAGTTTCTCAAGATGAACCCGAACCACAGGATGGTGGGCCACGCCGTGCGGTCCGCCCCGCGCGTGGGCCCGGCGCTGACCCAATCGACGCGCAACAGCCCGTGCTGGTGGACAACGAGCCCCTCGGCGGCGGCCCCCCCGTGGCCATCTTCGAGAGCGGCGCCATCATGCTCTACCTCGCCGAGAAGCACAACAGCCCGCTGCTCCCCTCGACCCCGCTGGCCAAAAAGTACGAGGTGATCGAGTGGGTGGTGTGGCAGCAGTCGAACCAGGGGCCCAAGACGGGCGAGTGCGGGCACTTCCGCCGGCTGGGCGACACCAAAGGCGACCAGAGCTACGCCGTCACGCGCTTCACCGACGAGGTCAACCGGCTCTACGGGGTGCTCAACAACCGCCTCTTCGACCGGCGCTTCATCGCGGGGGACGAGATCTCGGTCGCCGATTTCGCGTGCTACCCCTGGACCGCCTCGTGGAAGCTGCAGGGGCAGGACATCGCCGAGTTCCCGTACTTTGCGCGGTGGCAGCGGGAGATGGAGGCCAGGGCGAGCGTGCAGAAGGGGATGGCGGTGGCGCCGAGCTCGCCGCCGCCGGACCCGGCGAACCTGAGCCAGGAGGAGAAGGACAGGCTGGCAAAGATGTTGTACAACCAGAGGGCGAGGCCGGCGCCGGCAGGTGGTTTGCTCTGATCGTGGTGCGCGGGGGCGGCCCGAACTGGGATCTCGTAGCTGGCACCGCTGTGACTCTACATTGGTGCGCGAACTGGCACTGACTCTAACTGCGCTGCGGAAGTCCGTTGAGCGATCCCTACGGTGAAATGTGGCATTCGGAAGCGGGCGCAAGGAATATACGACCATCTCGGCTTTTCGTGGCCGCCGGAACGGCTTTGTGATTGTAGCTGGCATTCGGTCTCGCGCGGGGCTGTGTCGGGTCGTGGACCCGTCGAACAGCCGTCGATTTCATCTCTCGCGTGCATTGCGCCATGATCCGCCGCGCGGGGGCCGCTCGCACTGGGCTGCTGTTGCTGCTTCTGCTCGTCCTTGCCGGATGGGCCACGGCGATGGAGCCCGGCCCGAGGCGCAGGCCAAAGCCCAAGCCGGACTCGGGCAGCTTGGACAACGCCCCCCCCGCCCGCAAGCTTGCCCGGCCCGGCAAGGCGGCGCCGGACATGCCCGCCCCCGCGACCGCGGCCGCCGAGGACAAGAGGTTCCGGGCGCTCCTCGACCGCGTCGCGGGCAAGGACCTGCTGACGCGCGACGACGTGCCCGTACTCAAGCCGGCGCTGCTCGCCGGCAGTCTGGACAAGCAGGACATGCACTGGGACTTTGAGTTCCTGGCTGGAACCACCAGCAGCAAGGTGTTCACGGCCACGGCCAAGGCCGGCGGCGGCGCGATCGTCATGAAGGAGGCCGAACCGGATTGGAACTATGAGCTCGAGGCGTTCAAGGACGAGATCGACGTGATGGACGCCGTCAACGGGATGCCGTTTGTGAGTGGTCTACCGCTCGTGCCTCCTTGACCTGACTGACTCCCGGCAAGATGGTCCGCTACCTCGGCTCGGTCATCACGGAGCCCACAGTGCGCAACGAGGGCGGAACAATCATCGGTGCCAAGGTCCGAATTTTCATGAGCAAGGCGCTACAAGGGACGGTCCAGGACGTCATCGACAAGCAATATAAGGGCTCCCTGACCCCCACCAAGGATGTCAGGATGGTCTGCGCGCAGATGGTGGTCGCGCTCGCCACGCTGCACTCGGCCGGGTACCTGCACAGGGACATCAAAGCGGCGCAGTACCTGGTGGGTGCCGACGGCAACGTGAGGTTAGCGGATTTCGGCCTGGCCATCAAGAGCGACCCCGCCTCGGTCGTCGACGCCATTCTCAGCACCTATGACCTCGGCCTGGACGAAGGGCTCAAGAAGCAGTTCAGTTTTAGAGC
The DNA here is from genome assembly GCA_025558095.1 of Hyaloraphidium curvatum. NCBI lineage: Eukaryota > Fungi > Monoblepharomycota > Hyaloraphidiomycetes > Hyaloraphidiales > Hyaloraphidiaceae > Hyaloraphidium > Hyaloraphidium curvatum. Next base: position 102,179 of record JAIVFI010000004.1, on the reverse strand, counting down.
CGCAGATGCCGTCTTCCAGAAGGCGACCGGGAACCCCAACAACCCGATGATGCAAAACAAGGCGTATCGCGCGCCCGAGCTCTTGCTCGGAGCCGATTTCGCGACGCTCATCCAGCAGACAATCGCCGCATGGTTTCAGGAGGAGGTTGAGAAAGCGCGGCTCGACAAGAGGAACAAGCTCAAGAACAACAAGCTGCGCATCGGCAAGATCAAGCCCAAGCACCTGGTGCTGACGGTCAAGGAGCTGCTCAAGTGCCGTGACGTCGTCCGGGCCAGGATACCCCCGTTCATCGACCTTTTCAAGAAATCAGTCGTGGACAAAAAGGACCAGGCCATCTACGGCAAGGCAGCCGACTACTGGGCGCTCGGCATGACCTTTTACGACATGTTCACGCCCTTGGGCGCCATGGCCCAGAGCAAAGGACCGTTCCCAAACAAGGGACCGTGGGGCCGCTCCCGATCGGGCCACCGAACCGCCCTAATGACCTTTTTGCCGCCAGGTCGTCGGTATACGTGCCCAACTTTGGCGCCAACAACGGGGTCCCCGACTTTTCCTACCTCGAGGAGATCATGGCGAAATCCAACGTACCGGACGCCGACCAGACCGACCTCAAGGACCTCCTGTCCAAGCTCCTCGTCGTGGACCCCAAGCGCCGGCTCGCGGGCCCGACCAAGATCCTCGCCCTCCCATTCTTTGCCAAGGCCGGGATCAGAATCGAAGACGTGATAAAGACCGGCGTCGCAACGGCCCTCTACGACAGCAAGGAGTCGGCCGGTTTCGCCGTCATCCCCCCGGGTGGCGCGAAACCGCTCCCGCAGCGCCGGCGCCTCGACTCGGTGCTCACGTTCCTCGATTCGCTCGTGGACGCCGAGGCAGACGACTTCGAGAACTACGTGGACATGGGCGAGGGCGGCGGGAACGAGGGGCCCCTGGCAAAGGTGCTGGAGCAGCAGATGGCGCAGCCCAAGGCGGATCCCGACGCAAAGTTCGACCCGCGGGTGCCGCAGGCGCTGGTGCTGACGCGCCGGAACGCGGTCAACAAGCTGAACCAGGCAGCGGCGAACTGGAAGATCCTCTCGGTCGGCTCGGACAGCGGGGAGGACTCTGGTGGGGAGGACAGCGGGGAGGACTCTGGTGGGGAAGACATCGGGGAGGACAGCGGGGAGGACAGTGGGGAGGACAGCGGGGAGGACGGCGGGAGCAGCAGCGTCGACGACGACGACGCTCCGTCGACCAAGGTCTTGCCAAAAAGCGGCAACAGGTGGGACGTAGAGTCGGAGGACAACGAGTGAGGCGGAGGAGGAGCCCAAGAACTCGCCCCCCGCTTCCAAGGAGCGCGGCCGGGCCGGGGCAAAAGTAAGGTGCCAGCGCCTGGTGATCCGCGAGGTGGTTTGGCAATGCATCGTTCGTGCTGCTGTTCGATTCGGCGCGCGTGTACTCCACGCTTCTTGTTGTTTTCAATGCGTGCCGGATCTGTTACGGGCTAGCTAAGGTCGTGTTTGTGAAGGGTCGGGGCGTTCTGGGCGTGCGTGGCGGCGGCGGAACATTCCTTGGAATCTCCAGTGTCTCCCCACGTCCGCCCCGAACGAACGCTCCGCAGCGCACGACGATGGTCTTCGGCGTCGAGGGCAAGGTCGCGCTGGTGACCGGAGGGTCGGAGGTACGCGCGCCTGCCGGTTTCCGCGGTCCCAGGCACCGACGCCGCCGTTCCCCCGCGCAGGGCATCGGCCTCGCGGTCGTCGAGGAGCTCCTCTCCAGGGGCTGCCGCGTCATGATCGCCAACCGCAACGAGAAGCTCGCCGCAGAGGTGCTGGCGCGGCTCGCGGCCGAGCACGGGGAGGGCAGGGCCGGGTTCGTCAGGATGGTGCGTCGCGTGCGGGCGGCCACTGCCGCGGGGGCAGGCTGACGACCGGCCGGGCAGGATCTCGCCGACCTTGCCTCGTGCAAGGCGTCGTTCAAGGCGGCGGTCGACGCGTTCGGCAGCTGCGAGATCGTGTTTGCCAACGCCGGGTACAACAACGAGGAGTCGTTCCTCGACGGCCCAGACGAAACGAGCATCAGCATGGTCAACGACAACCTCCTGGGCACCATGATGCTCGCCAAGGCCGCGGTCAACCACTGGCTGCGCGAGGGGACACCGGGGGTCTTTGTCGCCAACTCCTCGGCGGCCGGCCTGCACGGGGTCTACCATGCCTTTGCGCCGTCCTGGTACTCATGTGGGTACTCGCTGCCGCCACGGAAGCGCCCGATTGGATGTGAACGTTCCGCATGTAGACCACGCCGCCAAGGCGGGGATCATCCAGTTCTGCTCGACCTTGCAGGGGGACCTGGAAAGCCGTGCCTGGGCCGCGGGAATGGACCGCTCCAACATCCGGACGGGAGTCGTCTGCCCCGGCGTCGTCTTCACGTCGATTTTCTCCAAGATGGGCGACGGCAACACCCCCGAGGAGGTGGCCAAGAACCCCCTGTGGGCCTTGGCGCTCCCCGTGCTGGGCGGATTCACGCCCATGGAAAAGATGGTCGAAGGGATCATCAGGCTCTTCGAGGACGAGGAATGCAGGGGCACCGCGTTGGTCGTCAGCGGGGAACGCGGCGAGGCGCGCAAGTACCCCAAGGAGATGGAGCTGGAGGATTATGTCTCGCGCGGGAGCACGCCGGGGAACTTCAAGGAAGCGGTCGCCACAATCAAGCAGGCACTTCTTGCCGGAGCCAACGCGAACGCCGACGGGGTCAACGGGGGAACGCCCTGATCCGCGGGATTGGACAGCCAGTTGTGTTCAGCGAGCATCCAACATATATCTCTACGGCTTCGAGGCGATTACATTTGCAGTTTCCGGTTGTCGAGAACCACCGCGTGCGCCTTGGGAACGCAACCCGAGACCCCGTCCCGCGCCTCAGCCCCGCCCCGCTTGCCGTCGCCGACCATCTTCGCCGGCACCCCGACGTGCGTCGACCCTTCCACCTCGATCGACTGCACGACGCCCGCCTGCATCCCCACCGTGGCCCCCTCGGCGACGACGGCCCTGTCCCTCACGGCCGCGTTTGCGCCCACCGACGCCAGCCTCCCCAGCACCGAACCCCCGCAGAGCACGGCGCACGGGCCGACGCTGGCAAAGTCCCCGACCTGCACGTCGTGGCTGACGAGCGCCGCCGTGTTCACGAGGCAGAACCGGCCGACCTCTGCCCAGGCGTGCACGATGGCGCGGGGGCCGACGAAGGTCCCCTCGCCGACGGTTGCCGAGGGAGAGATGTGGGCGGTCGGGTGGACGGCGGGGGGGAACCGCAGGGAAGCGGCAGCCCCGCCCAGCTCCGCCGCGGCCTCGGCGCCGAGCCTCTCCCGCACGCGCGGCGCCCCGGCGCAGACGAACACGCGCGCCTCCCTGCTGCCCACAAAGTCCCGCGCCTCGCGCGCCGTGCGGAGCCGCTGCCACCCCGCGAACGCCCGGTGCAGCGGCGCGTCGCCGTCGTCCCACACGGCGAAAGGCGACCCCGGCGGAAGCGACCCCGCGGCCTGCAGCGCGTCGAGGACGCACGCCGCGTGCGCGCCGCCGCAGCGGAAAATGGTGACCGCGGCGGAAGAGGCGCCGGCGGCCATGGGCGGGGGAAGCCGGAAGACGTGAGCGGCAACCAGCCCGCCGTGGGACCCGCGGCGATGCCCCGGTTCGGTTCCGAGGGATGCAGAAGCGGCCAGCGATTACGACCCCGAAGGCGGGACATCCCGCACGGGTGCGACGGCATGCTCGACAAACCTGTGGACCAGCTTGCAGGCGGGCGGCGGATGCGCAGCGCGAGTGGATGCACCCAGCGGGCCGAAGAGCCACGAACGGCTGGAGATAAAGAGCTATGCCACCTCCAACTTCCAATCCCACCGGGTTCGGCCGGAGAACGGAGCGTAGACCTCGCGTCCGGGGACCACCACTGCGATATCCGGCATGATTTATCCCTCGCGGAGCAGCGGGACGGTGTTGTTGGCGGCGGATGGCGGTGGGGCGGGCGGGCGGACGGAGCCTTTGAAGCATCTGTGCCGAGGTCCTGTCCGCGACGCTAGGAGCGCTTCAAAAGTGACGAACGGGCTTACTGTGACGGCAACGTAAGCCACGGAAGTGTTGTATGCTCCGCATCCAGCAAGGCAGCGGCCCGCGCGAGTTGATCGAACCTGCTCCATGCAGGGTCATTTCGCCCGCCCGCTGGCATCCGGTTTGTCTCTCTTTTCCCCCGTTGGTTTGATGGACCTAGATGGTGCAGGAAGATCAGCGGTGGAGCAGTGGGCGGATAGCCCCAGCCGGGAGCGAGCTGATCGAGCCCGATCCGGCGGGCAGTTGGCGATGAGGCAGGAGGGCGAACGCATCCGGTGCCGAATCGGGCCCGCATGACGGTCACTGAGCGTAGGACTTGGTTTCTTGCTTGCAGCATCCCGTGAAGTCGAGATTGATCATAGGAAGCCAGTTCGCTCAGCACCCTCAGTTCGGTGGCTGACCCCCGCCGTTGAGAGGTCTGAGGAGCCCTTCACAGCACACCCATCCACGCTCGTCGCGCCATCCGCCGAAGCCGTAGGTGCCCGGTGACACGCCGCCCGCATTGCGCGACTCACCGCCCGCCCGCCCCGGGCCGCAGATGCCCCCCCGCCGCCGCCGTGCCGCCGCCGCGCCCGCCGCCGCCGCCGACCCGCCGCGGTGCCTCGCCGCCAACGGCTGCCGCGGCTGTGCCGCCGCCCTCGCCGAATGTGGGCGGAGGCCGCCCATCGACGTGCTCGCCGTGCCGGACCGCGGCGGGCGCGGCGGAGCGGCCAGACCCCGCGCCGTGCGCACCGTGCTCCGCGCCGACCGCGCCGGCCGCGCGGTGCTCGGCCCCGAGCCCCACGACATGCGCGAATGCGCGCTGATCGGGCACTACATCCCCGCACACATGGAAACCATGCACCACGAGGGCCGGTGCCCCGTCGCAGGGCACGGCAGGCTGCAGGGGTACCGCTGTCCCTTTGCAGTGCAGGCGGAGGAGCCCCTGGTCTGCCGCAAGTGCCGCCCCGCCGATCCCTCGCTCTCCCGGCGGGGGTTCCACCTCCTCGGAAGGGGAGAATGCGATACGTCGCACAACGTCTACTCGCACCTGATGGGCGAGGCGCACTGCGCGAGGAAGCACTTCAGGTGCTTCGCCTGCGGTACCCTGCACACGACAAAGAACTGCTTCGCGACCCATGCCAAGGGTAAGGAGCACAGGAGGAAGATGGAGCCCCTGGTGGGGGTGTTTGCGCAGGGGAAGGAGGCCGAGGCAAACAAGGGGCATGAGGATGCCTTCGAGGCCGACCCCTTTGACGCCGATGCACTGGAGGCCAACGACGCCGACCAGTCAGACGAGGCGATGCACGGCTACGACGAGAACGTGCACATCAAGGTCGAAGGCCTCGCCGGACCGGACGATGCGAACTTCGACAAGAGTCCGGCCCCTGGCTTCCCCGCTCTCTTCGCCCCCACCGCCCCCCAGGCCTGTGGCCTCGACTTTGCCGGCGCCGGGGCCTTCCGTGCCTTCCTGGATGCCCTCGGGCAGCCGGGCCCGGCGGCCCTGCCCGAGCCGGTGCGCAAGCAACCCCAGGGCGAGGATATCGTCACCCAGGAAGACCTACAGCGCGCTCTCGACAACATCCTCTCGCAACACGCAGCCCTTGCCTTGCCGCCGCACGACCTGGACGTCGGCTTCGCGCTGATCCCCGACGCGGGCCTCCCGGCGCCCTTCCCGCCCGCGTTCTTCGCCCCTCATCCCAAGTACGCCACCCGCTCCTGGGAGGCGATGGCCTATGGGGAAGTGCAGCCGCTCCTCCGAACGGCGCACCAGGCGGCCCCCATCTCCCCGCCGCCCGACCGTGCACCCCTCCCCGACGCCCCGCCGGGATCCCCCGCCGCGTTCCCGGCCCCGCTGCCCGGGTACGATCCCGACCTCTGGCATTGCCTCATCCCCCCCGACATGCCGGAGGACGCGATCCAAGGCTACTTCGCGGCGCTGATGGCCCCGGTGGAGGTGCCGGCGGACTCGGAGCCGGACTTCGATCTGTACCCGTGAAGAGGCGCCCGGAAGTGCCCGTGTGGGATCAGGGTGGCCGAGCATCCCTATCGCATAATTATGGGGCGACACCGCCCATTGATGTATCTTTCGTTTGGGAATCCATGTTTGTGTCCTTTGACAGGTGTATGCCGTCATGCGGTTTCGCCGGTCGTCCTCGGCGGAGCACGGGCCAAGTGTTGATCGACATGGAAATGTGCATCGGGCTCTGCCTAACATACATGTACAATACTCCTTCTTCACCAGCGATTGAGTTTAGCCGTCAGTCCGTGTGAGTGGGCGAAGGGCAGAACGCGCCGCCCCGGTCCCGCATCGGCGAAGGCAGGACACCCACCCACAATCTCCCACCGCAGGAACCCGAAGGCACCGCCGTTCCTCCCGCCATGGACGCCGCCACGTCGGGCGGCAAGCGCTCGCTCGGCGACGCGTGGGCGGAGCAGATGAAGTCGCGGTACCAGACCGAGCTCGACAAGCAGGAGGAGGAGGTGCAGGGCCGCGTCGAGAGCGGCAAGCAGTTCATCGGCAACGAAGTGATGAAGCTCAAGGTGGGACCGGGTGCCTCCGCGGGCGCGATTCGCGCGCGCTGACGCGGCGGCGTGGCAGAAATGGATCCGGCAGCTCGGCGCGCCCGCGCCGGCGGATTCCAAGCACCCGGGCAAGCTGTGCGTCGCGTTCGGCGCGCTGTTCGATGCCGTGCAGGACGACATGCAGGCGGTTTCGTCGACCTGCCGCACGGCGCGGCGCCAGGGGATCGTGGACTACGAAGGGGCGCACCTCCTGCAGGGGTCCTCGGACGGCGTGCCCGTGTTCCTCCTGGACGACAGCGAGGACACCGCGCTGGACATCGTCGTGAGCGACCGCGGCAACGCGGCCGTGGAGGTCGAGAAGGACCCGTTCGCGATCGACTCCAAGACCGCCGCGATAGTGCCGTGCTGGCGCTGCGGCAAGGACGTGTTCCCCGCCGACCGCGTGGGCGTGGACGGGGGGAGGGTGCTGCACAAGGCGTGCTTCGAGTGCTGGCTGCCAGAGTGCACCACGGCGCTCACGCCGAGCCGGTTCGCGTCGATCGTCGTCGAAGGGCAGTGGCGGTTCTACTGTGGGTCTCTCCCTGCCATGCGGCGGCGGCCCGGCGCCTGATGCTCCCGCGATCCAGGTATCCCGCACTACCGGCAGATGTTCAAGGTCGGCGCGGACTACGAGAAGGGGTTCGTGGCGGCCGAGGCCAAGGCGGCGGCGGGGGGCGCGTCGTCGGCCGTCGTCCGCGACTCGGACGAGAAACCCGCGCCGCCGAAGGCTCCTGCGGCGAAACCGGAGCCGGCGAAAGAGGAGAGGCCATCGAAGGACGAGAAGCCGGTGGAGGAGGACGACCCGGCCAAGGAGGACAAACCGCCGGCGGACGACGAGCCCGCAGCGGAGCCAAAGGACGTTACGGACGACGCCGCACCAAAGGACACCCCGGCATCGGAAACCCCCTCGCCTCCTGCTGCCACCACACCTCCCGCCGCCGCCGCACCCCCTGCCGACCCCGTCTCGGGCACCGCCTCGGACCCTCCCCCCTCCCCGACCACCAAGAAGGACCTCCCCCCTCCGAAACCCCCCAAGCCCAAGAACCTCGAAGCCAGCTAGCCCGTCTGTCCCCGTGCATTGCGAAATAGACCTGCTTACATAATGATTGGTACATGAAGGCCCGGTGCCGGTGCTTTTTTCGGGAGGAGGCGCGGGTCACGCTTCGTCGGCCTCGGACATGAGGAAGATCTCGTACAGCCCGCCGCCGACCACCGCGCCGACCAGCGGTCCGACCACCGGCACCTGTGCCCATCCAATCAGCACCGTCCTGACGCGGGGGGCGGGAAGCAAGGCTCACCCAGAAGTAGTACCCGTAGGCCTGGAACACTTTGGGACCAAAGACGATGGCGGAAAACGCGCGGGGGCCGAAGTCGCGCGCGGGGTTCAAAGCGTAGCCCGTGAGCCAGCCCCACGACATGCCGAGGGCCATGATGAGGGCGCCGACGGCCAGCGCGCCGTCTGCCAAACACGTCAGCGGAAGGCACGGGCGGGCGGAGGGGGGACGCACAAGCGGTGGGCGCGGCGTTCTTGGCGTCGCCGGTGGCGAAGATGACGAAGAGGAGGAGGGCGGTGCCGATCATCTCCGAGACGAAGGCGTTGCCGTTGTTGATGAAGTCGGCCGGGTCTGCGGGGCGGGATCGGGATCAGCTCCCGATCGGGAGAGGGCAAGGGGTGGGCAGACAGGTGGCGAAGACGCCGGCGGTGGGGACCTGCGTGCCCGTCTGGAAGCCGTTGACGACGAAGGCCCCGCCGTTGGTGACGCCATTGAAGTGGACGAACGCCGGGTAATAGTTCCTACAGCGCGGGATCGACGGCATCGCGGTTAGCGCCGCCCGGAAGACCCGGTGGGCCGGTCCGGTAGCTCACCAGTAGACGACAGCGGCGCCGGTGAAGGCGCCGAGGAGCTGCGCGCCCCAGTACGGGACGACCTTGCGGGCGGGGAAGCCGCGCCAGACAAAGAGCGAGAGCGTGACAGCGGGGTTGAGGTGGGCACCCTGGAAAACGAAGCATGGGATCGGCAGGCTGCCATCCGCTTCAAGACAGAGGCACGTACCGAGTAACCACCGGAAACGAGGATGCCCATCATCACTGCCCACCCCCAGGCCCAGTAGATTGTGTTCGAGTCCCCGTTGGCGCCGCCGCTGAGCACGACCACCGACACCACGCCGCACCCGAAGATGATCAGGACCATGGTGCCGAAGAACTCGGCGATGAGGTCCTTCCAGGGCGCGATGGCGTACTTGAACTTGGCGAGGTAGGTCCTCGGCTTGGGGACGATCTCCGTGGCGGGGGGGAGCTCGAGGGCGCCGATGGTGGGGGTGCGGGTGGGGACCCTCTGGGGGTGTTGGAGGATCTCCCTGACCTGGTCCTTGTCTCCGTCTGGCGCGGGGGGCGGTCAGGGGCGGGCCGGGGCGGGGGGTTGCGGACGCGGGGACACAAACATTGGTTGACTGCGAGGTGCAAGAGGCGGAAAGTGTCAGTTTCGGAGCTTCTCCGGGCAGGCGAGGGGCCACCGACCGACGTTGTGCCTGCCCAGCCGCTCCGACATCTCCAGCTGCTCGTCGGCGAGGTCATTGACGGCTGGCGAACCATCAGGCCACGGAGGCGGCTTCTAGAGCGGACGAGCCCACCAAAGGCGGCTGCGGTGCCCCCGCGTGTCTCCGCCGTCGACGTCGCGGTGCGGGAGGCCTTTGGTGCCAGCGTCGTCGGCACGGCCACCGCCGTGCTGTCCTTTGCGCCCTCCAGCGGCATCGGCACCGCCTCGACCTTTGCGCCATCGGCGGACGACATTGTGTCCTGCGCTCAGTTGTTCGGAGTCCGACGGGGGACGGAATCGGGGTTCGCGTTAAGGGCCCACGGGTGTCTCCGTCCCCGCTCGAGCTCCGACTTGCCGCACCCGCCGGCGGCACCGAATCGCTCCTCTGCGCAGTTGCAATCGCCGCAGACGGCCGCATCCGACGGTGCGCGGCCCCCCGCCGCCCGCGAGCGCGGGCTCACCGCTCCCCGGAACCCCCGACTGCCACCCACGCAGGCAGACAACCCCCGACAGACAAGAAAACATGGCAGCCAACGGCCACGCGACGCTGGAGGTGCCCGCGAGGGCGCCCACGCCGGGCCACCCGAACCTCCACGTGGGCCCGCCGCGATTCGCCGTGTCCCCCGGGGTGGTCCCTGACTCCGGTTGCCCCTCCCCTCCGGCCATTCGCGCCTCTTTTCCGGGTTTCTCCATTACAGGTCGTGTCCAGCGACGCCCCCGGCGACGCCAAGGTCGCCCACGGCTTCACCCCCCCGTTCATCGGCTCCATCGACCAGGGCACCTCGTCCTCGCGCTTCATCCTGTTCGACGCCCTCGGCAAGGTCGTCGGCGTCGCCCAGCAGACCTTCGAGCAGATCTACCCCAAGGCAGGATGGGCCGAGCACAACCCCATCGCCATCCTGGAGTCGGTCAACAACTGCATCAAGGAGTGCATGGAGCAGGTCGAGGAAAAGTACGGCCTGACCGCCAAGGACGTCGTGGCCGTCGGCATCACCAACCAGCGCGAGACGACCGTCGTGTGGGACAAGGACTACGGGCTGCCGCTGCACAACGCGATCGTGTGGCACGATTCGCGCACCGCGGACGTGGTCAAGGAGCTCATCGCCAAGGCGGGCGGGGACCGGGAGCACTTTGCCAAGAAGTGCGGGCTGCCCTTCTCGACCTACTTTTCGGGGGTCAAGCTCAAGTGGCTGTTTGACAATGTCGGTCGCGGGTGCCGCGCGCTCCCCTTCCTCTTCTGATCCGCAACCTTCGCCGCCAGGTCAAGCCCGTCCGCACCGCCGCCGACACCAAGCGCCTCTTCTTCGGCACCATCGACTCGTGGCTCATCTTCAAGCTCACCGACAACGTCCACGTCACGGACGTCTCCAACGCCTCGCGCACGATGCTCATGGACCTCAACACCCTCCAGTGGGACAAGGAGCTCTGCGACTTCTTCGGGGTGCCGATGGAGTGCCTGCCCCGCATCGCGTCGTCGAGCGAGGTGTACGGGACGATGGCGGACGGGCCGCTCAAGGGGGTGCCGATCTCGGGGTGCTTGGGAGACCAGCAGGCGGCCCTGGTGGGGCAGAGGTGCTGGGAGCCGGGGAGCGCAAAGAGCACCTACGGCACCGGATGGTGGGTTGCCTCCCGCCGCCGACGTCGATGGCTGGGGCTGACGCCGTCCGCGACCCAGCTTCATGCTCTACAACACGGGGACCAAGCCAGTCTATTCCGACAACGGTCTGCTCACCACCGTCGGCTTCCAGCTCTCCCCCAAAGCCCCCGCCTTCTACGCCCTCGAGGGCTCCATCTCCGCCGCCGGCTCGGCCATCAACTGGTGGAAGAACAACCTCCGGCTCATCGACGAGGCCAAGGAGGTCGACGGCCTGGTCGACGCGACGACGAGCAACGGGGGGGTGTACTTCGTCCCGGCGTTTGGCGGCTTGTTTGCGCCGTACTGGCGTGAAGACGCCCGCGGGACGGTGCTGGGGCTCACGCAGTTCACCACGCGGGGGCACGTGCTCCGCGCCACGCTCGAGGCAATCTGCTTCCAGACCCGCGCCGTACGTCCCCCTCTTCCCGTCTTCCGGCACCCATGCTCACCCGCCGCACCGTGCAGATCCTCGACGCCATGAACGCCTCCTCCGGCAGCCCCCTCACGATCCTCAAGGTCGACGGCGGCCTCAGCAACTCGCAGCAGATGGTCCGCATCCTCTCGGACTTTGTCAACATCACCGTCGAGCGGCCGCTCATGCGCGAGACCACCGCGCTCGGTGCGGCGCTCGCGGCCGGGCTCGCCGTCGGGGTGTGGGCCGGGCCCGAGGAGGTGTCGGCAAAGTTCGCCGAGGACGTGGAGCACTTCGTGCCGAGGATGAAGGAGGCCGGTGGGTCGTCCCGTCGTTTGCGGTGGGGCGGTGCGGGGGGCCTGATGCCCGTTTGGCAGAGCGGGACAGGCTGTACAAGATCTGGAACGTGGCGGTGGAGAAGAGCTACGGCTGGGCGCAGTACACCGTGGGTGGACCGCGGCCCGCTTCCCCTGCCCGGGTTGCTAACACCGCAACCGCACAGGACGCCGCGTGATCCGACGAAGGACTGCTGTACAGCCTCTGCGTGGGAGAGGGAAAAAGCCAATGGGACCTGGGCCGCTAACGTTATCCGATATAGCTCGTGTAAGAAGCTCGAACCGCAATCTCGCGCGTCTATTTCACCATGTATCGATGCCGCATCTTGCTTTCTCATCCGTTGGTCCTTCCTTTGCGCCTTCATTTGAGTCTTGTTGGCGAGATCGTCGTTCCATCTTGATCGTTCAAGCGTAGAACATCTGACGGGGATCGATCAGCACTTTCCCGCGGTAGCGAAGAGCCGAGGACTCACGTCGACCGAGAAGATCCCGCTGACGGGGTACGCCAGGTTGTACACGACGAACTTGTCGATCGCATCGTCGTAGAACCACGCCGGGGTCACCGAGGCGCCGACGTTGTTGGTCGACACCTCGGCGCGCTCGACGGTGGGGGTCGCGTTGCGGATGGTGATGCGGACAACGGTGCCCTTGCCGGATCCTGTGGTGCGAGCGAGGGTGAGGCGCTGATCGAAGACGGGAGAGGAGGCGAAACGGACCGTAGTCGCCGTCCCAGCCGCCGTTGGTGGAGTAGGCGATGAACTTGGACATGTTCCTGGCCACAGCCTCCGGAATCACCTGTTCGACGAGGAGAGGGACGGTTCGGTAAGGCGGTCCGGCGCGCCGAGCGCCCCGACGAACCTCGAGCGTCAAATCCGTGCTCCCGACCACGAACGTCCCCTTGGCCTTGCGGTCCGAGCCGACGGTGCAGAGGACGTAGTACTCGTCCGTCCGGTTGCGCACGGGGAAGCCGCTGCACGTGCCGGGGGACTGCATCTGGCGCTCGTACAGGCGGGCGGGGGCGGCGGTCGCCGCGCAGGCGAGGAGCAGGATGGCGGCGCAGAGGGCCAGGGCCAGGCGGAGGAAAGACATGGCGGTAGTGACAAGAGCGAGAAAGGAGGAGGAGGGGAAAGGGCCGCTGAGTACAGCTGCAGGAAGAAAACGACCGATGATCGAGCGTGCGGCAGCTGCAAGCCCCGCATCAACATTGGCCACCAAACAACCATGTCTTCCGCGTACGGAGACATCGCCAGGCCTGCCGCGGCATCCGCCAATGGCGATGCGCTCGCGAAAATGCTCCCGCACCGCACGAAGCTCGCGTCGGGCGCAGAGGTCGTGGTGGAACGCGTCACGCGGCAGTCCCCGCCCGAGGTTCTGGCCACCATTCGAGAAATGCTCAACCACGAAATCCGGATGGGAAACAGTTATCCACAGGAGTTGGAGCTGGACGAGGTGCCCTTCCTGGCCTACTTTTTGTCGCACGACGCGTTCGCCGTGACCAAGGACGGGAACACCGTCTTGGGCGCGTTCTACATCAAACCCAACTACCCTGGGCGGTGAGAAAGACTTTTCGACGCGACTTGCGCGTTTCTCAACGGCATCTGTGTCCCTAGATGTTCGCACGTCTGCAACGGGGGCTTTCTCACCAACAAAGACTTCCGGAAGCTCGGCGTTGGGACCCTGATGGGCCGGATGTTCATCAAACTGGCCCCGCTGCTGGGCTACCGCGCCTCGGTGTTCAACCTCGTGTTTGCCAACAACGTGGGCAGCGTCACCCTTTGGCGCAACCTGGGCTTCACCGAGAGGGGGCGAATTCCCGGCGTCGGACGCCTGAAAAAGAACGACGGGACCAACGGGGAGGAGTATGTGGATGCCATCATGTTCTACTACGATTTCACCGTTCCTGAGGAGGGGTTTCTGGAGGAGAGCGACGATCGGTGACGAAAGGCGAGATAGAAGTGGGGACCGAGCGTAGGCACCGGACCCGGCCGGCGTGGATGGAGCTTGCCGTGGACACTTTCTTCATCTGTATTGCTACTGGATGGAGCCGAAGCAGCTGCTGTTCTGGTTTTGGCCTTTGGACCCTGGCGATCCAGCCGCCCAAATGGGGGCGCGCCGGCGACCGATTGAACCCCTTCTCCTCAGCTCGTCGGACCTCCCCGCTTCCCGCGCCCGGCTGCGCAGCGAGCACCTCTCCGGCCTAGTTTTTCTTTTGCCTCCACACCCCCTCGCCCGCCGCCGTCCGCCGCCATGGGCTTCTGCGCCGCCCTGGGCAAGACTGCCCTCGCCATTTTCTCCCGTGGGCACCTTGCCGCCCGCGGATGCCGAAACCGCGAGCTGACGTTCTGGGACCGGCCGGCGACGTGAACAGTTCTCATTCTTGCCATCGGTGTCATCTGCATCGCCATCGGCGCGTGAGTGGACGCTTCCTTCCGTTTCGGGGGACACGCTGACGGCCGCCGTGTTTGTCCCACCGCACTGCCTTCTGTTGCTCTTTCTCGTGTCCTCCGACTAGTTACGGCTTCGCTCAGGGGCTCTACAAGGAGAGCACGACGGCGCTTGCTGTGTGTGAGTACCGGCGACTTCGGTGGAGTGTCCTCTGGGTTCAGCGGATCGCCTGGACGACTGCCCGGTCGGGAGGCCGCGGCTGCTGTGAACTGGCACCTTCTGGAAGGTGCCACTTTATTGCGCTGTTGGCTCTCTGTTGCCGACGTTCAGTTCCGCGCCGCTCGGACCCGGGGACATTTGCGGAGGCTCGGACCAGTGGCTAAGGAACCCTCTCCTCACAGTCGCCAGCTTGATCGCCCTGGGTGTGATTTGCCTCATCACCGCCATCGTCGGCTTCGTCGGCATCTGCCAAAACAACACCGCCGCCCTCAACTGCTACATCGTCTTCGTCGTCATCTGCCTCGTCCTTTCGGCCGCCCTGGCCGGTTTCTTCACCTGGGCCTACGTTGCCTACAAGAACGACCCCCGCGGTCTGCTCCAGCAGGCGTGGAACAACACCCCCGCGGACACGAGGCAGCAGTTCGAGAAGACCGTGGGTTCAGGAGGCTCCTGCAAGCACCGCAACCATCTTGCTGATCCGTTTCTTGCTTTTCAGAACAACTGCCTCGGCTTTGACGACACGCCCACGACCCAGGGCTGCGGCGACATCCTCGTGGACATCTACAACCGCTTCTCGACCATCGCCCTGATCGTCATCTGGGTCGTCTTTGCCGTCATCGTGAGTCCTCTTCACACCATGCCTTGCTCATCACTCTGCTAAACATCCCGTTTCCCAGCTCATCCTCCTCATCATCACCTGCCTCGTCAAGAACGACATCATCGACGACATGAACAGGCGTGCCCGCGCCCCCCAGACCGTCTACATGGAGGACCCGGCCGTCAAGGCCTAAGCACGGAGTACGAGCATTTCGGCCTCCGCGCTGGCGCGTTGGTGTGGCTGAGTGGAGTGTTAAGGGAGGGGAGAGATCGAGTTGTCAAGTGGAGCTTTGGAGTCGGTATGCTTGGCATTTCTCCATGTAGGGTTTAATCAAGGTGGATTATGTCGAAGCAGGGCCCGTCGGCACATCATCCGTATGCCATTTGCTGCAGTCCATCGACGCCTTTCGGTGGTCTATCGCCGGGGATGCGTCATCGGCGATGCGGGTGACTGATCGGGAGATCGGGCAGGCCACGCGCCGACGGAACGGAACTGAACGCTCTGAAGCTCACAGCATAAGAGCTCAATCGTTGACAGCAACGAGATGTCTCGACCGTTGCCGGTGCAGGTCCTCGCCGGCGTCGCGGTGGTCGGCACCGCGCTGGCGGGAATGTGGGCGTTCGTCAACTCGTCCGCGTTTACGCTAAAGGACGGCGACGAGGACAAAGCGAGGGATAAAGCGAACGGCAACGGCGCTGCTGCGAAACAGGATGTGCCCCCGGCGCCGATTCGCTGGACCCCGGTGGAGGAAGCGGACCCGGACCGGCCGTTCGCGATCCCGCCGAGCGCCGTCGCCTCTCCGCTGACCACGCCGAGCCCGCCCGTCATCTACGTCAAGGCCGGCAACGACGTGTACCGCCCCCGAATGTCGCTTTCGCGCCTGGAGCCCGCCGAGTGGCTCGTGGTGGACTCGACGTACCCGTTCCAGATGTCGGAACGGCTGAGGCTCCTCGCGGACCCGGAGAAGCGGCAGCGGTGCGTCGCTTGGGTCCCAGGACGCGACGAAGCGGTTAGGGAGCTGCTGAACGCCGTCACCGGCTTCCTGTCTGTGCGCTATCCCGGGCTCTTCCGCAACGAGGCGGCGGGCCTGCTCAAGTTCGTCCCCTCGCCGGGAGTTCCCCTCGAGCCGCGGGAATGGACCTGGGATCCACAGGCCGAGGGATCCGAGCATTGCCTGGAGATCCTCGGGCAGTGCGCCGTCGAGGATTTTGCCATCCTCGAGCGGCGCGGGCGCCTCCGCGAGCTCGGGTTTGCCGCCCCGGCAAAGGTGCCGGACTTTTACGACGGCGACGACGAGGAATACCTCGTGACCGCGTCGATCAACTGCTTCTCGTTCCCGGGGCCGCTGCTCCACAACGCCGTCCCGGGATCGCTGCGCAAGATCCACAAGTCGGTGCCCAACTCGCCGCCGCTCATGCCGCACATGGAACGTTTCTTCAAGACGCTCAAGGTTGACTCGCCCAGCCGGCGATGGAACTGCACCTTCGTCGACTTTTCGGACATGCACCGCGAGCTCAGGCACGAGGAGGAGCAGGGCATCTCCAAGGTCGCTCCCGTCGATGCCGACAACGCGGGAGAGAGGGTGTTTGCGCGCACCGAGGCGCAGACGTTCGTCAGGCTGCCCGTCACGGGAGCGGTGGTGTTTGGGATCCGCACGTCCATGCACCAGCTCGGGCCCCTGGTGGAGTCGGGGGGCCAGGAGATGGCGGAGAGGCTGCTGCGGCACGTGAGGTCGTTCGATCAGCCGACGAAGGATTACAGGAGGTGGAACTGGATCCCGGCCGTCGAGCAGTGGTTGGAGAAGAAGGTGGCTTCGTTCGGAGTAGGAGGCGCTTGATGGTGCGCGATCACCTGGGCGCTACAAATTCAGCTCTGCCAGCTGTAGAAGAGGCGCTTACGATATCCTCGCTGCCGCATGCGGCTGGCGGAACTTGGCAAGCCACAGTGAATCGATTGGCCACCTCGCTTGAACCTCCTTGCCACCCGGTGGACCGCCTGGGGCACAACTTCTCCCGTTAGCCCGCAATCACACCACGGCCTCCGCCCCGCCATGGGCAGCGTATCGGATTTGGAGATGACGGACCGCCCGCAGGCCGGGGACCCCGCGCCGTCCCCCGCGGTGGTTGCGCCCGACGGGCTGCGGCCCTTCGGGGCAGCGCCGGCGGACGACGACCACGCGGGATCCGAGACGACGGACGCCCCGTCGTCGCCCTCCGAGATTGGCAAAGACAAGGACGACGGCCTCAAGGTCGGCGTCGAGGATTCGTTCGCCTCCGCCGAGCCGCAGGCGAAGAAGGATCCCGACACCGTCTTCGAGGAATACCCCTACCTGTCCCACCCGCTCCTCAACATGAAGGGCCCCTTCGGCGCCTTTCTGCGCTACTTCACCCTCGGCCCGGATGTCACGAACCCGAAGCGCGGGGTCGTGCCCGAGTTCGACGCCGAGGGCAACATCCTCCTGGACGGCAAGCCGGCTCCTCCCCCGCGGCGGAAATCCGTCATCTCCGTGGCCTCCAACAAGAGCGCCACGGCGCGGCCGCCGTGGACCCGGTACGACATGTACAGCAAGGGGTGGAAGACGGCAATCATCTCCGTCTGCGGGCTGACGGGCGTCCTGGGCGCTCTTACGGGCTCGGTCTTTTCGCCGGCGCTCACCAAGATGCAGGCCGAGTTCGGGGTTTCGGACGTTATGGCCAACCTCACCCTGAGTGGGTTTCGTTGCGTGCCGAGTCGGTTTTCGGATCCTGACTTCCTGTCCTACCTCCCTTCTTCCTCCTTTCTATCTTTTCTCGTTTCTTCCTCTCTCTCTCTCGCTTGCAGCCGTCGGCATCCTCTCCCTCGGCATCATGCCCGTCTTCTGGTCCCCCCTCGCCGACCTGTACGGCCGCCGCTGGGTTTTGCTGGTCAGCCAGATCATCAACGCCGCCGGCAACATCGGCTGCTTCTTCTCCCCCAACATCGGCGTCTTCCTTGCCATGCGCATCGTTAGTACGGGGGGAGCCGGCGCCGGCCTGGCAGTGTGCTCGGGGTGCATCGTGGACATCTACCGCAAGGAGGAGCGGGGGAGGGCCATGGGGCTGTACATGCTGGGGTCGCTGATCGGGCCGGTGGTGGCTCCCATCATCGGCGGGGCGGTGACGCAGACGCTGGGGTGGAGGTACATATTCATCGTCGGGTGCGGGCTGTCGATGTCCGTCTTTGCCCTGTGGGTTTCTCGGGCCGCATGTTCCGGTTGCTACGGTCGCTCACCCGCCTCTGCTTCGCAGCACCTTCTTCCTCATTCCCGAGACGCTGCGGGGAGACCCGAAGAAGAAGGCGCGGCCGAACCCGCTGCGGGCGTTCTACTACATCCGCTACTCGTTCGTCGCATTCCCCACCGTCTACTCATCCATCAGCTTCATGGGTGGGCTGCATCATCTGTCCTTGCCGATCGCCGTGCTCACCGTTCCCTCCAGCCTTCTACACGTACCCCGCCACCGTTCCCCGCGACTTCTCCCGCCTCTACGGCTTCAACGCCGCCGCCGTCGGCTTCGTGCAGATGTCCCTCGGCTTCGGGATGATGTTCGGCTCCGTCTTCGGCGGGTGGATGACGGACCGCGCCGTGAACGGGTGGAAGTCCCGCCGGGGCGTCTACGTCCAGGAGGACAGGCTGCGCTCGGCGACGGTGGGCATGGTGTGCAACGTCACCGGGCTGCTGCTGTACGGGTGGGCGGTGCAGAGCCAGCTGCCGTGGCCGGTGCCGGCGCTGGGGATGATCTTCACCGGATGTGGGTAGCCGTCGCCTCCCTGAGGAGAATCGGCGCTGACTGGTTGCGTTTTCCCATCGCAGATGGACAGATGATCGTCGGTGCTACGATCGGGACGTACATGATCGACGTGTTTTACTTCGAGGCGTCCAGTATTACAGCTATGAGTAACTGTACGCGGTTCATCGTGAGTTCCATGCATTGCGCGCTCTTAACGCCTTTGCTGACGCTTTCCGCGCACGCAGATGGGCTCGATCGCCCCCCTCATCGCCGCCCCCGGCTACGCCACCATGGGCCCCGGCGGTTTCTACACCCTCCTCGCCGGCCTGGCCTCCATCTTTGCCCTCGGCATCGCCTACGTCGTCGTCTTCGGCACCCGGGCGCGGGTCTCCCGCAAGCCGTGGTCGGAGAACGCCAACGCGGGGAAGCAGCTCGCGGCGGTAGAGAAGACGAGGGGGACGGGGTGGTTGTCGAGGACGGTGGGGAGGGGGAGGTCCGCGGGGGACGCGGCGGCGGCGGAGGCGGCCGTGGCTGCCGCAGAGGAGAAGTGATCGGCCGACTCTTTGGCCGATGGGCGATGGGCCCGTTGTCGGGGCCATAGATTCTTCAACTAGACGGCCGTAACTGATGTCGGTGCTCGGCTGCCCACGACTTGCTCGGGGGACTGGTTCGAGGTCAGGGTCCAGCCAACCGTGCGGATTCCCGTCCCGCTTCCTCCCCGGCCGCTGCCCCACACGCCCGCGCCGCCCCTCGCCGCGATGCGGGGCCCCACGCTGATTATGCTGCTCGCCGCGGCGCTCGTCGTGCTCTCCGCGACCGGCGCCGACGCGCAGGTGCGCGCGCCGCCCGCGGTCCCCCTCCCCTCTAACCGCCCGCCTTCGCACCCGCCCCGCGCCGCATCCCGCCGCCGCCCGCTCCGCACGGTGCCGTTTCGCACCGCAGGGCCAGTGGAAGGCCGCCACCTGCGTGGGTGCGGCCGCCGCACGGATGGTCCCTCGCTGACCGCTTCCGCCCCCGCCCTTAACCTCTCGATCCGCGATTCGCACCGCCTCCGCGCCGACAGACGTGCACGTGCTGCCCCGTACGATCGCGGGGAGATGGCGGGGCGACAGAGGCGCTGACCCTTTCCCCGCGCAGACCAACCAGACCTCCCAGGCCGCGTGCGGCAGCGACCTCCGCACCGTCATCCTGACCGTCGCCAACGAGGGCGACTGCAACCCCACCGGCTGCCGTCTGCGCTTCCCCGCGCTGTGCCCCATCGCGCCCGCCTTTGTCGGCGCGTACTTCACCCCCTCGAGCACCGGCCTGGCCTCCTGGGAGATTGCGCTCATCGTGCTCTCGGCCATCCTGATGCTGCTGCTGAGCACGCTGCTGCTGTGCCTGATGTGCAGGGGATGCCCGGTGCGTGGGCCGTGCCGGGCCGCTACCCCGATGCCCTATCTGACCATCCGCCCTTCACGCGACCGTGTCGGTGCCGCTCCCATCATCCGCCCGCCTTCATCCGCCCCGCCCCGCCCACTTCCTCTGCTTGCCCCGCGAACATTCGCGCCCCGCAGCTCCACGACCTCCGCCTCAAGATGGCCCCCAACGTCGTCGTGCAGGTCCCCCAGGGCTCCAAGGTGGAGATGAACGAGGGCGTGATCAAGGCCATCGGACCCGACGGCAAGCCGCTCGAGGTGGTCGGCGTGCAGGGCGCGGGCTTGAACGAGATCAAGATCCACCCGGTGGGTTTCCGGCTGCCGGTGTGCCCGGGGGTCCCTGGGCTGACGGAGCTTGTCCTGCCAGGCGAACCGCGTGGCCTAGGCGATAGACTGAATCGGAGGGTATACGTTATTGGAAAGGACGTAATGAAGCTACTACTTCGAGTCATGCTGGAGGTGGAGTGTCGGATCTCCTAGTCGGTGTCTGGCATCTGGCCGGTCCGCACCAGACCAGTCCCCCGAGCCGAGGGCACACCGGATCCGGTCCTCCACTCGGCCGAAGAATGACATGCACGACTCTGCGGACGCAGAACCCGACGGCAGCCTTTCGAGCGCGCTCTCGGGGACGACGGCGTGCGGGGACGTGGGAGACGCCGGAGCGGCAGCCCATTCGCACCCGGGGAAGGAGGGACCAACGGACGCGGACTCCGAGGTTTTGCGTCGTGCGAGTGCTCCTGGACGAGATTCCGGTATCTCTGAGCCGGGATTCGGCGAGCGGACAGACGGACATTCGGAAGTCCTCTCCCTTGCCAACGGAGCGACCTCTGCCAATGGCAGGGCCTCCGAATCGAAGGAAACCCCCGAAACGCCGCCGGAACTACCGCAGACGGAGTACTCGCGGACGCGCAAGGCCGGAATCCTGGCCCTCCTGACCCTGTGGGGCTTCGTCGGCAACACATCCTCCACCGTTCTCCTTCCCGCCCTCCCTCTCGTCCAGGCGGACCTCTCGACCTCCCAGCAGGCCGTCAATGCCTCCGTCGCCGTCGCCACGGCCGTCAACGGCATCGTTCCGCTGCTGTGGTCCGCCCTCTCCGACACCCTCGGCCGCCGCAGGACCTTCCTCGTCGCCGGGCCCATCTTTGTTCTCGCCTCCGCCGCGGGGTACTTTGTCCCCAACATCGCCGTCTTTTTCGTGGTGAGGATCGTGCAGCAGGCCGCAGCCAGCGCCGCCCTCTCGACCGGGTCGGGGACGATCGCCGACCTGTACGGAGGCGGACAGCTGAGCAACGCCTTGGGAATCTTCTACCTCGGCTTCACGACCGGGACGACCATCGGCCCGGCCTTTGGAGGGCTGATAACCGAGGCGTCGTCGTGGAGGTACTGCTTCGTGTTTGCCGCCGCGCTGGGGCTGGCGTGGTTCGTGCCCTCGGCGGTTTTCCTGCCCGAGACCGGGGCCAAGAAGGGCCGGACGCGGGCCCGCGATGCGCTGCTGCGGCCGCTGGTCAGCTTGGGGTACAACAGATACCCGTTTGTGATATCGAACGTGCTGGTGATGGCCCTGTCGTTCATGGAGCTGTACACGATGAGCGTTACTATTCCACGGGATTTTCCCACCATCTGTGAGTGCTGCTTAGTGCCCAGTGGATGTGTTTGCTGACGGCCCTGACGGCACGCAGACGGCTTTTCGACGGCCCAAGCCGGGTTCGTGCAGCTCACCGCCGGCGTCGGCATGCTTGCCGGCACCTACGCCTCGGGGCGTTATTCGGACCGGACGTACCGCCTGTGGAAGCAGCGCCGCGGCGGCGTCATCGTCCCCGAGGACCGCCTCCGTGCCACGATCCCCGCCATCTTCGTGCTCGTCGCCGGCAGCCTGCTCCTCGGCTGGACCCTGGCATTCGCCACCGGCTGGCCCGCCTCGGCCGCGGGCGCCGTCGTGCTCGGCATCGGCATCATGGGCTTCTCGACCGCCAGCAGCGCCTTCCTCATCCAGATCTTCCCCGGCTCGGCGTCGTCCATCATCGCCAGCGCAAACGTGCTGCGGTACACCCTCGCGGGGATCGGGCCGCTGGTCGTCGCGCCGCTGCAGGCGGCCGTGGGGCCTGGGTGGCTGTGGACGATACTGGCGGCGGTCAACGTGGCGGCGTACCTGGGGCTGCTTTTGGTCGCGCTGCGGGGGACGGGGTACAGGCTGGGGATGGAGCCGTGGAAGAGCTCGCCGGGGGCGGGGGAGCAGCTCGCGGCGATCGGGCGGTCTTCAAAATAGCTCAATACAGTTCCTATCACGACACGAGGCGCGAGACACATTCTAACAATGCCGTTGGCATGGATCAGATCCGAACGATCGGGCTGTTGGCATCGATCGGGACGTCGTCCACTCTCTCGCCGTCGGCTTCGTCATCGTAAAGGGTAAAGCCTGTGTGGGCGATGGGAGCGTGATCGGCGCAGAAAGGTAGGCTCTTTCCGTCTCGGGTGGCCGGCTTCCGGCCGCACCAATGGCACTGGTAACGGCGGTGTAGAGTCAGCGGCGATCAATCTCGTGGCGCGCGCGCTAGCTCACGTGTTCACCACAAAACTTCATGGCTTCGGAATCGAAGGTAAGGATGAAGCGAGCTTCGCGGTCGCAGCGAGTGTCCGTGGGCTTGAAGTGCAGATAGCACCTTGACCTCGCTGGCTGGCGAACAGAGGCTGCTGCCGCCGTAACAGGCACGTTCTGCACGTACGGGGGCGGTGGGCTGTCCACCTGCATCGACGGCACAGGAGATGAAGTGTTCCCCAGACCTGGAGCGGGCGGCATCATGGGGTTGACGCTCCAGTCGGCTTCGGCCGCAGCGGTTGTGGGGGCTTTCTTCATCTCGGCGGCCGCGGTGTTCGACCTCTTGGCAGCCTCCGCCTCCTGGTCGAGCTGCGCAACCGTCCGTTTCTTGTACCGGCGCCAAAGGAAGAAACCGGCCACGATTCCGATCAAGGCCACGACTCCGACCACGATCCCGATGATGGCGCCGATGGAAAGACCGGGCGGCGGAGGCGGCCCGTCCGCGATGGCCCTGTTGACGTTGAGGCACCAGCGCGGGGACGTGGAGTACGATTCCTGCCCCTCTTCGAAGCAGTATTGTCCGATGACGTTGGCGATGGGCGTGGTCGAATCGTTGGTGAGCTGGCTGCAGCCGCTGTCCTTGTACCACGAGCACCTTCCGTCCGAATCCACTCCTCCTCCGAGGCAACCGTTTAGGAAGCCACCGGCAGCGGAGCGCGGGACCGAGCTCGATGAAGCCATGAGATAGCCGTTGTCAAAGTCGGACTTGGTGCACTCAACCGGAGGCAAAGAAGAACGCGGAACCGGGTACCGGACGCCGTTGCCTTGAGCGATCGCGGCGCGAGCATCCTCACACCAGCCGGGGCCTCCGGTCGAAGGGCAGACGACGGCGATGATTCGCGGCACCGCCGTTGGTTCTTGCGTCTTGACGCCCTGGCACTTGTCGTCCCGGAACCAGCCGCACTTTCCGCTGTTCACGACCTCCCCAAGGCATCCGACGCCGTTTCCGTCGGCGGTGCGAGCGGCCACGAAGAAGTCCTTGTCGGCGTTGGAGTAGGTGCCTGCGGAGAGTTGATCAGTATCCACTGATCGACCCCGGGACGACGGCGCGGGGGGTTACGAGCGCCAGGAGGGCCGGCAGGCGGTCCGCGAACGTCGACAAGCAAGCACAGGACCTGACAGGCACTCACAGAAAGAAGGAGCGGAGATAGCTGCGTTCCCCAGATTCTGACGGGGGATCAAGGGACCTGCTTCGGCGCCGAGAATCGTGCTCGCAAGCGCCAGGGCGACAATGGCTAGGATCATGGTGCAATCGGAGGCACAGAGGAGGGGCGCCCGAACTGAGTTGGAGCAGGAAAGGGTGCCAGGAAGGGGGTTCAATTTGGCTTCGACATGGCGCGCGATGGCGTCGGCCCCAGCCACAGGCAAAAAAACTGTGACCGGCGCAAAGGCCCCCGAAGGGCACATAAAGTCTCGGAATCTCGACTTCAGAACGACAGATTCCCGCGAAAATGAACGAGCTGGGCTTCACGAAGGGCTCCAAGTTTAGGATTGCGTGCCGCGAGGGCAACCTGGCCGAAGCGAGGCACTTCCTTGCGGATCCCTCATTCGACCCGAACCAGGTCTCGGACCGGAGCGGCCTGATGGTCGCGGCCGAAAAGGCCCGCCTCGACATCGTCTTGCTGCTGCTGGGCGACGCTCGCGTGGACGTCAACGTCACCAACGACAATGGGGAGAACGCGTTCATGTTGGCGTGCCAAGAGGGACACTCCCCCGTCGTGGAGCTGCTCCTGAAGGACGGCAGGACGAACTTCGACAAGCGCAACTATCTCGGAAGGTTATGTCATCTGCGGAACGCAGTCAGATGGCGCCACATTGACTCGCCTCACCAACCAGAACGGGATTCTGGCTAGCTTGCTGGTACAACCGGACGTCCACCATCGAGCTCCTCCTTTCGCACGGGGAGCTCGTTAACCCGACGATTCCGAGCCTGCGGGGAAAGCCTCCGAGCCAAGCCGGGAACGCGGCCACACGGAAGCTCGTCGAGGATGCCGTGAACCGGATGCTCAAGTTCGGGACCGGGGTGCCACACGAGGACTCGCGACTCCCGCAGATGATGCGGCAGCTGACTTTGGAGCGCGAGCCGGATCATACTCCTGGACACGCGCCTCTACGGATGCCTCTCTCCCCTCCTCTCTCTCCGCCTCCTTTCTCTCCGCCCCCTCCACGAACTGCCGCCAGCGTTGCAGATCGTGCTGCCTCCCTCCCACCAATGCAGAACTCTCCCGTTGCCGCGTCGCCTTCACCAGGCATCAACGGCTTTAATGTCCCGCCACGGAACCTGAGCTCGAAATCGGCTTCCACCAGCAGTCTCGGCGAAGGAAGTTCGCCGCGATCTCCCTACACCCCGGTGTCGATCGCCACGGAGCGGACGTTGAGCGGAGAAAGCCAGAAAACGAGCAGGTTCCGGCGACTTGCGGAGGCAAACACGGCCACCACCTCCTCCACCGCTGCTGTGTCGACCCCGATCGTGACTGCAGCAGAGTCCCGGAAGAGCAAGTGGGCCAAGATCGCTGAGGACAACGTGTCCAAAAGGATGTCTGCCAGCACTGGTTCCGACGGTAATAGTGTTCCGGACGTCAGCGGCAGATCCTTTGGCTCGGATGAGGACGAGAAACTGCCCGAGCGGATGACTCCTGCTGCAGTCATTTCCAAGCTTCGCGTTTCGGCCAGTGACATCGACTATGACAAGACCAAGAAACCCCTGGGGGAGGGTGGATTCGGGGTCGTTTATTCTGGAACGTTCAAGAAGTACAACCGTGTCGCAATCAAGGTCCTGAAGGACGCGAACCCGAAGGCGATGAAGGATTTCGCGGCCGAGATCGCCGTCTGGGACGGGCTTGTGCAGAAGAATAGTGCGTTGTCTGTCGAGTTTGTCGCGGGCTAGCATCCTCACTCCCACTTCCAGTTCTTCCCCTCATGGCCTTTTGCGAAGATCCGCCGATGATGGTTTCTGAGCTGGCGGTCGACGGCAACATGCGCGAGAGCTTGACGAAGCTCAAGTGGAGTCTGTCCACCGGTCTCAAATATCTGGTCCACGTCACGCACGGGATGACCTTCCTCCACAGCAACAACATGTTCGTGATCCGGGTTTTAGAAGCGCTGACCCATGCTGACGTTGCCATCTCTAGAGTCCATCTTGACCTCAAACCTCCAAACGTCCTGATTGGTAAGGACAACGGGAACGTTGACTTTGGCTCCTCTGACCCGCACGCCCAATCAAGACAACGGCATCGCCAAGATCACCGACTTCGGCATGTCAAAAGTACGGCAGCGGGTGACCACCGTCGCAGGAAATGGGTACGGCGGTACGCACGGGTACATGGCGCCCGAAGTGTACGAAGGTAGAGTCCAGATTGAGGAGACGATCGCTTGAATTGACCGAGCCGCCCATCTCAGGCATCATGGGAAGAGGCGCAGATGTCTACGCCTTCGCTATGATGCTGTACGAGGTCGTCAGCCAAGGCAAGATTCCCTTTAGGGGCGGCTCGGCCCTGCAGGTTGGTAGAGCATCGACGGAGGGCGGAAGAAAGACCACTGACATGTCGCGCCCTGCAGGTCATGAACGCTGTCGTTAACGGCGTGCGACCGCCTCGTCCGAACAGCGTCGCCGTGGATGAGAGACACTGGCAGCTCATCGAAGACTGCTGGCACCAGGAGCGATCGAAACGGCCTATGTTCTTTGAGATCCGCGAGCGGATGGAGCCGTGGCTGAAGGAAGATCCGAAAACAGCCGTCTACAGCGCGCAGTGGTCGGATCGGTGAAGAACGAGTATCGCTTTCGCGTGACTTCGCCTGTACCATTAAATTGGTCAATGCTTTGTACTGCAACCGTTGAATGTACTTAATCCTTCGTCAAGGCTGCCGCCCGAAAGTCAAGTCCGCGCAGCAACCAATGTGGTCGCTCGGGTACCAATCGCACGGCAAGCCCCTTTCCCCGATCGCCTGCTCGTCCAGCGGAATCCATCTGTCCACCACGGTCCACGTGCCGGTCCCCGGGTCGGACCTCCCAGCTAGCCGATCCGAGCTACTCAGAAGGATGTAGTCGATTGTCCGCTTCACGTGCTCGTAGCCGCCACCGTCCTTGGTCCGCGACTTCCAGGTCGTCCAGTAGCCGTTGGAGTCCTCCGCGAACGGCGCGACAGGGTCAAAGACCTCCCCAAGCGTCCGCACAGCCTCGGAATCCGGAGCCGTGTTCAGGTCCCCGGCAAGAACCACTGGCATTCCCGGATGCTGGGCAGAGAGCTCCGACAGAATCGCCAACGTTTCGCGGGCGTGCCGCAGCCGGGTCGCGTCGTTCGCTGCCCCGGTCTTCGCCTTGAAGTGAGTTCCCGCGACCAACACCCTCGCGGACCCCCCCTTCTCCCTGAAAATGCCGTGGAGGAGGAGCTGATTCGCGTTTCCGCCGTCAAAGTTCCGCGAGCCCGTCGCTTCGGCCTCCCAGCGCCGCGCGTTCCAGAACAGGGCCACGCCGTCGGGGGCGAACCCGAAATCCCCGGCCGCGGCGTGGGGTTTCGGCCGAAAAACGCCCTCGTAGCCGTGTGGAGAGAGCGCGTCTTGCATGTACGGGAACTGGTTGACCTCCATTAGTGCTAGGAAGTCGGCAGGTGGGTCCGTCAATAGCCCGTAAACTACGAGAGGGCCGCGGTGCGGCCACTCCAGGAGCTTTGCTGGGTACTTCCGCAACGGATTCCATTCGTCGGTATCATCCGACGCGTTCCTGGCCCCGGAGCGGTCGGATTCGGCGCGTTCGGAGGTTCCAGGGGGTTCGAAGAACGCGAAGCTGCCGTGCTGCGCGAGGCCGTCCGCGAGGATGTTCCACTGCAGAACGCGGAGCCGCAGCGAGGAATCGGCCTCTGGTGGGCCATCGGAAGTCGATCCAGGGGGATGTAGCCACGCCCTGTTGGCCATTACGCTTCTGGTCGTGGGGAAGGACTCGGGAGACGGTGGGCGACAATCAACCTCTGGCCCGGACGCTCTTCATAGTGTCGGCCCGCTCTACTCGCATTAGTTGACTCTAGCTAGCTAAATCTATCTCGAAACAGAAACAAAACCCTCACTTGAACCAGCCGCGTATGTACGCGACGCGCAGCGCGATCAGGGCGCTCATGAAGCCCACGTGCGTCGCGATCGCGCCCTCGTTCCACCTGAACCTCGACGACGGCACCTTCTTCGGAGCCGCTTTGCTGGGGGGCTCCACGGGCGTCGCCGGCTCTTCCTCCGCGATCGCGGCCGCCACTTCGCGGTACCGCGCGAGTCCGACCTGGATGGTCTGTCCGATGATGGCGACCTCCGAGAGGATGATCGGCACGAACGAGAGCTTCCGGATCTCGAAAAGTTTAGCAGGCGCAAGGTTGGTGCGGAGTGTGGGATGTGCCCAGACGAGATAGAGCATCGCGGAAAACGGTGCCATCAGGAATCCTAGCGTCGTCACGGTGATGAGGCGGTATAATTAGGCGGAATCCGAAGGCGAGTCGAAAGAAGTTTGACAGGGCGTCGGTACCGAGAGGGGAAGACAAGGTGTCAAACATCGGATATTCCAAGATACGGAGCTCCTCCTCACCGGAATAGCGCGCCACGAGGGCCAAAGCCCTGCTCCGATTGAGGGCTTCGATCTCAAAGCCGTCCACTTCGTCTGCCGCGGCCTTCTTGGGCAGCTTCACGGGGTACATCGAGTCCGCGACATAGTTTCCGGGGCGGACGACGAGGGAGGCGGCGCCGAGGAGCGTGAGCAGGGGCTCCACGAAGCCGAACGCGATCTCGGCCCGCGTCAGGGGCGGAACGGACGCCATGGCTTCTGCGATGAGACAGGATGTGGAGCAACAATGTTTGCGTCGCCGGTTTCCGCACGGTCCGCCGGAGGTGGAGGCGGGAGGGCTCGCTCGGCGCGATCGATTCATCCGCGGACACGACATCCCGCAGCCACCACCGACTCGCGGCGCCGTAAGCACACCGAGGTGCGTTTTTGGCATCGGCTGCGAAGCGCCGGCGGGCTTCCCGGGCGCCTGGGCATCTCCCCGGGCGTGGGGGACGCTTTTCGGCCCGGTGTTTCCCATCGGCCGAACGCGCTGAACGACGCGCCCCGGGGCATATGTGGCCGCTCCGGCGTGCTTTCCCCGCATTTGGCGTTGCTCGGAAGGCGGATGGCGGTCGCCGTCGGGGTTCCGTCGGCGGTGGCCGCAACGCCCCAGGGATTGGCCACCGCGCGGAGGTGCTCACCCGTTTCGCTTCCCCAGGAACCCGACAAGATGCCCAAGAACGGCAGGAAGGTTTACGGTGCGTATTGCGTTGTTTCGAGGCGTTTAATGGTGGACAATTGGCTGACCGATGCCCTCTGTCGCCGCCCGCCACCCTCGCCCGGATCTACAGTCGTCGGGGTCGGAAGTGAGTTTCAGCGGTCGCCAGGGTATGTTTCATGTCGCTTACCACGCTTTCTCCTTCCAGTGGTGAGCTTGGGTATCTTTCCACAGGTCGCCGCCAGGCTTCATCCTTTCGCTTTGGTAGACCACCTTCGACAAGCCCGGCCTGAAGCCCAAGAAGGACTACACCGAGTACGCCGTCGAGGCCGCGACCAAGGCCCTCACCGACGCCAACATCAACTTTGATGACATCGAGTTCGGTGGGCACTTCCCCGCGTCTCGTTCCGCTTCCACTGTCTGACGCGCATCCGCCCGCAGCGACCGCCGGTTACGTCTACGGCGACTCGTGCTACGGCCAGCGCGCCCTGTACCAGCTTGGCACGACCCAGATCCCCATCATCAACACGACCAACGCCTGCGCCACCGGCTCGACCGCGCTGCTGCTCGCCCGGCAGGCCGTCGCCGGCGGGCTCTACGACTGTGCGTGCCTCGGCCGGCTTGTTGCGATTGCTTGCTAACAAGATGATTGTTTGCGCGCACAGGCGCCCTCGCTGTCGGCTTCGAGAAGATGAACCCCGGTCCCCTCAAGGGCAACTTCCCCGAGCGCACCCCGACCATGGACCAGCAGATGGGTGAGCAGCGCCATCCCCCTCACGGCATGAAAGAGGGACTGACGCCGATCCCCCACCCCAGTGATCATGAACGAGCTCGCGCCCTTCACGTCGGCGCCCAGGAACCCGCAGATCTTCACCAACGCGGCCCTCGAGTACTGCGAGAAGAACGGCCAGGACGACGCCGCGATGGACTACATCGCGTCGAAGAACCACAACCACTCGCAGCTGAACCCCTACTCGCAGGTGCGTGGACAGCGGTGGTGGACGTGCCGTAGCCGTTGCTAACGTCTCCGTCTTTTTCTTGACGACGCACAGTTCCGCCACCACTCGTCGCTCGAGGACGTTCGCAAGGCCCGCCCGATCTACAAGAACGCCACCCTGCTGCACTGCTCGCCCCCCTCGTGCGGCTCAGCCGCCGCCGTGGTGTGCTCCGAGGACTTCGTCAAGGCCCACGGCCTCGAGGCCCAGGCCGTCGAGATCGTGGCCCAGGCCATGGCCACCGACTCGGGCAAGCCGTTCGCCGTCGGAGGCAACGCCAAGAGCCTGGAGGAGATTGCGGTGCGTTTTGAATGGTTGGGTTTTGCTCGTGCTGGACAAGGAAGCTCACCTGCACGCCACCGCAGGGCGCCGACATGACCCGCAAGGCCATCAAGCAGGTCTACGCCGAGGCCGGCATCAAGGCCTCGGACGTTGACGTGATCGAGCTGCACGACTGCTTCTCAGGCAACGAGCTCATCACCATCGACGCCCTCGAGCTCTGCGAGCCCGGCAAGGCGAGCGACTGGGTCAAGTCCGGCGCCGGCCACCACCCCAAGGTCCGCGAGCCCGGGATGAACCCCAAGCGCACCCAGGTCATCAACGGCTCGGGCGGGCTGATCTCCAAGGGGCACCCGCTCGGTGCCACCGGTCTGGCTCAGGTGGGACTTGTGCTCGGACTTCAGGGAGAGGAGGACTGACACGGAATTCACTACGAGTGTTGTGAGCTTTCTTGGCAGCTCCGCGGCTGGGCGGGCCCTCGTCAGGTTGAAGGAGCGAAGCTTGCCCTGCAGCACAACGTGGGCTTGTCGATCGTTCGTTTGTCGCTTGCTACTTATTCTACGATCCTTTTCTAGGTCGGTCTCGGCGGCGTTGTTGTTTGCACGCTGTACAAGAAGGCCTTCGGCCCCGCCCCCGCTCCCCCGACCTGGAAGGAGCGCTTCGGCTACAACCCCGCCGTTGGTTAGTTGATTCGATGCGCCGTGGCGAGGGTGTGGTGGCTGACTTGTTGTGCGCGTTTGCAGAGGCCCGCGGCGTCACCATCGCCGACATCGAGAAGGTGCGTTGCAGCCCTATTCTCCGTGCTCTTTTCGTTCTAATCTCTTTCTTATTCGCAGGTCGCCTCCAAGAAGGCTCCTCACATCAGGATCAAGGAGGAGCTCTTCGGCCAGGACCAGATCATGCAGGCTAAAATTTGATCGGCGCGTCGCCGGCCCGGAAAACGCCCGCCATGTGCGAGTTTGTTTTGTAGGACGATCGCAGACCAGTAGCACCGACGTCGAGTGAATACACGTTTTGTGGAGTCACCTGTTCACGCGTTTCGTCGCCGCCGAGCACCGCCCGGGGCGCGCCACCTCCAAAACCACATCGCAAAATGAGCGCCATCGCCATCGCAGAACCGGATGCCCAGCTTCGATTCCGCGGCACTCGTGTCGTGGACGGCACTGCATCGGGGGACTTGACGCGCGCGGCCTCGTCCGAGGAGCTGCCGACACCAACGGCCACGTTCGGGAAGAGGACCGACGTCTGGTTCTCGCTGAACTGCCGCCTCGAATCCATCGACCCCGTCGCGCAGCAATTTGCAATCTCCGGATATCTGAACTTTTTCTGGGAGGACGCCAAGTTCGAATCGCCCGACGACGATGGCGCGAACCAGCCGGTGGATCCTGACGCCGTGTTCGAGAACGCGGTCGAGTTCTCGCTCTTCGGACCGCCCGTGTTCCGCGTCCGCAACAGTGTCGTCAGCGAGATGATCCACTTCAAGGCCGTGCTGTACGAGGAGCTCGAGCTGGATCGGTTCCCGTTTGACCGGCAGTTTCTGACCATCCGAATCTGCCTGAAGACCAAGGAGTTCCGAGCAGTTTCTGAGGCCCCGAACTACGTGCCGGACAAGCACGACTGGAGGAGCATGGCGAGCTTCACGTGCTCGCCCTCGGTCGCCGGATGGAGCGCCATCAGCCCGATCGTGGGCACCTCCGTCGCGGCCGGCCAGTCGGACGAGCTGAGGATCACGGTGTCGCTGCGCGTGGAGCGGCAGTGGCGCTACTTCCTCTACAACATCGTGCTCATCGTCTTCCTCATCGTCTGCCTGTCGCCGATCGCGTTCCTCATGGGCTGCGAGGACGTCGGCGGCCGCATGTCGATCATTCTCACGCTCCTCCTGACGCTCGTGACCTTCAAATTTGTCGTTGCCAGCGAGATCCCCAAAACCCCGGCCCTCACGCTCCTGGACAAGTACTTTTTCGTGTCGTACTTTGCCCTGCTCCTGGTTGTCCTCCAGACCGTGCTCGGGCACCTGCTGGCGCCCGCGCGGAGGGTCCCCGTGGACCGAGCCTCGGCGATCGGCTTGCTCGTCTGCTGGATCGCTTTCCACGTGCAGATCGTGAACACGGCCCTCGCGGACGGGTTTTCGCAGCCCTGGGAGGAGCTCAAGGACGAGGCGGCGGGGAAGCAGGCGCGGTACGCCGTGCTGCCGGGCGACATCGTTTTGCCCAAGCAGTGACGCTCATTATGGGACGATGCCACGTGCACGCGTGGCGCTGGTTGATGGTTCGGATTCCTTTCCCGGCGGCACCACCATACCGCTTTCTGCTGGTCCGATCTCATACCGCCGATGTGTGTCCCGTGTTGACAGCTGCGATCGGTGCGGTTAGCAGCAGGGCGAGATGAAGTTGAGCCGGTGTTCGCGCTGCGGGATCGCGAGGTGCTGGCACAGGTGCCGATTGTCAGCGCGAGGCCAGGAAGGATTAAAGGAAGGACTGCATTCCCAGGAGCGTATCTGTAGTAAAGAAAAAAGCCCTGTCGTTCGATTGAAGACAATATGTCGTTCCGCGCGAACAAAGCCTTTGATGAGTGAAACTAAGTAGTACGGAATCGGTGGAGCAATTCCTCTCAGCTACTCGATTACTCCTTTTCGACGTGACGAGCAACCGCGATCTGAATTGTTTGCGTCGAGGAAGCCACGTCCACCTTCACCATAAGCGAGCTCTCGCCGATGAACGAGCCCGGGTTCGGCGAACCAATCTCCTAATCAGGCATTCAGAACAGACTAGAATGCTGTGGACGGCGACAGTTGCGACACGCGATCCGAAGTGTACTTGGTGGTAAATCCGCGGACGAGGCCCGGAGGATGTTCCGTGTGGACCCGCGAACGTTCCCCGCTCCAGCGCGGCCACACCTGCAACTCAACCGTGCCGCCCGTTGCGTCCGGCGCCGGCGAAGCGGTGCAGCACGCTCTGCAGGCGGTCGGCGGTGGGGTTTTCCAGCCGCTCGGGCCGGCGGAGGCGTTCGTGCCCGACGCGGGGCGGCCGCGAGCAAAGGGGCGGGAACCGGCAGCGTCGCCGGCGGAGGCTTTTCCGGCGGACGGGGCGGCGGAGCGCGCGCAGGCCGATCGCATGGCGGCGCTGGGCGTCCTCCCCGGCGCCGGGCCGCAGCCGGGGGGTTTTGTGGCTGCGGTCGGCGCGCCGCCGGCGAGCGAAGGTCCGCACCCCGCGGTGCAGACGCACGCCAACGGCAAGGTGCGCAAATACATTACCGTGAGGTGGGTGAGCCGCGATGCGCACTTTCCGGCGCGATTCTAGCGGCCCGGCACGCCCCAGGTGCGACCACTGCCGCGACCTCCATTCGCGATGCTCGGGCCACCGCCCGACCTGCGAGCGCTGTGCCGAAAAAGGCCTGCAGTGCGTCTATCCCACCGTGCTGCAGAAGCGGGGTCCCAAGGGGAGAGTCAAACTGGAACAACCGGAGGACGGGACGAAGCCCAAGCGGCCAAGGAACCGCCCTT
Source organism: Hyaloraphidium curvatum (assembly GCA_025558095.1). NCBI lineage: Eukaryota > Fungi > Monoblepharomycota > Hyaloraphidiomycetes > Hyaloraphidiales > Hyaloraphidiaceae > Hyaloraphidium > Hyaloraphidium curvatum. Next base: position 68,664 of record JAIVFI010000004.1, on the reverse strand, counting down.
CAGGGCCGGTGCGGGAGCGCCTGGTCAGGAACCCGCCGACGCTGGAGGCTATTCGGAGCAACCTTTCGGAGTTGCCGGTCACTGTCGGCCCGAAAAGCTCCCGTTCGGGCTCCGTTACGCCGAAAGTGGGCAACATCGATATGGACGGACTCGGGGCGGCCTTCCTCGACGAGCCCATGCTGCCGATGCGGAGGGCCGAATCCGCAAACGCAGCCTCGGCCCTCTTTGTGCTGGGTGCCGGCGGATACGGCGGGCAGGTCGCCGGCGGGCCGCAGTCGCCCCACCTTGCCTTGCCCGAGGTGGTGCGGTCAGCATCGGGCGGGATCCAGATCGCCCTGCCATCGGACTTTGCCTTGGGTCGGATGAGGATGGCTGCTCTGCCCATGTCTCCCACCGCGGCGTCGAGGACGGTCCGCAGCTCGTCCCTTCAGACCATGGCGACGGGCCTCGAGGAGCATTTCAACGGCAGCTCGTCTTCGACCCTCTACTCGGCCCAGCTGGGCAGCCCGTACCTAAGCAGCGCGCAACTTTCGACGACGTCGGGCAGCCAGATTCTGACCGTGGACTCTGAAGGCCTCCCCATGCCGGACTGGACCGGAGCGGGACTTCAGACGGTCGCCCTTCCCCTGCCGGCCCCGCACATGGTCGTGCAGCCCGCTGCGCCGCCCATCCCGGCCCTGGTGCAGGGCATGGCGCACTGGGCCGGAAGCTTTGCGGGGCACGATGCGGGGGTGCCCGATTTCTTCAACCCGGTGCCGCGCCAGCTCGGCCCATTCGACGCCCTGGCTCCCCTCCCCGCGGACCCCGACCTCTCTTCCATCCTCCTCGACGCGGTCCGCACCATCGAACCCTCGTCCTTCGACCTCCACCTGCCGCACTTCCTCACCTACCTCTCTGCCACCCCGCCCTCGGGCATCGACCCCTTCCTCCTGAACGCGCTCCTCCTCCGCGCCTCGCGGCTCACCCTCCGGCCGCGCTCGGTCGTCCGCGCCTTCCTCGACCGCGTGATGCTGCTCCTCCCCGACGTCGTCCTCTCGGGAAACGGCAACGTGGGGACGGTGATCGCGATGTCGTGGTGCGTGGAGCACATGGTCGAGCAGGGCGAGTTCATGAAGGCGCACCAGCTGCACGGGGTCGCGCTCGCCCTCGCGCGCAGGCTGGGGCTGCAGGCTGACCCGGTGCAGGTGGGCCACGGCGGCCCGGCGACGGCGGACGAGTGGATCAGCAACGAGGAGCGCCGGCGCACATTCTGGCGGCTGTTCGCCCAGGACTCGATCTTCGTGTCGGGGATGGGCGCGCCCGCCGCGATCGTGGAGGAGGACGTGGCGGCGGACCTGCCCTGCAACGACTACGCGTGGTTCATGGCGGGGAGCAACACCCCCGCCATCCTGCTACCGCAGCGGATTAACCCGCCCTCGAGGCTCGTCTCGCTCGCGCCCTGCTCGCCGGCCCTCCGCGCCATACCCACGTCGTTTGCGGAGGGAGACCGCCGCCCGCTCTTTTTGATGCTCGCGCGGATCCAGCGCGCAGTATACTCCACCATGCGCAGGTTCAAGGGCGGCATCGTTTCCCATGAGGAGTTCCTGGTGCGGATCGCGGCGCTGGAGGACGAGCTTCGCACGCAGTACTGGCAGCGCGTGCCCGCCGCGGTGCGGCAGCTCGACGAGCGCACGATCGGGTCGAGGCCGCCGTCGGAGCCGGGGAACGATGCCGCCGACCGCGAATGGAGGGACGGGCTGGGCGCGGTGCGGTTCGTCAGGTTCGCCGAAGGGGGGAGGGAGAATTTCGCCGCGGGCACGTTCGACGTCGAGTGGGCGGTGCTCCTGTGGCTCTACCACTGCGCGCTTTTCGTCGTCCGCGGGCCTGAGATGCATTCCCTGCGGTGCGTGACGGACGAGGTGCGGTGGGTGGATTCGGACGACTACGGATCCGCGCTGCAGTGCGCCCGCCGAATCACGGACCTCGCGCTGGCGGTGGAGCTGCGCTGGGCCGGCGGCGGGAGCGGGCCGGGGCCGCAGTCGGCAGGCTGGTTCCCGTACCTCGCGCCGCCGGCGAACCTGGTCACGGGGCTGTACTACACCGCCTCGATCTGGCTCGAGGAGCTGCGGCAGCTGGTCGCGCTTGCCCGCGGGGACGGCCGCACGGGGGCGTCGCTGCACTACTCGACGAGGGACATCTCGAACCATTCCGCGCTGCGCGACCTGGCCATGGCTTGCATCGCGGCGGCGGAGAAGGGGGGCGAGGGGGACGCGGACGACGATGCGGTTTCGGTCTCCTCCAAGGCCGCCGACCCGCTCTTTCCCGGCCTCTCCTTCGTCCCCGCCGACCCCGCCCCGGGATCCTCCGCCGCCCCGCCGGCTCAGGTGCCCGAGTTTGTCCGCTGTCGCGCGCGCGAGTGCGTCGTCAGGTTCCAGCACCACGTGGCCCTGCTCAGGCGGATCGGGAACCATCTGCGCACGGCGGCCGGGTGCGCGGACGCGCTGGTGACGCTGTGGAAGGCCGATCCGAGCATGAAGTATGTGGAGGAGGTGCTTGTCAGGTGAAAAAGGCTTCGTCGGGGTCTGCTGGAGTCTTTCTCTGGATTCCTGTCTCTAGTACAGCAATTGTGTATCTCTCATTGTAGAGCAGTTTCAGTCGCTTCATCGGACCCGGTTCGAGGCGACTTACCCTGCGAGAGATGGCGGTGGCCGATCGCGACGCCAGTACAAATACCCGGAGGACGTACACCGAAATGAAGCCTTCTTCGAACCTTCTCCGGCATTTGCTGCCCGCCACCACGCGTGCTTTCTCTTGCAGCGCTGCCACGCGTGGCACGCCCGGCTTGGAGGCCGTTTCGAACCCATTGACCGGCAGCGACTCGGGCCCGCCCCCCGTCACCCTCCGCATCGATCGCGCCAAGCGGGTCGCGACCGTCACCCTGGACTCCCCCGCGACGCGCAACGCGCTTTCCCTTCGCACCCTGCGGCACCTCGGGGCCTGCATCGCCGCCGTGAACCCGGAGTGGACCTATCGGGACAACTGGGTAGACCTGGACGACCTTCCCGGGTCGCTGGATCGGTCCGGGGCGAACACTTCCATCCGCTGCGTGTTGCTGCGCGCCAATTATGGGGACCAGGAACCTGCCAAGCGCGTGTGGTCGTCGGGGCACGACCTCCGTGAACTGGCTGCAGCGACCAGGGAGCACCGCGCGGATATCTTCAGGACCTGCGCCGACATCACGCTGGCGCTGAGGAGGCTGCCGCAGCCGGTCATCGCCGTTGCGGACGGGCTCGTGACCGCGGGTGGTCTCGGGATTTTCGCTTCCTCTGACGTGACACTGGCTTCGAACAACGCGAGGTTCCAATTTCCCGGGGTCAACCTCGGCGGATTCTGCACCCTGCCGTCGGTACCGCCGTCGCGGCTCGTTTCCCCGGCCCGGATTTTCCGGATGCTCGCTACCGCGCAGCCCGTCTCGGCCGAGCAGGCGCTGGACATAGGCCTGATCTCCGAGGTGGTCCCTGACGGCGAAGATCCCCACCTCTACGCGGAGCAGATGGCGGAGTCGGTCGGCTCGAGGAGCGGGCAGACGACTTTTGTGGGCAAGTGGGCGTTCCACAGGCAGCGCGAGCTCCCGCTCGAGGAGGCCCTGGCGCTGGCGGCCCGGGTGATGGTGGAGATCCGGGAGCTGGACGATTCGAAGGAGGGACAGAGGGCGTGGCTCGAGAAGCGGAAGCCTGTATGGAAGTGATCTGCTGCAGCAAGAATCGAAGGAAGAGAGTCGGGAATCTTCACTCTGTCAAAGGGACGCGTCCACCTCAAACACCGTCCCACCTGCAACAGCGCGCACGGAGATTTGGACTCTCTTGTCATGCCTCAGAAGGAAATGATCTGCAAGACGACCGGAGCGGGCGCTGGACGTGCCCGGCTCGCGCTTCTCGCGTCGCACCTTGCCGCGCGGCCTTCGAATGTCCCCCACGCGTCTCCCCGCGCCGCCCCCTGCGCGTCCTCCTCGGACCCCGCTGCCGACCTCCGCGAGCGTATCCGCGGGATCGGCGGCGGCACCGTTGCGCTCAATCTGTCTCACGCACCGGGCATCGCGCTGCTGCAGCTCTCGCAGCCGGCAAAGCGCAACGCGATCAGCGGCAAGATGGCCGCCGAACTCGCCGACGCCGTGGACCGCCTGGAGTCCATCTGCGCCCAGGGCTCCGCGGCGGAGGAACCGGGCCGCTCCCTCGTTGCCGTGCTCGTGGCCGGCCAGGGCAACACCTTCTGCGCGGGATTTGATCTTACCGGCGTCCCCGCCGGAGCCGGAGCCGCAGACCTCCGCGGTTTGATCACGGCGCTCATCACGCGCACCTTGCACCGCCTGCGCCGGCTCCCGCTGGTCAGCCTCGCCGCGCTGGACGGTTATACTCTTGGGGGCGGCACGGAGATTGCAGCCCACATGGACCACCGGGTCGCCGCCGACACGACCAAGTTCCGCTTCGTGCAGGTCCGCATGGGGCTGGCCACCGCGTGGGAGGGCGGGAGCAAGGTGTTCAGGCTGCTGGGCCGGAGCAGGGGCCGGTTCATGCGGGCGTACGGGCAGAGCCCATTGATCGGGCCCGAGGAGGCCGTGGCGATCGGGTTGGCGGACGAGAAGGCGGCGCCGGGTAAGACGGCGCTCGAGCACGGCACCGAGTTCCTGCTGAAGTATGCGAGGGACGAGGACGGCAGGGCGAGGTCGGTGGGGGCGATCAGGGGGCTGAAGGAGCTCGCGACGACGTTCGACGACAGGTTCGTCGCGGAGGACGAGGCCAGGGAGGCCGAGGTCAGGGAGAGGCTGGCGTCGGGGGAGGAGAGCAGGAAGGCGTTCGCCTCCGCGGCGGTCGGAGGAAGCGTGAAGAAGCAAGTCTAGCTACACGTACAGATGTACAAGCTGATAGCGCAAGTCATCTTGCTGCTCTTTCAGTCGTCGTTGAAGCCCACCGCATCAATCCTCTCGACGCAGTCCTTCGCACCGCAGGTCGGCACGGCGGTCACCAAGACGGGCACGATCACAAGAGCTTCCCCCGGAACCAACGGCTTTATCTCGGTCGCGAAACCTTTGCACTTGGCTCCGCAGGCCGCGCACTTGTCCCCGGCTTCCACGATCGCCCTGCGCGACCAACGATGGGTCTCGGCACCCAGCCCCTCCACCAAGCGCTCGACGGTGATCTCCCGCGCAGGAACATCGAGGAAAAAGCCCCTCGATTGGTCGATTTGGTGCAAAGGCTGCCCGAGCGCCGGGCGGATGGCGAGCCGGACCTCCGGCAGCACGAAAGCCTCCTCGGCAAACACGGTATCGATCCTGGCCTTCGCTTCCCGGGCAGCAGCATGCTTGCAAGCTTCGGCACCGCACGTGGGATACCGCTCGACCAGCACGATGCCTTCCGCAGAGGGACTGGGCAGGTCGTTCTCGACCGTGGCCTCCCTGATGCTGTTGCCGCGCTCCGAAAGCTCGGCGGGGGCCTGGCAAACGGAACACTGCCACGCCCTTGCACCGAGCAGAGACTGCTCCCAATCGGCCGCGGGGGAGAACAGTCCGTCCGTCGCGCGGCCGGCGGCTTCGGACTCCTGCCAGGCTTGGAGCGGGAGCGGGAACGCCTCGAAGCTGAGGTAGCCGCCGGTGGTCGCTTCGTAGATGCGGTAGCGGAGCAGCAGCAACTCGCGGGGCATTTCGGTGGCGGTTCCTCCGAAAGGTACTTGGTCGGAACAAGCGACACGTCACTCGACCCAATCCCGGGCTCACAAAACACCCAACAAGTGTCAAAAAATAACCATCCACTGCAAATCTCCAGCCAGATCATTGAAGGCTTGTGCCAGGGCATCGAAGGAATTCATCAGCTGACGATCGGATTCGCAATTGACGTTGAGCTCAATGTTGCGCGTGTTTCGTGGTCAGGCTTCTCGCGGTGCGTAGTGCTGGGCTCTTTGCGAAGCCTACCTCGGGATCGAAGCGGTCCTAACCAATTCTTCTATCCCTGGTCTTCCTGCTTGGCTGCATCTTGCGTGAGGCAGCGCTGTGCATTGGCGATCAGATCTCTATCACAGGCGCTGAGCGCCCCCCAACCCCGATACATCACGTCACGCCATATACATTGAATTCGGGGAAGAGGGGAGGGGTTAGATGTCCGCCGAGCTGCCGGGTACAGGCTTCCTTGAACCTGTTCATAAGCTGTTGGCAACCCAGTACGCGCCCCCGCTGAACAACGGCGCGCAGACGGCCGGTCTGGCGGGCCATGAGACCATCGACATCCCAGTCTTTGCCGTCGGATTTGGTGCGCGGGGGAGAGATCTCTCGAGACCAAACACGGAGCTGTTCGTCCGCCACGTCGTGCAGGCGGCCGAAGGTCGAGACCGCAAACCAAACGAGGTTGTGCACGGGGGGATCGGGAACGTAGAACTGGTTGGCAAGGGCCGTCGCCTTCTTCTGAACAGCGCGGCGCAGGAGCGAGGTCTCGTTGCGGGAGTCCGTCGAGCGCGAGGCCGTGACGCTGGGGGTAACAACGGTGACGTCGACGAGGTCAGAACGAGCGCCCACGCGGCGGATGACGATGTCGGTCGAGGTTTTCCCGATGTCCAGGGCTCGTGCAAGTGTGGTGTCTTTGGGCACGAACCCATTCTCGAGGTAACCACGATGACGACGGTCGACGACCACGCCACGGGAGGCGAGCTTGTCCTTGAGCTCATCCGCCAACGCAGATTCAAGCGCATTGTGCCGCGCAACCTTGCCCATTATCGGGCACGTGAAGGCGTGCAGGAAGTCGGCTCCCCGCGGCGCAAGGATGCGTGTGACCTGCCTGCCACTGCCGTCGTCGACAGTGCACCCGAGCGGGCAGAGCATCTGCGATGGTAGGGCCGAGAGCCAAGGGGCAGGGAGACCGAGGTCGGTACAGAGGTTCAGCTGCAACGCCTCGTCGTCCAGGCCGGTGTCCTTCTCCAAGCACTGCGCACCCAGGCAGGCACCCGAGTGGCCGGCCTTGACGCTAAGCCAGATGGCGCGCTGCTGGGAGCCCGCGGGAAGGTCCGCCAGAATGGCCTGGTGGATCCAGGCCAGCTGTGCCCGGTACAACTCGTGCTGCAGGCCTTTGGCGCCGATGGAAGCCATCCACAGCTCGATGCCCGACGCGGAGAGCGAGGCAAGCACGGGCTCGGCAAGCCCAGCGCCACGGACTGCGGTGAGCGCAAGGTCCAGGTCCGCGGTGAGCCGGCTAAGCACGTCCTCCGCGATGGTGTAGGAGTCACCGGCCCGGCGCAGCCCAATGAGGCGGCGTAACCGCACGCCAGAGAGCGCGTGGGCGCCGACGAACGCAAAGGGTGCGAGCCGGGCCAGTTCCAAGAAACCGATGCCGCCGCCATCGAGCCAGAGGAAGATGCGGCGGCGGAGCTGGCGGAGCAGGCTGTGAGACTGCCAACGCGCGTTGGGCAGGGCGGCGAGCTCTCCGTGGCCCGCAAGAAGAAGTAGGCCCCGCATGGTGCACCAGTCGACAGCGTCCACGTGGGGGATGGTCAACCGCGGAGGGAGACCGCGGACAACGTGGATGAGGCGGCTGGCCACGCAGAGGCGAAGCACGGTGTAAAGACCGTGGCGTTTTGGGAAGCCCACCTCGAGCGGCCACTCCTCGCACTTGTTTACCACGGTCCGAACCAGATCCATGGTCGAGTCGCATGCCTGCTTGAGAAACGATTCGACATACTCAGGGGAGCCGACAGGGAGTCCACCAGCAAGGAACCCGCGCTCGACGGGGTTGGCAACCTCGTTAACGCACGGGATGCCCGTGGCCGAGGCCCAGGTAGCCAGCGAGGCGTGGCCTTCGACCGGGGTGAGGAGCGAGGCGATGTCGGCCACGTACAGCGCGGATTTGCCGGGCTGGACAGCCAGCTGGTTTTCCTCCAGGACTTCAAGCAGCGAGATGTACGCGGCAACGACGGCTGCCGGGCGGCCCAGGATGTAGGTGTCGTCGTGCAGGGTGAGGATCCGTGTCGCCGGGTGCGCAGCACGCACTGCTGCCAACAGGAAACTGTAGACCACGTCGAAGACGACCCCGCTCTCCGACATGCCCTGGATCACGCCCTCGGCCGAAACGGCGAAGAACACTGCCTGGCCCAGGATGTCACGGTAGATGATCCGGCATGGCCCACCGTAGAAGGTCCGGAAGAAGGGAATCAGCGAGGGGAACTGGCGATCATCGGCGGACCCGCGCAGCGCCGCAACACGACCGCGGACAGTTATCTTCGCCACACGACCGTCCCCCTCTCCCCCGCGGCGATGGACTCCGAAATCGGGAGCGGCACGCCGGGATTCTCTCTCGGCTGGCGTATCTTGTGGGTCCCCGCCGAGCGCGTGCGGAATGCGGTGCCGTGGGCGTGGCTCTGACCGAATCCTTGGCACGGCGACCGCCAACACGCCCACCAGTCACTTCTGCTTCTATTTCCTCGGTACGCGGCCGATTCGACGTGTTTGGGGATCCGAGCTTACCGTTCCACCCGTTCCGCGGCGTCTAGGGGGATCCACCTTCATCTTGGGCTCTCTCTGCTACTTCCCTCAGTTCCAGAGCCCCTCTTTCGACGGCTACTATTGGGGAGCGTTCTGGTACACTCTCGGCTCATGCGGCTTCTTGCTCGTTGATATTCAGGTGAGGAGCACGCGCGATTTGGGCCCGCGAAGAACCTCCCTTTGATGAATCCCCCTGCCGCAGGAATGGTTCACTTTTGGACGCGCGTGCGGCACCCTGCCCCCTCTCGAAGGACCTCCGCCCATTGACGAGCCCGATGAGCGGACGGCCCTCATCAAGGGCGTCGATCCGGGCGGATACTCGTTCTGGTTCGAGGAGGGACTTTCCATGGGGATCAACTCGACCCTGAGCCTGTGCGGCTCGGTGCTCTACCTCGTGGGCTCCATCGGCTTCCTTCCGTACCTGGATGTGCCCAACCTCGGCATCTTTGGCTTCATTTTCGGGTCGGCCTTCATCTGGGTCGTGGGTTTCCGTGATCGCGATCCGCTCCGGCCTTTGCTGATCCTGGGAATCAGAGCCAAGGCTGGAAGGTGCTCCGGATCGGCACGATCAACACGGCCAACCCCGCGTCGAAGGAGTTCAAGTGCGCCAACTTCAGCTACGATCGCTACACCCTCCTCGTCGTCGAGCTCTTTGCCGGCCTCGGGGGCCTCACCTTCTTCATCTCTACCATCCTGTACTGGCTCAACTTCCCGCCGGTGCCCGTGACGGCAGCCTGGGTCCTTGGGAGCTGCTGCTTCACGACGAGCGCCTTGACCGTCGCGTTCCGGTACGTTGGCCCGTCCTTTCAGGATGGCTTCGAGGCTTCACTAACGAGGCGTGCTTGCGGACAGGCACTTTGTTCTTGGGGTTTAAAGGACGCGGGCTACCGAGATAAGTTAACTGCAAGACCGCAGAACGGCCGGGAGAGTAACGCAGATCTAGTAATGTAGACAAAACGCGGCCTAGATGACGATTGGGATCTGATTGCCGTTTGTTCACCACATGTGCAAATGGTGCCGATGACATCTATTGATTGGTCGGTTTGGGCCGGGAAGCGGCGACCGCCACGTCACCGAATCACGGCTCTTCTCCTTCTTACCGCCGTGACCCGCCCTCGCTCGTCGGCCACCACCAACCAGAAGCTGGCCCGACGAGATGGCCGGCGCAGTTGTTACTACGGCCGAGCGACTGCTCCCCCTGATTCCCCTCGTCGCGGCCCTCTGCTGGTACTCCCTCATCTTCAGCCTGCTCGGCCTGTGGGCGTCCTCCGGCGCACCTCGCTACAAGGTTGCGGACGCCACTGTTGCCTTCATTTCCGATGTCGGATCCGTCTACAAGGGTCTTTTCATCGGGCTCGGCACGACGACCGCGGTGCTTTTCGTTTTCACGCTCGTGGAATTGTACTTCCTCCGCCGGCGCTCGAAACATGTTCCGGGCGATGTGACGACGGCGCAGAAAGTCAATGCAGCGCTGACGATCATCTTCGCCACCGCCGGCGCCGCTTGTGGGTGTTGGCTTGGTGTGTTGTCACCCGTTCGCGAATGACACCGCTCTCCCGTTTCAAGTCCTCATTCTGCTCACGATCTACGACACTGTGAACTACAATAGTCTCCACTGGAGCTTTACGCTTGCTTTCATTGTTTGTTAGTCCATCATCGGTCTGGTTTGGCCCCGATCTCACTGCTCGTTCATCCCACCCAGGCCTCTCTCTTTCCGCCCTATTCAACGCACTCGAGGTCCGCGGCCTCCACCATCGGTATCGCGGGCGGCGTCACCTGCGGTTTAGCTCGGCGGCCAAGGGGGTGATCGTCGGTCTTGCTCTCGGTGGGCCGAGTTCACCCGATGGCCGGCAGCTCTCTGATCGTCGTCTCTCCGCTCCCGGGGCGCCTCATCTTCTCCAACTGCCCACCAACCGACGCTGCGGGCATCGTCGAAACGCCGGCGTTCACAGCCTGCACTATTACGATGATCGGATTGATGGTACCGTGCGGTGTCGGTGCCAATGCGCAGCCCTCGCCCCGGTGCAACACGCTGGATTCCGCCGCCGCCGTGCTCGAATGGCTCGTCGCGCTGCTGATCGGCGGATACCTGCTGACGTTTGTCGTCGACATGTGGCCCGCGACCTACGCGGTCAGGGATGGTTGGGAGGACGGGGGAATCGAGACGGGCACGGCGAGGCCGACGACGGAGATGGCCCCGCGTCCAGCGGCGGTACCGCCGCCGCCTCCCATGATCTACGACGGGCCTCCGATGTCGCCCAGCGACTACACGCTGGCGGCGAGGGCGCCCTACGAGGAAGTGCCATTCAACGAGCCTGCTGCAGATCATCACGCGGGATTCGGTAAACCGGTGATGATGAACGGAAACTAGATGCGAAGTCGAAGATGTACATTGCAACTTGCCGAACATTACAAACTGTAACCGCAGCCGTGACGGACGTCCAAAGCCCTACTCGCCCTGCAACCACCCCACCCTCTTCTCGACCTCCGCGCCCAAGCTCTCCGCCTCCACCCTCCTTTCGTCGTCCGCATCCACGTCCCCATGCCCGTGCCCCTCGGCTTCCCGAACCACCTCGGGCTGCGTGCGGAACCACGCGAGGTACTCGGCCGAAGCCTTGAACGCCGCCACGAGCCGCGAGAACCTCGCCGCGACGCCCGAGTTGTGCGCCGCCGCGCCGGGGGGCGCGTTGCGGGGCGCGCGCAGGCGGACGTACCGCAGACAGACGTCGAGGTCGGCGTCCAGGCCGCGGGCGACGGCGGGGTCGAGGGGGAGGCCCGAGCGGAGGTACGACCGGAGGAGGGCCAGGTGGAATGCTCCGACCTGCAAGGGTGTTTGTCACGACAAGCCCGCAGAAACGTGCGACAGGGACAAACCTTCGGCGCCGCTGGGCCCGTGGCGTCGATGTCGAATGTCACGTTGCTGAAGTCCATCTGGCGAAGACATTTAGCGCATCTCCAACACATCTGCTCCTTTCCCGTGCCCACCATGCTCTGCAGATGCCGGGTGTAAATCACGGCGTGCTTGATGCACTCGGCCAGCCTCCGCGCATCCGCAAACTCGGCATCGATCGCCCCCCCCGCGATCTCCTCGAATCCGTGCATCCCCAGCCCCGAGATGACGTCCAGCAGCATCAGCCTGATCCCCAGCCAGAACGTGACCTGCGTGCGCGCGTGGATGCCCTGCCCGTCCACGCGCGGGTCCGCGTTGGCAAAGTACCGGTACAGGCGGGGGTAGTCGCCGACCTCCTCGGCCTCGCGCATGTCGTGCGGCGGGCAGGAGAGGAGGTCCGCGATGTTCTCCCGGATCCGCGCGGCGCGGGCGGCCAGCGCCCCGTGGGGGAAGCCGGGGCCGCGGAGGTCGGCCGGGCCGATGCCGGCTTCCTTGCACGCGGCGAGGAAATCGTCCACGTCCCTGCGCAGCGTGTGGAAGAGGTAGTCGGCGATGTACTCGAACCTCGAGTCGAAGCGGCCGTCGTTGGAGAGCACCCTCCCCACGACCTCGAGCAGCTCCGCGCGCCGCGGGTGCCCGCGCGGCAGGGACATCCAGTCCACCAGGTCGCCGAACACGAGCGGCCGGCCGAGCTGCGGGAACACCGCCAGCCGCTCGGGCTCGAACGGGTCCGGATCAAAGTCCTCCCGCAGCGAGTCCCGGTCGAACAGCGACTTTTGGTACTGCCGCACCACGATCGGCCTGGTGAGATCCGCGGCGCGGCGGACGGAGCGCTTGCAGGGGGAGTTGGTGAAGCACGCCGTGAAGACGGCGGTGAACCAGAGCGTGCGGCGCTGCGACTTCCTGATCCAGGCCTCGCGGCGGGTGGTCCGGCCGAAGGGATGGCTAGGCCCGAGGTCCTCGTCGCGCTGCAGGCCGATCCGCTGGGCCAGGCGGAAGGAGGCGTCGGCGAGCTGGTCAAAGAGCACGGTGAGGCCGCGGTTCGAGGCCCAGAGCGCGAGCATGTTCATGCTGAAGAGCGTCTCGCAGACGGGGTCGAGTTCCGCGTCGGTCTTGACCACCGCGGTGCCCTGGTCCGCGATCCGGGGGAGGTGCCGGTCCAGCCTGGCGAGGATCCCCGAGACGCACTGCTTGAAGAGCCGGTGCTGCAGGTCCAGACTGCAGCCCGCGATATCGGGCGAATCCGACCACGGCAGAGCCGCCAGGCACATGGCGCTGACGAGCACGCGGTCGTTCCGGGCTACCTCGCAGAAGGAGCTTTTGTGCAGGTAGCCGAAGAGCTCCTGGACCGACTGGAAGAAGGTCTGGACCAGGGAGCCTAGCTTGAAGCCGTCGGGGATGCCTTCGACCGCCGGGATGTGCGACAGGAAACGGTCCACGAAGCGCGGGGGGGGGGAAATGGGCGGGTCCCACGAGCCGGGAACGAGGCTCTTGGCGGGGGCGGTCGAGGCCGCCGTCGGGTACTCGACCGTGCTCTCCGAGCAGTCTGTCGGCGTCTTGTCATCCGGCGGCATCACGAGCGTTGGAGAAATGGCATCCAACAGCGGCATCTCGAGAGGATACAATTTCGGAATGGCCGCCGAAGCCGGTTCCAGCAGCGAAAGGAGGCGTTCGCGGGGAGAGAGGCCGATGGAACCGGAAGAGGAGGTGAACGAGGAGGCGCTAATTGGGAAGGAAATGTCGGTGCGGATCGGCCCCGGCAGAGCGTGGGGTCCGCCGGGGAGCCCGTGAAAAGCATCCGGAGGGAGGTGGTGCGTTCCCGGGGGGCCCATCGGCCACGCCGGGGGAATGTTCTGGGGCGGTAGCCGCTGCAAAGTGCCAGAAAATGGAGCCGGTCCGCATTCCTGAAGCAAAGAGCGCCCATTGACGACAGGGTTGGCGTCCGGCCATGCGCGAGGAGATAAAGGTTCCTCAGGCTCCTCATCGTCCGATGCCGGCGGGCTCTCCCGTGCCCTTGACCGTTTTGCCGAGCTGCGAGGTTCCGGCTGCCGCCGGGCAGGTTCTCGGCCGGAGGAGGCCCTCCTCTTCTGGACGCCTGCGGAAGAGGTCGGCGAGGACGGCTTGCCGGCCGCCGCCTTCCCGCGCCGCGGAACGTGCTCCTCGCAAACGAGGCCCAATTTTGAGCACCGTCCGCAGGGAATGCCGCCTTCGCAGGTCCTTTTCGAGCCGTGGCAAGCGACGCAGGCCCTCTTTGTCTCGGGGACCAGCTCCGAGCCGTCCCATTTCGTCACGACGCCGTCGACCAGGATGTCGTCCGCCTCGAAGGATTCGTCCGCCGCGGTGCCCCCCGCGGCGCCTCCCGCCGCCGCGCGCCGCAGCCCCGCGAGGCGGAAGACGCACGGCACCCCGCGGCTCGCGCACCGCCCGCAGCGCGGCGCGGTCTTGGAGCACAGGCGCCGGCCGCGGCGGCACCGCACGCACGTCGACAGCGTCGACGACGCGCCGGCCGCGTCTCCGTCGCCGCCCGCCGGCATCGATGCGGCAGAAGAGCGCGGAGGGAGCGAGCTATCCGTGCGGTCTGGACTCTTCGGACTCATCCCGTGGCTGCCATCGAGCCCCGACTCCAATCGATCGCGGGAAAGGAGGCACCGCGAATGCCCGGAGATGGGTCGGAAGCCACGTGATATTGATCTCATCTCTGCCGGGTGGCCAACAGAAGGACGGTTCTGCCTGGGGAGGTCACCTACACCGAAAGCCCCGACGAATCCGCGCACAGCTGAGGGGAATCAATCAATAGTTGTCAATCAGAGGTTTGCCGATACTGAGAAATCAGACGTGCCGTGCATGTTGGCATTTGGCGCAAAGCGTAAGAATATTCCTTGCCGGGACCTGGTCTGCGTCGATGCGACCCACACCAATCGCTGCAAGCGCACGAAAGATTGAAGCTGCGGGCGCAGGGCACCTTTTCGAAATGGAGTTCGAAATGGAGGATGGGCATGCCTTATCTACTGCAGCGCGGAATCACAGGGAATCGAGGCGCAAGCTACTAATCATCAAGCTGGGAATTGCGACACCGTTCCCGGGGTCAAAACAACTCAGTTCCCCGCGACCTGAGTCGGCGTGGTGGCCCAGGTGCCCTCGTAGTCGGTCGTCCGCGAGGACGAGTAGGTCGAGCTCGAAGGGGGGTAGTAGGTCGGGGTCGTCGAGTACGAGGAGCAGGGGTAGGCAGTCGTGTAGGTCACGTACGAGGTCACGTAGTCCTGAAACGGCTGGAGATGAGCGAATGGAAGCGGACGAGACGTGCGATCGGCCCACCTTCTTGGTGGTCGTGTAGGTCTGGTACTCGGTCGTGGGCACCTTGGTGGTGTAGGTCGAGACGTAGGTGTAGGTCTGGTATTTGGTTTGGGTGGTCGGGTAGGTGTACGTCGCCGTCTTGTAGACGGTGGTCGTGTACGGGACCTGCAGAAGGGGAGAAGGCGGTCAGCACCAGATCGGCGGGAGAGAATCGCAGCTCTGACTGAGCCCACCTTCTTGTATTGCGTCACGGTGTAGTAGGACGTCACGGGCGTGGTATATGTCTGGTACGCGGTCGTGGTGGCGTACGAGGTGTAGGTCGAGTAGACCGTCGACGTGGAGTACTTGGTGTCGTAGGCCGTGTAGGTGTACGGGACCGACTTGGTCACGGTAGCGTAGCTCGTGTACGTGGCTGCAAGGCAAGGGGAGTCAGAGATGAAGTCGGAGGCCAGCGGGCGCGCCGCAGCTCACTCGGGTAGGTGACGGTGGTCGGGACGTGCGTAGTCTTGGTCTCGTAGACCGTCTTGTAGGACGTCGTCGTCGTCGGCTGGTAGCTCGTGTAGGTGGAAGTGTACGTGTAGGTCTTGTCGACCGTCTTGTACTTGGTGTATGTGGGGCACTGCCGGGCGAGATTCGGTGAGTCAGAACGCTCCGAACGGGCGGCAGGCGCGGCCAACCTGCTTGTCGCCGCCGTTATAGGGAGCAGCGACGGCCGAGGCCACCAGGGCCAGGGCGCAGACGAGGGCGAAGAGCCAAGAGCGCATGTCGGGTCACGGCGGAGGGTGCGGAGGCGGTTCGAGGATGAAGAGGGCGAGGCGCGACTGGAGGGCCGAGGGCAGATGTCGATGGGGTGGGAGGGCAGAGGCCCGCGCCTTAAGAAGTTTCGAGCTGCCTGCTGCACGCATTGCTGCATGGCAGGGCGCATCGCTGCGCGTGGTGCGGGAGGCACCGCCCCACGTCCCGATCGCCCAACCGATCAAAATCGCGGTTTCGACTCCTAATCCCCCCCGGCCGTTCGCTCTCCATCGCCAAGATGGAGGCTCTCGACGTCCTATTCCCGTCAGAGGTGAATTGGAGCTTGCGTGGCCTCGGAGTTGGCTTCCGACGCGTGAACTCTGACCTCTTCTCGGCCCCCCTCCGGTGCCACGGATTCCAGCTTCTAGCCCACATGTTTATCTTTTTCGGGCAGCCGGACCTGCTCAGGATTCGGCGGGTTTCCAAGCGCTTTGCGGCGGTGGTGGACGACAACGGCCGGGGGTGGTTCCGGCGCGTTGGCGGATCCCCCTCGGCCCATGTCGAATCGCCGTCGGATCCCATCAGTGACGACTGGCCGGGGCCGTCGATGCCGGACACTTCGCTCCGCGCCCTCCTGGACCGGATTCACGGCGTGGAACACCTCATCTTTGGATCCCACCTCGGACGGACCGTCCCGTCCCCCTCGACCTTTGCAGTGCTCTTCCTTCGGCACCGCACCACCCTTCTCTCCATCGACCTCACACCTTCGCTCGCCAAGGTGGACCTGGCGCCCTTTTCTCTGTGGCCGGCCCTCGCCGCCGACCACGAGATCCCCCTCCCGAACCTGTGCTCCTTCCGCATCCTGTGCGCCCACTCGTCGCGCTCTCCCCCCTCGAGCAACTCTGCGGCCCTCCTGCCGAAGCTCATGGAATCCGTCTACCGCTCTCCGACCCTCGTCGACCTCGCGCTCCTCAACCTCCCGCGGCACCTCCCTCCCCCGCCTCAGCCCGTCCCCCTCACCTCCCTCCGCCTCTCGTCCCCGGTCTACAGAGCACGCACCTTTGTCCCCGACGACCCGTGGATCCCTTCGCACTTCCCCGGCCTGCTTTCGCTCGACCTCTCGGGCTGTGACAATGTTTTCGATCCCGACCTCGCCGCGCTCCTGCGCGGCCTACCCTCTCTGAAGCGGCTCGTCCATCGCGGCGGGGAGGACGGCGCCGGGCTGTTTCGGAGTATTTTGTCGGATCCCACGCTGGGGGAGCGGCTCGAGATGCTGGATCTGCAGGGGTCGCTGGCGGACGCGGTCGGGACCGAGTACGACGCGAGGCGTAAGTCGGGCCTGGCGAAGGCGGCGGGCGAGGCCAGGGCGGGTTTGGAGATTAGGTGGGGGTACGGGGAGATTTGGGCCCCGAGAAGGGGCGGCGATTGAACGGAGGGGGTTGAGCGACTGCGCAAGGAGTATGGGAGGACAGCGATATTTGCTCGTCCGGCGGTAGTTTATCAATGTAGATTGCGTGCTGCGGAGCGGGAAAGGTAAGAGGGGCTTGGCGTTGCAACCTCGATCTTTCTTGTCGAGCCCTTTCGAGGTGCGGTGAAATAGCTGGCCGTGACGACGCAAGTCAAGCACGTCAAACGGCACCATCCACCAGCGATGTTCGGCCGTCTTTTTGCCATCGGCACTTTCGTGCTCGCCTCCCTGGCGGCGCTGCCCGTTTCGGGGCACTTTCCCAGCGCCACCAGGGCCCATGCCGACCCGGCCGAAGTCATTCCTTGGCTTGACTCATTTATCGCCCCCTACGCTGCCAACGGCAAGTTCTCCGCCTTTGCCTTTGTCCACCACTACGTCGATCAGACCACCCGCGCCCGCGTGGTGTCGCCCCGCACGGTCGGCACGTGCTACACGGTCGACGGCCGCGAGAACGGTCAGCCCGATCCGGAGCGCTCCCTCTTCCGCATCGGCAGCGTCGGGAAGCTATTTACCGCAACCGCCGTGATGCAACTGTACGAACGCGGCAACTTGAGCTTGCAGGATGACGTCGTGTCCCTGGTGCCCGAGCTGCAGGGGCTGAAGGGGTCCGATAGCCTCAAGGTAAGGTTCTCGCCGCTGCATCGGGGCCCCGCTCACGGACATCGTGATTGGCTTATCCATTACAGGTCTTGGACTGCCTGCGCCACACGACGGGGCTGGACGAGCGGCAGATGGGTGTCTACTTCCGCAACAGGAACCCGGACGAGACGCTGGCACAGGCGGCCAGGCGCCTCTGGACGGCTCCGCTCGACCCTGCGGGCGCCCGCATAACCTACTCGAACCTGGCAACAACTATCGCCGGTGCAGTCGTCGAAAAGGTCTCCGGCCAGCGCATCCAGGACTTCTACCGCGACCACATTTCGTCCAAGCTCGAGTTGGCGCGGGGCGTCTACTTTACGAACGACCTCGCTCCCGCCTTCGCCGACGTCTGCTATCCAAAGAACGCGCAGTACATGGAGCCCTACGCCATCTCCGCCACCGCGTCGGGCGACCACTACGCAACAGCCGCGGACGTCGCGCGCTTCCTCGCTGCCCACGCTTCCGGCGATGTTCGAAATCATGTGCCGGCAGTGCTGGTCAGCGTACGAGTGAGGGAGGAGCAGAAGGGCCCCGGGCTTCTCGTCCTCCTCGCCGAGGGCGTTGGCGAGCTCCGTATCGCGGGTGCAGTACTTGGCGACGGCGCTGGTAGTGGTAGTGGTAAGGGGTAGGAGCGGTCGTTCCTTCAAGCTGCGCGAGGCAAAGGGGTCGCGCTGCAGGCTTGCCTTCCTCTGCTCGAAGGAGTGCCACCGTCCAAGGCACAAGAAGGTCTGCGCTCCGGCGGAGTCCGCGGCCGCGGGGTGCAAGCGGGATTGAGAGCCGGAGGCGCCAGCGATTCGCCATGGTGCTCGGACGCGATGATCGCAGAGAGCACAAAGGGCCCGCTAACTTGACTTGGACACTTAGAACCGGAGGCCTGCAATAGACGTGCGACGGTATTCGGCAATCGTAGTCGCCCTCAAGTTCCTTTGCAGATCGAGGGCACGCGTCACTGACGCACAGCCTGCTCGCTTTGCCACCCCAACGCTCTGAATCACTCCAAACGCTTCCGCCGAATACAGCGAGAATGAGGCTACCTGCCCTCCTCTCCGCCTGCCTCTACGCCGCCCTCCTCGCCCCGCCGGCGTCCGCGGCCGTCTTCCTCTCCACCGTCGTGTTCGCGTCCGACAACTGCACCGGTGCTCCGCGGCTCCCTCCCTCCCTCAGCTGTCGCTGACGGCGAATCCTCACTTGCGATACCGCATCGCCATACAGGAACCGTCCTAGGTGCGTTTCCGGCCCGTTGGATCCACCGGCGTGGATGACGCGCGCCCGCACAGGCGGCAACTCCCGCCCCCTCCCGTCCGCATCCTCCTGCACCGACCCCGCCGTCCTCGCGGCCACCTCCGACGGCGCCTGCAGGAAGTACCCCGAAGTCGGGGCGAGCAACGCGACGTCGTGCTCGGACTCGCTGAAGATGTGGGTCGTCCGCGCCGGACGTGGAGCCAGCAGGGCTGACGCGGCGCGGTGCCAGAAACTACCCGCCCGGGACGTCGGGCGACTACGTCACCCTGGAAGTCTGTGGGTTATCCCGCGCCCATCTCCATCCCCATCCGACTGAACCATCGCCCCTCCCCTCCCCCTCATGCGCGCGGACAGTCCAAGCCCCCTCCTGCCCCCCCTCCTCGTTCGACCGCCTCTCCTCCATGCTCGCCGGGCGGTGCCAGGCGCTCCCGACCCCCCTCGGGCCGCGGTACTCCCTCGCGACGTGCAACGGCACGGCGGCGACGATCGGGGCGTTCGAGGACGCGGGGTGCACGGTGCCGCTGGCGGGGGCGGGGGAGACGGTGGTCGGGCAGGGGTGCAGCGAGGTGCAGGGGGGTACGTCGATGCGGGGAGGTGGGTTCCGCGTGCGGGTGATGGGGAAGGGACTGATCGGGCGGCAGGGTGCGAGAGGGTGGACGTGCAGCTGGTGACGACAACGTCGAAGCCGGGGTCGGCGGCGAGGACAAGTGGGGGCGCGATGGAAGCTGCTGCTGCGGCGGCGGTGGCGTTCTGGCTGGCGGGCAGGCTGTAGCTGCATCGTCCAGGAACTGCATTAAGTTAACCAGGGCTACGTTACACACCGGGAAGCCACGACGCCACGTGCCGCCGCACGGCTCAGAAGTTGATCCCAAACTTGGAAAACATGCTCTTGACGTTGCCAAGCACCCTGTTTGGCGCGTCCGCGGCGTGCTGCATCGCGTTCACCGTGTTGTCGAACGCCCTCTGGGGCGCCTGCGCGGTGTAAACCTGTAGTTCGGCACAAAAATGGATCAGCGTGGTGCGGAGAAGGAAAATGCAGAGGGAGACTCACGGCGCGGTCCATCATCCGCTCGGGGGCGTCCAAGGCGTACTCGACCTTGTTCATCGTGTTGTCCACCATCCTCTGGGGCGTGTTGGCGATGTGCTCCACGCGGTTCATCGTGTTGTCCACCATCCGCTGCGGCGCGTTGGCCATGTATTCCACCTTGTTGACGGTGTTGTCCACCATCCGCTGCGGGGTGTTGGCGATGTACTCGGCGCGGTTGATGGTGTTGTCCACCATCCGCTGCGGCGTGTTGGCGATGTACTCGGCGCGGTGGATCGTATTGTCCACCATCCTCTGCGGCGCGTCGGCCATGTACTCGGCCCTGCCGCCAACCGGACGATCAGCCCCCTTACTTCCCGACCCCGGGCGCGCGCAAGCACCCACCGTGCCACCGCATTGTCCACCGCCCTCACCGGCGCGTTGGCGACCCGCTCCATGCTGTCCACGCCGTGGTAGATGGCGGCGGCGGGGGCGTTCATCGCCCGCTCAGCGTTGCCGGCCGCGCGGGCCGCCGTGAGGCCGGCGGCGGCGCCGACCGCGGCGCCCACGGCCGCGGATTCGACGACGGAGGCGGAGGAGTACGGAGCGGCAAAGGTGCCGGTGCGGGGGTCGGTCCAGGTCGCTGTTGCCGGGCAGGGATCAGCTTCCCGGATCAAAGAGGGGGGAGGAAAACGGGGACCCACTCGTCGGCGGGGAGGTCCGGTTGTCGACAAAGTACCACCTGCCCGATGATTTGTCGAGCACCATGATCCAGCCCTCGGGGAGGGGCGGGCCGCCGTCAGCGGCGGTGGCTGCGACGACGACGGCGGCGGGGCGCGGGGAGGAGCCGTATGTGGGCATCGGGGCGGGTGCGTACGAGGGGACGGAGGGGGGTTGGGGGAGTGTGCCGGAGGGGGAGCGCGAGGCCGGCGGGGAGGGGGCGACCGGAGTGTCCCCCGCGGGGGAGGAATAGTCCGGAACAGCGGGCGGGGCGCCGAAAGAGGCGCCGCCCTGTCCCGGGGCGCTCTCAGCCGGTTGGGAGGACGCGCCGTAGTCGGGGGCTCCGTAGTCGGGCACCGGCGGCGGCGCGCCGAACGCGGAAGAGGGGGACGCGGGGGAGCCGGGCAGCGGCCGCGGGCCGGAGGGGGAGCGCGGCCGCGTCGGGGGCCGCTCGTCCGCGGGGCTGAGGTACGATGTCGGCACCGGCGGGGGCGTGCCGAACTGCGATGCGCTCATGTTTGCTCGTGGGCGCGGACTCGTTGGGTTGTGCGTGGATCGTTGCGGCAAGTATCGGGTGGCCCAGAAGCGCACAGCAGGAGCCCGGTGATCGGATTGCGGAGCGGATCCTGGCCGGCACTGCCTCGGACCTTCCCTCGTAGCGATGACGTTGGTCCTGTCGCCAGATACCCGGATCCAAGGCCGGATTGTGGTGCGCGGTCCGAAAGCCGCGGCAGCACCGCCCGCGATGCCCCTGATCGTGAATCACGCCGTCGTCGCCGTCCGCATCCAGGCGCCGATATTCGGATCGAGCTCCAGAATTGAGCGAATCGAGTCGACGCATCGAGTTTGCGCCTTGACGCGGTTTCGGCGTTGCACCGCCCCGCCTAGGGTCCGCGGCAGAAGGAAGTGCCGGGGAAGCCGGAAGCCGCCGAAAATACACGGATTCCGTTGGATACCATCCGGAGCTCACTCAGGATCGCCGCCGCTTGGACCAGGACGCCGGATACCCGCTGGATCGTGGGCGGCCGGTCCGGCCGGCAGGCCGGCCATCGGGTCCAGTGCCCGCTCCCGCCGACGAAATATGCTTGCCGGGACCCTTTGCGCCGCCCCCGCCCGCCCATGCCGCGGTGACCGCACGCCCGCCGTGATCTCGTTCCCGCCGGCCCCGAATGCCGGCCCGACGTCTGGCCGCGGCTGCGGCTGCGCTGCTCGCCGCGCTCGCGTTCGCCGGTCCCGCCGCCGCCCGTGTTGTGCCGCCGACGGCGCCGCCGGGGTTCTTCGTCGGCGGCGCGGCGCCGGTGGCCGTCGGCGGCCTGTCGCCCAACATTGTAGGTTGACCGGCCGGGCCCCGTCCGCCTCGCCCGCTGACCGGTTGCTCCCCCTCCCGTTTAGGTCGGCGGCTCCTCGGTCCCCGGCGCCGCCGTCTACCCCTTCATGGCCATGATCTACAACCGCGCCACCGGCTGGTTCTGCGGCGGCTCGCTGGTCGCACCCAACATGCTGCTGACCGCCGCCCACTGCGGCGCCGGCACCCTGGCCGCAAACTGGACCGCCTCGACCTACCGCCTCAACTCGCGCCTCTCGACGGCCGCGGAGGGCGGCATCGACTACGCGGTGCTCCAGATCTTCGTGCACCCGCTGTACAACGCGGACACCAACGAGCACGACGCCGCCGTGTTCCTCCTCTCCGCCCCGACCAACCACGGGTCCAACACCCCCCGCTGGATCGCCCTCAACCGCACCCCGGCGTTCCCGGCCGGTGGCACCGCCGCCCGCACCATCGGCTGGGGCGCCCTCAGCTACTCCGGGCCCTCGCCGGCCAACCTGCAGCAGGTCGACATATCCACCGCCGCCCCCGCCGCGTGCCGCGCCCAGGTCGGGCCCGACGGCGCCTACCCGAGCATGATCTGCGCGGGGAGCCCCGGCAGGGACTCGTGCCAGGGCGATTCCGGCGGCCCCTTGATGGTGCAGCGGGCCGGGGAATGGGTGCACGTGGGCCTCGTGAGCTTCGGCACGGCGGGCTGCGCGGACCCGCGGGTGTACCTGGCCGTGTACGCGCGGACCTCGTCGCTGATCCCCTGGATGGACGCGCTGATGTCGGTGCACGCGCCGGGGGTGCTCGCGGCCGCGAGGAGGAAGCGGACGACGACGGCGGCGAGGCCGGCCATGTGCACGGTGGCGTGTGCGAGGGTGGACGGGGGGCGGGCGGCGACGGTCGTGCGGACGAGCACGGCCACGGTCCGGGAGACCGTGCGCGAGACGGAGACGGTCCGCGAAACGGTGCGCGAGACCGAGACGGTGGTGAGGACGACGACGGTGACGCGGGTGCTGGCCGTGGACCCGGGACGTTGAGAAGGAGGGGGACGGAGACATTGCTATTGCCTGGTCTGGCTGCCACAGTGCTTGGTTTTCCTTCCCCACGGATGTAGAGTACTCTATGTCGCAGAAGATGTGCTGTATTCTCCACAGCCGCTTCCCGTCCCTCTCCCTTCTTGGCACCCCCTACGCCCTGCCGCCCTTGCCCTCCAGCGCATCGACGCACTCGACGAACGCCAGCGACAGCTTCGCCGCGCGCATGTCGGCCCCGCGCATGGGCTGCATGAGGTTCATCACGTAGGCCGAGGCGCATTGGCGGTCGGGCTCGAACTGCATGTGCGACCCCCCGAACCCGAACCTTTCCCGGCGGGATCGCGGTCAGCCCGTCGCCCTCCCTCCCCAACCGGAAGACCCACCACCCGCGCCAGGTCCACCCCTCCCCCTTTGCCTCCTCGGGCGGGAACTCGGCCGGCACCCTCTGCCCCGCCTTGCTCTGCACCCACGACGTGCCCCCCGCGCACGTGCGCGTGGCGTACTCGAGGTTCATGTCCACCACGCCGTCGGCCTTGGGATCCAGCGACGCGCTGTGCGCGAGGACCTCGCGGGAGATGAGCTCGACGCCGTCGAGGGTGCCGCCCATGGAACAGAGCGCGGCGAGCCTCGCGAGCTGCGCCGGACGGCGGGGGGCACGTCAGCCGCGGATATCCTTCCGCCGTCGGGAGGGGCGACCCACCGACGCCGCGTTGGACACCGTGAACGCCGCGGGGCTCTCCCCCTTCCTCAGCTCCGGATCGTTCCCCGACGTGTACCCCTTTGGCATCGTCATGTTGACCTTCCACCTGGGGCTGCCCTCGACGGCGGGGTTGGCAGCGAACGACTCGAGCAGCGCCTTGGCCATCACCACGGGCGCGTACCGCCGCTCCATGGCCGGGTCGTCGGCGGGGAAGCCGCAGTACACGTCGGTGCCCAGGGACGGGTTGACGTCCTCGCGCATGAAGGCGCCGTGGGATTTGCCGAGGGTGCGGCGGACGAGCTCGTTGAGGTACCATCTGGCGCGGGGCGGGGGATCAGCTTCCGCGATCGGGCCGGGCCGGGTGATGGCGCGCACCCCTGGGTCACCGCGTGGTAGATCTTGTGGTACTCGCCGCCGAAGTTGTGCGGCTGCCCCGCGATCTTCTCGGCCACCGCGTCCAGGTCCTGCGTGTCCTTGACCGAGGGGAGGTGGTCGGGGTCCAGCCACGCCACGCCGGCCGTGTGCTGGCACAGGTCCTTGACCAGCACGTGCTCCTTGCCCCCGGCGGCGAACTCGGGCCTTGGCGGGCGACGATGTCAGATGGTCTTGCGGAGGTCGGCACGGCGAAGGGCCCACCAGTATTTGGCCACGGGGTCGTCGTACTTCAGCAGCCCCTTGCTGACGAGGTGGGCGACGGTGACCCCGAGCTGTTGGCCGCCACCCGCTGCTCATGAGCATGATGGTGCCGCGCAGGAACACAGGAACACGGCAAGCAACGCACCACCGCCTTCCCGCTGGACCACACCGTCGTCAGGCTCCTGTCCGTGAACGGCACGCTCTTGGCCTCGTCCTGCCACCCGCCGAACAGGTCGACCACGCGCTCGCCCTTGTAGTAGGCCACGTAGCCCGCGCCGAGCTCCTTGCCGGCCTCGAAGTTGGCCGCGAACGCATCCCGCACGGGCTCGAAGCCGGGCTTGACGAAGCCGCCGATGGGCCAGTCGGAGGTGTCGGCGGAGCCCATCGTCGCGCAGGCCGGGCGGTGCGGTGCAGCGGCAATAGGAGAGCGCAGTTCCGAAGGGAGAACCGGCGGGAGAGGCGTGCGGCGGTGGGGACAGAATGAGTTTAGGCGGCGGCGGCGCCAATTCGCGCGGGCCGACGCGCGGCGTCTCCCGCAGCTTCGACCCCGGACTTGCGGCCGGATCCGCGTCTCACACCGTCTTCGACTCCCTCTTAGCACCCTCCATTCACTCCGAGGCGTGCCTCTCCCCCCCTCACCGCGATGTCCGCCCCCTCCCTCCCTCCCCCGATCCGCCGCGTCGTCACCGCCGACGACCCCTCCGGCCGCTCCTTCTTCCTCTCCGACGGCGCCTCCCCCGCCGTCCGCACGGTCCCCGAGCGTCCGGGCTACAGGGTGACCAACATCTGGCGCACGCTCCCCGGCGGCTGCCCGGACGCGGAGGACACCGTCGCCGAGCACAGGGGGATCGCGCCGCCCCCCGGCGGGACGGTGCTGAGGGTGATCGACTTCCCGCCCGAGCCGGAGGACCCCGCCGAGCGCGAAAGGGCGCTGCACGCGACCTTCGGGACCATGTTCCGCGACGCGGACCACGCGCCCAAGCCGGGGGAGCACCCGGGGATGCACCGCACGCGCACGGTGGA
The DNA here is from genome assembly GCA_025558095.1 of Hyaloraphidium curvatum. Classification (NCBI taxonomy): domain Eukaryota; kingdom Fungi; phylum Monoblepharomycota; class Hyaloraphidiomycetes; order Hyaloraphidiales; family Hyaloraphidiaceae; genus Hyaloraphidium; species Hyaloraphidium curvatum. The sequence goes on along the minus strand of JAIVFI010000004.1, from coordinate 43,447 downwards.
CTACGCCATCATGCTGGAAGGGGAGCTGGTGGCCATCATGGACGAGGGGGAGACGGTGCTGAAGGCGGGGGACGTGTTGGTGCAGCGGGGCACGAATCATGCCTGGGCAAACAGGTCGGGGAGGCCGGCGAGGATCGCGTTCGTGCTGATCGATGCGCCGGGTGGGGAGTCCAAATGAGGGGGTTTGGCGCCGGTTGGAGGTGTCCAGGTGGCCACCAGGACGTGCCGAGGTTTCACTGGGCGTGTACCGGCGCCGGCTGTGGCCGGACGACCGAGGAATCACTCACCTGTAGGAAGACATCCATAGCATCCTGTCGACATGCTGATTGTTCCTGCGATCCCTCGTTCCCTGGGTCTGGGTGACGCTGACCGAGGTGTGCTGCGCCCGCCGCCGCGGCGTCAAGCGGCATCCCCCACAGCACAACCGCCGTTGCCCACCCAGCGGGCCTCCCGAGGCCGGAAGGGCCGCGATCCCTCGGCCGCTGCCGCATCGCTCTCGCGCTCCCCGGCGGCCGAGGCCAGGAGGACCGGGCCGGCACTCCGCAGCCTGCGCGTGCAGTCGGCACCGCCCGGACCTGTCAACGGCCCGGCCGCCCGCCGCACCCCCGGAACCCGGAAGCGGACGCCTCGCCGGCATTGGCCGTGCACTTGTCGTGCCCGCCGGGGTGTCTGCCGCCGCGATGCGCCGCCCAGCCGCCCTCCCGCTGCTCGCCCTCCTCGCCTGCGTGCCGCCCCCGGCCCACGCCTCCCCCACCAATGCCACCCACCCCGCCCCGGCGCGCCGCCAGCTCGTCCCCAACATCGTCGGCGGCACGCGGGTGCCCTCCTCCACCACCTACCCCTGGATGGCCATGCTCATCGCCTCGTCCACATTCGACCAGATCTGCGGCGGCAGCATGATTGCACCCAACCTCGTACTCACAGCCGCACACTGCGTCGACGAGCCGGGCACCACCCCCGACATGCTCCTCGTGGCAACGTACCGCCTGGACCAGTACCAGCAGACCTCGGACGAGCGCGGGGTCGAGTACCGCGTCGACCAGATCATCGTCCACCCGGCGCACGTCCGCCGGCAGAACCCCTACGACGTCGCCATCCTCCGCGTCACACCGATCGCAAACCACGGCGCCCGCGCCCCCGCCCGCATCCCCATCAACCGCGACCCCTCGTTCCCCGCCGCGGGAACGGCCCTCCGCACCATCGGCTGGGGCGCCGTCGCCGACCGCGGCGAATCCTCGCAGCACCTCCTGCAGGCGGACCTCCGCGCCGCCACCGCCGCGCAGTGCTCGCGGCTGGAATCCCACCCCACCATCATGTGCGCCGGGTTCCCCGGCAGGGACTCGTGCCAGGGCGATTCCGGCGGCCCCCTCTTCGCGGCGAGGGACGGGGGGTGGGTGCTGGTGGGGGTCGTGAGCTTCGGGGAGGGGTGCGCGGATCCGGATTGGCCCGTGGGGGGGTACGCGAGGGTGTCGGCGGTCAGCGGGTGGGTGGACGGGGTGATGAGGACGTGGGCGCCGGACGTGCTGCCGGGCGGGAGGAAGACGACGAAGAGGAGGACGACGACCAAGAGGAGGAAGACGACGACAAAGCGGAGGAAGACGACGACCATGCGGCGGTGACGACGGCGGGAAGCGGGAGCGGGAAGGGGTTGGGGTGGGAGGAGGAGTGCCGGTCGCTCCGCGTTGGACAAGCCTGTGTCCTGTGTCGCCTCCGTGTACACAGAAATACCTCGAGTGGTGCTCGTTTGGCAAACGATCGCCGTGAGCCCCGCGCATGGGTTGCGCGGGGCCGACATGCGCGCGGCGGAGCTGTCGCTGGCGGTCGTCGAGTTCGTCGAGGCGCTGGACGACGAACAAGGCGTACAGAGAGGGCGGAGGGTCTTGGTCGGGGAGCGGGCCGGTTGTGGTGCTGCATCAATAGAGGGCACACGGCATAGAGAAGCTAGGTCAGACACGCCGGGTTCTCGTCCAGCGCCGCCGAGGGCGACGCTCCGTCCGCACGCCCGCGGCGTGCGGCCGAAAGGACGGGGTCCGAGCCACCGGCGGCACCGCCCGCCGCCAAGGTGGCCGACGACCGCGCGGTCCGGACCGGCCGCCGGGGTCCGTGCGGGACGATCCGGGGGAGCTCCCGGAGCAACCCGGGAATTCCGTCGGGCGGGACGGGGAACGTCCCGGGTGCGTTGCACGGACGGCGGTGACCGGCGTGCGCACGGGCGGTGGAGGTGCTGCGTGTCTCATGCTTTCACCGGGGACCGGGCAAGTCTGGTCGGCGTGCGGGGGGCAGGGACGGGCGCGCTTTCGGGTCCAGTTGTCGGGCGGGATTCAAGGGATCGCTCGTCCGTGACTAACGACACCACCCCGCATTTCCCGAATCGCATGCCCCCGGCGAGGGTGCAGAGCGAAGCCGTGGGGACGTCCGGCAGAAATGGTCGCCGCAATGGCTGGCCACGGTCGAAGCGCGGCGGCGGGGAATGCACGGGCACGGAAGTCGTGGTGTCCGCACCGGGAGTCCCCGGGAGATCGGCGTTCCGCCCGGATAACAAAGCGATCTGGGCTCCATTCCGTAGTTGAACCACCGTCCCATTCACCTTCCGTGCAGATGGACACGCTGCCGCCCGACCGACCGGCCCGCCTGCGCACGTCGTGTTCTAACTGCACGGCGGCGCGCAAGAGATGCGAGCCCGCGGCGGACGGCGGGCCGTGCGGGCGGTGCCTGCGCAACGGGCTCGAATGCACGCGGGCGCCGTCGCTCAAGCGGGGGCCCAAGGGCCCGTGGGGCGCCCGCGGCGTGTCGGTTGAGAGCTGGGACGAGGACGAGGAGCCGGACGGGGACGAGGAGTGGGGGCCGCGCGCGAGCAGGGGCACGCGGAGCAGGCCGAAGCCGGAGAAGACCAAGGGCGAGGAGGGGGATGAGGGCGCGAGGACGACGGCGGGGCCGCCGCAGCGCAGGAAGTCGGACGCCCCCGCGGCCGGCGAGCCGGAGAGGAAGCGCAGGGCGTCGGCGGTCAGCCTGCCCGCGCTGCTGCCGTCGCCGGGCTCGTCGGCAAGCAGCGGCGCATTCGCCATGGTGTTTGGCAGCTCGATGTTCGGCAGCAGCGGCATGCTGTCGGCCGCAACCGCCTCGACGTCAGGAAACCTGCAGCCGCTGTTCCCGACACCCGCCCCGTCGGGACTCCTAGCACTACCGGGCACACCGGCTTCGCTCTCGTCCCCGAGCGAAACCGCCGGCGTGCCGCGTTGGTCCTCCCTCCCCTTCCTCCCGGATCCGCCGACATTCTACTACTGCACCGCGCAGCTGTACGTTCCCCGCACCGCACCCGGCAACGGCCTGCTCCGCCGAGCGGAGATCCTGCGCCCGGACGCGCCGGTGCTTACGCTGTGTTCGGTGCTGCTGGCCACCCTGGCCGTCGCAAGGGATGACACTCCGCCGCCGGTGGTCACCCTCGAGAGGCAGCTGTTCGATCGGGCGACCGAGGAGGTCGCCGCGCTGCTGGACAGCTCGACGCGCCCGACGATCCATGCCTTCTCCTCGCTGGTCGATCTGGGGATGTGGTGCGCGCACAAGGGGCTGCACGGCCTCGCGCGGAAGCTGGACGCGCTCTCGGACGCGCTGCTGGTCCGCGCCGGCCACGTCGCGAAGGACATGCAACCGGCTCTGCCCGCGACGTGGGAAGACGCCGCGTCCGCGGCGTTCGGCCCGGGGGTGCTGGACGCCGAGATCGGGCAGGGCGGGCTGCGCGCGCTCAAGGAGCACTGGATCAACTACTTCGCCGCCCAGAGGCTGGTGCACCTCCGCCTGCGCGTGCGGATGGAGAGGGAGTTCCGGGATAAGGGGCAGCCGGCTGGCTCGCTGGCCACGGACCTAAGCTCGCTCTCGCTTCCGGCCGTCCCGGGGCCGAGGGTCTGGGAGGCGGCGGAGCTCCCCTCGTTCGATCCCCGCCGGATGCCAAAGACGCCGGCTACGGGGGAGCTTCTTGCTTGCTTGCTTCTGGACCGAGGGGATCTGCGGAGGGCGGGGCTGAGAGTGCTGGGTGGATACCTGGCGCAATCCGGGGAGGTGCTCCTATGGCTTTCGGTGCTGCTGAGGAGGGAGCTGGACAGGTTCATCCGTGCCTGCACCGCGGCCGGGCTCGCATCCCCGGCGCAGCTGCCCACGGATGCATCCGCTTGCTCACCGGAGCTGAGGCCGCTCCTCGCGCGCCGCACGCAGCTAGACTCGCTCATCGCCGACGTGCGGGACCACGCTTTCCCGCCTGCCGCCCGCATCGCATGCGCAACGGGCGATCCGGCGCAGCTCCTCGCCGCGAACCCCGATGCCCGCGCGCTGCTGCCGTGCTTCGCCACGATACCCGTGCTGAGGCTGCAGCTGCACACCTCCCTGGGCACCATGCCCCGCCCCGATCCCGGGGTGCCCTCTTCCTTGGACGCCGAGCCCCCGGACGCGCTGGCGGACGAGGTCGCTTCGGGCGAAGGCGGCGCGGAGCTCCTCGATTGCGCCCTCGCCTTCGCGAGGCTCATGTCCTCCCTCTCCTCCGACCCCGGGCACCCCGTCGCGCCGTCTCCAGCCCCCTACCTCGCCCTGTTCTCCGTGCTCCGCCTGTTCGCGCCCCTCGCGAAGCGGCTGCGCTCGTCGCCCGCCCCCGCTGCAGAAGAGGCACTGGAGGAGGTCATGCGCGCCGCGAGGGGGTGCATCATGGCGCTGGACGCGAGGGGGAGGTGCGATGCTTTCGCGAGGAAGATGGCGGATCGGGGGAGGGCGATGATGGGGATGGCTGGGAACGGTGGGACGGAGGGCGGCGGGGGGTGGGAAGAGGAGGCTGCGGCGAGGCTGGAGGAGGTGCTCGATGCAGAGCCGGTGTGAAGGATTCCAAAGGTGTCGTCTGTGTGTGGCCTCAACACGTAAAGTGCCCCGACGGCGCAGCATTTCGACACCCACAGCCCCCGCGCTTCGGATTCCCACCCGCCGGACTAACATCGTGCTTCTCTCGCCGACACCGCCAGCCCTCGGAAAACGCGTCACGCAATGGCAGACCTCTTCGGTTACTCCCCCGCGCACATTGCGGCGATTCCTGCCATGTGGTGAGCTCCGGTGGCCGCGCTCCTCCTTTCTCCCGCCAACGCGTTTCGCTCTTTCCCCGCCGACGCGTTTCCGCTCAGGGCGCTCTGCATCGTCCCGCACTTTGTCGCGGCGACTGTCAAGATCCAGAACGGCGCGTACAACAACGCCAACCCGCGCGACGACAAGGACAAGGTCGCCAAGCTGTCCCCCGGCGCGGTGGGTCGAATGCCCCCCATTTCCCACCCGCCCTCTGACGCGTCGAAACCCCCCTCCGCACCTCCAATACTTTCCAGCAAGGTCTCGTGAAGCGCATGCAGAACGCCGCGGCCAACGGGTTCGAGAACCTGCCCTACTTTGCCGCCGCCGCGCTCGCCTGCGCCGCCACCCACGTCGACCCCGCCGTCGCGGGCGCGCTGGCCAAGAACTACCTCCTCGTGAGGCTGGCGTACATCCTTGCCTACGCGTGGGCGGACACCGAGGTGGTATTCAAGCCGGGTCGGGTGCGCAATCGGGGCTGATCCCGTCCGCTCACGCCAGGTCAAATCGGTCGTCCGTTCGGGCCTCTGGTTCTATTCCATCATCCTCATCTTCAGGATGTTCGGTTCCTGCCTCACCAAGGCCTGAAAGGGAGGGATTGGGCAGTCATCTGATGGTTGGTTGCAAGAGCCGGTGCTTCGCGGGCCGGCCGTGCTCGAGAACGTTGTTATTCCGCGTGAGCGTGTATTTTTGTCATTCGGTACTCCATTGTGTTGCTCCGCCGGCAAGATTAGTCCGTCCACGGAGCTGCACCGAAGCCCTCGAGTTCCCGCCGTTCGGCCTCGAGCCGTTTCCGCAGGCGACCGACCACCGCCTCATCCATCTTCACTCCCGCCGACGACAACAGATCTGCCTGCCCCACGAGGGATTCGAGGGCGTCGCCGTGTGCGAGCATCTCGGGGATCTGAACGGCGCCTCGGATGTCGAGCTCCAGGTCCGGGCGGCTCTCGAACAACGCTTCCATAGTTCGCAGCTCGTCCATCGATACCGATTCCACGGAAAAGCTATGCGTGACCGAAACTGTCTCTGCGCTAGGCGGAAGGCCTTGCGCGAAGCACCGCGACGAAAGCTCTTGGAAGATGACCTCCCTGGCGGCGCATCCTTCCGAGCAAGCCGCCGCCCACGACCACGGGGCGTCCTTGGTGTCGATGAAGGCTAGCCTGCGCGGGGCAAAGGCCGGGTGGGAAGCCATCCGCGCGAAATCGGCCTCGTTGTAGAACTTCCAGCCCCGGATCGTCCGCACCAAGGCTGCGGGTATGTGATGCGGCGTCACCGAGCGGACGTACCTTGCATCCCAACTCTCCAGGCGGGGAAATCCCAACGCAATCGCGGTAACAAGCTGGGGCGTCAGAATGCCTCCCCACCAAAGCTCCTTTACGGAGGGCAGCTCCCAGGTAAGGGGGAGGTACCGGTTGGGGTCGGTCCCGTCGGACACCTCGACGCAGAGGTGAACGAGAGACTCGGAGCGGAGGCTTCTGAAGAAACGGTTGTCCTCGAAGCCGAGGTGCACATGGAGCTCCTTCGCGCGATCGCAGGCGGACAGGATCCTGGCCAGCACGGCTTCGATGGGCGGCGCCCCGGGTTGCCATCCGTTCTGTGCGGCGTGAAGCTGGATGGTCCGAACGCAACCCAGGCAGCGCTGCGCCGTGACGGAAGCCAGCCAGCGTTCCACCTTCCCGGCAAACCCGGAGCGGTCCCGGGAAGTGGGATGGAAGGTCTCGAAGAAGCGGGGCGCCAAGAGGTCGAAGCTGGCCCGGGAGCAGAGAGCAAACTCAAGCAGCGCCTTCGAACCCGGCTTGAGATGTAGCGCGATGTGTTCCAGCAGCTCCGGAGGCACGCGCGGAGGCCCGTCGGCTCCCTCCGAACCGATGACGTGGCCGGGTGCGGAAGCTCCGGCGGCTCCCTCGGGCGGTTTCGTCGCGGAACCGTCGACGCCGGTCACGCTGCCGAAAAAAGGGATCACGACGGCGGGATTCATGACTGGGGATGTGAGCGAGGCTCTCCGAACGGCGGAAAAGGAACTGTTGTTGTTCTGCAGTGGAACGCAGGCGGCTTTCCGTGCGGCCACGTGAACACCACGATTACACGATCGGGAAACTAAAGCCGGCGGATCGATGTGAAAATTGTTGGCGGATCGATGTGGACGTTGCCAAAGCCTCGGTTGTTCGGTGAGTCGCAGGAGTTTGTTGCCGGTTCGAGTTCGAGCGCGGATGGCAATTTGGTGCCCTCGGAGGCCGGCGACGGATGGCCTCCTTCCTTGCGCTACTCCCGCAAGCCTTGCTTTCCGATCCGTCCGATCCGGTGACTTTAGGGGTGCAGGTGCCGTTTTCTTCCTGCCCCGATGCCGTTGCGCGGCGCGGCGTGCGGTGGAGCGGGAGAACTCCCGACGACTCGACCCCGCGCCGCAAAAACCGCTCCAACGAATCAGGATCATCCTGCTGTCTTCGCTGCATCGCTGCATTGCCTGCGATGCACATGTGGTCCCCCGAGCGCGCCCGAGCGGGATCGATCGATCGTCGACGTGCGCGCGCCGCGCGCCGCGCGCCGAAAGCCGAAAGCCGAAAGCTGCGCATCGGCCGGTTCGGCGGTTCGACAGATCGGCTGGAGTGCATGTCGTTCTTTTTTTCGTTTTGGCCTAATTGCCCTAGTCATCCACGCCTACTCACCCGCCGCTCCGATCGATAAAAGCGCGCTGCCCGCCGCCGCCCGCCCCGCGCCCAATCACCCCGCGCCATCCCACCTCGACTCCGCCCCGTACAACCCCGCACGACCGCTCCACCATGCGTTCCTCCACCCTCCGCACGTGGCTCCTCGTCATCGCCTGCCTCCTCGCCCTCGCCATCGCCGTGCGCGGCCAGGACGTCGTCGCCGACAAGGGCACCGGCGCCGGCTCCGGCAGCGGCTCTGGCAGCGGGCCCGTGGGTTTCCGCTGGCGCGCAAGTCGGGGGCACCCTCTCTGACGCACCGATCTCCCCCACCTCCGCAGTGCCCCACCAAGTACGTCACCGTGACTTCCACGATCAAGAAGGCGGCCGAAACGATCACGATCACCATCAAGAAGCCCGTTACGGTCACTTTTACCGTCACGGCGCCGGGCGGGACGGGTGGGTGCCGCCCCGAGCCTCGCGCTTCGCACCCCCGCCCATCTCGTGCTTTCCTCCCTCCGTAGTGACCAAGACCGTCGCGAACACGACCACGGTGACTGCCACGGTCACCGCCACGGTCACTGCGACGGTCACGAAGACCGTAACGATCAAGAAGGTGCGTCCGGAACCCGCCCTCGACGCCTCGGACCGCCATGCGACTCATCGCCTCCCGCACTTCTACAGGAAGCTTCCACCGTCACGGTCACGTTCACCAAGACCAAGTGCTACTAGGCGGGCGTGTGCAAGCCGGGGTGGAGGGAGGATCTTGGGATGTTGGGGCGGATTCTTGCGGTTTAGATGTCGGCGGGTTCTGGCGGGAGCTGGGGCAAGCATCTTGATCTCGCGGTCGCATGGCGGCTCTCTTGGTGATGTACTCTGCGTCTTGGAAAGATTGTTGTCTTCGGGGAAGCACTTTATGCGACGTTGTCCGCTGCTCGAGTCCGAGAGAGCGCTGGTTCCGGGCGGGCCGGCGCTGCGGCCGATCCAGTCCGGCTTCCATCGTATTCGGGCAAAACAGGAGCCTTCGGGCAAAGCCTGCTTCTTGCCGGATCGTAGCGGAAGTCTTCTGCTCGTTCCAGCATCCGCGGAGTGTGCGCAAAGGAAGGCGCAAGGACGGCTCTCCAGCCAAGTTTGCCTCACTCACGTCCGCCTCCCCTGCCGCCCTCCGCAGGGTCGGCCGCCATCTGGCCACTCGGAACGCGCAGAAATGGCATCCCCGGACGCGGCGGCCGGGGAGCCGCCGGGGGTCCCGCCGCGCTCCGCCGCCTGGCCGGACGTTCCTACCTCGTCTCCCACGGAAGCGGAGCTCTCGGACGCCGAGACGGTGGCCACCGACCCCGAAGGATACGTTGTGGCGACAGGTGCCGTCGAAATCTCGCAGCGAGAAGGGGCCGTAGACGCAATTGGGACCAACGAGGGGCTCGAAGCCGGAGCAGACTCAAAACCGGATGGCGCTCCAACCTCGGCCAAGGACGAGCTGAGGACGGCCGACACGGATTCCACCGTGGTGGGCACTGCTGCCACGCCGCCGCCGAAAGAGGACGGAGCCGGGCCCGACGCCGAGGAGGTCCCGCAGCCGGACCCGCCCTACATGCGTGCCGACACCTCGCTCCGCGCCTGGCTCGTCCTCCTCGCCGGTTTCTCCGGCACGCTGTGGTCCGCGGCATACGTGGCCTCGTGGGGCGTGTACCAGCGGACCCTGATCGCCGAGGGCGCCTTCGACGGGGCGACCAACTTCCAGCTCTCGTTCGTGGGGACCATTGTGTTCAGCGTATCGGTGATCACGGCCATCTTCATCGGGCCGCTCGTGGACCGGCTGCACCCGGCACTGCTCCAGGGAATCGGTAGCCTCTGCTGCGCCACGGCGCTCTTCACGGGCTCCTACGCTGTCTACTTGTGGAACCTCTACCTCTCTTCCGTGCTCTACGGGATCGGCGGCTCGCTGCTGTACGTCCCTGGGACCGTCATGACCAATCAGGTACCTTCATGTCCCTTTTGTTTCTCGTTGTTCCTATCTTACGATCGCTCCAATCCCAGTGGTTCTCGAAGCGCCGCGGCCTGGCCATGGGGCTCATGTCCTCGGGCACAGGCATCGGCACCTTTGTCGTCACGGCCATCTCGCAGGCCTGCATCACCGCCGGCGGGTGGCGCTTCTCCCTACGGATCGTCTCGGCGGTGGTGCTGGGCTGGATGCTGCCCTGCTCGCTGCTGCTCAAGCGGAGGATACCCAAGGTGCCGCGCAAAGGGCCCTTCATCACGCTGCGGTACTTCAAGAACCTGACGTTCTCGCTGGTGTTCCTGGGCATCGTCATCATCATGTTCGTCTTCTTCATGCCGCAGGCGGTGGGTCGCTGTACTCGCAGCCGTACACAGGGGCCTGATCTCCCCGCTCCTCCCAGTACATCCCCCTCATGCTCTTCGACGGCGGATACTCCAACGCCGCGGGCGCCGCCGTGGTAAGCGCCTACAGTGCCGTGATGGCTGTGGGCCGGATCGCCGGCGGCTTCCTCTCCTCCCGCGCCGGCGAGGTCAACATGTTCGTCCTCGCGTGCGCCGTACCCATGGTCTCGGCGCTGGTGTGGCTCGCGGCCCCCACGAACCTCGGCGTCACGATCGCGGCATCGATGGCCTGGGCGCTCTTCTGCGGCGCGCCGCTGGTCACGATGCCGCTCATCTGCGCGCAGGAGTTCGGACTGGGGGAGCTGGGGTCGGTCCTGGGCGTCATGATGGTGGGCTGCACCAGCTTCTTCCCAGCGAAGATCGGCCCTGCTCACCCGCTCTCGCCAGCTCTCCTTCTGGCCCGGAGAAACCTGGGGCAACGCCATCCTCGGCGCCATCGTCGACGCCAACACCTCCTACGCGCCCGACGGCACGCGCCTGGGGGCGAACTACAGGCCCATGCTGGGGTTCTCGGCCGCGGTGTGGTTCCTCGGGGGGGCGGCGATCATGGTGCTCAGGTGGAAGCAGGTGAGGTGGAAGGTGCTGGTCAAGGTGTAAGGTAGGGTCGTACGGTAATGAACTGTGTCGGAAGATGGATTCGACGACAAGGAGGTCGATCGGTGTGGTGATCGGGTCGGCGGAGCAGGGAGCTGCAGGTGCACAGCGCGCGGGGCAGGCCTTCCCGCACCACCGCAGGCCATGCGCATCGCAAAGACGCATGCCGCAGGCACTGGAAATTTCTTAACAGGGCCGGTCGGTGCCGTCACACCCCCGTGGCTTCTGCCATCGATCTCCACTGCCACGTTGCCGCTCTGCCGCTCGCCGCGCACACACGCTCCGCCATGTATACAGATAGACCTGGAATGTATGTATACAGATAGACCTGGAATGTACATTGCCTCTTTTTCGGCATCGATCCATTTATTGCGATCACGAATCTCCTCCACTGGGTTCGCCTGCGCCTGGGTCCGCCCTTGTCGTCGGGGGAGGCGCGGTCGCGTCGAAGCATTGCCTTTTGTGCTCCTTCCACGCACTTCTTTGGCACTCCGTGGAGCAGTACCAAGCAACCCGACACCGTGAGCAGCGCTTCATCTTGGATTGGTTCGCAGCGCTGCCACAGCCGTCGCAGAGCTGGGGGGCCGCCGAGCCCTGCTCCTTGAGCATGGCGGAAAGCTCCGCGTTGCTGGCGGCCAGGTCCTCGGCGACGTCTTCGGGGTCGCTGAGCAGAGGTCGCCAGGTAGGTCACTGCGAAGAAGTCGGAGGCGCTGAGCTCGTCGGCGCCTTCGCTCTGGCGGAAGCGGCGCCAGAGAGTGATGTGGTGCAACAGGCATCCGTTGCCCTCGTCTTCCACGATGGGCAGCAGGCCCGCAGCCTGCCTGTTTGGGCGCGAAAAGTGCGCCCGGATCGGGTTGGGACGCGCGGCTATGGCAGACTGCAGCAGCTTCGCGGCAGAGCTCACCACACTGCGTTGAAGCTCACTGCTCTCTCCGAGGAGCAAGGCCTGCAATATTTGGTCCGAGAGCAGAGCTGCAGCAGCGTCGAGGGTAGCGAGGTCGCTGGCGAGCTTGAGCCGGTTTGCCTTATGGTTGAAGACCAGGTTCCCCAAGAGCAGGACGGCCTCGATTGCCGGGACGGAAAAGACGCGAAACAACGATTCCGCCTTGGATAGCGCGTCCTCCACGGGGGCTTGGGGTCCAGCATATGCGCGCGGAGCAGGAAGGGAAGGACGCCACCGTCTGACGGCTTGCACACGCCTTGAAGTTCGTGAATCCGGGCATCCGTCGCCACGAACAGGCTCCGCCGCATGACGGGGTAGACGAGGGAGAACAGGCGGGCATCCGCTTCGAGCGCTTCCGGCGACTCTGCGCGCCAATAGATCGCGTTGGCCCGGTCGGTGAGCGCCTGTCCCTGGCGCCGGAGCCATGCGCGATCCTCTCCCGTCCTCTCCGACGGCTCCATTTGCAGCCTCGCAATCGCCCTGGCGCCGGTGACAACGGGCAAGGCAACGGCGACCATCTCTTGAAACGAGTCGGCGACCCTATCCCCATCCCGCGGGCTAGCCCCGCGGTCCCAGCAGCGGTCCAACGTTTTTGTTGAATTCGTCCAGCTTGCGGGCCAGGGCCTGGACATCCTTTCCGAGCGCCCGGAGGGCGTCGTCCAGGAAGGAGCCCGTGCCCTTTGTCGGCTGCATCGTCGCCATCGGGGGCCAATCTTCGCGCCGGGCGATAGTCAGAGGCTCCAAGTTGGTTCGGGCGTGCGCTGTGAATGGAGCGCGGAGCGCGGGTTGGGGGCGTGGCTGGGAGCATCGGGACTGTGGGGAGCTGCATGTACGATGCACAGGGCAGTGCCTCCCGCGAACCACGCAGCGATGCGCCCTGCCATGCAGCAATGCGTGCAGTAGGCAGCTCGAAACTTCTTAAGGCGCGGGCCTCTGCCCTCCCACCCCATCGACATCTGCCCTCGGCCTTTCAGTCCCTCCTCGCCTTCTCCGACCTCGAACCGCCTCCGCGACCTCGCCGTGACCCGACATGCGCTCGTGGCTCTTCGCCCTCGTCTGCGCCCTGGCCCTGGTGGCTTCCACCGCCGCTGCTCCCCATAACGGCGGCGACAAGCAGGTTGGCCGCGCCTGCCGCTCCCGTCTTCGGCCTGACTCACCGATCTCGCCCCCGCAGTGCCCCACGTACACCAAGTACAAGACCGTCGACAAGACCTATACGTACACTTCCACCTACACGAGCTACCAACCGACGACGACGACGTCCTACAAGACCGTCTATGAGACCAAGACCAAGCACGTCCCGACGACCGCGACCTACCCGAGTGTGTTCCGGCGCCCGCTGCCTGCAGACCACAGTCCTGACCCTCCCGCTCTCCAGCTACGTACACGAGCTACGCTACCGTGACCAAGTCGGTCCCGTACACCTACACGGCCTACGACACCAAGTACTCCACGTCGACGGCCTACTCGACCTACACCTCGTACGCCACGACGACCAAGTACAACACGTACACCACGCCCGTGACCTCCTACTATACTGTGACGCAATACAAGACGGTGGGCTCACCCAGAGCTACGATTCTCTCCCCCGATCTGGTTCTGACCGCCTTCTCCTATTCTGCAGATCCCGTACACGACCACCGTCTACAAGACGGCGACGTACACCTACCCGACCACCGAGACCAAGTGCCAGACCTACACCTACGTCTCGACCTACACGACCAAGGTGCCCACGACTGAGTACCAGACCTACACGACGACCAAGAAGGTCGGCCCCGATCGCACATCCCGTCCGCTTCCCGTTGCTCATCTCCAGCCGTTTCAGGACTACGTGACCTCGTACGTGACCTACACGACGTCCTACCCCTGCACCTCGTACTCGACGACCTCGACCTACTACCCCCCTTCGAGCTCGACCGACGAGTCCCCGCGGACGGAGATCTCGCGCCCGGGGAGCATGTAAGGATTCCCAGTTGATGATTAGTTTCTAGCGCATCGATTCCCTGTGATTCCGCGCGACAGTAGAAAGATCTGACTACCCAAAGATGTCCGCGCCTCCCTTCAGCTACTCCAAGAGTCCGAGGAACCTCTCCAAGTCGTAGAACGCCGACTGCGCAGCGGGAGCTAGCCGCGGCAGCATCAGGTCGAAGGCGTGGTTCACCCCCGGCAGCACCGAGATCGCCGAAGGCACGCCGGCGATGCGAAGCCGCCGGTGCAGCTCTAGCGACGCCACCACGGGGGCGATGCAGTCCACGTCGCCGGTGATCTGGAGCGTGGGGGGGCAGCGAGGTCCGGCGTGCTCCGACGGGGAAGCGAGGCGGTACCGCTCCGGCACTTCCGAGGGGTGCCCGCCGAGGAGCACGTCGACGCGGCCCGACAGGTGGGTGTTGTTCCATTTGCCGTCGGGGTCGAAGGTGCCGATCGGCGGCTTCGGTTGGCCGACGCCGCTCGCCTGCCGCGTGTGCTCGTAGTAGGCGAGGAGGTCCGCGGGGCCGTAGAACGAGACCACCCCGCGAACGGTCAGATCCTCCTTGAGCAGGTCCGGTGGGGTCAGCTCCGGGTGGTGAGGCGCGTAGGAGGAAAGCAGAGCGATGTGGGCGCCGGAGGAAGCACCAATGAGCACGATGCGGTCGGGCCGGATTCCGAGCTGCTCGGCGTTGGATTTGGTCCAGGCGACGGCGCGCTTGACGTCGCCGACCATGCCGCCGAGGTCCACTTCCGGGCAGAGGCGGTAGGCGACGTCCACGCAGACGTGCCCGAGCGCAGTCATTCGGCGGAAGAAAACGCGCGTGCCGTAGTCCTTGTCCATGAGAAACCAGGCTGCGCCGTGCACGTAGATGATGGCGATGCCGCTTCGAGGAGTTCCCTCGGCGGGCAGCCAGACGTCGCAGAGGAAGTCCCGGCCGCTGGGATTCGGGATGACGAGGTCCCTCTGCCACACGGGCCGGTCTTCAACGGGCATCAGAGACTGCCAGCGCCTTTGGAGGAAGCGCTTGCGTCGCTCCGGATTGATCTTATCCTCCCAGTTGCGGCCGAAAGCGCCAGCTAGGTCGGCTCCGTGGTGAGTCACCCCCCAGAAGTGCCCCGCGGCGAGAGCGGCGCCCGCGGCCCCGGCGGCGGCAGTGGCGTAGGAACGAGACCGAAAGGAGAGGAAGGAGCCCGCCAGCCCGAATGCGAATAGGACGGGCGAGAAGGCAGCGACGGTCGCGGAGAGCATTCCCAGGAACATGCCCCACGGGAGGAAGCGCACGCGGAAGTACATGAGCAGGGCAGGCAACAGACTTCCGAGCGAGAGTATGCGTCCGGCGGCCTTGCCGGAAAGCTCCATTGCAACGGTATGGGACTTTCTTGAGTCGGGGGACATTCGGCGTCGACGTCCTGCTTTGCCACGCGCACCTCAAGCTCCTTAAGCTCCGCCGAATCTCGGAACGCACCAGAGCATGCATGCTATGAGAGAGAGAATTGCTCTATTTGCCATTCAACGCTGCATCGACCACCTTCATTACCGCAAGGCAGCGTTCTTCCTGCCATCTGCGCGTCGCAACCTGGACCCCCTGGAACGAGCATGCCGCTTATTAGCCCCGAACCCCCTACGAAGCAGCCCGACGACCTACCAACGGCGCGCCCTTAAACACCTCCGGGTCGAACAGCTCCCCGACCTCCCTGTCGAACGAGTTCAGGTACGGCCCTTCGTGCTTCCCCTCCACCACGGGGTCGACGTGGCCGTGCGGCACGTTGCCGGCGGCCCACTCGAGCACGTTGAACATGGCGGTGTACGCGATGACGCCAAAGACCTTCTGCGCGGTCTCGTGGGGGATGGCGGGGATGCCGAAGGGGGGGCAGATGACGGCCTGAGAACCGGGGTGTTAGCTCGACGGGAAGATCACGAAGAGGGCGCCGCCTCCCACGTCAATCCCGAGGGCAGTGAACTGGTCGTTGTAGATGTTCTTGATCTTGTCGCGCTCGGCCACCAGCCCCGCGAGCTCCGCCACCGTGAGCGCGCCGCGCTCGTACCGCCGCACCGTCCGCACGGCCTCGTCCTCGGCGCCCCACTCGGTGACTTTCTTCCCCAGGAACCCTTGGCCGACGCCCCAGTCCACGAAGGGGGAGATGGAGACGTCAAAGCCCTCGCCGCCCTGTTCGATCGTCGAGCGGAGGTTGACGAGGCCGTCGCCGGTGCAGGTGCAGTACCTGGGGCGTACGATTACTTCAGCATGAAACTCGCCCAACAGCCCAACAGAATGGATACCAACCAGAGGCCGACCATCTCGGCCACGTGTGGTGTCGGGAAGGGGACCAGTTCGTGTCCAGCAGCCCGGAGGGCGTCCAGCGCCTTGTCTAGCACGCGGCGCATAGGCGGAGGCGGGTTGGTGAAGCCGTTGGAGGTGAAGAAGCCGAGTTTGAGCTTGGGCGGGAGGGTAACGGGCGTCCAAGGGATGGGGACGATGTCGGCTGAATGGTGGAGGTGAGCAGGCCCCACGAAGCCGGCCAGCGTTGCCCACCATCGTGCTTCCACTCCTCTGCCGCCACCTCCACCTCCATGTAGAGCTCCAGATCCTCGATTGACCTCGCCAACGGCCCCTGCACACCAGTCATCCCCGAACCCCCTACCACCCCCATCCCCGGCCCGTTGTGCGGCACCTGCTTTCTCGACACCCTTCCAGCCGATGTCTTGAGCCCGTATACCCCCGAGAAGAAGGCCGGGATCCGCACTGAGCCCCCGATATCGGTCCCGATCCCGAGGGGGCTCCCACGGAAGGCAACGAGGGCGCCCTCGCCGCCGGAGCTGCCGCCGGGGGTTAGTGCGCGGTTCCAGGGGTTCGCGGCGCGGCCGAAGACGGCGTTGCCGGATTCGAAGGTCATCATCGACTGGGGGACCTGCGGCCGCGCAAGTCTGATTGGTGGAGGCATACCACGGGCCCGACAGATTGTCTCACCTGAGTCTTGCAGTAGAACACGGCGCCGGCATCCCAGAACCCCTTGACCGGGACGGGCAGCGGCGCGTCCTTGGGCACCGGCATCGAGATGTAAGCCACCAGCCCCTTTGTCGCGTCGAGCCCCGGCCAGAAGAAGAGGTCCTTGATGCTCATCGGCAGTCCATGCAGCCGGCCGACCGGCTTGCCCGTCCGCTTGAACTCGGCGTCCAGCTGCTTGGCCCGCTCGATCGCCTCATCAAAGAAGAGCTCTGGCGCGTCCGACTGGTCATGCCCTGTCTCACCACGATCAGACGCGGCGCGTACCCGTCAGGCAGTTCAGGAGCTGCTGCGCAATGGCTGCCCTCTTGCATGTCGCCCGCGTGAGTGCCTCGGAGGTCCACTTTCCCGTCCGCAGTTTCTTCGACGCGAACCCGTCAGAATGTCCCCCGCGAGTCCGTCTTCCAGTAAGCCAACCTCAAGCGCCTCCGTCGCCGTCGCGTCGGTCATCGTGCGCTCCTCAGCCGTGAGGATTCCGGGCTCTTTGTCGAAGAAATCGGCCGCGGAGGACGCGTTGTTCCACCGCGCGAGGACTTCGGCGGGAAGACGGAAGTCCGCCGGGATCCGCGCATCGCGTTCGGCGCGCTTAGCCTCGCAACGGGAACGCCAGTCGGACATCGTGCCGTGGCGTGGAGGGGCTGACCGGCTGCGGGCGGGAGGCGACGGAGGCGGAAGTCCTGATTGTGGCCCAACTTGGGAGGTTTCTGTCCAAACGTTTCTGGCGAGGAAGGTGTCAGGTGTCCTACGTCAGCTGCTGGCCAGTTATTGAATGCAATATGGATGATACAATGGCAGTGAATCTGGCGGTCGGGGATGTGGATCTAGTTCAGCATCGGCCGTGGGTCACTTCCCACCCGTTGTCCCCTGCAGCGCCGTTCGTGAGCAACGGATGTCAGCCAAAGAAGCAGCGAGCCCACCAATCCCATCAAGCTCTTGAACGTGTCGTAGATGTACCACTGGAAGCCCGTGAGGGTTCCGATCATCAACACCCGGGTCCCGAGCCCCTTGGTTGCCAGCGCCCGCATCCCGGCCTCGCTGGCGATGGTGCTCATGCTCTTGCCCTTGTTCTCCGCCTTCCCCATGAGGGAGACCATCGAATCCGCCGGGTGCGAGACGATGGCGCAGACGATGCCGGCGAGGTAGCCCGAGGCAAAAGTCACGCCGAGCTGCGTCCGTCGCGAGTAGGAGTCCTTGGGTTGGATGAGTAGATGTGTGTAGAAGAGCTGAACGATCTTATACACCATATGTTGGCGGTGGTCAGCTTATCAGCTACGCTTCCGCGCAGATCCCCCACCTTCTCGAAGAAATAAAACTTGGCGACCGTGTAAGGTATCTGACGCGACCACAGAGGAACGAGTGACCCGAAGGGAAAGCGGGTCGACGCCCTTTCCGCCCACATCTTTGCCGCGGCCGGGCCGAAGGCCGTGGGCCACGTGCCGGCGGGAGAGGTCTGCACCTTGACCTTGACCATCTCGGAGGGGCACAGGAGGATGTCGGCGAAGAACTCGGCGGAAGCGGAGGCCGTGACCCTGCGGGGCACGGTATCGCTGGGTTACAACCCGCGCCCCTCGCGCCCGAAACAGAGGCGCACCAGATCATGCCCCTATACTTGCGAGCCGCCTCTTCGCCGGCCATGTTCGAGTACTGGTCTTTGAACACCTCGTAAAGCCCGTACTTGCCCGCGCCTTGGATGCGCCAACGATGTCAGAGCCCGCACGTGGGGCGCCAAGTCCGGGCAGGGCACGCACCCTGCATCGAGTAACCGAGCAGCGTCGGACCCCACCCCTTCCACAGCGCCCGGGCGCCCTCCTCCTTGACAATGGTACGCAAGCCCTGGAGGAGCCCCTTGTACTTGCCGGGGTAGACCTTTCCGTGTGATCCGGCCACCGTGTCACCCCGCCGCACAGGCGCCCGACAATGCCCCAACCTGCATGTTGCACTTGGTCACATCAAGCGGCGTAATCGCCCAATGCGTCACGCCGCACGCCAGCACCCCGCCTGCCGGTCGTCAGCGAGGACTTCCGCGCGGGGAGCGCGGTACGCACCGAGGACGCACTTGGAGTAGTACGCCGCGTCGTGGGGCACCGGCCCCGCGAAACGAAAGTTCCACGTGCTGGCGGTGGCCATGGTGAGGGACCGGCCTGCAGGAGGTCCGCGAGTCGACCGGAGGGCGGGAAGACGCGGACGGTGCTTGGTAAGCGGCGCACAGCCGCTCGCACAGCCGGGCGCCCCGCCACTCCGGGGCCCCACCTCAAAGCTTCGGCAGAACTGCTCTATAGAGAAAGCATGTAACACATATCAGAGCTCTTGTCAAGGTGTGCACGCACTGCTGCCCGCTTCCGCACTGGAGCTGATGCCATGTGTGCACCCGAGGAGAACGCCAGAGGAGCTCCCCATCACTCGACCAGCATCGACAAACTACTTCCAGTGTCCCATCAGAGACAGGCTCCGCTTTGCCCGCAGCTCCACCAGCAGGCACCACAGGTGCACCAGGCAGCAAATCCAGGACATGAACCTCGCGATGGTGATGATGCCGCAGGTCCTGCGATCGGTCGGGCGTTAGCCTTCGTCGACCGGCCCCTCCAATGTGTACCAACGTGTCGCCTTGGTAGCAGTACGGGCTCAGCAGCGCCGCGGCCAGGTAGCCGGCCATCGCCAGAGTGTCCTCGTAGACAGCGTAGCGGACAAAGAGCGGCACCGGGCCTGGTTCCGAGGGAACTGTGGAGAAGCGAGGGAATAGGAGGGGAACGGAGAGGACGAAGTCTGGGGTGTGTGGTGGTCAGAAAAGATTGGCGACAGGAAGCCCGTCCCAGGCGGGCCAGACGAGCCGTCCACGGCACAGACAGCGTGCTCGTGGGCACAACTCGCTCGCAGGTTCCAGGCCACAGGCCCTTCTCCGAAAGATCTGGCAACTCACCGCCAGCAGAGACCCCGACCGCCGTCCACAGCCCTCCGGCACCGCTCCCGCCCCGCAGCGCCCGCGAGTTAATCACGCCGACCAGGCACATCGCCATTGTCGCCGCGGCCGTGACCACGGCGACCATCCTGGAGCTCCGGAAGCTCCTCGCGAAGCCGGCGACGAGGTGCGCCGACGCATCGGGCGCCGGGAGCCCCGCCGCGCCGGCCTCGGCCCGCGCCTCGGAGTACCGCGGGATCGGCTCGTCCGGCGGCTCGATGTCGTGGTACGCCGGGCCGCCGTTGCCGTACGACGGCAGCGAGTAGTCCGGCGGGGCGTGGAAATAGTCCTTCGGGTCGGCGTCGGCCGGCGGGGCGTAGTCCGGCGGAGAGGACGACGAGGCCTCGGCCGCGGGCGGCGGCGGGAGCTCAGACATAGGAATTGCCGGCTCCGAGGGGCCGGGAGGGGAGGCCGTCGCCATGGCGGCGCTGTGTGACACGGAGGATCGGGCGGTGCGTTGAGGGCCGCCTAGGGATTTCCGCTGCCTGCTCCACATTGCTGCACGCTAGCGGGGGCAAATTCATTCATCGTCTTCAAAGGAGGAAGCTTCGCTACTGCTCTCGTCGAAGGTCGGGTTCAGCTCCGCGACATCCACGTTGTACTGCGTCCAAAGATCGATCTCTTCCTGACACTCCTCGCTGAACCCGCCGGATTCCTCCGCGGCAGCGATCACGTTCCGCACATGGAGCCGCAAACCCGGTCGGGATCCAAGAATGCCGGCGAGAGTTGCGACGCCGTCGTCACACTCATGGGCCGTGACCTCCAGGTCCTTGATCGACAGTTTCTCCAGGTCCGGCGGCAGCCCGTAGTCCACGACAAGGCGCGACGCGACATGATCGAGCTCCAGCTCCTGAAGCGAAGGCAGCTTGGAAATGGCCTCGACCGTCTGCTCATCCAGTTCGCTGCGTTCGTAGCCAAATACGTCGTCCATCTCGCGCTCCACGACGATCCGGCGAGGGCGGAAGCTGCTGACGGAGCAGAGGGCGCGAAATGCGGGCTGGCTGTGCACGATCCAGGTACGGACCTTGCAGAGCAGTTCCGGTCCGAGCAACTTGGCGGCGTCGAATCCGTCGCTCGTTAGGAGGTTCAGGGACAGATCCTCCAGGTCGGGCAACTTGGAAACGATGCGGGAAAGAGTCCGATCATCCTCATTCATTACGTATGAGGCGTAAACCAGCGACCGAAGACACGGGAAGTCGAACATCGCGCCCCCTCTGCGATTCTTGCGGAAGTCGAACAGCTCGAGATGCTCCAGAGTCTTCGAAACGACACCAAGAACAGCGTCCATTTCCTCACCAAGGGTGAGGCTCAGCTTTGCGGAGACCACCGACGGCGCGTTCTCAAAGAGCCGCCGCACCTGGGACGCGCCGGCGAAGCGCGACACCGCAGCCATGTCCACGTCGACTACCTTGACGAATCCGAGCCAGCCGTTGGTCAGCCAAAGATCGAGACGCTCCTCGAACTTGCAAAGCAGCTGGATTTCGGAGCCGCAATGGAAGCGGCGGAAGGCCAGCGGCGCGACGAGCTCCAGCGCGGAGCGCGACGCGCGGGCGAGCTCGAGCTGCGCCCGGCGCGGGAGGAACTTGGCCACGTGGTACAGGATTTCGGGAGGAAGCTCGGGCGACGCGTCCGGGGCCTCCATGTTCGGAAGATGGGGAAGAACCAGGTTGAGAGGAGTTGGGACGCGGGTTGCACGGCACGGCAGGTGAGCTTCTTGGCTTCAGGCTTCGGCGCCATACATCCAATGCGCAGACTGGCCCAGGTACCCGGCAATCACGTCGGCGGCTCGGTTCTGACCTGTCACGCCGTACCACAGCGCAGTCTCATGTTCCCGCCGCGCACGCTCGTTGCTTCCTTCCCCGCGGGCCGCGCGGCTGAAGGTTCGGCCAACCGACAAGCGCACATTCATCAAAGATGCCAACAGGCTCGCTGAATGGGGTGGACGAGTCGATGGAAGAAGCCGCCGAGGCGTCTGTCAACAAAACGTTCGGACCACAGCTCTATCTTCCTTCCACGGTATCAAGACACGACATTTTCCCCGTTTCCCCGACCGCCTAGGGTATGTAGTTGGACAGCCACTGGAACCCGGCCCCGTACCCCTGCCGCATCACCACCGACACCATGAACACCTTTCGCCCCCGTCAGTCCCTCCCTTCCAGCGCAGCGAACGAAAAACCCACCTCGATGGCCCGCATGTTGTTCCCCAGCGCCACCTTCCCCTTCCCCGTGGTCTGGTACAGCCCCAGCGCCGCCCTCAGCTGATCCTCCGAGACCGCGGTCGGCGCGTCGATCTTGTTGCCGAGGACGAGGAAGGGGACCTTGTTGAGCTCCTCGATGCCGAGAAGGGACTGTCCCGAGGGGTCAGACGTGAGTGGAGTGAAGTGAGGAGGGGATGAGGGGGGGGACCCACGTCCAGCTCGGACTTGCTCTCGGGCAAGCGTTCCGGGTCCGCGGCGTCGACGAGGTAGACGATGCCGTCGACCTCCGGGAAGTAGTCCTTCCATAGCCGCCGGGCTGGTGGTCGAAACAGGGGGAGAGGGACGGGGGGTAGGGAGGGAGGGAGGGACGAGGTCCACGGGTGTGCAGGAGATCAGCGTCGGCGCATTCCGGACGGCGGCCCGAATGACGAACCCTGCTGGTGTCCGCCGAGGTCAAAGGTGGTGAATTTGATGTTTCCGATCGAAAGCTCCTCGGAGGCTGGGAGAAGGGAGGTGTGAGCGCGACGGCCGAAGGGAAGGCCGAACAACGGCGTGGCCAAGATCCAAGAGGGGAGCGGGGATGATCTCCGGGCAACCGGCATCCCGACCGAACCGAACACGTGCCCAAGGCGGAGACCTGGGGAGAAACGGCACCGCAGGGCGGCACAGTCGCCGACGTGGGCCAGGTTTGCCTCCGCCGCCCGACCCGGCCGGAGTCCTCGGCCACCAAACGCCCCCGTCCCCCCATCTCGCCGAACCTCCTCCTTCCCGTGCTCCATAATCCCAATGTTCCTCCTCCCGACCCCATCACGGTCGCCGCCGGTACCCACTCGGGTGCAGCGTCGGCTGCAGCGTCGCCAGCCTGTCGTTCTTGAGCATGTGCAGCAGCGTCGTCTTCCCCGCGTTGTCCAGCCCGAGGAACAGGATCTTTGCGTTCTTGTTGACGAGCCCTGGCCGTACGTCAGCTGTCCTGCCTTCCCGCCGAGGCAGGAAGAAGGGGCCCACCGAGGTAGCTCAGGACGTCCCAGAACCAGTTGATGATGAACATCGCGGCCTGCGATGCCGACGGCGGTGAGCGGTCCAGTCTCCAAAATGCCCATCGAGGCGCGGCCGTCGGGGAGCGCGGCCTCCAGCGGCAGCCGAGTGCTCCCGCTCCGCAGCGGCGGCACCTCCCGCCCGGCCCCGCCCGCCGCTCCGCGCCGCCACCGCCGCCGCATTCGCGCCTCCTCCAACTCCGCCGTGCGGCAACGAGGGCCCGCGGGTGGGCAGGGATACCTACGGTGCTGGGTGGGCAGAGGTGTTTTGTTCGCGGCGTGGCGGGGCGGGGTCGGGACGGCGCCGACGGGCAGCTGATTGGCGGGATGGGGCGCAACGACCGCGAGATCGGGCTCGAATTCCGGCAGAGAATGGATATAGAAGGTGAGAAATGACTTCCGGGATGGAATCTGGGGGAGATGGAGGGAGTTTAGCGATCTCGACTTGGTGACTCGGCCTCGCTCGCCAAGACGACAGCTGTTCGGTACATGTAGATCTCCACCATGAGCTTCAATTGCATTCAAATGAGATTGCTACCATCGTTGATTGTTGGCAATGGAGGAGCGAATGGATACCTGGTCTCGTTGAAGGCTGCGGTCGCGCTTGCCTCGAGATTGCAACTCCAGCTTGTCCAAATAGAGAGTATAAGACGCTGTCTTCTTGTCCAGATATTCCGCTCCAGTCGAGGCGTCCGCCCATCCGAGCTTCGGCTCGCCTCCCCCACGGTCCGCCACGAAGGGTCTGCACAGATCGCGTCCCTGGTCACCCCCCGTCCGGCACGTCCTCAAATGGCCAGGGCAGCAATCGCCGCAACTGCAGCCCACGCACATCCCCCAGGTAGTGCCCTCCCCGCGCCGGCGGGCCTGCTGGTGCTCGCCGTCGCCGTGGCCGTGGCCGTCGTCGACGTCCCGTTCCCCCCCGTGACCCGCAGGCACGCCGAGTCGGGGTCGACGATCGTCGCGTTGAACTGCATCGTCCTCGTCGCGTTGGCCGCGAAAATGGCGGGGTCGTTGACGGTCCCGTTGGGCCCCTTGGTCCACGCCGTCGCGGTGCCGAAGAACAGCCTCACCGCGCTGGTGTAGCACGGCAGGGCGAACAGGCGAGCGCACACGCGGCCAGGGAGCGTGCCGTTGAGCACGGCGAGGCTGCTGCCGAACGTGGCCACCGTCTGCTCGCCCGCCGCGCCCGAGTCCGGGCTGAGGCACGGGACTGTCGAGGGGACAGGATCCGAGGCGGGGAGCACGGAGGCGGAGTCGACGGTGAGCGCCATCAGGTACGCGGGGTCGTCGCAGACCGTAAGCTGCGCCTGGGAGGCGGGTTCCCGTGGGGAGGCGACGCGTCGGGCTCGTCAAGTCTTCCGGTCGCGTTCAACGGCACTCAAACCCACCGACTTGTTCGCCGGCAGGTCAAAATACCACGGCTGGCAGTACTCGTTGGCGGCCGTCGGCGTCCAGACGGTCTGGTTGGCCGACTGCGGTGGGACGGGCAACGGCGGCACCGAGACCCCGGCGGCGGCGTTGGAGAGCCAGAGCACGGAAAGGGCAACGCCGAGCGCGGCGACCACCACAGCACCCGGCATTGCGAGGCGGGCGAGGAGGCTGCGCCGAGAATGGCCGTCTCCCTGCCTGCGGTGTCGCTGGGCCTGGAGCGGCAAAGCGGAGCGAGCTCGCTCGCGCTTGCTACTCCCATCCAGCCATCGAATCCCATTCATTTCCCCGATCGTAGGTGTCGGACCGTGATCTCGAGTCCAGACTACACCGGTCTTGCGTGCCGGGTCACCGTGCGCGAAACTCGTGCCAGAAGCCCCAGGCCCCGCTGCGCAACGGATGCATCTCCTATCCCATGCCTCTCGCAGAAATCGCATCTGGCATGGTGCCCGTGCGTGCTGGGTCAGCGGGCCCCATATTCGCCGGTGTGGGGAGAAAACGGGTGCTGCGCCTCGCGAGTCCGAGGTCCGCGTGCCCTCGGCCGCCACCTACCCGTGGATGGCTCTGCTCAGTATTAAACGGGCCGACGGCACTTTCCAGTGCGGCGGGAGCATGATCGCGCCCAACCTTGTGCTTACCGCCGCGCACTGCGCCGAGGGCATCGCGCCCGCCAACGTCACCGCGGCCACGTACCGCCGCAACTCGGACGCCACCACCCGGCGCGAGCGCGGGATCGACTGCGGCGTGGTGCAGATCGTTGTCCACCCGCGATACGATTTCCCGGCCAACGACGTCGCCATCCTCCGCCTCTCGGCTCCGACCAACTACGGCAACCGCACCCCCGCCCGCATCGCCATCAACCGGGACCCCTCCTTCCCCCCCGTCGGGTACCCCGTCCGCACCATCAGGTGGGGTATCACCGACGACGGCTCCCTCTCGTCGGACCTCCGGCAGGCCGACCTGGCCGTCAACAACGCCAGCATTTGCGCGGCGCTGCAGGCCTTCGATCGGCCGCCGCACCCGAGCGTGCTGTGCGCGGGTTGGCCCGGCCGGGACGCGTGAGTGGGGGATTCTGAGGGGCCGCTGTTCGCGCGGAGGAACGGGGGGTGGGTGCTCGTGGGCGCCGTGAGCTTCGGGCCGGACTGCGGGAACCCGCGGTTCCCGGTGGGGGGGTACGCAAAGGTGTCGGCGCTCAGCGGGTGGATCGACGGGGTGCTGAGGCGGTGGGCTCCCGGGGTGCTTCCGAAGATGACGACGAGCAGACGGAAGACGACGACCAAGAGGAAGACCACAGCGAGACGGAGCACGACGACAAGCAGAAGGACTTGAGAGACGTCGCTGGTGGGGAGGCGCTTAGCAGAATCAAGAGGCGCAGTGGCTTAGCTGCAGCGAGCGAGCGGCCCTCGCGCGTCGTTCGGGACGCCAACAACGTCGCATCGCCCGGTCCGGCACCAAACCTCACCCATCCGAGCATTCCCTCTCTCCATCCCCGTCTTTTGCCCCTGCCGACCACCCGTTCTCGAGCTTCGTGCGCGCGGATCCAGGAGCAGGTTCGGCCGTGCTGGCCGGCCCGCACAACCCCTTTCCTCCTCCAACGTCGGCTGCGCTTGCGCGTACCCCGGTTCCCCCCCACCGAAGCGGTCCTTCCGCCCGTCTCCACGCTCCTTCACCCGCTCTCTTCCCGCCCCCCAGCTCCCAGCCATGTCCAAGGAACCCTCCCTCCTCAAGACAATCATCCCCTCCGACGTCGTCTCCATCATGGAGTTCCGCGAGCTCGCCACCGCCGCGCGCGAGGGCGCCTCGCAGATGACCGCCGCGATCAGGGAGGGCTCGGAGATGATGAGCGGCGGGATGAGGGACGCGGGGGAGGGGGTCGGGGGCGCTTTGGCGAGGGCGGGGATGTGGGTGGGCGGGGGGGTGGCGTGCTTGGCGGCCGCGTGGTGCTTCGTCGGTGGGTGATTGTGCGGGGAGGGGGAGGGGCGGAGGGTGGCTGGAGAGGGGAGGGGAGGGGCTGTGGGAGGCACGGTTCCGGGACCTCGCCGGAGGACGCGTTCCCGCGCTGGCAGACTCGTTTCCCGCCCTTCAAGCCCGTCTTTCTGCCGCTTCCGCGCTTCTTCGCCATCTTCACCGATCGAGATGGTCTGATCCGCGTCCTTCCCGCCCCCACAGCATACCTGGACTACCTCAAGCACGTCAACCCGCAACCGGCGCCCAAAGGCCGGCGGTTGTCCGCGGCAAAAGTCGGTCCGGCCGACGGCCGGCCGGGCGAGTGACCGCCGCCGGCCCGGCAGGTGATCTCGGAACGTTGATGCGGTCGCGGAGACGACATGGGGCGCCGCGATGCCTGCCGAACGCGTGGCCAGGATGAAGGGAAGCTGGCGACGCCGGGGCTTTTGCCGGGCGCCGCGGACGTGCCAGGATCGGGGGTCGGGACTGGACTCGGATTGAGTTGCTTCGTTCGCGGTCTGGTTTGCTGGGGTGTCGCTTGCTGCTCGGAGGGGCGGTCATGGGGTCGGACAAGGCAAGCAAGAGGGATGTATCTCGGCCAACCCTCGACCCAAGGATCTACAATCCCGCCGCTCCCGTTCCACCGGTCGTGCGCCGCACCCAAGAACCAACCACGCTCAGCCTTTCTTCGGGACCTTGAGCTCCGGCCCACCCTCTTTCCCGGATGGCCCTCCCGCCGCGGCCGGAGGCACCGCCGGGCTCCCCGCCCTCTTCCTCATGTCCAACCTCGCGTACCACTCGAAAAAGTCCCCCTTCTCCCACTCCACCGCCGCGGCGGCCCCGCTGCGCGGCGGGTTGTCCATGTCGTAGCTCTCCAGGTTGCCCCCTGGCCTGACGATCCACACGGTGGAGTAGTCGTCGTCGTCCCACCGCGGCGAGGCCGAGCGCCACTTGGGGTCCCCGCCGGCGGCGTTGATCCCCTTGAGAAGGAGGGAGCGGGCGAGGACGGGGAGGTGCTCGTGCGGGAAGCAGGCCAGCACGGCTCGGGGTTTGGGCTCCTTGCCCGCCTTGCCCTCCTTCTCCTTGCCCTCCTTCTCCTTGCCCTCCTTGTCCTTCTTCTTCTTCGCGCCCAGCGAGCGGATGTGGTCCGCGCACGCCTCGGCGTCGTCCGCGTCGTAGTCCAGGTTCACGGGCAGCCCCAGCGCCTCTGCTGCCGGCCGCACTGTGAGCTCCATCCGCAGCCGCTTCTTCTTGGCGCGATCGGGCCGCGTGGCGAACACGTGCGAGATCGCGACGTCCGCCGCGGCGCCGCCCGCGGGGTCCGCCAGCCGCGCGAAGGTGGGCCGGCCGCCGGCGGGGCGGGCAAAGAAGCGCTCGGCGAGGAAGCGCGCGCGGACCTGCCCGACGGGCGACAGCACGCCGTCGACGTCGGCCGCCTTGGGCACGGGCTTCTCGCCGTGGCGCACGAGCACCACGAGCGACGCGCCGCGGTCCTTCTTCTTGCCGGCCTTCTTGTCCTTCTTGTCCTTCTTCTCCTTCCTGGGGCGGTCGGGCCGCTCGTCCGACGACGACGACGACGACGAGGACGTGTCCATCGCGGGAAAGGGGCGGCTGCTGGGAGGAATGCCGACGCGTCGACTGGTTCGCGTTGTTTTGGTGGCGGCGGGTCGGAGGCGCACGTGGCCGCTCCTCCGCGGTCTACTCGGAATACCCGTCTGGCAGTCTATCGGTCACTTTGCCGCCATCTTCTCCAGCTCCTCGTCGCTCAGTATCCCCTCCGTCCCGCCCACCGCCCATGACACCACCTTGGCCCCGATCCACAGCGCGTCCGTCGGCAGGTACTCGCCGCCCCCAGTCTTCCCAGGCGGGTAGAACGATTCGATCCACGCGTCGATCTCGGCCACCGTGGGCCCGTCGTACCCCTGCCACGAAAGGTTGTCAATCCGCGCCCGGCGCACCCCGCGGCTGACCAACCTCCCCCGCCGCCTCGGCCGCCTTCCTCGCGACCCGGAGGTACCCCTCGAAGTACTCGCTGCTGAACTCGGGATGAACCTGCAGCGTAAAGATCCGGTCGTCGAGCACGGCGCCCTGCACCGGCGTCTGGGGGGTGCTCCCCAGCCCCACGAACCCGGGGGCCAGCTCCGCGACGTGGTCCTTCGGCCGGGCGGGGGGCGCGTCAGCACGCCCCACCCACACCGCATCGCACTGCAAGCGACAACCCACCCTGTGCCCGATATTCACCGCAAACGCCCCCTTGCCCGTCTTCAACACCCCCCTCCCCTCCCCGTTCAATTCCACAACAGCCCGCCCCTCCTCCCTCCCCCCGGGATTGATCTCCGCCCTCCCCCCCAGCGCATGGTGCACGACCTGGTGCCCGAAGCAGAACGCCGCGAGCCGCGGCCCCTCTTCCTCCGTCTTCCGCAGGAACCCGCGCAGCGCGACGATCCACGGGTCGTCGTCGAACGCAGCGGATTCGGAGCCCGTGAGGACCAGCAGGTCGTACGCATGCGGGTTCGGGGGGTAGATGCCGTCGATGACGTCGTAGTTGTCGAGGGAGACGGAGAGGGAGGGGAAGTACGCCGACGCGACGGCGCGGAACCAGTCGCCGAAGCTGGACGGACGGCAGGAAGGAGGATCAGAACGGCTCCCGGCGGTGCCAGTCGCGTCCGGCGGGGAAGTACGGACATTTTCTCGAGGCTGCCAAAGTGCTCCAGCCCTGCAATGCGTCGTCAGCACCTCGCCTCCGTTCCGCGCGCCCGCGCGTTCGCCCACCCGCAACCACCCTGTCGGCCGTCAGCAGCGCGATCCGCAGCGTCCGCGCGCCCGCCGTGCCGGCTGTTCCGGGGGGCGGGAGGGCGGTGCCGTCGTCGGGGGGCATTTCGGGGGGCGGAAGAGACGAGGGAGATTGGCGGGCGGCGGGGATCGGCGCGATCGGCGAAGCTGGCAACCGCCCGCGAGGATGAGCCGGCTCCGGTACGGTTCACCGCACCAAGCCGGGCAGGGCGGAAACGCAGCGCAGCTCCGACCGGAGGCATTGCTCGGCCGGTCTGTCGGGGGACGGATCTGTCCTTTTCCCGGCCGACCGCTGCCCGGCGGAGACCGCCCCGTCGCCTCGCCTACTGGATCCGCGGGTCATGGAGAATGAGCTCGCTCGGATTCCCCCGGTTGTCAAGAAAGACGGATTTGTGACTTGCACCACTCCCAATTGGCTTTTTCAGATCGGGGTATCGGAACGGACCGCGGCCTGGGCTGACTGACTACGACAATTCAAGGATTAAGGACACGAGGCCGGGAAGCTCCGGGATTGACTCACCCGACGAAGTCACTCGGCATCGTTCCCCCTCAAATGAAATTCGCGCTCATCTTCCTCGTTGCCTTCCTGGCCGCCTGCGCCGCGGGCCCGGCGGACGCGACGCAGCTCTGGTTCGCTGGCCCCTCGTGCCCGAAGCTGCCGCGCGTCGCAGCCAACAACCATGGCCCGTCCTGCTGGTGGGCAGTCCCTGAGCGCATCGTGGTCCAAGCCCGTGCTCACCCGCCCGGATCCCCCTGCCCGCAGCTGCCCTGCCGCCGGCGGCGCGGTCAAGACCGCCACGTTGCGCCGCACAACCACCGTGTTCCGAACCAAGACGACCACTGTCACCCGCCCTCCCCGGCTGTTCGCCAACGACATCGAGTCGCCCCTCGACGGGATCAGCGAGGCCGCCCAGCCCGATGCCAACGCGTACGCACTGCCGCCGCCCGCGGAGCCGGCTGTGCACCGCCATCTGGTTCGCAACAACGCCGTCCCCGCGTGCCGGACCTGCCCCGCCGGAATCAAGCTGGCCAAGTACAACCCGGCGCGGCCGCAGGGATCGCCGTGCTGCCCGCGCCGCACGCTCACCCGCACCAGCTTCGTGACGCGGACCTCTTTCCGCACAAAGACGGTGACCGCGGCGACGCCCGCCGCGGGGAGCATCCATCGCACGCTGGAACGGATCGCGTCCGGCGCGATACAGAAGACGTATCACGTTGGTCCGCCGCGTGGTATCGTGGGGCGGACGTTGATCACGTATCGCGATTCCCAGGTGGATAGAATCCTCTCCCTCATCAACCTGACCCCGCCCGTGCGCGACATCCTCCAAGGCCGCAACCCGAGCTATCCCAACGTAACCTTTTTCGCGGTGACCAATGAGGGATGGGGCTTCTCTCCCGTCGGCAGGCTGATGGAGCGGACGGTCTCCGAACCCACGGCCGAGCAGCATCCGGGCGACGTCCTTCGGTACCAGATCGTGCAAGCCTACATTGAACCCTCGCGGCTGCCGGGAAAGGTGCTCGCACCCACGCTGCTCAACTCGTCCTTCACCCTGGCGCGGCTGGATCCGCAGTATCTCGTGCTCACCCGGTCCAGCCTCGGCGTCTTCCCCTTTTTCGGCTTCGACAACTCGACCGTGATCGACAGCATCCCTGCATCCAACGGCATGATTCTTGTCACGCGTAGCATGGTCATCCCCCCCGTCTGGCCGACCACGACCATGACAAAGGCAAACCTGACGTCCTTCCGCTCGCTTCTGGAAGCTGCAGGCCTGGCTGAAACAGCGAACTCTTACGGCCTTCCGGACCAGCCAGGCGCGACATTGTGCGTTCCCTCCCTGCGCTGGGGAACGGCGAGCACCGATTGGAGCTTATCCCGTCCACCTCGCAGCTTCGTTCCCGTCAACCGTGCCTTCGCCAGCATGGAGGCGGTTCAAGCACTGCAGGGCAAAACTCCGGAACAGCTGGCAATGATCGCAGAGACCATGATCGTCATTTCGGGGCGCGGAGTGTACTACTCGTCGGATTTAACGGACGGGCTGGAGCTCCAGGCCGTCAACGGCCAGGTCCTCAAGGTCACGGTGGTCCAAGGGACCGCCCTCGTCAACGGAGCAAACGTCATCATCAAGGACATTTTGGTCCACAACGGAGTGGTGGGTGGATGATCGACCTCTTCCGTAGGAAACCTGACCCGCACACAGATCCACGTCATCGACGCGTTGCTCCTCCCCAGCGTGCGACGGAACCCGCTCCCCTTAGTCGCCGCCGACGAAGTCGCCGCCGACGAAGTCGGGTCCGCTCTGTCGGGGACCGCGACAAAGCTGGGCCCCTCGCTCGGGTCGTGATGGCCGCATGCAGGGGGTAATGGCCTGGACGTGGAGCCCAGGAGAACAAGCAGACGACCGCCCCGCAGGCTTCGGTCTCTCGCACGCAGTCAGACAATAACATATGGCTATAAGTGGTACACTGCTGCCTAGAGGCCATTGGGACATCGTGCCAGGCGCCCGTAAGGATCCAGCGCCTTCCCCACGGCAATCCGCTGCTGCTGGCGCTTTGCACATCGGGCCGGGCAGCTATCCGACCCGCGGCATTAGTTGACGTCCTTCCGTCCGATCTACCGGTCGGCACCCACCGAAGGGGACCTCGCGATCTGATCAGCACTCTTAGAGGTCGAACCCGGGTGCCGCGACGTTGCTCCCGCACGACGAGAAGCAGGTGCACGCCCCGGTGGAAGCGGCATGGGCAAAGTAGAGCGAAGGCGAGCAGTAGGCCTGGCACGCGCCCGCCGTCGCCACGCCCGAAGGCTCGCTCTTGGACACCGTGCCGGAGCAGGTGGTGTCGGTGCCGGCGGAAAAGCAGGTCAGGGCGGGGCCGTAGCGCCGGTACAGGGCGCGCGGGCCGGCGGAGGCGTAGGAGACGCAGGCGACGGTGCCGGCGGGGGCGCCGGGGTAGGCGTACTCGCTGCCGGCGGGGGGAGGTCAGCGCGGTGCTTTCTGCGGTGCGGGCAGCGGGTGTCCGGACCAGTAGTGGTCCTGGGTGCTGCATTCGGAGCAGGCGCGCTTGAAGATGCCGACGTCGGGGGCTCCGGCGGGCGCGGCGGCGGTCAGCCCGGCGGCGCCAGGACGAGGACGGCGGCGGCGAAGGCGGCGGTGCGGAGTGCCATTGTCGAGGGGAGTGAGTGCAGGCCGGGCGAAGACGGGATCAAGAATTAGCTGCCGATGCAGCTTCACTCGATGGAATTGCGCCGACGCGGGTGCCGTTGCGCCGCCCGCGGAAGGCCGGCCGGTGGCCGGACGTCCGACCGATCCCGCCCGCTTGCACGGAACACCAGGCCGTTGCACAACCAGCGATAGCTCGTTCCCCGCCCGCCAATTTGTAAAGAAGCAAGATGGATGGGGGATGCTCCGGATTCAGGGAGCAGGCTCTGCTCGGAGGCAAAGGCGGTCTCCCGGGGTGAGGCTTTTCCTCCAAGTCCCTACGCAAGCCGAATCCCTCCGACGATACGGCCACCCCCCCCCTCCCGAAATGGGGAGCGTCATGGGCGCCGACGGGCTCTCCGTCGAGGTCAGTGGTTTCTTGAGGCCACGCCCGGTCTTCCGCGGACCGAATGGACGTGGGGCGGCGGAACAGCAGGTATCCGGAGCCTCTAATGCAGCGCGGAATCACAGGGAATCGAGGCGCAAGCTACTAATCATCAAGCTGGGAATCGCGACACCGTTCCCGGGGTCAAAACCACTCAGTTCTCCGCGATCTGCGTCGGCGTGGTGGCCCAGGTGCCCTGGTAGTCGGTCGTGCGCGAGGCCGAGTAGGTCGAGCTCGAAGGGGGGTAGTAGGTCGAGGTCGTCGAGTACGAGGAGCAGGGGTAGGTAGTCGTGTAGGTCACGTACGAGGTCACCTTGTCCTGCAAAGAATGCAAAGAATGCAGATGAGCGACGGGAAGCGGACGGGATGTGCGATCGGAGCCTACCTTCTTGGTCGTCGTGTAGGTCTGGTACTCGGTCGTGGGCACCTTGGTCGTGTAGGTCGAGACGTAGGTGTAGGTCTGGTACTTGGTCTCGGTGGCCGGGTAGGTGTACGTCGCCGTCTTGTAGACGGTGGTCGTGTACGGGATCTGCAAAATAGGAGAAGGCGGTCAGCACCAGATCGGGGGGAGAGAATCGTAGCTCTGGGTGAGCCCACCGTCTTGTATTGCGTCACAGTATAGTAGGAGGTGACGGGCGTGGTGTACGTGTTGTACTTGGTCGTCGTGGCGTACGAGGTGTATGTCGAGTAGGCCGTCGACGTGGAGTACTTGGTGTCGTAGGCCGTGTACGTGTACGGGACCGACTTGGTCACGGTAGCGTAGCTCGTGTACGTAGCTGGAGGGCAGGAGGGTCAGGACTGTGGTCTGCAGGCAGCGGGCGCCAGAACGCACTCGGGTAGGTCACGGTGGTCGGGACGTGCGTGGTCTTGGTCTCGTAGACGGTCTTGTAGGACGTCGTCGTCGTCGGGTGATAGCTCGTGTACGTAGAGGTGTACGTGTAGGTCTTGTCGACCGTCTTGTACTTGGTGTACGTCGAGCACTGCGGAAGGAGATCGGTGAGTCAAGACGCTCGGGATCGGCGGCAAGCCCGACGAACCTGCTTGTCGCCGCCGTTATGGGGAACAGCGACGGCAGAGGCCACCAAGGCCAGGGCGCAGACGACGGCAAACAACCACGAGCGCATGTCGGGTTGCGGTGGGGGCTGCGGAGGCGGTTCGCGGTCGGAAAGGACGAGGCGAGACTGGAGGGCCGAGGGCAGACGTCGATGGGGTGGTAAGGGCGCGGACAGGCCCTTTAAGAAGTTTCCAGCGCCTGCAGCAGGCATCGCTGCAATGCGCATGGCCTGCGGTGGTGCGGGAGGCACTGCTGCCCTGCGGGAGCTGTGCGCGTGCAGCTCGATGCTCCGCCCGTCCGATCGACCGATCGAGACCAGCTTCACCGGACTTTGCATCCGATGCCTTACTCTACTCGGACGAAGTGGAGTGTAGAGGCCGATCCCTAGACGACCGCCATGATTGGCTGAGGCCTCTCGTTTCCGAATAGCACCGACCGCCTTTCCCACTCGCCTTCCTCGCGCCTTGAGTCCTCGTCTGCCCCGCGTCGAGCTTTGAGAGCAAGTCCATTTCGCTCGCGGACGATTGGAGGAGTTGGCCGACACGGACCGCGGCGGCGCCCGGCGACACGTCACCGACCACGCCACGCTACGCCGTCACGATGATCGTCCAACAACGCCAAGCCTCGCCCGCTTTCGGAGCCGGCTCGGGTCTGCAGCAGTTCCCGGAAATCGCCGAATGGAAAGCAAAGGCGGTGGACTCCCGGTCCTGGAAGTGCGTCTACTGCGGGGAACGTGCGGTGCGCGTCGAGTCTTCATTGGTCGACTCGACAACCCTTGCCAAAAGTGCCGGGCCTTCGCTGCTCGTGGTCTGCTTCCCTGCCTGCTCCCGCGAGCTGTGCGCTGCCAAGGCGGCGGAGGCGGCCTCGATCACGAGGGATCGATCGTCCCTGGAGCAGCTGCTGGCGGCGTTCCCACGGCAACGGACGATGATGTGCTCGTCTCCCTGTGGTCGCCGTCGGGGATCGCCGACGCCGCGCTGCACACGGTCACCGGGACGGAGAACTTCGTGACCATGTCGCGCAAGACGGCCGTCAAGCCGGCCATACTCCACCGTGCCATAAACCTGCGCAGCACGCCTTCGGGAGAGAGGCAAGAATGGCTCTGCGCGCTCTGCGGGGCCGCCAGCTGCGCCTTCTTCGTGGGCTTCGACGCCGCGCCTCCGGGGTCCGCCACCAAGTGGGTCGCCGACATCTTCCCGCACTGCGACGACCAAGTGTGCCGCAAGCACGCCGAAACCGAAGCCGGGAAGCGGGCGGGCGGGGATCCGGATGGCCTCGGTGAAGGGAGCTTCTGCACCGCGTGCCGAACCACGTCGAGCGAGAGTGCCAGGGGAATGCAGCGCTGCGGGAGGTGCAAGGTGGCGAGGTACTGCTCCGCCGAGTGCCAGAAGGCCGACTGGCCCCGACACAAGGCCGCGTGCGTGCCGAGAGATGCGGCGAAGTGAGGCGTCGGGTTCGGAATCAGAGGCTGACCCGAACGATAGCACGAGAGTGTTCGGCACTGTGGGGCGTGGCGCAGTTGGAAGCTATAGCATCCCTCTGGGGTCCTGTTTGAAGAAGCATCGGCGATGGTTGTTGCGGGCCTGGGCAGGAGCCTCGTGGCGGTGTTCCGACTTCGGAAGACGCTCAACTCCGCTCCGTTCTTCGGAACTGCGAGAGAAAAGCACCGGCGACGAGGAGCCACCGGAAGCGGCGCGGGGCATCCGAGTCAGGAGAAGCATGGTAGCGGGTGGCCGGCCGGGCAGGCGCCGGCGGGCCGGCGGTGCCGCGACTCCCGGCTTTGCTGCGACGCGGGCGAGGAATCCGGCTTACTCTACGCGTGCCAATGCATCGGATCTTATGGCCGCTTTGGCGGCGGCCCGCGATGCCCTCCGCACGGCCGACCGCAGACTCCGCCGCCGTCTCCGTCTTCACACCCTCGGCCCGCGCCCGGCGGGCTTCGACCCGCTGCTGCGGGTCGGCCACCTCGCGAAGATGTGCCGTGCCTGGCCCGCTCGCGAAGGGTACTCCGTCGTCGCGCGGCCGCTCTCCCACTCGGACCCCGGTGCCACCTTCGGCCCCCGCGAGGCGGAGCTCGATATTATCGGGCCGTTCGCTGCTTAGAGCTGAACACGGCGTACATCGCACTGTCTGGATAACGCAGCTCGATACCAAAGGGTCGAAGGAGCGGAGCCACGCCGCCGTCGAGGTCGCGCCCGTGCAGGAGGACGACGACGCCGACGGGCGGGAAATCGGGATGCCGGCCAACGTGCTCCGCGTGACCGCGATGCGCGTTTCTGGTCCGGGCGGGCAGAGCGCCAACTTCGGATCGAGCTGGCGCACCTGCGGTGGGGCAATGGAATGAGGGTGGAAGCGTGAAGCCAGAAGATGTTTGTGCGGGGCGGGGCGGCCACGCGAGCATCGGGGCCAAGGTCGCAGCGCAGTGATCAAGGCGCGGGATGGTCACTTTCTGGACGGGTCTGATGGGCCGGAGATCAGGGGCGAGGTGGCTCCGAGGACCGTGCAGTTCGGTGGGGTGGCGACGAAGCCGGAGCCCGTAGTCTTCGAGTGCCGGAAGCGGGCATCCATGTGATTGCGATCGACATGCCTGCTGCGGGGGAGCATGGGCTTGTGCCGGCGTGGAAGCCGTCCGCGGCGAGAGGGCTTCCTTGCCGACGGCAGGGGTGGCTTTTCGCTTAACCTGTACATAAACTCCGCAGGCATCCTCAACCTGGCAGCAACGCAACACACCTCGTCGTAACCGAACGCCAGCAAACCTACCGCAGAATGAGCTCCAACAACGCCGTGGAGGCTGACCGCCGCGCCGCTCACCAGGTCCAGGCGGTCGCCCAGTCGATGGCCGACGGCAAGCTCCCCACGACGGGCCAGGCGACCGCGGCCATCCAGAAGCTCGAGGACAGCGGCTTCCTCCGCGATGCTTCCCGCGACATGTCTGCGGACGGGCGCGCC
The DNA here is from genome assembly GCA_025558095.1 of Hyaloraphidium curvatum. Lineage (NCBI taxonomy): Eukaryota > Fungi > Monoblepharomycota > Hyaloraphidiomycetes > Hyaloraphidiales > Hyaloraphidiaceae > Hyaloraphidium > Hyaloraphidium curvatum. Next base: position 6,860 of record JAIVFI010000004.1, on the reverse strand, counting down.
CTCGTGCGCAACGCCGAGAAGATACTCGACACGTCCAAGCGCCTCTTGCAGGAGAAGAGCCCCGACGACCAGCTCCAGAAGCTCGTATTCTACAGCAGCCGTGCCGGGCAGACCATCGCCGCCGCCGCGGAGAGGACCGACCTGCCGGTGGATGTGAGGGAGATCAAGGGCGTGCTGGAGCAGCTCCGCAAGGGGGTCGACCAGGGGGCGAGGCTGGCGAGGCTTCTCGTGACCTCGGCCGAGTTCAGGCAGCTGCTCGGCGAGGCGTGGGATTTGGTCAAGGATACGTGGGTTCCCGTTGCCGTCGCCATGTCCGGCCCTCTGATCGGCCCGTTGCAGGCTCAAGACGCAGGGCGGCGACGCGACCCGTTCGGCCGTCGAGGCCATCGAGCAGGGCAAGCCGCAGGAAGCGTACTCCGCCGTCACGCAGAAGGCGGGCGAGGTCAAGGACGTCCTCATGGCGGCGGACCTCAGTCACGGCCAGAAGCTGGACCTGGCCGTCGGCAAGGCCCAGGAGGCCGCCGGCGAGGTCTCGGCACGCATCCCCCAGCCCGTGAAGGACTCGAGCGCCGAGGTCGCCAACAAGGTCGCGCCCGAGGTGGCGGGATACTCGGATCGGAGCGGCTTCGGCGAAAAGTTCGTGGTCGGGCATCCGGCGGCCTACGACGAGAAGCCCGGGTATGGCGCCGGCCTTGCGACGGTCGGGCATCCGCTGGCCCAGCCTGCCGAGGGCACAGCTATCGGGCAACGCGGTGCTGCTTCGGCCGTGACCGAGTCGGCCAAGCGCGCTGCGGACGAGGCGGGCAAGGCGGCGCAGGGACATCAGTCGGCGGGGCAGGCGCTCGACAAGATCGAGGCCGCGGCCAAGGACGGTGCCGGCGCGGCCGCCGGGGTTGTTCCCCAGGGCATCAAGGACATCGCGTCCAAGATCGGCACCGAGCAAGGCCGCTCGGAGCTCGCCGGCCGGGCATCCGACGCCGCGGGCTCGGCCTCCGCCTACATCGGGGACTTCCATATTCCCCAGGACAAGATCGACGCCCTCGCCGACCGGTTCCAAGCGCTCATTACTGACGGCTTCGGATCGCGGGACGACTTCAAGCGCGGCCTCGAGGACCTGATGGCCGTGGTGAGCGACGCCTACGGGAGGACGACGATACTGCAGGAGCAGATCACGTCGAGCGCAGCGGGGGAGTGGACTTTGCAAGCCAACAAGGACGCTTCGATCGCGTTGCAGGGTGAGATTTCTGTCTGCTTTCCGCCGTTGACCGTCCGGCGCTGACTTCGTCCATGAAGCCGCCAAAGAGCTGGTCGAGAACTTTGCCGGCGGCCAGTCCATGGACCCGCTTATCAGCTCGACGAACCAGACTCTGACCGAGCTTTGTGAGTCTTTCCCGCGGCGCCGTCCGCCACCTCTGATTCATCCCCCGCAGACAACGACCCCGAGGTCTCCAAGCTCCTTGCCGACACCGGATCCCTCATCCACGAGTCGCTCTCGGCCAACCTGCGCGCGGAGGAGATCCGCTCCCGCGCTTCTGCCCTCGTCTCGCGCGCACGCGGCGACCTCCTGCCCAAGTACTCCCCCAAGCTCAACGACCTCTCCTCCGCGTACTCCTCGTTCCTCTCCGCCCTCTTCCTGGAGCGCGACGACACGGCCGCGGAGCTGGCGGAGGATTTCCGGGCGCTTTTCCGCGGCGCGGCGCTCGACGCCTCCGGGAAGCCTGCGTTCAAGCCCGACCTCGCCAGGGACCTGGCGGGCCTGCTGCCGAAGCTGGCGAGGTCGCTGGCGTACGTGCCCGTGCCGAGGATGCTGTACGAGGACGAGGAGTACTCGGCGGTGTTCGACAACATTGTCGTTAAGGTTGGTCGGGCTTTCTGCTACCGCGGTCGACGCTGACCGGCCCCGCGACCCGAAGTGCGACGACATTGTGCCCACGTACATGCGGGTCCGGACCAACACTCTCGTCGACTTCAAGAGACCCAAGGACAAGCAGGTCGTCTCCGTCATCGAGATCACGATGTACGTGCGGTGCGCCGTCGCCGCGCTCGGTCGCTCACACCGTCCGTTCCAGGTCCCGCATCAGGGCCAGCGCCAAGGACATCGCCTTCGCGTTCAGGAAGCAGAAGGGCCTCGTGAAGATGAGCGACGTGGGCACCGCTTCCGTGTTCGCGGCCCGGCGCCCGCTCACTCCCCGCTCAGGTCGGCCTCGTGGACTTTACAGTGAAGGGCAAGGACGGGCTCACCATCCGCATCGAGCTGGAGCCCGCCGTCGGTGACGCCTCGGAACCCATAAGGATCCGCAGCTGCGAGGCCGAGGTCGACGCCCTGGACTTTGTGCTCCATGAGACCCAGCACGAGTGGGCCGCCACCGCTACCCGTGCCGCGCCGATTCCGGCTGATTTTCCGCCCCGCAGCACCCTCTACAAGATTCTGAAGCCCTTCATCCACCCCGTCGTCAAGTCGCAGGTGCAGGCCGGCATCGCCGATGCTGCGTCCGCGTTCATCAGGTCGTCCGCCAAGAAGCTTGCGGGAGCCGCCGCGGGCAAGGCTCCGACGATGGGGACGGCCGCCGCGGGGGGGACGTCTACCGAGATGCAGGGCAAGATCGGGGGGGAGGTGCCGGAGTACGGTGGGCCTTGTGTCGCGGGGGGCCCGGCGGACCTGACGTGTATCGCAGCGAGCAAGGCGTACGACGTGACCGCGCCGGGAGCTTGATGGAGGGTCCCATTCTATCGGGAAACGGCCTGTACACATCGGTTCCAGTGAAGGACCGTTCAACCGAAGCGGAACCAGACGTCGGTCCAATCTTGTCCCTCTCCACCCCCTCAACGGCTTTGTGTCCTTCTATGCCAATCGCGATACGCTGCGCTCTCCTGAATGACGATTATACACGCTCCCTGAGGCCTTACTTCACATCGCCGCGCCAATCATCACGCACTCGAGCCCGGTCACTGTGCTGGTGGGCGAAAGGCACTGCCCGGGGCTCCGCGATCGAGCAGACCGATCGAGACCAGCTTTACCGGACTTTCCTCTCTCCATACGGACGGATCCGTGGCGGTCCATAGCCCGGTGGTTCGACGTGGACGTTCTGCGAGTCGACGACTTGCCACGAGTGGCTGTGCGCCTTCTCAAGTGCCATCCTACACTCCCGGGCGGCCGTGTGCGCGATCCCCGGCCAGGACGTCCCGTACCTTGCTGCATCAGCTTCCGAGCCGCTTCCGCGGTGGTTACAGCGTCTTGCCGCGTTCTCACCTCGACCGGAAACCGATCCGGCGCGGAATCGGGACACCCGCCCAGCTTCGCCGCATCGAGGCAAATCCGCCGGTCCTGTCTCCCCGCCCACACCCCGCCAGTCCACGATCCACCATGGCCGCCAGCCCGCTGTCCTGCGACTACCTCGTGATCGGCGCCGGCGCGCTGGGCATCGCCTTCTGCGATTCGCTGCTCTCCAGCAGCGACACGGCGACCGTCATCCTCGCCGACCGCAACGACCGCCCCGGCGGCCACTGGTGAGCGCACGGCGCGGCGTGCGTGTCCGGACCGCCTGACGTGCACTGCAGGACCGTCGCGTACCCGTACGTCGCGCTGCACCAAGCCGCCTTCTCGTACGGCGTCGCGGGCACCATGCTCGGCAGCGGCACGGTCGACCGCGCGGGCAACAACGCCGGGCTGGAGGGCGCTCGCGAGCGGGCAGGAGGTCGAGGCGCACCTGAAGCGCGCCGTGCACGACATGGAAGGTGCGGCGGGCGGGAGGGCCGGGTTCGCGCACTCACCTCAGTGCGCCCCAGGATCGGGCAGGCTGCGCTTCCTCGCGTGCACGGAGTGGCGCCCCGCCGAGCGCGCCCTGCGCAACGTGGCCACCGGCGACACCGTCCCCGTGCGGTACGCGAAGCTGGTCATGGCAAACTACAACACGACCACCACCAGCGCCATGCGCCCGGCACCCTGGAAGCTCGCCCCGGGCGTCGTCTGCACGGCCTCCCGGGGGCTGCCCTCCCTCGTCGCCTCCGCCGACAAGCCGTTCGACAAGTTCTGCGTGCTGGGCGGCGGCAAGACCGGCATGGACACCGTCACGTGGCTGCTCGGCATCGGCGTCGCGCCCGACAGGATAACCTGGGTCATCCCGCGGCCCTGGTACGGGATCAACCGCAAGGCGTACCAGGTCACCGTCAACAGCGAGATGAACTTGGCACTCACCGCCGCGTCCGGGGCCGCGATGGCCAACGCCTCCTCGTTGCAGGAAGCCGTCGACGGCTTTGGCGAGTGCGGCTACTTCACCAAGCTCGCCGCGGCCCCGAAGCCGGACCTGCACAAGGGGCACTACCACCACCCCATCATGAGCCTGCGCGAGCTCGAGCTCCTCGACAGCATCGAGGACCTCGAGATCGGGCGCGGCCACGTGGTTTCGATCGACGCCGCCGGGTTCGATTTTGACGGCGGGGCGAGGAAGGAGATGCCCCCCAACACGTGCTACGTCGACTGCGCAGCCGAGACCGTCAAGGCCATGCCGGCGGTGCCGGTGTGGCAGGGTGACACGATCGTGGTTCCGTTCGTCGTCGCCGGCATGGTGGGGCGATCTTTCGGGGCGTCTGCCCGTGCCCGTTACTGACAATCTGCCGCCCTGCAGCCCTGCCTGAACGCCGCCCTGATCGCCAAGGTCGACTCGGGCCCCTGGACCGAGGCCGAAAAGAACGCCATGCTGCGCCCGATCGAGTTCCCGGACAGGCCTGTCGACCACTTCTACATCCTCCACGCGCAGACACAGAACCTCCGCAAGATCCTCGCCGTCCCGGAGCTCGCCGAGTGGATCATCAACTGCCGGCTTGGTCCGCTTCAGGCCGCAGTGCCGCTGGGGTCGGTGCCTACCGCCGCCGTGCCGGTCGTCGCGGGGGGCGTGAGGGAGGCAATGGCCAAGTCAATCGAGCACATTGAGAGACTGATGGCGATTGAAGCCGAGGGCGGAGACGAGCGTGCAGCAGACTACCTCAAGCAGCGCGGGGAGACGGGGGCTGCTAAGCTGTAGTGGAGCGGAACCGAGCTCAGATGCTGCACGAATCCAATCTGCTCTTCGGACGTAGATCGGTAAACGGCGGTGACGCTGAGCGTTGAGCGGCAGATTCAGAGATGCATCGGCGAGCACGCGATTCGGCGACGGCCGAACTCCCAGCCGCCCTCGCATTTTCCACGCCCGGTCCCGCACCCGCTGTCGGCGGCCGCGGCATCGATTTCCGGTCCGCTGCGCGAGCTCTGCTTTGTGGCCCGTGATCCCCGCCGGCCCCGTGCCGCGATGGCCTCCGCGTCGCCGCTATTCGAGCCCATCGCCATCGGCGACATGCGGCTCTCGCACCGCATCGCCATGGGCCCCATGACGCGCTCCCGCTCGCCGCGCGAAGTGCCCAACGCCATGAACGTCGAGTACTACGCGCAGCGCGCCACGCCGGGCGGGCTGCTCATCTCGGAGGGCGTCACGCCAAGCGTCACCGCCGCGGGCTACGCGGACGTGCCGGCGCTGCTGACCGAGGAGCAGACGAGGGCGTGGAAGGAGGTGACGGACGCGGTGCACGCCAAGGGGGGGTACATCTACGCCCAGCTGTGGCACACGGGGCGCGTGGCCAAGAAGAAGTTCACCGGCGGGAGGCACCCCGTTTCGGCGTCTGCTACAAAGAGCTCGCGCCGGGCGGAGCCCGCGGTGCCGCTCGACAAGGAAGGGATCAAGTTCGTCGTGTCCGAGTACAGGCTGTCGGCGAAGAACGCGAAGCTGGCCGGGTTTGGTGGGTTCTCCCCTTGTGCAACCGCCGACGACGCTCATGCCTCTCTCGTTCATGCAGACGGCGTCGAACTCCACGGCGCCCACGGGTACCTCATCGACCAGTTTCTGCAGGACTCGTCGAACCTGCGGACGGACGAGTACGGCGGCTCGATCGAGAACAGGGCGCGTTTCCTCTTCGAGGTTCTGGATGCGGTGCTGCTGGAGCTGCCCCCTTCCAAGGTGCGCGCTGCCGGCGCTCGATGGCATTCCTTTGGACTCACCTAGGCACGGCTGTCGGCACAGGTCGCCATCCGCCTCTCCCCCTTTGCCGACTTTGCAGTCAAGGATTCCAACCCCGTCCCCCTGTTCACCTACGTCCTTACCCGCCTGGACACCTACGGCCTCGCCTACATCCAGATGACCGAGCCCGGCTACGTCAGCCTGACCAGCGTCGACGGGCCGCCGCACCGCGACAGCAAGCTCAACGTGTTCCACGGCCTGCTGAAGAAGACGCCGCTGATGCTCACGGGGGGCTACGACAAGGAGAAGGCGGAGGAGGCGCTGAGGATGGGGAGGGCGTCGGTGATCGGGATGGCGAGGTGGGTTTCCCGCTTTTGCGGCACGGGGAGGGAGCTCACCGCACCGCACCGGACAGGGGATTCATCGTGATGCCCGACTTTGTCGAGCGCCTGAGGAAGGACCTGCCCCTCAAGCCGTGGGCCAACCCCGACGACGTCTACACGCCCGGGCCCAAGGGGTACGTCGATTATCCGACGTGGGAGGAGGAGCAGAAGGCCGCCAAGCTCTAGAAAGAGAAAGAAGTATTCCGAACTGTAGAAAGCCGGACGAGCTGGAGCATTGAGGACTACACGCGTCTTACGTTTTGGTTGGACAGCGATTCAGGGCTCGGGGTTCGCAGCTGATCGACCGCCGGCGCAGGGACCATAGCCTCCCAACCGACCCGCCCGCATCGCGGCTCCGGCGCGTCCGCGGGCCCCTCTCCCCGTGCATCGCGTCTTCTGGCTTTCGCGAGCCGTCTCCCCGCGCCGCCCTCCCCGCGCCCCCGCGATGCGCGCCATCACGACGATCGAGGAGCTCCGGCTGCTCGCCAAG